>CM067064.1:41641345-42336345 GCA_033980235.1 Diadema setosum
ATGTGGAGAAAAAGAGAGAAAAAAAAAACATGATGAAAAACAGACTGGTATCAGACCTCAACGTGCTTGAAGAGTTCGTGGATGATGCGGAGAACGACGTCCCACACCACGGCCTGGAGATCGACGCCATACTTCTTGACCAGTCTCTGGAGAGACAGAGTCACCTCGTATGCAACCATGACATGCTTGCAGGTCAGTGCCTAACAATGGGAGACCAAAAAAAAAAACAGCAGATGGTTCTATCATCTACAACACTGGAATCATTTATCAAAGGAGACTTTTGATAGCTTCTCCTATCAAAGGAAACATTCTAAATTTAAGATTTTGTCTGTCTCACTGGATATCTATACTAACCTAAATCAGGCCCTTGAAGACACATGTCATACTTCAAATTCTTCTTCTCTTTCACCTTCTCTTTTCTGTTTATTATTATTGGTGTTCTTTTACTGCACTGCTATAGTATTAGCTGGAGTAACAATAGTGTTAGTAGTAACAGCAGGAGTAGTAATATATAGTAGTAAAAATTGGAGTAGTAGTACTAGTAGTAGTAGTAGTAGTAGTAGTAGTAGTAGTAGTAGTAGTAGTAGTAGTAGTAGAAGTAGTAGTATTAGTGGATGTAGCAGTTATAGATTCTGAAGCAGCCAGTAGAAGTAGTTAGCTTCTCAGTGTATTTGCCATTAGTAGCAAGAGCAGAATTACTGGTATCATTATCATCATTCTCTTGACTATTATCATCATCGCATCACTGTCATTACAGTTATTACTACCACCATCATTAAAGGGACCGTTCAGCACTGGTTGAGGTGGAGATTCAGGTTTATAACATTCTTAAGTGAGATAATGAGAAACCTCTTATGAGATATGAAAGAGCATGTAATTTTAAGAAGGATTCAACGTTTATTTGATGAAAATTGGTTTTCAAGTGGCTGAGATATCCAAAAAAGTGATAATAATAAAAGGCGACAGGCCACACCTTTTATTAGGATCTCTTTGTTTCACCTTGTTTTTGGATATCTCAGCCATTTCAAACAAACTTTTGATACCCCTTAGAATTGCATGCTCTTTGACTTCTCATAGAGTGGTTTCTGAATATCTCGCAAAACATTAAAAGCTAAATCCTCACCTCAACCAGAACTGTACACACCCTTTAACATCAGTATCACTGCATCATTCATCAACTTCACAGCATTAAAGCACTGTGCAGCAAACCCACCTTGTGAAATGAGAGGAGGACGGCGGTATAGTCGTGTCGCAGTGATGACACCCTCATGGACCCCCAGCGGGCCATTCCGACAAAGAAGACCGCACCTCGAAGGAGCACCACATCACCTGTGTTGTGACTGGAAGTGAAATCTTTTGTTTTCATCTCATGTCATCCATTCAAATAATCATTACAGTTTGTAAGTTCATTCACTTTTCTACAGTTAACTCCCATTATTACAAAGTCCTCGGGACCAGCAGTTTTCATTTGTTATGTCAAAATTTTGTGATGACCGAACATATATAGTGTATAAAGGTACATGTACATAGATTAATTTTGGGGGACTCAAATTTTCACTTTCATTGGCACAAGAATTTTGTAATAAACATGTTCGTTATAACTGGAGTGCACTGTACTGTATACATTCTGTATGAGTACATACTGTATGAGCAGAAAATTTTCACAGATATTTTCATGATTTGCCACTTGTCAGATATTGTTGCACGTTCTTGATTTTGCAGTAGTGAGGGCCTGAAGTATTAATTGTTGCTTCACCTTTCTCAAAATAGATAAGAGTGAGTAACAAGCAACTGTGAATACTAGCACTGAATGTTTCTACTCGGTGGTTCCCTGTACATCAATGTTGCAAAAAAAGTTCAACTTTAATGTGTTTTGCATATGAAGTACAATACTAGCATACTGTTATGCTCCAGATATCGCTATCGCCGTGGCCAATGCGGTGTGCTAGACCTATTGATAATTACTGGTTGTGCAAAGATTTATTTCTTGCATGGCTTAATCTTATTTTGTTCTCTTTTAGAAATGAGATTTTTCTCATTGATGTTTTCACACATTTTATAGTCACACTTTGATATTTTCATGGTTCAGAGGGGATTCAACAAATTCACAAAAGTAAAACCACAATGAAACTTTCAGATCGTACTGTAGACAGACACATCAGCATGATATCACTGTAAAAATGAAAGATGATAATGTGATAGTGTGAAAGTGGTAAGTAAAATTTCCCTTGTTCATCCATGCAACTCATGTCATGTGTAACTATGTTCCCAAGTTCTTACAAATTTCGTAAGAAAAGAGACGAAAGATGATTACCACCTCTCGTATGGATCCTCAACCGGCATTAATCATAATCTTAAATTCTTATGCCGATGGGACTCAAGTTATCACGAATTTAAAGATAGTGTATCAATATAAGATATCTATATCTATAGATAGTGTAACTCTATCGCATTCATTCTTACATATCTTCCATGATGCAACACATGGTGTAGATGGCGCTATGACCCAGGTGAGTGCCGAGAAGGTTCCGCATCAACTGTAAAAGGAGATGAAAGAGACACCTGTCATTCAAACTGGACAAGAGCTGAAGAATGTAGACTCAAAGACCAAGGTCAGACAACTTGTAAGCCCAGCAAAGATATTACAAGACTGGCTTTCAAACAGATCCAGCAACTTACCACAGGCTGAAAACTGCATTAAAACAATAACGCGCTGAGGATGACTGATTCTGCTACAACACACATTTCCCATAGAGACCTGCCCGAGTATACTCAGGACTCGTCCTCAACGGCTTAAGTGTGGAACTGAATTGAATTACCAGTATATTGAATTATGATTTATTTCAAATAGCCATTTAAAACAGATTGGATACTTGTATCAAGCTAACAGCCTCTACAGGGCACAAGATTCCATTCCGCACAAGACCCTGTGAAAATGTTACATGACTTGTGTCTCGAGTGATTTATTAAAACAGAGAAGAATGTCTATGACATCAGTCTGCATCTCCACGTATTGTCTGTGCCTTTAGGTTGTGGCACAACAGTCATGGCCTTTCGGGTGATAGCAGTGAAGTAGATATATGTGACCCGCTACAACAAAAGGATCCGAAAGTCAGGGAGGACAATTTTCTGAAACTGACATGACATTATTCCCTTACTCTTCTACTTTAATTTCATATATAAGATGATTCATAAAAGTACTTAGTTGCAGAGATATTGATGATTTTATTAGCGAATGTTGAGTGGTTTAGGAAATCAGCGTTACAAGAAAACCGCCTTCAAATTTTTCCTTCCGTCACTATCATGATCAAGGTGAGGCAAGACAGTTTTCACTTCTTTACAATAAAAGGTATGCTCTTAGCAACCTCCGTGATGTTCATTCAAGCTTAGCCTCAGCGGTGTACGCATGACCAATCAGTAACCAGGATGCCACGCACTGACAAATAAGATCACTCCCTCGTTGCTAGGGGCAGAGTCTAGCTGTGGCTCTAAATACAAATCTTCGGACAAGTTCTGTTCCGTTGAAAGTCGGAAAGTCATGGCCCAGAAAAACGCTAATTTATTATCTCCCTTTTTCAAATCATTTAGCTTCGAAATTTCGGCAGATCATAGACAATACATTAGACAACAAAATTATGCCAAAAACAGAAATCTGATCGTTTTGACCAATTTTGATGACCTGACTTCAAACTCCATTTTCTCGGCTCAGTCATCAGCGAATTTAGGATCTCTTTTTGTTGTGGTGGGTCACAAATCTTTCTTGAGGCAATCTCCCAAATAAGCACTTTCTTGGGAAAGCACACAACATGACAAAATGGCTCTTCTCATACATGGCATGACAATATTTTAGAATCAGAAACCTTCTCATGCATTTTAATTTCACAAATATCACTAGAGCCAAGATTCGTAAAATAAAAATGTGTGTGAAACTTCTTGTCTACACTAAAATGCATGGAATGCCAGTGGCAATTCGCAAAAATTTCCTGCCATGAAAAAGGTCATCGGCTCCAATTCACAAAAAATTTCATGCTGCGAAAATATCTTGCTTAATAGTAACTTCTCATTCTGTATTTGGGGCACTTTCTTCAGTGATTTTACACAATAATTTACATCTGAAGTTTGAATCATATGTTACCTTCCAGCTGGACTGGCAGAATTTCTTGACACTGACTGTCCTACAGAGGGCGGTAATGAAGTGGTAGAGGGACTCGCTTGGCAGACAGCTGTAGCAGACGACTGCTTCCAGAACATGGAGGGCTTGCTCAATGTCTCTCTCCTTTTCCGTGCGACTGCAAATGGAGCATGTATGCCTGCGAAGAAAACAGGGGCGGAGTCTTAATGCTTCAGAAAAACATCAACGGCCAAAACTAGTAACACTACATGTTGCATTGCGGGATACAGTCATCATCACAAAACTTTCCACCACTGCTAACTTATTGGTTGCTGTCCCAAGTCTATCTCAAAGAGCTTGGGTCAGACCAAATGACAATTCTGTCTACCCTTTATCTCAGAGAGTTCTGGTCAAAAAGAATGTGTGATAGCACACTAGAGCTTACTTATCATAATGTAGTCACTTGACTGCTGGATATACTCCTTATTTATCCTGATTACCTCCTTGTGGGACATTTTCAGTGCATCTAATTCTCTGAGCTTACAAAAATAAAGGCACACAAATTATTTTAGGTGGGACTAAAACAAATGTGATAACAAAATGTAGAAATAAAAATCACACATTACAATAACTTTGTACATACAGTTTGTGAGTATACCTTCACAAAAACGATAGGTGAAAGCAGAAATCACAGAACAACAAGTACAATCAAAATCACCAACAAGGTCACTCACTGTACAAGTCCAGCTACTATGTGGTCATCCAGATAGCAGGAATTATACTTGATGACATTCACCAAAACTTGAAGAAACTCTGCAGTTCTACAAATAGAAAGGAAATACAGTAGATCAAAGTTTAAATATGAACAGAGCACTACAGCAATGAAAAATTGGAGTATTGCATCAAAAACTAGTTTACTGACAGATGCATGACCTCATAATGAAAACATTAAATTCATATTTATTAGAGCAGCAAAACCAATTACCTTGATACTTAATCCTCATGGTATAACATCCATAAATATGAAAACACTTTTGAACTTGCCAATTCCAACATATTACCATTAGAATGACTAATTCTGTTGAACTTGAAAATACTATCATTGTCTAATTCAATATAACTTCTAAATGTGCCTTTCATAGTATTACCATTGTCTTGCCACTGATTTTTTGCTCTGCTATTCAGTGCTAAGGTCAGTGATAGGACATAATGAAAATCGAAAAAACAATGATAATAATAATGATAATGATAACCATTATTTACAAAGTGTCTTTTTTCAGATAGATTCAAACCGCTCACATAATTACAACAAAATACATGAAATCGATAATACATTTGCCAGAGTAAACAAACGAGAAAAATTAAGGGTACAATTACAACAAAGACTTAAAGGAACAACAGAGGGCTCACTTTCCGTAGCTGATCACATCCGGCATCCAGAGCATGAGGAACGGGCCAGCTTCCTCCTCAAAGTCCAAGAGATTCTTACCGTTGTCACTAAGAGCACGGAACATGTCCAGTCTGAAGACATCACAGAAATGAGAGAAATGCTTCATGAATATCATCATTAGAACTGAGTATATCTGTACAACCTTTGTATGTAATAAAAATTCTATGAGTGTGGTTCACTTAATGTCATTACACATCAATCAAATCTGTACAAAGCATTTGACACAGCTGGATATCTTTGCATTTAAATCTTAGCAAATGTCCAATGATCTAAATCCTTCATTGCAATATTGCTATTATGATTACTCTTCAATTACAGTCGGTGTTGTTTTTAATCAGTTTATAATTGTTATCATCTCTAGCATTATAGGGACACTTACAAACACGTATAGACAAGACAGAAAATTGATCTCGAGACAGGATATTGATAATGCTCAAACTCTCTTCTGAGGCATTGGTTTCATAACTATCAGAAGAGAGCTGACCAGAAAGGACAGATAATTCCCCAGAACATTGCTCTAGCTTTCACTAATTCCCAGGAACCACATTTTTGCAGTTTGGTGTCACATCATGTAATTACTGTTAAATTATCATTCGTATAAAGCTTATCACACACTTCAACAAGGAGATGGTGTACAAGGTTGACCTGTGCTGGATGACCAGTCAAATGAAATAAAGAAAACAAGGGTCCAGCCAAACTTGGACATTACCTTCACTTTCTGCTTGCCAGGCAGTGGGAAAATTACAAGGATGAATTGAACATATTCCATACTGCATTCTTACTAATGCCCATAGACTTTATATGCAGGTCACCAGGTTCCCACATGGAAATGATTAAGAAAATGTCAAGATCATCAACAGCAGAGATGTATGAAGATGTATGGTTGCAGGAACTTCAGGTTTGTAACATTGATGTTCCCGACATCATACAGGAAGCACAAATATTTGAAGTCTGTAGTCTTCAGGGCCCCCAGTAAGAACAGTACCTGCCTACTGATGGGGCTACCCTGTTGAAAAAGGACTGAATAAATAGATAAATAAATAAATCAGGCCTCCTTGGTTTGATAAGATCAATATCCCACATCTACTGTTAATTCAAATGTAACATACACCTAAATCACACAGATTTAACATACAAGTTTGTACCTCTGTGGCAAATCTTCAAAGATGTTATGATTCTTGACGACATTGAAGAAATGACATCTCATTTGCCCAAGAAAATCCGACTGCAAGCATGGAGAACAAAATCGCAAAGAACAGAGTTGCAGGCACAGTAATGTAAAGCAGTCACGTTCTAAAATCTTCAACACACATGCTATTTACAATATGACAGTTTTGCTGTTACCACTGGCAACCTCTTTGGCAACGACATCTGGTGGTCCTTAGGGTTAAAGATTAAAAAAACTATATTTCCTCACAGGCGTGGTGGAGCACCCCAATTTGCATCTCATTATCGCCCCGTTCTATTTGAATTTCCAACGGGCATCCACGGCTGCCCGAAACTGTGTCCATGAAAAAGTCAAATCTTTACCTTCTCTTTGTGCCGCTATGCGTGCCGCTAGTAAACTCAAACTTCCCACACTATCTAAGTTTTTAAAAACCTTCCTTTTGATGAAAAAATTATGAAATTTGCTGCACTAGAACTTGAGATATTAAAGCGTTTTGAAAATCACCTCTCGCAAAACATGCTCTCTGTTTTTTTCCGACTGGACTATGGCCGGGCTCCAATGTGTCCGAAATTGACAACATAAGTTTATCAGGCCTCAATCCATATATGGTGAAAGTTTTCGCTTGGTTCCACCTGTACTTTTTGAGAAATCAACATGTTTCTACAGGGTTTGGAATAGAAAATTGTAGTAAGCGAAACAATTGAAAATGACGTTATTTCTTTTCCCGTAATATTGGGCATGCGTGGTACGTGAGATTCAGGATTTCGTGCTCATTGTTGGTTTGCATGTGACGCAGTAATTTTGCTGAGTGTCGCACAGCGGTGACTGCTGAGCTGCAAGCAGCAAAGCGTTGTGTGCTGTGACATGCAACGCTACAGTCACGCGATTATATATACATGGGACCGACCTGTACGCTTTGCGTTCGTGTCATTTTTGACATCACCTTCTGGTTTTTTTTCCGACACAACTATGGCCGGGAATATTACGGTATGACATTTAAAATGCAAGCAAATAAATAAATTTCGGTGTACTTTGTTTGAATGGCGCTTTGGTTCCACAATCACACTTCGTGAATTTTAGGATGATTTTCGAGGCATATTTTTGGTAATTTTGCTCGCCAGGTTTTCACTAAAATTTCACATTTTATCATTGTCAAATCCTTTAATATGTTATATGTGCATATTCGGACATGTTTTCAAATTCAAACTATCTCAATTTTAATCCGAAAATAGGTTTCCTTAAATTGTTATTAGCTTGAGAAGTTGTTTACTTTTTCTCAACTACACGAGTACATGTTGTTTACTTTATGCAAATGAGGCTCGGCTGCCGATGGATTTCTGCGAGATAATTGGGGTGCTCTACCGCGCCTGCTCAGGACAGGGCTGGACAAACAACTGCATATTTCAGTGCTTCACATATTACATTGTATTCTAGTAAATGTTTTGATAGTTGGGTGTTCATCTCTGGTAGGACCTGTTTGTTCAATGGAGCAGGATAGAGGTGCTGGGGTAGACACATGAAGGCCAGCTCGAGTCTTGTATGGAATCAAGTCTACAATCTACATCATATTGCTTTCCCCTAGGCATGCATGGGGTCACTAGTGATTTCCATGTCACAATTACCCATTTATCATAAATGTAGCAAAGAAAGCTGACTTATCATAAATGTGACATACAGCTGACATCAAATAAAATCTATTCAAAGACCAGAGAAAATCTTTCACCTTAAATGAATTTCGACTTACACTTTCTATAGTGTACATTGTAAGTCAAAATTCACTTTATAGCAAGTGTTGAAATCCATCTGTGGTACTGTACACTTTTTCTTTGACATAGCCAAACTTTCAATTTGTGTGAGGTGGACTTAAACAAGGTTGTCTACATTCATCTCATAAAAACTATAACACATGCAGAACATATCTAAGATCAATAGTAATATTGCCTTGGTCCAATAGTGTCTTTATTTTGCTTTCAATGTGTTAATACGTATCCCTGGAATTAAACATCTAAATAAATCTGTGAGAGATTACATCATCTAGGTCATTACAAAATCATTCAAACTGCTACAAATGTATCAGAACCATTAAGAACTAGAAATGTCGCTATGGCGACTGATGCCTCCGCCATAATGCATGATTCTCCCAATAGGTGTATAGTACAATGTCTTCACAATGTGTAATGACAGTTTCACATAACTGGCAAAATATTGATATGACAGGTTTGTCAGAAATGTCTTGAATGTTCACTTTCCTCAAACTGGGTCTGCTATAATTGTCTAAGAGTGCAGTACACATATTTGGGGAATTGAGGATTTTTACTTGACTTCTGACCGACCCTGTTATATGTTTATGCATTGATTAATTTTCAAGGTATGAAGAAAGAGTGTAATTACAGTACAAAATAAATTTTATTTTTCATTTAAACCTGACCTTTGACCCTTAACCTTTGACCTTTGACCTTCTGGCTGGAAATTTCCCGGAGAATCTCCATTAGGTAATACATGTATATATTAAGTTTTAAAACTAATAATGCAAGCACTGCATATACTACGGTAGTATGTGAGGGAAACAGTAAATTTTTGAGGAGTTGACCTTGACCTTTGACCCATGACCCCTAAATTCCCTAGATAATCCCTGCCAGTCAGTACATGCATATGTACCAAGTTCCATGAAGATACATTGAACCATTTGCGAGAAAAGTGAAATTGTTTACATTTTCACCTAACGTTTGACCTTTTGACCTTTGACCTTATGACATGAAACTCTCTCTGGAGAATCTTTACGCAGTAGTACATGTCTACACTAAGTTTCAGTAAAATACCTTTGGGCATTGCATAGATATGGGGGAAATAGCAACATTTTTAGCATTTGACCTTGACCTTTTGACCTTTGACCTATTGCCAATGTCACTAAAATCTCCTCAACTAATTGCCCCATCATACATCATACTTGGACCAAGTTTGGTGAAAGCTGCTTCATCCAGTTTTGAGTTATCACATAAACAGATAAATTTTAGGATTTGACCTTGCTCTTTGACCTTTGACCTCTGTCCGATTTCACTAAAAAAACTAATCGTGTTATTGTCCCATCATACATCATCCTCGGACAAAGTTTGGTGAAATTTACTCGATCCAGTCTTGAGTTATCGCGTAAACGGATACAATTTCATGATTTGACCTTGACCTTTGACCTTTGGCCGATTTCACCCAAAATCTAATCAAATAATTGCCCCATCATACTTTATACTTGGACCAAGTTTGGTAAAATTCCAGTCAATATTTCTCAAGTTATCGCGTAAACGAATGCGGACGGACGTACGTACGGACGGACAACCCGAAAACATAATGCCTCCGGCACCACTTCGTGGCGGAGGCATAAAAAAACAACATAATATTGAATCCTGTTGGAAATGAAGAAGCTATCTCTGTGAGACGAACCTGTCCAATGATGACACACTTGAAGAAGTGCAAGACAAGGTGGCGGTGATCAGCACTGACCTGAGGCTCAAGCAGGTCCAAGATCGAGACCCAGATGGTTTCTATGGCACGCTGAGAAGACAAAGGACAACAGGGAGGAAGATGAGGTGTGAATTTTCTTCAATTTGTCTCCCTTTACCTGTCGGAAAAAAAGGAACCATGGTACTCTTACCTGTCATCTACTTTCCAATGACACGTTCGAGTCCTGTGGTTCCTTTTTTTCCGACACGTTTGTTAAATTACAGATCAGGGGGGTGTTTCATCAATTTAGCCAGCGCTGACAAGTTGTCAGTCTCTGACAATTTCAGCAAAATCCTTGGTTTTGATTGGCTGAGATGCTCTGGTCACTGACTGTTACTATGGTTATTGCCAGAGACTGACAACTTGTCAGTGCTGACTAACTTGATGAAACACCCCCCAGTGGTTTGCGATCTTACAAATTTCATCGGATTTGTAGAGGGAGACAAATTGAGGAAAATTCACACCTCAACCTTCATCCCTCTGATTAATATTCTCTTGATTTCATTCTTTAACCCTAAAAAGACTGGGCTATTTTGGTAGCTCGAAAGACTGGGGGGGGGCCTAAAGGGCCCCCCCTTAAGATCTTGGCCGTGGATCGCGCGATCGCCGCGGAAATTTGCTCAATGGTAGTGTACGATGTAATCTACAAGATCTTATATTTAAATTTTCCAAAATAGCCTTCTTTTATTTTATTTTGATTAATTATGCTAATTTATGCGAGAAATCAGACTCTTTGATCTAAATCAGTAAATAAAGCTCCAAAAGTGCTCATTTTTGGTCTAATCATTCTTTGTGGCATTCTTAGCAAAGTACTTGAAAAAAAATTCAGTATCAAAATTAATTTCTTATTTATTTTATTGTTTTATGAATTTCTTATGTATTTCTTTGTTTTTTGACCTTTTGTTTTTGTGTTTTTTAACAAAATTTGTGGCAGACACTTTTTGAAGCATAATACTCCTAAAACAAATTAATTTTAGCCATTGAGAGTAAAAATAAGCATATCTATATGAACCATGTGAAAAAACTCACTTTGTATTGACTTTGTACACAAAATCATATTTTTGAGCCATTTTCGTCCTCACGCGCATGTACGAAAAGTTATGTAACTTCAGAACCGTACCCCCGGCGTCACAAATTTGGTGTCAAATTGTGCAGGAAACTCGAAAGAAAAAAGTCATTGAGCATCGCGGCGAGAGCATTGCGTATTGCAGAGTAATCGCGCGAAATGTTGAGGGGGGCCTTTTAGGCCCCTCCCCCCCAGTCTTTTTAGGGTTAAGGAGCAGGATGTCCTACAGGAGGATGAGGTGAATGAAACTAATATAAGATGATTTTAATAGTTTGGCATAATCTTATTGCTGGCGATCTAGCTAGGACATGAAGCATTGTCTATGCCATCTTATGACGTTAAGCCAAATTGGGAGGCAGTCGCTGTACAGTATGTCCCAACAAAAATTACAATCAGATTTTCGCATCTAGTTGATAACATCCAATACATGATAAAATGCTACTTCAGGGTCTTAAAATATAACATCTTAGCTCTATTTTGCAGAAAACCCCATTCACTTTAAGTGGTCACAGAGAAATGTGGAATGTTGTAAAGCATGTCATGAGTCTGATTCTTCCAATTGATTCTTCCAAGCATAGCACTTTGATGCCCTTGTGTGTGAATACAATAGACAGAACTTGGAGGGAAGAGATTCCTGACATCCTCTACAAAATTCCTCATTTCTCGTTGACCACTGAAGCAAATCGAATGGGGTTTTCTGTCAGATATGGGCAACGAGGGAATTCATGGTTGCGATTTGTGCATGTGCAAAATAAAGGTCAAATGAGAATGTTTGTGTATTTGCCACTGACTTTCATACGAAAAGAATCCTCAGGCAAATGAGGATTTGGAATGTTAAGCTGTGTGTTTCACCTTGTTAGAACGCACAGGTGAAAGTGATTCATCAATAATGCTTAACAACAGCTGCACACGCATTTCATTGACATTGATTACAAAGGTGGCATGCTTCAACAAAACATGCTCTGTCACAGGTACTTTCCATGTTATTTGAAAGTCTGTGGTGTAGGGGTCAAATGAGACATGCGTTAACTATGAACTCCCTTATGAGTTGTACTGTAGAAGTGGATATTTTCGTGCGACTAATTTTTCGCGTGACTAATTTTTCGCGCTTGGCCAGGTAAGAAGAGTTTCGCGTGTTTTTAATTCCGCGGAATCAAGACATCAACTACTGAAACATATGGCACGCAAAAATATTCACATGCTTTTATTTTTGCACTAGCTTGTTGTTGTGTGAAACGCGCGAAAATTTCAACACCGCGAAAATTTCCACTTTTACGGTAGTTTCATACCCTGAATTTGTATTTAGATTCACTGATTCTAGAGATATCATTGCGGAGGGTCCCATTGTAATATTTTTTTTTTTTTTGGGGGGGGGGGAGGGACATACCGTATGAATAGACAAATCCTGCTCAGAGATTCTGAGCAGCACATGACACTATTAGTTTGGATGACAACACCCCGGTATAAGGTTAATAAAAAAAATCAAAAAGGAATTTGACATGAATGTCTTTCCACAGACATGACAAAATGTCTTTATTTCCTCCTGAAACTGGTTATTTACAGCAACACTCGACTGCACAATAAAAAGTTGAAGAAGAAATATATAATACATAAATGAATGCATATATGATGAAAACAATTAACATGAATTTTAAAGAAATTTAGTGGTAAAACAAACATTTTGTTTGCTTTATCTGATTTTTAATCTGTCCTAGTTCTTTACATTGAGCAAAGAAAAAGGAATGTAATAGTAACATTCATAAAAGATCATTTGACAAGTTTTTGTTGTTGTTGTTTTTTTTTTCTGCTGCACATGAAGTGTGCTGAACTATGCCAGGATGATCATCATATTCTACATAAATATAAAACTCAAGCAAAAGATATCAATACATTAAAGTGGATTTTAACAGAGTAGGGTTGAGTACAGCATTGATAATGTTCCATGTCAGACTTACCTCTTCCAATTTCTTTTCCCCAACCAGCCCACTCAGATGACTGATTGCTTTCACTCGAACATTGAGGGCGCTGTCACGACTAAGGTCCTGCAGGCACAGAATAACATCATATGACAGGTGATGCATTTTTTTTTTTTATCGTGTCAATGCATCAAAGTAATGCAAAATAAATTCATTGTTTTGCTCACGTCGCAAAATCAACAGCTAACTCTTTAGCATGCTTGACCACAAGGCAATAATTTATAGTACATGATACTGATAGCTTTTAGAGAAGCAAATTAGATTTTCCTTCTGTAGTCAGCTGCAGTATACACATATTAATGGAATGAGAAACGATGACGCAAGGGACTTAACCCATGTCCAGTGCTCAAGCTTCAAGAATACTAATACACTAATACACTAGGGCGGTGAGTTGGCTCAGTCGGTAGCACGTGTGCCTCATGATCCTAAGGGCCCGGGTTTGAACCCGCGTCTGGACTGAGCAATGTTGTGTGTTATCACACCATCCCCTCTAGCAAGAGGCAAAACACTCTGTCCCTTGGAAAGGACATAAATGGAGGTCCTGTGTGTGACAGAGTCACACCTCATGCACGTAAAAGATCCCGTTTCATTCATTCATTGTAAAGAGCGGGGTGTTGAACCCGGTGAGGTGGTCCCACCTCACATCCAACTGGACCCCATGGAAGACCAGCTTAGCACAGCTGAAGAATATGGGTTATCCAGCCATCTTCACAGATGGAAATGAACAAACTAACAGGCTCTTTACACGACTAGTGAAAAGGCAGTGGGTCAAATAAACTGAGTCTGCAGGCAGGAATTATGATTTAATAGTCAATAAAATGGTAACTCTGAATCCTTCTGTGAATCTTGATACTGAAGAGAGATTGAATCAAAATGGTTAGCAAATCTAAATAAACTTTAAAAAAAAAATAATATTTATATGTAACAACAGACAGTATTACAAGCATACCCATTGATGTCATGCAGTGTGCAATCAGTACCAGGCTATCTACACTGAACACCAAACACAGTCCTCTTTGTGGGCTTCAGGGGGCAAAACCTTTGTAACACACTGCACACTATAACCCTAACACATTAACACCGTTTATTTTTGTGCATAGTATAGTGTATATACAGAGCTTCTGCTGATTTAGAGAATGTAAGGTGACATTAGGGGAATATCCTGAAGCCTGCAGCCAAACCACATGCGAAGGCTTATGGGGTGACATTATACCAAGGCATGCTATATCTTGAAGAAGAGCAGGATTTAATGAAATTTTTACTGGTCTTATCGACACAGAAATCAGTACACAGTGTATCATCACTACTACAAGTATCAATGGTGTGGTATGATCCCTAGGTGTTGATCTTATTCTAAGCTTTTCAATTTCTAAAATGACAGGGTACGTATTACAGAGGGAAAAAAAAAGCACACCTCCCTTGGTTTTAAAACAAAGCCAAATTTACCCTTTAGATATTAAAATGCCGTGAATCATTTTCATAAGAGCACTGTGCATTGATATTGCAGTATCATCGAAAGGAACAATGTGTGGAATTTTATAAATGGAAAACTTACCCTCTTCACAGCAGGTGTGATAAAGAATTCCCCTTTCTTCAACTGGATACCTCCAGCGGTGGATCTTGCATGGCCCCTAATGCCAAAAAAGTCTTGGAACCGTTGCCGCAGCGTTTCCCTCGGTGGCCGAGACATTGTTGCAGCATTCTATTTTCATCAAGACTGCAGGCAGAATAAAATATATTGTTTTATATGTGAGGAGTTGCAAAAATGTGCATTTATCATGAACCAATGCTACCTAAATCCTATCAATATTCATACTGTACAGGATGCCCTTACAAACAGTACGGTAATGACAAGCTGAAAAAAAAGGTTACATTGGTAGATCTAGACTATAGAGAGTATATAATATAGATCTAGGATCTATATTACATTTAGAGTTTAGGGTTTAAGGGTAATGTTGACTCAAAGATCCAGGATACTATAGATTCACTGGCTTGATTTTCACTTGCACCTAGCAAATTTTCATTTGTAAAATTGATTATATCAGTCATCTGTGTACAAATACACACTGCCCGTTGGCCTTTGATGTCATCATTTACCATCCCAATATACGCTGTAGCTTATTGCTTCCTAAATGAAAAGCTGCAACAGGGATAATACTTCTTCTAGGTTCAAGATCTCAGAGTCCTCGGGTAACATGGACCCCGGAGTCCTAGGTTAGTGAGGGGTACATAAGATGAGGAACTTTTTCCAGGTTCTCAAGCATGATGACATGTTAAGTGAACTAACCAGTGATGGAAATTAACAGATTGAATAAAGATTAACTGCGACAGCCGCCGCATGAAGTGCGCCTTGCGGCGCGGTCTCCGGGGCTAAATAAAGATGTGATGTAGCATTGTTTGTTGTTGTAGACCTACAGTTGAGTGACCCGCACCCCGCCATAGTTAATGTTTATGCATATTTGAATCACATTTTGTCACTGAAATTCTATGAAATTCCACTTACATACACAAAAAATGCTGAAGATTCCACTGGAACCATAAGTACACTAATCGATACAAGAAATTTGCAGCTATCGTCCTCAATCGCGAAAATGCAGAATAGTTGTGCACTAAGGAAGAGGCCCGCAACTCGTCACCCGTGCTCCCATAGACAAAGCATGTAAAAGATGCTTGCGGGTTATCCTGATAATGCTTGTAACACGTATTCCTAATATGAATTGAAGATTTTAATGAAAAACTGTTCGGTTTTCACCACAGTTTGCTTGGTTGTGGTAACCCTGCCAAGTTTCAAGTGTACTGAACACAGTCCCAGGCATAAATTTTGATTCAGTGCGCTTGTAACAATTTTAAACAGGGTGGTGTTATTCAGGCCCCTGCCTGGCGAGTAACTATACACAGCCCAGTCTCTAGACTAGAGTCTGTATTAATAGCAACAGGGCTGTACCGGCACGACTCACAACACAAAGAGAGCTCAACGATCCGCTTTGCAATCGCTTTGAGTTTTGATACTTGAGATAATTTTTTGTTACCTCAAACTCATCTAATGTAAATTTTCATTAATGAGACTCCATATCTATGCTATCAATATTGACATAGGGGCATACTCGTGAAATAAGTCCCACCACTGCGTGTCCGTACTAATACTACGGCGGCTCGCCTATTTATACTCGTGAATTTAGCCCCACTGTGTGGCGTTCATCGGTAGGTAAGCACGGCGGTGGGGCTTCCTTCCACAGTATAATACTCGTGAATGCGGCCCCACCAAACGACGTTTATGCGAAATTAATACAGCGGTGGGGCCGATTTCCACAGCATAGCATCTTTCGTCTTCCCTTTCTTTTCGGAAGGACTCCCTAATGTCCCTCGCTTAATTTTACGGCCAATTTAACCATAAATACAACCCTACCTAACCCTAAACCCTAAACCCTAACCCTAATCCTCACCCCAACACTAGGACCTACCCTTGCTTGCTAACGCACGGGTGCACGCGCACTGCGGTGGGGCCTACTTCACGATTTTGTCGACATAGGCCCTACACATTTCACAACTTACCGAAACTGAAGATTACATATGTAAATGCAGCATGTGCGAATGGTAAATCTGATAATCAACCAAAGAGTGCACACACGCAGTAGACCGCTGCACTTCCATTGATCCAGCCATGCACGCACACGCATAATTTGCATTATTTTGCTGAGTGGTCAACGCGCCATTTTGAATTTTGCAATGATGAACCCCGATGGTCGGGGATTGGGCTACAAAGTGCCATTTTTTTTTTTTTTTTTTTTTTTTTAATGGACTTATCGTGAGGGCTCTCTATGGACTTATGTAGGTCTACCTTAAGCATGCACTTTACCTGAGTAATGTACAAATATCTGCAAGTAATGTAAATTTATAAATTGTTAAGTTTTGTAGCTGTGCTGTGGTTCCCCACTTTGATGGCGAGGCCCGGTCTGTCTGGCTACCTGGCGAGGTGCATGCACCTCACTAAATTATCCTATGGCTATGCACTATATAAATTTACTCTCACAAACTAACTATACCCCGGTACGTATACACAGCCCTGTCGCTGTACACAAGTGTTTAGCGCACGGGGTCTGGTCGGGCTACTTTCACACTAGTCACTAGCTACACGCAGCCGCTGTAGCGACAGCGGCTGCGTGTAGTTACTTACACACTAACCCCGTCGTGGGGCGCTGTAACACACAGTGTAACACCCTTTACGGTACGTATTTAGGCCTATCCGTATGGGGTCGCTGCTGCGGTTACTTAGTTTACACACTAGACCTAGTGCAGTGATAAACACTGTTCATACCGATCGTCAAAACTGACTGTTAACATGGTTAACTATGATCTACTCAGGCCTCGGGGTCGCCATACCCAACACATAATGCCAAATAGCATGTAATGTACAAGTACATGTACAAGACTGCAATTGTCTTGAGATTATAATCACCTGCTGTAATCGTGTAGAAATGCACACCATGCACACCTACCATTTCCATCATTTATCAGGCCTAACCTACTAACATACTTTTCTACGTGTGGGGATGAATGTACGACAAGCCGACAAATATTGAAACTGATGTTACTCTCCGGGTTTGGATTTGGATAAGCTGATGTAATTTTATTACGTTACCACCAGTGCACCACTACTTAGACCTAAAGGCTACACATTGCTGCTAGGGAATAAGCCTATATCAGAAAGAAGAAATACTCACCCGGTCTAGGTTATTATCAGTTCGGGAAACCCACTCACAAGGGGGCCCCTCCTTATAAGTAACCCGTCCCCCTTATAAGTAACCCCGTCCCCCTTATAAGTAACCCCCGGGGCACCCCTTATAAGGAGTCTCCACGCTTTTTTGCAATGCGACGCGAAAATGAAAGGACTGCGGCAATTCGCTTGATTATGTCCATAAAGCTTCACAAGTTTCCTAGTTACTCACGAAATTTGAGCAAAATCGGTTTGAGGCATCATATCTAAAATCATGGATTTAAATGCGATGTCAAACGACCCATGCGAATGCTGAAATGCGAGCGATTACTGGCGTGAGTGTCGCCAGGCGCGGCGGCGCGGCAATGCTCGAGTGCAGACGTGGCGACCGAGTACCCTCAGTACTGAGTACCCTCAGTCGCCACGTCTGCACTCGAGCATTGCCGCGCCGCCGCGCCTGGCGACACTCACGCCAGTAATCGCTCGCATTTCAGCATTCGCATGGGTCGTTTGACATCGCATTTAAATCCATGATTTTAGATATGATGCCTCAAACCGATTTTGCTCAAATTTCATGAGTAACTAGGAAACTTGTGAAGCTTTATGGACATAATCAAGCGAATTGCCGCAGTCCTTTCATTTTCGCGTCGCATTGCAAAAAAGCGTGGAGACTCCTTATAAGGGGTGCCCCGGGGGTTACTTATAAGGGGGACGGGGTTACTTATAAGGGGGACGGGTTACTTATAAGGAGGGGCCCCCCTTGTGAGTGGGTTTCCCGAACTGTTATACCTAACGTGTTAAGTGTAAATCTACGCCACTGACACTGACATCCGAGATCAGGGGGGTGTTTCATCAACGTTTGTCGGCGCTGACAACTTGAATCACCATAGTAACAGTCGGTGACCAGAGCATCTCAGCCAATCAAAACCAAGGATTTTGCTGAAATTGGTCAGCGCCGACAGTTGTCGGCGCTGACAAGCGTTGATGAAACACCCCCCAGATCGCCGTCGCTCGGTCAGGATCAGTCACGGGCGCACGTCATGGTCACGGGGCTAGCTTTCTACTAGCACACAAAGCTGTGTACTAGCAGCAGTCAGCTGGCGGAAGCGGGGGGGGGGGGGGGGGGGGGGCCGGGAGAGGCATAGCAAGGGCGGTGATGATGTTAATTGACCTAAAGACCAAAGAGGTTAAAGGGATCGTATAGTTTTGGTTGAGACGTAATTTCAGGTTTCTAACATTGTTTGGTGAAATAATGAGAAACCTCTTATGAATTATGAAAGAGCATGTAATTCTACGAGGAATTCAACGTTTACTTTATTTGATGAAAATTGGTCTTGAAATGGCTGAGATATCCAAGAAAGAGCGATTCTAACAAAGTGTGGGACCAACACTTTATTACGATCGCTTTGTTTTACTTTTTTTTTTGGATGTTTCAGTCATTCCAAACCCGATTTTCATCAAATAAACTTTGAATTCCTCTTAAAATGGTATGCTCTGTACTATTTTATATCATAAGTGTTTTCTTGGTATCTCGCAAAAAGATAAAAGCCCAATTCTCATCTCCTCCAATACTGTACCATCCCTGTAAGAGCGGCCTAAAGGGGATGGGGATGGGGGGGGGGGGGGGAGGGGGAGGAGCAAATCATCAACACCAATGATTTCCCGATTGTGTGTGTGTGTGGGGAGGGGGGGGGGAAATGAGCGATGAATGTGCGATATGCCTTACTACCTGCGCCCCACAACCCGACCCCCTTCCCCAAAATAAATAATAAAAAATGAATCACATACACATAGTACTGCGTGTGTGTATGTTTTAAGGGAAGTGAGACGATCCGAGTTACTAGAACCGTTGTCTCAAATCATAATGAATATTTACAAAGTAAATGAACATTCACACACTAGCGCATATTAGGCTCCTACATTATGCGTCTCATCTTATTCTCTCTTTTCTACCATTAAAATAATGATGTCATGTGGCGGAGTCAGGGGGATGCCCCCTCTTTATTTTTTATTTTTGTTGTTGTTCAAACAAAAGAAATAAAAAGAAAAATGGGGGAGGCGTGCGCCCACCATTTAATGTGGTAAAATCGCCTAATCCCACATATACGGAATTCCTGGATCCGCCCCGGATGTTGGTACATTTCAGATATTGCTAACAATAGTGAATTTCTATACACGTTGACGATTCTTTAACACGCAGCCATGCACCAACCCATTCCCAATTTTCAAACTGACTTAATTTCAGTGGGGTGAATGAAATTGTCCTCTTGAATCATAGGACGAACTCGAATGCAAACAACATGGAGTTTGAGTAAGTTATGTTTAACTCAACTCAGATTAAACTTTATTACGATGCACTAATCAACAATCTAACTCTAAAAGTACACAGGAGACTTAAGATTACTGCTTTTCCAAATAGAAAAAAAAAAAAAAACCCGCAGCGTCAGAAAATGCCGAGATCATAATGAGAAAGTCACTTCTATTCTTTAATCAATTAATCCTCGCCTCCCCAGCGGGAGCTGCAATCCCGACTCCTTGTATAAAAAAGTATAATACATGTATAACAAAATAATTTTACTGATCAGTATGATAACAACATAACAACAAAACTAACAAATATATTAATGTTTCTAATCCTCGAGATAAACACAATGCCCATCAGGTAGACGGTATACAAGCGATTTGCATAATTATAGTTTACTGGTAGGCGTTATCCTTCGTTGTTGTTGTTGTTGTTTAGTGTTGTTGGTGTTGTTGTTGTTGGTGGTGGTGGTTGTGTTTAGTGTTGTTGTTGTTGTTTTCTCTTGCAAAATTTGGTGAGTCTATCATCCTTCATAATCAGTACAGAAGAATATTTCCATACTTTCTCAGAGGCTAATATTACCATACTTTCTCAGAGGCTATAGTTTGTTTTTTTTTTTTGTTTTTTTTTTTTAATGCAGGCGTACCTACATAGCATCAAGGTGGATTAACAAGTGTCAGGTGCATAAGTGCAAGGATTTGATACAATGTATTTTGAAATGTGGTGCTTGAACTACACATCATTAATATCAGACATGTTTTCAAAACTGCGAATATGAATTTCTTGAAAGCTGAGTTCTTGCCGACATTAAAGACTTTATGAGACATGATTTCAATTTTTACACATACCTTATTGAGTACAATTAAACCAAGAATAACCTGTCATCAAGTCTCCTGACATCCGATTGGGTCGCTTGCCTTGTCTTCAAAGGATACTAGAAGCATATACAATTGTATCATGTATATATTATATTACATATTACATATTATATATCATAATCATATATTCATATATCATACATAATTATATTATACAAGTTATATATATTTTTTTCATCATTCCTTTTTGTATGGTGAGAGGTTAAATACTTTCTATGTTTAGATGCTTGGCCTCCGTCAGACTTGAATGCTTTTGTTTGTTTGATTGCCAAGTGCTTGCTTTTAACCTCCAATGTCTCACAACTGTGTATATCTGACGCCAGTTCAGTTCTTTATTGTCCTGTCGTAAGCGAAGCATCGTGGAATTTGATTGAGCTACATCATTAGATACTTTTTGATGCTGGATGAACTTTTGGGCATCTGTGGTAAATGGGTCACCTTCATACGATAGGCCTGAGATGCGATAAGACTAAAAACAACAAATGTACATATGGGTGATACTACTGATGGGAACATATCCAAGGAGGATCCATCAAAAGGGTTACCCGTGCTGAGGGAGATAATAATCTCACCGGAAATATTTAAGTCCCTTGAATTAATGTCATAATACAAGTTTTAGATACAATATATGCACTTTATAACGATTAACGAGGACCTTGAACTGAGATTTCTTTAAATAGTCATTTCCAATTTCTTACGGAAGAAACCCAAAGGAAGCTTAGCTGTGGCTAAAGCGTTTGACTGTAAGCTCCAGTTTGTGCCTCATTGATGAAGTTTACATTAAAATTGTGAACCCTGAATTCTTTCATGAACATGAACGGCGATGCTGTCGGTTGTTTGCCATTTTTTATGGGAAAACTTCTCATGAAAAAAAAAAATGCAAACATTGCACAATATGAACGTTCGCTATCACGTAGCCCTGATATTATCGCTTGCTGACATTAATAGGCCCCGTTAAGTTGCCCGTATAATATAAGCGAAGTATGTAGGCCTATTTCACAATGTTGCCATCCAGCAGAACATGGATCGCATTCTTGAAAAAAAAAAAATCATGATATGACCTAACAATTACTTCTCTACGTCACAAAAAAAAATACAATGCAATATTAGTATGAAGATTGATATATGACGCTGAAAGCAGGCGATAAAATCTTTCTATTTTTTCATGACATATAACAGAACAAAGAAATTCATACAAATAAAGCAAATTTGTAATCTGCATTGACTTACGAATTAGATTATATTCTATTATATGCGAATCAGTTGCTTGTGGCGTGTGTGAAGCACAATGGCCACGGGGCCCCTCGCATGATATAGTTATACTTTGAAATCGGCACGCACAAAATGAAACAAACACACATCAGACTTCATTAAAATGTTTCTATAAAAGCACGTCGGTAGCTACAAGGACACAGTGAAGAGAATGCTTTTGTTCTGCGCATATAGATTACGCATAGTTTATATTCAGCTTTTCAGAATTAGGCACCACATAAAAATCATAGGCCCACATTGATTTCTATTCTGTATGGTGTCTCATATTATGCGGACAAATACAATTCTTGATTTCTTATATACCATAAGATAACGTTTCTGTGTAAACGACAACAAAAACATGTATAGCCAAATATATATCTTTTTCTTCTACATATAGCCATGCTTTATTCAACGCTGAAAACGGCAGTCCGAATAGCCTGCGGAAATTTATTCACGATAAACATCACATACTATATACTGGGTATACGGAAAGCACGTGTAAATCGCTCTGCGTAGAAACTAACTTCCGATTACGGCGGAAAATTCAAACTGGAGAATGCGTTACCAAAATGCTTGTTATTAGCCATGCAGAAGATGTCCATTGTTGAAAAAAAGCAAATTTACTCACTGTTTCCTTTTAAATGTCCTTATTGGACGTTTTCAAGCACCTCAACTTCCTCTAAGAATGTAAAACTACCAACAATAACGATTAAAGTCTTCAGTGGTTCCGGCAAGTTTGAGGTAAGCCGTCATAATTATGATCATTCTCGCGGGGAGAATGATAAAGAATGATTGCTTGACAGAAAAAAAAAGAATCGTCATAAGAAGTAGCCCTTTCTAGCCTCAGAATGAAAAACAAAGATGAAAATGCAATTTAAAGGCTTTTGTGCTGTTTTTAAAGGATCTTTTAGTGATGTGTATACGTTTATAGAGTGATTATCATAAGTATTTGTGCACACTATCAACGACTCGCTTGACATCACTTCAACCAACCCACAAAACTTATTCATTCTTGTTGGACAAGAAGCTTATTGTTGCAGTGGAATCAGGATCACAGGCAAACAGTGCGAGCTTTTGCATTGTTGTTGTCGGATGTACCGTCAGATCTCTTCTTACGGCCTTTAGATCCATCATTCTGTTCGATGGTGTAAGCAGAGAAATGTAGGTTGCCATCAACCATCTGTACGGCAAGACCGCTCTTCTCATCTGGATGCAGGTCTGATTTGGAAGGACGACAATCATAGATTGATTTTTTAATCAGAATCGGGGTAAA
This sequence comes from Diadema setosum, assembly GCA_033980235.1. Lineage (NCBI taxonomy): Eukaryota > Metazoa > Echinodermata > Echinoidea > Diadematoida > Diadematidae > Diadema > Diadema setosum. The sequence goes on from CM067064.1 coordinate 41,665,033, forward strand.
TTAATGAGAATAAGTCATTATTGCCTCGAATAACAGAATTATAAAGATGGGTCTATCAAGCTGTCTATACGAGTTATTTGACTTAACGAGCAAAAACAAACAAAAAGTAACAGCAACAATAATATCGAAAGATCCTAAAAATTGCAGCACCTTCCACAGTCAACTATCTACGATATTCAGAAAAAGATAATACTTGTCCACGCTATCTAGGTCTATATATCACCACCGGCGCCACGTTTTCAAAAGTGGGGGGGGGGGGGCACTTCAGACTTCCATATAGCTGGTGCCACTTCCGTTTTTCATCAGCTAACAAGCAAAAAAAAAACAAGTCTTACAGCACAACTACTTCTGTAAGGTGCCACTTCCGGGTTTCTTCAGCGGACAAACGAAAGGAAAGAAAAAAAAAAAAAAAAAAGGTCTTCAGCGCAAAAACAAAGCCTTACCGCGCTCACACTTCAAGATTCCTATCTATTTCTAGTACTGTATCCTGAGTATGCACTCCTCGGTATGGTATTGCCGCTTACGCTTACCGCGCACCATGGTATTACCGGACACACACATTTTTGCGTACCGGTACTAATGACATTCTGTACGCACGAGACTTCGTAGATTAGCCTCACAAAACTTTGTATGGACCGAAATCGCAAAAAACGCCACATAAAAATGTAAAAACACGAAAAATGGTACCAACTGGTATTCCTTGCTGTTTGCGTTTCACACCAGCAGCTTGTCTTAAATGTCTCTTTTCATAATGACAATGTTAGGTATTTTCTGCTTCCTTTTGAAATGTTTATATGCTTCTTGGTAACTGGTATTCCTTGCTGTTTGCGTTTCACACCAGCAGCTTGTCTTAAATGTATCTTTTCATAATGACAATGTTAGGTATTTTCTGCTTCCTTTTGAAATGTTTATATGCTTCTTGGTAACGAAATCTCCCAATTGTTATTTATATACACGGTGTTTCCGTTTCTGGCAAAGTATATGTCAAATTGTCTCTTTGTTTAACAGTAATGTCATACTTTTCTCGTATTTGCAAAGTCAATATGTTACACGATGTACATCGAAACCTCCCAACAGGTGTTATTTTCGTATGCCACATGCACGTTTGGGAACCATGTCTAGTTTGTGTCTCCGTCCCGCTAGAAAGTGGTAGTTTCTTTATTGTCAACTTTTTCTCCCCCACTAGTTGTATTCTAATTCACAATGGCTAATGAGGTTAATATAAACCCCTTATTAGTTTGTGACCGAGACTTCAGATTGTACTGACGACCCTGTATTTTTACCGTCCCTTTACACGGCCACACCTGAGCTGCGATTTGATTTTGATCCCAATGACCGGTTAGCTTACAACATCACCACTAATTATTATTCCGAGAATGAAATGATTGAACAAATGCAAAAGACTCCTGTGAGTGAACTTCTTCTTTTGCACTATAATATCAGAAGTCTTCATAAAAAGATTGATCAGCTGGAAACATTTTTAAATCAAGTGAAATCTGATTGTTCTGTCATTGGTGTATCAGAGACTTGGATAAACAATTTGCCGTCTTCATTTTTTTCTCTTCCAGGGTATACTTTTCATTCGAATAATAGGCTTGATAGGAGAGGGGGTGGTGTAGGTTTTTTTGTTACAAACAATTTGGAAGTTAAAATATTGAAGGATTTAAATATAATGTGTGACAGTTTGGAATGTATTTTTATTGAAATTGAAATATCAAAACAAAAGAATATTGTAGTTTGTAGTTTATAAGCCACCTTTTTCCAATTTCCGGGACTTTTTTTGAAACGTTTTCTGATTTGCTGCTAACGCCTTCCCTACACCAAAAGAATATTTTTATTATGGGTGACTTTAATTTGAATTTGCTTCATTACAATGAAAATGTTCACTGCCAAGAATTTTTAGACCTGATGTTATCCAAATACCTTATACCGTTAATTAGAAAACCTACCCGTGTGACTGATACATCATCCACGTTGATAGACAATATTTTTTCTAACGATATTTCGTTTGTATCATCTGGTGTCATAGTATCTGATATATCTGATCATTTCCCGATATACGCCAAGGTTCCTCTTGCGAAAAGATTTACTTTTCGTGATTTTTCTGATAGCAACATCGATAGACTCAGGGAGAGATTGTTGGCTGCTAATTGGGAAGAAGTTTTTGGTATTGACAACGATGTAGAAACTGCATTTCATATTTTTTTGGATAAATTTTCTAGGTTTTATGATGAAATTATTCCATTGCGACAATCCACCCGTTTTACCTATAAAAAAGCACCAAGAATGCCTTGGATCAACAAATCCCTCCTTAAGTCTATCAATCATAAGAATAATTTATTTTTTAGATACAAGAGGAATCCGAATGAAAATACGAAAGGTAAATATTCTCGTTATCGTAACATTCTTACAACAACTTTGAGACTTGCTAAGAGGAGTTATTTCACGAGACAGTTTGACCTTTACAAAAATGATACCAAGAGTACGTGGAAGGTGATTAATGACGTTCTCAGAGTTAAAGATAAATCGGAACAAGTGAAGGAAATATTTCAGCATGGTATCTCGATCCAAAATCCGGTACATGTTGCTAATGCGTTTAATGATTTTTTTTTTTGGTAGATTTAGGCCCCAGACTTGCTAGTAATATCCAAGTAACAGATAAAGAATTTCATTATTTTCTAACTGATCCAAATCCTCAATCTGTGTTTTTTTACTCCCATCCAAGAATACGAGGTGAGGGATGTAGTTCTTAAGTTGTTGTTGTAGCTAAGTAGTTGTTCCGATTTACAAAAAAAAGGTCATAAGCAAGACGTAAGTAACTATCGTCCAATTTCTCTTTTGACGGCGATGTCTAAGATTCTCGAACAGTTGATATATTCTCGTGTAATTAAGTTCTTAAACGAATGCAATATTTTTTGTGAGTCTCAATTTGGATTTAGGAAAAAACACTCTACTACTCACGCTGTGATTGCTTTTATCGATAAAGTAGCCCACGCTATTGACGACTCATCACATACTGTTGGTATATTCCTGGACCCGTCCAAGGCCTTTGACACTATCGATCACGGTATCTTGTTATACAAACTCTCGCATTATGGGATACGTGGAAAGGCCTTGGACTGGTTCAGGAGCTATCTAACTAACAGGAAACAGTTTGTAAATATTAACGGCTTCAGTTCCAGTTTAAAAACACTATTTTGTGGAGTCCCTCAAGGATCCCTTTTAGGCCCACTTTTGTTTATTCTTTATATAAATGACTTCAAAATTCATCTAATGTCTTATCTTTTCTTCTTTTTGCCGATGACTCTAATGTTGTTGCGGGAAAATGGGTGTTGTTGCACTGACTACTGGGGGTGGCAGGATGTTTACCGAGCGGGAATGATACCCCCAATAGAAAGGCACATTTTCCGCAATGGAAGAGAGTTGATTAGTTAGATATAAGGTGCATCAGGTACATTCACACAATTCATTCACCATCACGATGACAGGGCTGCAACACAGTTCAATCGGAAGAGCGTATATTCCGGGCAGAAACTGCTATTTTATTGGCAGATATACTTCATGTTGACAAACGTACACGATCAAAATGAATTATGACAGGACTTGTCTAATTACTCTAACTGCATGACACGACGACTTTCGCTAAAGTCCTTAGATTCAAGAATTATATATAGTCGCTCCTCTTAAGAAGTAAAGTTCTCTTCATTCACGAAGTCCCACAAAGTTAAGTCCCTTGCTTAGACAGAGCAATCGATATTTATACCTCTATGCTCAGTGTATTTCTTTAAACTTACAAAAGTATTCAGGCAATTCAAATTATGTGGAAACTATGAGGAACATAGAATATTTGGGGCGTATACCTTCATATTAAGTAAAACATTAAATTCTTTAGTGGACTATACACAACATAAAATTCCAAACGATGTAATGCGAGGAATGGACAGAATTTACGGAATGTGCAAGAAATGTGTACTTTAACAGAGATTCAGCCTAGAACGGAAACCCACTTGTTTTGGAATGTGCCCTACTTGGTACTTTATGAGGTAGAATTATGCCAAAAATCCTAGGAGGAGAAACCCTAAAAAGTGTCAACATGGAGGGGCGTGCTTGGCACGTGTGGAATGTAAACATTGACCCCACGAGAATTTGCTGCGGAGGGTGAGTGGTTTTCATCTACAACAAGGCACTTATTGTTCTACATGGTCAGTGCAGGGAGGTGGGTCCCTGGTCAGTGGTTTCCTGCTTATCCATAAACATCGAAACCCAACAACCCTTTTAGATGTAGTGAACAGAGAATTAAAGTCGGTTCAAATGTGGATTCAAGCAAACAAGTTGTCTCTTAATGTAAACAAAACTGTTTATATGTTATTTAGTAATTCTGCTATCCATTAAATTGCCTGGCGATATAAAGATGAACAATGATTGTTTGATTCAAGTTGAATCGTTTAAATTTTTAGGTCTTTATATTGACCATGAATTAACATGGAAATATCATATAGATTATTTATCTAAGATGCTTTCGAGAAATACTGGGATTTTAAATAAGCTAAAACATATTTTCCCCAAGCATATTTTGAAAAATTTATATTCAACGCTTATCTTACGTTATCTCTGTTACGGAATACTTGCCTGGGGAAACTGTGCCAAATCATATATTGATAAAATTTTCAAATTACAAAAACGGGCTATCCGTTCAGTTAATCTAGCCGACTATTATTGTCACACGAATTATTTCTTCTTTGAAAACAGACTCCTTAAGGTTGCTGATTTGTTTTTATACAACTTAGGAACATTTATGTTTCAATTATCAGCCAATGGCTTGCCTGATGTATTTACTCACATGTTTCAGAAAAACTATGCCGTCCATGCTTACCCCACAAGACAAAGAGACTCATTTCACCTTCCACATACTCGCACACTCCTTGCTCAAAAAAAAAAAACAATTGTTTTTACCGGACCTAAATTTTGGAATGATCTTCCCGCCGATTTAATGAATTGTTCTAGTATGTTTACATTTAAGCAAAAATTGAAATTAATGTTAATAAATGAATATAACCAGCCTGATTAGAACTTTTTAATGTGTTATATGCGCAATATCCTCGTTTAATGTATATTTCTGGTTTATGCTTCCATTATATAATCACTGCATCCGTGCCTGTATTAACATTTCGAACTCATTATGAAGTTGATTATAGATAATGTGCACGCATATACTTGTGTATCTATATCCCATATTTCCACTCAGTTATTCCACTCACTTATTCTTTGGATTCTTTTTTTTTTTTTACTTTTTCTTTCTCTTTTTCTTCTCTTTTATTTCTTTTTCCCTTTGTACCTTGATATTTTAGCTTTCATAAGTTTCGTCATTATTACTTTGTGTCCTATCTCCATTGAGTGCATAGTAACTTTACACCGGTATTTTTTCATGGAACCTGCGTTTACAAGCTTTGCTTTTGCGGTTCCATCATGTTTCACAAGTTATAGAGAAAATTGTCTTATGTATATGCTGACACACTTTCTGTTCATGACCCGACTTATAAATATTGTGTATTTTGCTTGGTTTGTATTCTTTCTTTTTTTGGATGTATTTTGATGTCAAGTGAAATATGAAAATAAACGTGCTGGAACTGTTCACTGTGTCTCGAGTGCAAGACCAGTGCAGTTTCCGTTATTCAATTCAGAAAAAATTCACATTTTACCGCAAATTTATAGTTGAGTGACCCGCACCTCATCATAGTTAATATCTATGCATGTGTGAATCGCATTTTGTGACAGAAATTCTATGACATCCCTTTCACATACAGGAAAAACGATGAAGATTCCAATAGAACCAAAAGTTCACTGATCGATATCGGAAATTTGTAGCTATCGTCCTCAAACGCGACGATGCGGAATAGTTGTGCGCTATAGGGGCCCGCAACTCGTCACCCGCGCATGCAGCTCCCACAGACAAAGCACGTAAAGTAGAAGTTGTGGTGTTGTCGATTTCTCACAGGGTTTTCTTGCGTGAACTGTTCGAAATGTTCAAAACAGACATTTTGATTTTTACCGTAAAATACGAAATTTGAGCCTCATTTGCCGATTTTTTGTTTGTCATCCGCTCGGTGAGAATGTGTACGGTGATTTGTGGGATGAATTGTGATTCTGGTGCAAGGACTAGGTGCGAAAGACGTCGATTATTTCATTGCGAAAATCGTGTCCGGTAATACAATGCGATTTTGCACCGCGCAAAAAGACAATTTTTTTTTTTAGAGGGGTATGTTTGAAGAATATTTTCTAAAAACTGGAGCGAACAATTGACATAAGTAGGCTGAATTCGTAATTTCCAGGAATCTGTGAATAAGTGGTGTTATTTTAGCCGAAATTTCATCATCTGAGTACAGAATTCAAAGCCAAGAAAAAAAAAAAGCGTCCGGTAATTGGATCTACCATCCTACCACTTACGCACTTCCGGGGTGAAAAAAAAAGTGGGGGCCCAAAGTGGTGACACCTTATGTATTTCTTTATAGAATTATAGTGCAAAAAATAAACAACTAATTATCATGGAAAATTCTTCAGAAAAATTTAGAAAAAAATTGAACACGTATACACGTAGGCTACTACAGACAAAAGAACGGTCTACATAAACGCCCACAAATGGTAGAAATACGCGTCAACCACACAAATTTACTGCATTTGTGGTTGGTAATATGAAACTTGTTACGACATAAGTGCATGGGCGTTTTCTACATTAGTGGTCGCTGGTCATTTCTACACTTGTGGTTGAAATTTTCTACATTTGTGGCTCCAACAATGGCCTATGAATACACGCACGTACCTTCAGACAGGTCCACAAAGAGATTGCTCATCAGAACACTGTCGCCGTAAGGAGGATACCCGCATAGCCAGTCACCTTCACTGTCAAAGTCAACTTCGGTCCATGATGTCTGATTCGACGGCCAGCAACACGTGCAGTCCAACCAGACGAGGTCATGATCACCGCACTTGTCTCTCACTGCATTCACTATGGCGAGGACGTAAGACTGGTTGACAGGGATCGGCAAGGTTTTCCCGTCTTCGCACACCGCTCTGGATCGTTTCTTCTCTTTGCAGTCGATATCAATGGTGTCTGCAGTAAGACATAATCATATTATGACCCCAAGGGGAAAAAAATACAAGAGTAATCACAGTCTTTCGACTGTCATGTGGCACTCCAAAGAAAGCAGGATGCCTGTGATAAGTGGCAGAAGGATCACTTAAAAGATTCTAAGAACTTTTTTCTGCGACACTCAGTTTGGATTCCGTGAGAAAAGGTCAACTATTGTCATGCTTTCTTACATCATCCAGTGGTGGAACACCCGTCTCTCGACGCCCACCAAGAAATTAGAGTTCTTGCGTTTATGAAAATACATAGAAAGATAGATTTTGATCTGGTATGGTACCGCGGTCTTCTGTCAAATCTGTATCTGTATCCTGGTAGAACTTACATATCTTTCCTATCTGACAGACAACAGGGTGTTATACTATAGACAGGTTCACTTCTTCTGCTGGAGTGCCCAAGGGTCCATTGCTCTTTATCAATTACCTAATTTTCAACTCAGTAGAGAATGACCTTCACCTCTTTGCAGATGATTCATTTAACTCTTCATGTTACCATTAAAAACCCAAAGCTCAGAAACATCCCGAATGTTTGGAGCGAGACTTGCATTGAATGAAATGAGCTTTTGACTATACTATGGTGCATGATCACATCCAGTGCTAGCAAAACTGAGATTTATCATCAGCAGGAAACTATCGCAGAAACACCCACCTCTCCACTTCGTGAACAAGATACTGATACATGTACCAACTCAAAGCATTACTCTTCTTGGGGTCATTATCACCTACACACTAACATAGACTCCTTTCAACATAAGCCTTGCCAAGAAAACTGCTCGGAGATACATCATGGGACGTACTAAAAACTTCACCTCTCCGAGCACGAATCACCATCTACAAGGCGAGCATATATGCGACTACTCATGAAGAATGATTCTCTTGTATGGGTCATCACAGGCATCAACAGATCAGCTCATACTATTAGATAGGTTTCAGGGGAAAGCTCTTTGATTACGGACAATTGATGATTCACTCAAAGCAGTTTCCTCCCACTTAACAAATAATTGACCAACAAGTGTGTTGAAAGATACTCTGCCTGTGATCGTGAAACCATTATGTCATGACTGTATTAAACTTGTCTCTGGCTCAGGGTAGAATACCAGAAGCCTGGAAACTAGCTCGAGTTTCGCCAATTTTCAAAGGAGGCGACATGACCGACCAACAAAATTATCGACCCATCTCGGTCCTTCCAGTCCTTTCGAAAGTCCTCGAGAAGGTTGTTTTTAAGCAATTATACAAGTATTTCAATGGAAATAATCTTTTAACAAATAATCAATTTGGATTTCGCCCTAAGTATTCAACTTTGCTTGCTCTTGTAACAATTACAGAAAATATCCGCAAGGCTTTAGATGAAGGGCGTGCAGTTGCACTCATTACACTTGACTTGAAAAAAGCCTTCGATTAAATACCTCATGATGTGATAATCGAGAAGCTGCGAAAATACGGTGTAGAATCCGACAGTTTAGCCTGGTTCAAAGATTATCTGGCGTTTAGGAAGCAAGTCACAGTTGTTAACGGAAATATGTCTGAACAACGTCTCGTTACGTGTGGCGTTCCCCAGGGGAGTATCCTTGGACCGCTTCTGTTCGTGATAACTATTAATGACATTGTTGAAGTTGTACAACATTGCACTGTCTCTTTGTACGCTGATGACACTTGCCTTTACTACACATCAAACAATCCCCATGACTTAGAAAAGTGTGTAAATCATGATTTAAGGGCGATAACGAACTGGCTGAGGTACAATGGACTACTACTAAACGAGAAAAAGTGTGGATACATGATTGTCACACCTATGCGGAAAAAACACCTCTTTGATAACGTTAAGGTTACGATTAATGATTTTTGCGTACAACAAAAAAGCTCCTGTAAGTATTTAGGTGTGACCTTAAACGAAACCCTGATGTGGAACAATCACATCGGCAATGTAAAATCCAAACTCTCTTCTACGTTGTACTGCTTCAAGAGAATACACATTGGAATAAGGCCATATATTCCGCAAGACACCGCCCTTATTCTATACAAAGGGTTAATTCAGCCCCATTTGGACTATTGTTCAATCTTTTGTGTGGAGGAACGCCAGTAAAAGTCTAGTAAATCAAATAGGTGTTTTGCAGAAGAGGGCTCTCCGCACCTTTCTATTAGTAGATAAACGTTTTAAGTAGTCGAGCCTTATATGAATTATCTGGCGTAGAAGCAATAATGAATCCCTGGGAAAAACACGCGTCAATATTTATCTTTAAATTATTACACCAGTTATTGCCATTATTTATCTGTAAAAAAGTGGTTATCAAAATAGATAAATATAATTTACGCAATTCACGTAATATTATCATACTTCCAAAACCCAAAACGAATTTCATGAAATTTGGATGCATTTATTCCAGTGTTAAAATATTCAATAACCTCCCCGAAAATGTAAGAATACTGAGTAATTTGAAGGCCTTTGAGAGAATGTTACAGTATATGTTTAGTGTGGATTTCATAACTATGTTTGAGCTAATTTGTCTGAATTTACGTGAACTTGTTTGTGTCACCCTCTTTTGTAGCGTTTGTGTTTAGTGGTAACGTTTATATTCCTCTTTTTTTTTTTTTGGTTCTTGGTATCTAGTTTCTGCTATAATGTAATGTATTTCATTATGTTATGCATGCTGTTTTTTATGTTGTTTTTTTTTTGTAATTATTAATTTACTTTGATTGATTTGTTAACTCTTGTGTTGTTTGTTTGTTTTTTGTTGTTGTTGTTGATGTAACTGTACTCACGGCCTCTCTGAAAAACAACCTCATCTGGCTGATCGAGGGCATTTTATCCCGTGATTAAATAAAATAAAACAAACAAACAAACAAACGTGAGCACATCAGAAAGGAAACATTCATTTGCACCTTTTACCGTCATTGTTTTCATGAATCATCCCCTGAGGTAACTCAAATCCTGCCAAATGGACAAGCGTATGTGTAACTCGATCTTCTTTAATGAGTGGTGCATCCCTATCGGCCTATATTCGGTCCAGTCAAACACACAGTTCCATCTTTCTTCTTCGTATATCCCCAAATCAGCTGGCTTGTGGAACTACCTTTCTCACGCCCCTGTTTCCTGACAGTCTCAACATGGTCCGTTTTAAGATTGCAGTTAATGTCTTTGTTGAATGATCATCAACAAATATGATACCCTAGCTACAGGCTGTACTGTATACTAATAATAATGATAATTCAACAACTTTATGTGGTGCCTGTGACCAAGTGGTTTCTAAGCGCTTTGCAATGAACATAAGAGAAACAAATATATTACATTGAATACGAGTACAAAAAATGATAATCCATAAATTACACAATCATTGGTATTGTTCTTCGAATAAATCGGTCTTATGATTTAAGATAAGAACTTTTTTCCTCATTTGAGCTGTGTATGTTTATATTATAAGTTTGATGGTTCCATCAAGCCGAGAATCTGCTACTTAAAAAGAAGAATAAGAAAAAGAATAAGAACAAATGGTATTAACGAATATAATAGTATCCTCTAAATTGGTGCCTTATTTGCTCCTAAAACGTATGCGTCTAAACTGTGTTACATAACATGCGTCTAATTCTTCCTTTGTCAGCATGTGTGTCGCTTATATCAATGTCTGTGTGTGCGCGTGTGTGTATTGTTTGTATGTATGTGTTGGTTCAATCAAAACAAAAAGGTATACAATACTGTATTACTTTGTGGATGGTCACAGGATCAGTGTTACAGGTAGGCGAACATAAACATAATCAACAGTTTGTGTTTCATCTGCAACTCCCGGCCCCATCTCTGCTAGGTATGGTGTAGCCGTCACGTATTCACAACACAAGTCAGAAGGAAAACAAGGGTTGAGAAAAAATAGGTAGAAAACCATTGTACCTCATTTATGAGTTTCGTTCTATGCGTTTGGTTGTGGTATCTGTTTTCATTTGGATAGAGTCAATGTAGCCACAAGTTAATGAGTACCTGACACGTTCAAGTAGTACGTGGTTTCAGCCACCACTCTCGAAGTCTGTGTTGGCGGAGAGGTGTTCCTCTCATCAGTGACCCCAGGTGACCTATCCTTTGCAGACTCTTGCAAGGCGTTTGTCGGTGTACCTGGGTGGAAAATATATCCAAATGTTTGTTTGTTTGTTTGTTTTTTTTTTTTTTTTTTTTTTAGTAAGTTCGTAAAACATTTCCTCCAAACAAAATAAATTATAATTTAACCAAAACATTTGTATTACTATGGCATTTTCGTTTGTACATTATTATTCTTGGAAAAAGTCGCAAAACGACATTAAAATTGAAATCAAATTAAATTTGAAAATTGAAAAATAGATTTGGCGGGACATAAGCAATCCTTAACCCCAATTTTTATGTCCAGACAAAGTCTCATCTGACCCCAAGATGATGATGATGATGCAATATACGTCCAACATATCACCTGAAAATAGACCCCGACACTTGCTCGCTTATGTGCACATCACACATAGAACTGTGAACGCCTCTTAGGATATAACTGACCCTTCATTAAATATCGGGTGAGAAATGAATTGAATATTCAGTATCAGGATAACGCAGTGCACGTTCAATGTATTGCAATTGCACTTTTATTAATAAGTGCCTCATTATATAGCTACAACCAAAGATTCTGGAGACCGAGTGCAAGGCTTTTTATTCAGCTTCTTTTCTCGTGTTTGGTAGCACTCACATTGAATATTGTTTTATAATGTACTGATCGAAAAGTACAGGGTGGAAAATAATTGCAATGATTATAGTGCATGGAGTTGGAACGGGGTAACCAGGCAGAGATGAAACATCAGATAACAGATTGGCAGCATCTGCACTCAGTGTTCCCCGTACCTACCTCTCTCCTGAGTGAGAGTCTGAACCATCGACATCCACTCAGTCGTCGACCCGGAGTGAGTACTCGGCGTGATCCCGTCGGGATTGGGGTCAGCCACCACTCTCCTAGTGGATAATACATGAAGATCTTCAGTCGTCGACCCGGAGTGAGTACTTGGAGTGATCCCGTCGGGAGTGGTCTCGATCTCCACTCTCGTAGTGGATAGTACATGAGGATCTTCAGTCGTCGACCCGGAGTGAGTACTTGGCGTGATCCCGTCGAGAGTGGTCTCAGTCACCACTCTCGTAGTGGATAACACAAGATGATCTTCAGTCGTCGACCCGGAGTGAGTACTTGGAGTGATCCCGTCGGGAGTGGGGTCAGCCACCACTCTCGTAGTGGATGTTACATGAGGATCCTCTGTCTGTGTTTCAGAAGTCGGTGTAGGGGAAGAGGCGCTCCTTTCATCTGTGATCCCAAGTGACCCAACGCTAGTAGGTTCTGTCAACTTGTCATTTGGTGTACCTGCGTGGAAAACATTTTAGGAAGTTATTCATCACTTAGGACCTGTAGCGCCCGGTTTCACCTAATCGCATTCATTTGTATTATTCTTTTTAACTGATAAATTGTAGGGTATTATGTGATAGGTTACATCTTTGCTATATTATTCCCTTGGTGCATCACTGCAAAAACATCGGTGTTAGATTTAACATCATGGGTGTTAAATATAACACCGATCAAATGTTAATAGAGAACCACACCGAAGGGTGTACAAAGCATGTTGTGATGGTGTTGAAAGGTGTTCACCTGGCACTTTGTGGTGTTAATTTGACACTGTAGTTGGTGATATTTTTGACACTGCGCTGATGTTAATTCCAAACTGACACCGTATGCCAAGTGTTGATTTGATATTGCTGGTGTAAATGTGAATGGTATTACACCCGCCCAGTGTCAATGGGACTGCGAGACCACACCAACTGGTGTTACTGTGGTGTAAATGTGCTCACACGTTTTTTGGTTTTTTTTTCTGTAAATCAAGTACTTTATCGAAAAGTTCTTGGTCGTCTAGTTAAAGTTCAAAATCAGCAAGAAAAGTAACCAAGTAACCAGTAAAAAAAAAAAAAAAAAAAAATACAGTCCTATATTTTGGAGTGACAACCTGAGGTGTTCATCTAACACCACAAATAAGCACCGGAAATTTAACACCAGCTCAGTGTTTCATATTTAACACCAGACTTTTTGCAGTGATGTTTTAGGACACAATGTGGAAAAAGCGAATTGTAATGTAAATACACATCCATGTATCATCATGTACCGTGATATTCTAGTATCAATGTGGCATGATAATTATATGATATAATTATAGAGAAAAACAACAACAACAACAACAACAACAACAACCCACACACACATGCAGAAACAAAATATTGACTACCCTCATGGGCATGTGCATGAGAAAATATCTCCCGATCATAATCGAGAGCTATACAGAGAAATTCTTTGAACATCGGTGCCAACAGAAAACATGACATGGGAAATTATATATAAAAAAGACAAACATAATTATGGCATATTACATGCAACTTTACCTATGATTATGATTAAACATGTTTAATGGCTTAATGTCAAGCCCATTGTACAATCAAAAGGGAAATGCGAAATTTCCTAGTAGACGATTATTGTCTCGAAAGTTGAATTCAGCTATGAATGCTGGCAGATTGGATTTCTTCTCAATTTATTTGTAATAAAACTTGACGAAGATGACTATTCATGTTTTTCCTCAAGCCTCTGGTATGACGAGACTTGGTAAGTAAAAATAATGATTGATTCAGACAAAAACAACACCGACCACCTATCACAAGATGTAAGGAAAGAGTTTCGTTTATTCTTACCAAATTGACAGACGTCCCCGGTAAACCCCTCAGTACAGTGGCACTTGAAATTAGTCTTGGTTTCCTCACATACGCCATTCTGGCATGGCTCTTGCCAGCAATCTGTTTGATCAAAAATTTAATTTATTACCTTTTCAAGTATTTAGCCATAAATACGTTGACTTGCACCATCCATGTTACATGCAGGCATTGTTTAAAATTGTAAGTAAAGTACCACGATTGTGTGAATCATCTGATATTATCCCTTTTTGACACTTGTACATAATTGAAATTCTGTCACTGAAAGAAACATTAACTTAAGAATTAAATGTTAACGATAGATTTATAATTATCTCATATGTTTGTCATCCAAATCGATAATCGCGTCATTCAAGGGCATGAAAAAAAGGAGTGTCATGAAGTTGTTATTAAAATCAAATTCATTTGTTGGATCATTCAATTTCGTATTCAGTAGGTATACGATTTTAGCATTTACATGATACAATGCAAATTGAAGTTCAAATTAGTCCTAATGCGAGGTAGAGCGTTTTTGAGCAATCACATCTGCACTTCTGAGTAAGTTAATTGAATGATAGCGTTGACCATTGTCCAGCTGTTGAAAGGACCTGCATAATATAACCACGGACGAAAGGAGAGCACATTAACTCAACACGCAGAACGCACGGCGTAACGTCAACGCTATCAACCCGGAAAAGTGTGTTCATTGGTCGAGCCACGCACACACCTAACAATTACCTAACACTCGATATGCGTCGACAGCCAGGAAAGGTCATTTCATTTCATTTCATTTCATTTCATTTCATTTCATTTCATTTCATGTACTTCACTTCTAATACAATAATTGGGTAAATAGTCATCTCAATACACATAATAAGTATGTAATCAATACAAAATAGTAATCAATAAAAATACTAAGATATTAAAATACAAAATCAAAATTTACGGTTAAATCTTCTCAAACGAACTCTCCTCATGAAGACTGTAAATCATCGCCTATCTTCGTGTCAAACCACCTACTTCCCATAAAGGAAAATGCAAAATCATATAAACAGTATATAATTGCCCTAAATGACAAAACCAACAAAACGTTGCACCCCTCGATTTTACGTGAGGACTCAAAATAGGTGAAATAGGTCTACTTAGTCAATCTTTAGTTTTTGATATTTTTGAAGCAGCACTGCTTCTTGTACATTATCCTAAGGCTTGGGATGATAAAACAAATAGGAAATTGTTTTGCTTTTTTATTTAGTTTTTCCAGAACACTTTCTTTTGTAGGAAAGTGTGATTAGGTTTGTCTTATAGAGGCCCGTTTTCATTGCTTCAAATCCTTTACACACTCTTCAATTTCAATTCTAAATTTTGAAAGCATGACGCTCCTCGTCTAAAAGTAAACATTGGTAATAGTCATGAATTTCAGCTTCATCTGATAATCCCTTCACTGTGGTTGCCTTGAAGTTTTACACCCTTTTTTTTCGAGGGGGTCTCCTTCATTGTGCAGATCACAGCTCGGGGAGATTAAACAATATAGACTCTAAACTGCAGAGCCCCTTTTCTCAGTAAACATTTTTCCAGAAGGTGTACTTTCTTTCCATTATTTAAAGGGGATGGCTAGTAACTGATCTGTGGGAATGCTGGAGGATGATTGTTCCAATCCTTGTGGGATTCATTTAAGAGTACATTATATATCTATTGTTGTGTGAAAATTATTTGCTTCAGAATGGTCTCATATTCAGGTAATGTGCAGTGCCTGGTCAGTGACGGGGCATTAATCTGCACATTACTTGAATATGAGACCGTTCTGAAGCAAGTAATTTTCACACAACAGTAGATATGTAATGTACCCTTAAATGAATCCCACTAGGATTGGAACAATCATCCCTCAGCATTCCCACTGATTCCCACTGATTGGTTACTAGCCATCCCCTTTAAATACGTTAAGAAAGTCCATTTGTATTGAGTTCGTAGATCATTTTCGATCTAGTTCAATTCAGTTCACTTCAATTCAATTTTACAGCTTAGAGTCTGCCCTAATCGAAAATCTGTGTCTGGCAATATTTTGGTGGTTTTGTGATGCAGTCACGTGCGTACATTAGTCATTCGATCTGATCACTGGCTCAATGAAAAAAAAAAATAACGCTGTGAAGTTCGAGTAATCATTCAGTTCCATACCTCGTTGAAAGCAGTAGGCATTTGGATCTTTCATATTGACATGCCCGTCGAGAGCATCAAAATTAGTCGGAATACGAGGAATCGTCCTTGGAGTATTCAAATTAGTATGTAAGCCTTTGAGTTCGGGAAAAAAATTATTCAACTTATATAGTAGGTACTAATTCTGTACTTTAATGACATTCAACTGCATGAATGTCGGAAATGACACTATCAAATGTCAAGCTTTATCATAGAAATTTAGTGTTGTTAAAGCTGCAAGAAAAATAAAAGAAATGCACGCTGCAACGTATATAATAGGATTAATTTGACATGTGTGCTTTACCGACATACTAGAAATCATTTGTCAGAAATGAAAATATTAAATGACATATTTTGTTGTAGAAAATTTATGTTCTTAAGGTCGCAAGGATGTAATAAACTGTACGCTTCTTTGTCCACAAATTGCAACATTCGTAAACGGTCTGTATCAGTTGCTATATCTCCTTCTTCTACACCAACTTGTAATCCCGGAGGAACGCTAAGGGTACATGTGTATATCCTTGTCATCGTGTTTATTAATCTTTTGTACATTGCACCCTTTCGCCGATAAAACAAATGCATTCATTTATCTATTTCATCTGTTTATTTTAACATATTTATACAGGATGAAACAATCACGTAAAAGCTGTTTCACATCCAAGTCCTGTATGGACATTCCAGTTTCGTGCGCAGGGGATTACTGGAAGAAAGACAACAACAACAACAACAACAACAACAACAAAATAAAACATGTTTCAAACAGATTTGAATTGAAAGGGCTGCCAGATTGAAACACAAACACATAATTCTTTAAAATTTACCGAGTTTTGGACTACTATCATACACATTATTCAAATTAAATATTAAGAAAAGGGTGGTAACTACACACAAACAAGACTCAAATACACCGCCGTTTTCAGCAACCCCATCGCTACAGCACACTCAGTCACGCACACACACACACACACACACACACGTACTCACAATGCACATTCGAGCAACATCACAGTACACAGCAGTACGACACAAGCAACATGACAAGAAAAACAAGGAAAAGTACAAATTAATTAATATATGTCCCCGCCGGAAGTAGCATTTGGTAGCAAAATGTACAATATAGGTCAAAAATCAAGGTCAAAGGTCAAAGAAGTCAAAGGTCAAAATTCTGTGGAGAAGTTTTGAAGCCCTCACCTAGTGCATTCACATAAAGCAAACGGAATCGAAATCGGGTTAGAAATGACGAAGGAGTAGCATTTTGTAACCAATGTACAATATAGGTCAAATTCAAGGTCAAAGGTCAAAGAAGTCAAAGGTCACAATTCTGTGTAGAGGTTTTGAAGCCCTCACCTAGTGGCATCACATAAAGCAAACGGAATCGAAATCGGGTTAGAAATGGTGAAGGAGTAGCATTTTGTAGCAAAATGTAGAATACAGGTAAAAAATCAAGGTCAAAGGTCAAAGAAGTCAAAGGTCAAAATTCTGTGTAGAAGTTTTGAAGCCCTCAACTAGTGCCATCACATAAAGCAAACGGAATCAAAATCGGGCCAGAAATGGCGAAAGAGTAGCATTTTGTAGCAAAATCTTCAATACAGGTCAAAAAATCAAGGTCAAAGGTCAAAGAAGTCAAAGGTCACAATTCTGTGTAGAAGTTTTGAAGCCCTCAACTAGTGCCATCACATAAAGCGAACGGAATCGAAATCGGGTTAGAAATGGCGAAGGAGTAGCATTTTGTAGCAAAATGTACAATTCAGGTCAAAAAATCAAGGTCAAAGGTCAGAGAAGTCAAAGGTCAAAATTCTGTGTAGAAGTTTTGAAGCCCTCAACTAGTGCCATCACATAAAGCAAACGGGATCGAAATCGGGTAAGAAATGGCGAAGGAGTAGCATTTTGTAGCAAAATGTACAATATACGTCAAAGGTCAAGGTCAAAGGTCACAACTGAAATTCTTTGTAGAAGTTTCAAAGCTCCCATGTAGTGCTATCATATAAAGCAAACAGAATCAAAATTGGCTCATAAATGACAGAAAGTAGCAAATTGAAGATTTTGATCACACACGGACGCACACACGGACAGACGGACACACGGACACACGGACACACACACGTACGGAGCCCGTTTCATAGTCCCCTGCTCGAACTCGTTCGGCGGGGACAAAAAACTCATACAATCAAATTCGATATAGACATAAACAACATAAAAACAATATGAATATTCAGTGGGGTCTGTACAT
This sequence comes from Diadema setosum, assembly GCA_033980235.1. Classification (NCBI taxonomy): domain Eukaryota; kingdom Metazoa; phylum Echinodermata; class Echinoidea; order Diadematoida; family Diadematidae; genus Diadema; species Diadema setosum. The sequence goes on from CM067064.1 coordinate 41,683,311, forward strand.
GTATATAAAAACACAGAATAACTAAAAACTGAAATTTCACAATATATGTCTTTAAAAAAGGGTATGATCGTTTATAAAAACCTTTTAAGAATTAAGAGCGTGGGTGCATTTTACAATTCAGTGGGATAGAGTTCCAAGCAATGGAGTCCGAGTATCTGGAAGATTGCTTGAATATTTCGTTGTTTGGCTTCGGTTATACTACTAAAGAGTTTTCATTCCTTGTGTGTAAACCATGCCTATATCATAATACATTTCTCTACTTAGTTGCAAAGCCTAGCTGGTCTTTTACCATGAATGCATTGTTACAAGAGCATAAAGAAAATAACTCCTTCGGGTTTCCATAGGCTTTGTCATTTTGAATGCTTATTAAAGCGATTTAGTAATGCTGATTTCCCAAAAGCCAAACTGTTTAGAAACTATACACGCAGCTCTTGGTTTGTTTTGTTTTTTCCAACTTTTTTTTTTTGAATGCGGCGTATAGATTCGCGGATTTTTACAGAGCATTTTTCCCATACAGAGCACGTATATAGACTTATACGGTTGAATGGTAGGCCTTTAGACTTTTGTTAGATAAAACGAGCATCAAGGGTGCTACTAAGTCGTTGCATAGAAAACACTTCATATGCTGAACTTTTGCACAGCTGTTTTACATGATCATCCCAAGTCAAATGACTGCCTACAGTATATTGACTCCCAAATATCTCCCACACTCGAATTGTTATTTTTAAGTGTTATACCATGAAGATTCACATTTAGATAAAATGCGTGAAGTTTGGAACGTGAGGATACAACCATTATCATTCGTTTTATCAGCATTAATTTTCAGTCTGTCATTCATATACCAGTTCATCAATACAGGCTTGAAGCCTTAAACGGATGGTGTAGTAATGGTTAAGGTGAGGATTAAGCTTGAAACTTTTTTGCAAGATGCTTAGAAACCATTTTACAGATGTTAAAGGGGAAATCCAGTCCAAAATTAGTTAGTCTGATAAAAAAGAGTAAAATCTTACGAGTTCAACGATAAAAATTTGACTGAAATCAGATGAAAAATAAGAAAGTTATGAAATTTGAAGTTTTTTCTAATTTCTGAAAAACAGTTCTTGTACAGTGGATATGAATAGGCAAATGAGTGAGCTGACCACGTCATAACCTCACAATTTTCGATTGATCATGTACAACAAATGGCGAAAATTCAATGTTTCTGTCATTGAAGTCTGAAACATAATGTTATTCCTGGTTGAATAACTTATCAGAAAAGTGATCAGTTAGATATGTCAGGATTTGAGCATCGGGCATAACTGCGTTTGAATGAAAAGCTGGAAATTTCATAATCTTATATACAAACGATATGGCAAGTTTTGAGGGGATGACGAGCTTACTTTACCATTTGCATATTCATATTGACCGTTCAAGAACTGTTTTCTCGAAAATTAGCGAAACTTCAGAATGTCATAACTATCTTATTTTTCACCCGATATCGATCAAAATTTTACCGCTGAACTCGTAATATTTTACTCTTTCTTTTTAAGCGAACTTATATTTGGCCTGGATTTCCTCTTTAAAGAGCATACAATTCTTAGAGGAATTCAAAGTTTATTTGATAAAAATCGGTTTTAAAATGGCTTAAATATCCAAAAACAAAGTAAAACAAAATAATTAATCCCAATAAAAGGTGGATCCCACCTTTTATTAGGATCACTTTGTTTTGGATATCTCAGCCATTTCAAAACTGATTTTCATCAAAGAAAACTTCAGATTCCTCTTAGAATTACATGTATATAAGCTCTTTCATATTTCATAAGAAATTTCTCAAAATCTCATAAAATCATTTTCAAAAATCATTGGAAACCAGAAGCGCTATCTCAACCGAAACTGTACCATCCCTTTAATTCGACATCATTCACATTTTTCCCACAACTATGTATAAAAGATTCGAGATTGCAACGCCGTCAGCGTACATATTGCAGGTACCTGAATTAACACTCTGAGTGATGTCATTAATAAAAAAGTCTAAAAAAAGTACGGGTCTCACATTGTGCAATTCTTATAGCTACTTTGCTTGGTTTTCATCATTTTCCATTTACACATACTGCTTGTTTCCTTCCTCTAAGATAACTCTTAAACCAACACAATTCAGTATCATACATCCCATGGTATTGTAACTTTAAAAGTAATAGTCCATGTGATATTGCACCAAATCATTTGGATGTATCTATTTCACGAGCATAAATGCTTCAAGTCAGTCATCAATTACTCTGTGCAAAAATAGTTGAATGATATTGTAAAACGAGATTATAATGGAGTAAGTAACAAATGAATTGCTTCTTGACTAATTTCTCAATTTTTTTTGCAATGTGAGAGACAACCGAGATCGGTGTGTATTTGACAAAATGTCTTATCTCCATTCCATTATAAATAAGGGTTAACATGGGCAAATTTCCAGGTTTCAAATACAAATCCACTCTTTACTGAAAGGTTGAAAATACCAGTCAAAGTCTTAGATGTGATATGTTGCCGCAATATTCAGAAGTTTGCAATCTATATCTAAAATATCTCAATTATTGTCTTTTTACAGTTTACTGAAAAGTCTCAAAACAGCATCTTCTTGGATATCAGAGAATTTAAATTCATAAAGACCCTTCGCGTTTTTCCAACGTAATGGTACATGATCAAAAGAATTGGAGATTCTCTGCGCAACATTTACATTAAAAATCATTTAATTTATCAGAACTTATTTCAATTTGAACACTATAAACATACTTAGAATTACCCGTGGCTCTGTGTAATTCATTCAAAATTTTCTTAGGGCTGTTTTCATACTGTTCAGAATCTGATATTTAATACTCTGTATTTGATTTACGGATGGCACCAGTGACATAATATTATGTCTTTTGTTTCGATATTCATTCAAAGAGATAACACATTTAGCCTTAAGTTTCAGGTAATCTCGCTTATACATCATACCTACAATATCAGATGTTATCCATTGATTATATGTATTCTTTATTCGAACATATTTAATCGATGCATGTTTATCACAAACTTTAAAAATGCATTTACCCTATTTTGCCATATATCATCATAAATAGATAAATGAAATAATTTCAGATGAAGGTTTTTGATAACTTCAATCAGAGCATCGCAATTACTTATTATATCATTGACAAAATCATCGCAATCAAATTCACTGTAATCTCTGAAATGGGCCAGTTTATGGCCTGAACTTCTAGTTGTACAGTTAACACACGTGAATATTATGTGATGATCACTTAGAGAGATCTGTGGAACATCATGGCTCTCTGCAAGGTATATTATGGTAGTAATTATGAGGTCAATACACGCTGTTAATAGAGGAAGCGGTAACGCGTGTTGGCTTGTGGACAAGTTGATGTAAAGAGAAGAGACATTGTAATGAATGGTTTTGTGTGTTATATCCACCACTATTATACTCAACATTAAAAGAAGTCACCTAAAATGATAAGCTCCTTGGTGTCCATTAGTAATTTCTATAACATATTGATACATATTTCAAAAAACTCATTACCATAGTAAGGGGGACGATATACAACTCACCAATAAATTTATGTCTTACATTTCAATTCAATCAATACTGATTCAATATCATATTCCACAATAAATTCACTTCTATTGGTAGTAGTTAGAGAACTTCTTGCGTATACACAAACATCGCCTCCTCTTTCACACATACGGTCCTTTTATTATATCATAACATCTACCAGAACCTTATGATCTCCAGTTCGTTCACGGAGCCATGTTTCGGAAATACATAGAGTATCAAAGTTAAATGTTATCAAAACACATATTATAGGATTTCTTCTATTTTGGGCAGAAGACTACATAAATTGATATGTGCTACTTTCAATCCGACATTTTCCAGTAATTGGGTCCTACTCAAATAATTTGCTTTAATCTCACAATCTAAGGCATTATTTTCATTAAATAGCTGGGACTTTTATCCGTTCTACCTGTTGTATTAGTAACCGCCACTCTATACACTCATGCTTTTCATAACACGAATGATGTACAGTTTGCTTGGTGCTTTCTTCTTGGCCGATGATCTAAAACGGACAAAGTTTTGCTTGGTAGCCCTATTGCATATAACAGCTATACACTGAAGTTGCATACTATGTCGACATGATCTGTATACTTTTCCTAACAACACTTTACGCTAAGGAAGAAATGATGTATATCACAACACAACATTATCAAAAATAAAAGAAAATTAGCATTTGTTGTAATTATGGGTTCTTTAAAGGATAGTGACAACTGGAGTCCGAATTTATGACGTTTATGATACCAATATATATATATATATATATATATATATATATATATATATATATATATATACACATTCATCTTGGAACTTTCCACGTGTTGGACTTCGAATGTTGTAATTATTAGAAGAAAGAGTCTCAAGTACGCCATGGATCCAACGAGAAGTTTTTTTATTACAAAATTTTCGGTCTGCCTCAGACCTTCATCAGTGCAAAGACAATATATATGTATATATATATATATATATATATATATATATATATATATAGATATATATATAATCATATATATTTACTCTGAGGACCCAATCTAAACAAAGCACTTTGTGGGAACAGTAAAGTCTCCGGTATGTTTTGATAATCTTTGACATACGATTACAGTACGCATAATATCGCTACAACTTCACATATAATTATTTCATTATTATGGAAGTGTTTATGTTATTACATCGCCATTTCTTATTTTGATATGCGCGTTCCTTTTTCCTTTACATACTTTGCATTATCAAATGTGCTACTATGCCTGGCCAAAAAAGAAGAACAACAAGAACAAGAAAATATAAAAAATAGAGGGATTAAACCAAAGCAAAAAAATAAAACTAAAAAATTCCACCCAACATATAGCGAACTTAAACAACGACTATCTTACCTGGGATGCGACAAATCCAGTGTCCACCCTGAGCGCAGCTCTTTGGGGAGTAAGCCCACGGTATAAGCTTTGGGATGAGTTGAACTGGGGCGTTGTTGACTGTCTTAATCTTGCATTGTGTGTGCATTTTTATGGGGAAAGTGTAGTTCACATTGTACTTGTTCCTGCATACACCATGGGCTGCAAACGCAATGACAGAGTTTTTACGGCATTATACAGAAGTGGTTAAGAATGGGAGAATAACTAACAAGGATTTCCAGGGGTCCGTTTCATGAAGCTATCACATAAAAGCTATCACATAAATCTTAGAATGGCCAAGCCGCTCCTAAGCTAGTAATTCAAAGTTTAAGTCATGTCAAAATGAATATAACCCAATGAAATGCTAAGAGTTGTGTATAGAATGGCAAGATACTATTTAAAATTCCATAAAAACAAAATAAATTAATCGTTATCATCAGACCATAACACGTCATGCTTTAGTGATCACAGAAAGGTCTGAAATGGCCATAATGTGCTCACTGGACCTTATCTCTTCACGCATGAATGATCAAAGTTTCTAACTATATGCAAATCAAAGACTATTGATCAGGTAGGCTTTTGTCATAAACTATCTGTTCACCACTTGTATATGATTTAGTAATTGTAATGTTATTTATTTTGCTATAGTGTCCATAATGCAAGGGGGTGAATAATTCTGCTGCCAACTTAATAAAGTGAATGCTTGTTATTAATTTCCCCTCTTATTCATTACTAAAATTACCTCATACTCTTACAATTTGCTAACAGGGGCTCATTACATAGTGATTCAAACTTTGAAAACTGGCAATTACAACTTGTTGTTCACATAATATATCTTACAAAATTGATAATCATTAATGAACATTTTGTTATTATTGCTTGTTTTAATAAAGATGTACACTCATCTCAAATATTTTCCAACTATCCCATTTGTGCATCCGATGTTTCTGTTTGTATGGTATTTAACTGTTCTTATATTTGCACACCCAAAGGCCTGAAGAGAGCTGAACCTCACCAAGCCTTGGGACAGACAACTGCAGCTGAACTTCACCCAGGTCAGAGTCAGACTGCAATTGGACTACAAACTGTATAGCAGCATCTTATCTACGACAGAACACAGGTATGCTTTTCTCAAATTAAACTTGAAATTATAAAGATTTTACAAAATAAACAACTTGAACAACAGTTGAAAATGGGCAACCTCTGTTGATGACATATCAGTTACAGGTAATTCGGTCTTTCTTATTTTAGCAATTATTGTAGACTTGGTGGACAAACAATGACCTCTATATGTGAACTGTTCCATACGAGAAATGAAGAAATTAGTGCATTTATACACCTCAGTTGGGAGTTGATTTAATGTTTATGTCTATATCAGCCACAATTGGGAATTCAGTACGGCTTACATTAGTTGATTAACGCACTGACATAGCAATGCAGCTGATTTATTGCATAACCCATTGAATCATCTTTCTGTTTATTTTGGAACCCCCAGCTTGCCTGACATAAGTTACAATCCTTTTTAAAAAGACATGAATGTATAACGTTCTGTCAGACGAGTGTTTAAAGTCACAATCACATTCTCATTTTGAGTCTGTGTCACACCTTTTTTGTTATCAGGAAGAATCTGCTACACTGATTCTTGCGTATGACATCCCAAACGATTTTCTTAGTTTTTTTTTTTTCGTAGATGCTGTTAAACTGTTTCTAATATACTGTATATATAAGAAATTGCTGAAAAGTAGTTCTGTGTAATGATATGTGTGCCAGTCGTGTGTGTATTCATTCAACTGTAAGCCCACATATTTCAACACTCTGTATAATGTCAGGCAGAGGGGGTGAATGGCGTGTCATAAAATTTCAGTATGTAACCAATATTTGTTTTTCCATATTTGTATTTCTTTTTTCCTTTCTTTCTTTTTTCTTTCATATAGATTCTCAAGGCATGGAGCTTGCCGAGGGTGATGCAGACAGGTTGAATGCAACATATGATAGTTTTTACCGCTGTAAATATATATATATATATATATATATATATATGAATTTAATCTTTCAAAATCAATGTATATACAGTGAAACCCCGTTATAACGAGGTCCGTGGGACCGGCAATATTGCCTCGTTATAACCGGTTCCCCGTTATAACCGTACGCACTAAAAACAAAGAAAACATAAGCATGGAGTCACATATACCAAGCAATCAAACTTATGAGCAGTCTTTGTGTTGTTATTACACAAGTAAATGGATCATTATTATTGAGAAAGAATAAAAAGGAATCATTTGTGAGTTGATACCAAAAGAATAAAAAAAAAGAAGGGGTTGAAAACGCGTTCTTTGTTTTTCTTCTGAAAAATTTCTTCGCGTGTGTTGTGCATGCCTTCTCGAAAAGTTCACGGCAGGGTTGAATTCGTAATCCTTTCTACACCTATCTCTTCCTCGTGTATTGAACCATTCTGAAAGAATGAAAATATCATTTGTGAAACACAGTATGAAATTTTAATAAACAAAATCACATTGTATTAAAAACATTTGTTACTTTTTTTCTGAACATGGGTGCAAGCAGAGTAACATGCATTATTAAACTTATTGTACGCTGTGTGCGCCCAGCGGGATCGCGATGATTACATTATTAATTATTTAGGCTGTATTCCATGATGTTTGCATTTTGTATTTTTCTCCCCCAAATCTCTTCGCATTTTGTACATGTGTCCTTGAAAGGCACACTACATGGTTGAATTCGTGATCCTTTTTACGACTATCTCTTCCTCATTATAACGGACCATTCTGAAAGAATGAAATTATTCATTTGTAAAATACAGTGTGAAATAATATGAACATCACGATGATTTCATTAATTATTTCGGCTGTAATCTTTTACGTAGTATACACATCAATGCTTCACAACCAGCAAAACAACTGGAAGTCGGAACTAACATGGAAAGGATTATGATTTTGCAGAGGTTGTGCTTTTCTAATATACAAATAGGTTAGGAGAGTCCATCTGAATTGAGTTGTACATCATTTTAAATCTTAGAGTCTGCTCTTTCAGAAAGAGGATTGAGCTTTTAACTTTTTGGAAGATACTAAGAAACCACTAATGAAGTGCTACAGAGCATACCATTCTCAGAGGAATTCAAAGTTCATTTGATGAAAATCGATTTTGAAATGGCTGAGACATCCAAAAACAAAGTAAAACAAAGTAAAAGCGATTCTAATGAAAGGTTGGTTCCACCTTTTATTAGGAATCGCTTTATTTTGCATATTTCAGCCATTTCAAAACCAATTTCATCAAGTAAACATTGAATTCTTCTTGGAATTATGTGCCCTTTCATATTTCAGAAGAGGTTTCTCATTATATCACACACAAAAAAAAAATCTGAAACCAGGTCTCAACCAAAACTACACCATCCCTTTAGCCAGAAATCCATGTTTGGTGACTTTTTGTGACTTTTTGGGGGTTTTGTGATGCAGAGACACAATTGCAGTGTTAGATATGAAGCTACAATCAGACTATTGCAGTTTGACTGCTGAACTTCACTCAGAGTTTTGTCATAGATGAGTCCATAGGTGATGGCATAAGTGCTTTGCCAGGCATTAACCAAAACCAGAAATGAGACAAATCCCCCTTAGAAGAAAAGAGAAACGAATGCATTGCAAAACAAAACAGAACAGCTAAGCATGCAAAAAAGTCGGTGAAAAGCAAACGGGTGAATCGAAGCACACTAAAAAAAAAAATAAATAAAAAAAAAGATTAAAAAAAACCGAAAAGAAGATTTTTAGTAAAGTGGAAGAAACCATTTTAAAATGTGTAGTAGACAAGGTCATTATTATGGGGGCATCCCACGAGACATACGGTCCACGAGACCGACATCAATAATAGATCCATGACTCATACAGCCCACGAGTCATACGGCTCAGGAGTCATACAGCCCATGAGTTCGACACTACGCACAAAAGGCTCATGAGACCGACACTAAGCAAACATAGCCCATGAGACCGACACTAAGCAATAAAGGCTCATGAGACCGATACTAAGCAAAGAAAGCCCACGAGACCGACAGTAGGCAAAAAAGGCCCACGAGACCGACACTAAGCTAAAAAGGCTCACGAGACCGACACTAAGCAAAGAAAGCCCACAAGACCGACAGTAGGCAAAGAAGGCCCACGAGACCGACAGGATAAACAGCGCCATCTACATGTCAATCACCTGTACAGGGTGTTCCATGAACGGAAAAATAATATACTGGCGGTTGTAATTTCGTCACGCTATCAATTGAAAGATGGTGACCATCTACATAATTATGAACGACATCAAACATGTATTTCTACATACTTCTGGGGGGGGGGGGGCAAGTGTGTCAGGGAGCGACATTGTTATCAAGTAGAAAAATAGAATTATATTCTTCATGCCCCCCCCAAATAAAAAAATAGAAGAATTAGTATTCTTCATCCCCCCCCAAAAAAAAGGGACAACCCCCCCCCCCCCCCCCCCACACACACACACAAATGAATTAAAAAGAGGGCAAGAACGATGTATGGATTAATTTTAGAGCTTTAATAATGCCATCCCTGCCCTGCCGGAGATGGCAACTCTTCTTTTCCATCTCTCATATCTTCCTATGCTATTATCAGGACACCCTATACAATTTATTGGTCTATAGGTGGCGCTGTTCATCCTGTCGGTCTCGTGGGCCTTCTTTGCTTGATGTCGGTCTCGTGAACCTCTTTTGCGTAATGTCGGTCTCGTGAGCCTTGTATGCGTAGCGTCGGTCTCGTGGACCTTTTAAGTGCAGTGTCGGTCTCGTGGGCTTTGATTGCTTACTGTCGGTCTCATGAGCCTTTTGTGCGTAGTGTCGGTCTCGTGAGCCGTATAACTCCTGGGCTTATTTTACTTGATGTCGAACTCGTGGGCTTTATTTACTCAGTGTCGAACTCGTGGGCTGTATAAATGGTGGGCTGTATGACTTGTGAGCTGTATGACTCGTGGGCTGTATGACTTGTGAGCTGTATAACTTGTGGGCTGTATGACTCATGGGTGTCGGTCTCGTGACGTGCATCCATTATTATTAGTACTATTATCATAATTAGTATTCTGATGTAGGGAACCTCAGAGTGCAAAAAGAGTGGATTGCAACACATATCATTGTATGCTTACCAAATATTTGCAATGATAGAATTTCTTGAAGTTCAGCTGCTTTCACAATTTGATTAATAAACCATGAAAATATTTCAAATGATTATGAAAGATGTGTTGAGGTATAAGTGATCCAAACATAAATACATCAGTGAACGTTGCAGTGCATTATTTTTGTTATTGTTTCTAGGCGTGTGACGGCAAACTTTATGTAACCAAGTTAGAAAATTAAATCTACGCGGGCAAGTATAATTTGATCAGAAAGATATAATTAAGAATAAGTTATTATGTAGAAATGAAGTAGAGTGTAATACCAGAAAATACCGTGAGTGATAATAATTTCACAAAGACTCTTACCAGTATCATCATTGTGGTTATGATAATTGTGCTGTGATTATGACGATATTGAATAATGAAATATATGTTTTCAAGATCAGATTTTCCAATGAATCAGGCAACCAGAATATGAAAATTTGACAGCAACAACTGTTTCAATAGTTTCTGCAGTTACATAATCTGTGACATGACATGTAGTTAAATTGTGTAGAACTGATATTAACCCTATAAAGCCCAAGGGGGGGGGGGGGCACATTGTGCCCCCCTACCAGATTTTCATTCGCCACTCCTTCGCCCTTTATCCAATTTTAACCAAATTTGGTGATTTTTCCTAAAATCTTATTCTAAACGTTTTGATATATAATTTAGCTATATTTGATATTGCTGGTTGCCATGGCAACCATAAACTGACAACCATGTCAGTCAGATTTTTGCGTATTTTTCTGTTCCAATTCAAATTTACAATAGTATTATAATGTATGAAATGGGCGTTTCTTGGCTGAAATTTGGTGAAGAAGCAGAATGTGAAGTAATTATGGCCTTGAAATGTTTTTCCTATTATTTCCTTTGTTTTTCTGTGCCGACAGCATAAAACAATAGATATAATAGAGATGCTTGAACACAACAGTATTTTCCACAGATTGTCGTTCTATTTTGTGTCATTTTGATTCCTTCACCCAAGTTATACCTCTAATATCATTTGTTTATCACATTATCAATCTGCAAACTTAAAATTCCAATATTATGGGAATATGAAATATGATTACTATGCATGTACCTATCCCCAACAATACATCATAGGTGTCATAATGTATTTCTTTATTTTGTTATGAATAGCGCCCCCATGTGGTGACCTTGAAAAATTTCAACCATAACAAATAATCAGTTTTGACTTGCACATCATTTGTGGCAAATATGAAAAATATTGGTCTATGATAAGACATATATACTGGGGATAAAGAAATTATACAGAAAAATCATGTTTTTAGCATATTTCCTATGTATTTCTTTATATTTTGATAAATAGCGCCCTCTATGGGTGACCTTGAAAACACTCAAGTATGCGGTCATGTAGAGTATGAGTTGCTCTACCCATGTGCCAAATATGATGATGAGACATCAAACAATAACAAAGTTATACAGGGGGGCACAGTGTGCCCCTCCCCCCCCCCCCCCCCCCCCTTGGGCCTGGGAAGGGTCAAAATAGCTTGGGCTTAATAGGGTTAATGAGTATGAAATTGATAGTGGTGAATGAATTAAATAATTGAATCATTATCGGCGCTTGTCATTCTGCATCTTTAAATGAAATGTGTTTCAATTGTGGCAATTGATGAGTAAAATCAAATCCAAGTATGAAACCATGAATACCTGCAGAAACTTGAACTATCACTCATTGTGATTTTTACCCCCACCTCCAACTGAGGGAGTTCGTTCAACAAGCACTAACTTTATACGGTTTTATTTTTTTTAAAAAGTTGTTACCATGGGAACGCATTGTTCAACATTGAATAAAGTTGTGTTTTGTTTATTAAAAAATTCTGTTCGTCATATGTGTCATAATTACGTATCGCAAATCAAGTGCTCAAAAACTGAGGGAGTCCGATGAATAAACTGGTAAGTCCTATGATTTTCATTAAAAAAATGATGTTACCATGGCAACACACTGTCCAATATTAATGGAAGAAAATTTGAAAGAAAGGTTTGCACAAACACATATTATGACTATCACATGTGTCAAATATCAAGTCAAATGCTCAAAAGCTGAGGAAGTTAGCTGAATCCACAGTATTTCTATATGATTTTCATTCAAAATACTCTGTTACCATGGCAACACATTGACAACGATTAAAGAAGAAATTCGCACATCAGTCAATGTACTTTAGCAGTCTCATGTGCCAAATTTCAAGTAAAATGCTCAAATACTGAAGGAGTAAAGTGAATCCACATTTTTTTTTTGTATTATGTTGTAGGTAATGACTGTAGTTATATCAATTGCCCTGATTTTCGTTACAGTGAAAAAAATAAACTGTCACTTTTGCATGTTAATTCTAGGAGCCTTTATAAAAATTTTGAAGATTTTGTTGTGTTTTTATCAAGTATAAAATATGATTTTACTGTGATTGGTATAACCGAAACTTGGTTTAAACCTTCAACAGATGTAGCTATATTAAACATTCCTGGATATTCTTTTATTCAGTCATGTCGGTTGAATAAAAAAGGTGGTGGGGTTGCATATTATATTAAGGAGGGAATTGACTTTCGGCTACGAAGTGACTTATCTGATACAAATTTGAATCTTTGTTTATAGAAGCGAATATTACAAACACTAAATATGTTATTGGATGTGTGTACAGAGCGCCTGGTGCTGATATAAGATCGATTATTGATAGATTTGATGATACAATGGAAATTGTGAGTGCAGAAAATAAGAAAATATATATTATGGGCGACTTTAACGTAAATTTATTAAATATTAATGTAGATAATAAAGTTAAAGATTTTGTTGACTTTGTGACTTCATATGGTCTAGTCTCCCTAATTAATAAACCAACTCGTGTTACGTCTTCAACCGCAACCTTAATTGATAATATATTTACAAACTGTGTTAAAAACCATTTTCATTCTGGTATTCTGTGCTCAGATTTTTCTGACCATATGCCCATTTTTAGCATAAATAAAGGTGATGCTGTTACAGCTGTTAACAGCAAAGGTAAAATATTTCGGCGTGTTATTAATGAAGAGAAGATTAATGTTTTTAAGCAAAAGTTATCTGACGTTAATTGGTCTTGTTTGTATGATTTGTATGATGCTAATGACTCTTATGAACAGTTTATTGATACTTTTCTAATATTATAAGATTCAGTTTTTCCTTTAGTTGAGAAGAAGTCAAAGAAAAAATGTAGAAAACCATGGATTACCCCAGGCCTGCTGAAATCTATTAATCAGAAGCATAAGTTGTACTCTAGGTTTATTAAAGATCGAAGTGATGCAAACTTTAAAAAGTATGTGGTACATAAAAATTTGTTGACTTCTGCTGTCCGACAGAGCAAAAAGAGGTATTATGATAATGTTTTTTCGGTCTACTCAATATGATATTAAGAATACATGGTATCACATAAATGAATTATTAGGGAGAGGGAAGAAACCATTAATTCCGAGTGAAATGCACCATAATGGCATTACACTTCAGTCAGATTTACATAAAGCTGAATATTTTAATAAATATTTTATTGATTTGCCCTCAAAGATAACCAATGATATACCCGCTGCCAAAAGTTCATTTCTAGAATATTTATCTGTGCAAAGTCACTCCTCATCATTGTATTTTACTCCAACATCTGTTCATGAAATTATAAAATTTGCTACTGCCCTAAACCCATCAAAATCATGTGGGTCAGATGATGTATCTCCAATGGTTGTAAAGAGTTGTATACAGTATATTGCTGATCCCTTGTGTGATATTTTCAACAAGTCTCTTTCACAAGGAATTGTTCCACAAAAATTGAAATTAGCAAATGTAATCCCTGTATTTAAAAAGAATGATAGCAAATGTATAGAAAATTATAGACCAATTGCTTTGTTGCCCATTTTCTCAAAGATCCTTGAAAAAATTGTGTATAAAAGATTGGATGATTATCTTCAATCATATAGTGTTTTGATTCCACAGCAATTTGGTTTTCGGAAAAAATGTTCCACGAGCATGGGTGTCTTGAATTTAGTGAATACTGTCGTTAATGCTATTGATAGTGGCAGGTATTGTATTGGTATATTTTTTAATTTGTCGAAGGCTTTTGTTACTATTGACTATTCGATACTCCTGTGTAAGCTTGAGCATTATGGTATTCGTGGGGTAGCTCTAGCTTGGTTTAAAGATTATTTGCAAAATAGACAGCAATGTGTAACGGTAAATGGAGTTAAATCACAGTCGAGGCAAGTAACATATGGTGTTCCACAGGGCTCAGTCCTAGGCCCTTTATTGTTCCTTATTTATATTAATGACATTATCAATTCATCTAGCTTGTTTAATTATTCGCTTTTTGCAGATGACACTTGCTTACTTGCCCACCACAACTATTTGTTACCCTTAATAAACTCTGTAAATGATGAAATTGGTAATATATTTGAATGGTTTTGTTGTAATAAACTATTATTGAATACTAGCAAATCTCATTATGTTGTATTTAGATTAAGAGGGAAAAGAATCCAAAATGACATTGTTCCACTGGTTATAGGCGGTAACCAGATTGATCGAAGCCAAAATGTACGATTCCTAGGCGTTATAGTCGATGAATATTTATCGTGGAAAGACCACGTCAGTTACGTCTGTACTAAAGTTTCTCGTAGTGTTGGTATCTTATCCAAGTTACGTCTCTATTTACCAAAAGAAACCTTAATTACTCTTTATAATGCCATAGTTATGCCTCATTTAATGTACTGTAATGTAGCTTGGGGAAATACTTATAAGACTCATATAGATAAGTTGATTGTTCTTCAGAAAAAAGCTGTAAGGTATATTACAAATTTAAACTATAGTAGTCCAAGTTTGCCATTGTTTATTCAACTTCATATTTTGCCATTTGAAAAAATTAGTTATCTTGAGTTGCTTGATTTTTATGTTTAAGACACAAGGTGATCCGAAATCTTTCATGAAGGATGCGTTTGTGTTAAATTCTACCGTTCATGCTTATAATACGCGTAAAAGTAATCTCATTCATCAACCCTTTGCAAGAACTCAAACTGCCCAAAATTCATTTGTATATGTTTGTATTAGAGAATGGAATAATTTGCCATTGAGAATTAGGTCAGCCTCAACACTATCCAACTTTAAACGTACATGTCGCATTTATCTTGAGGGAAATTTGTAAAACAAGAATTGATCAGGGAAGCTGAATTTAAAAGTATAGTAAAATAGAAAGTATCTTTCTGCAATTTCATGTGAACTATATGTATGTGCATGAGCGTTTTTTGACACGTGTTGGTGGGATTGAATGTGTGTGTGTGCGTGTGTGTGTGTGTGTGTGCTTGTGTTGCATCTGTCCTATGAAAATATGTTACTTTTATACTTCTTGTTAGTATGTTTAAAACTTTAGTATGTTTTGCTTTGTTTTATATGTTTATCCGGGACCCCCTTTTTACAAGCTCTGCTTCTTTTGGGGTCCCAAACCATTCATTATTCTTAATGCTGTATCCTTTTGTAAAATGTCAAATGTTTAATGAATTGGTTAAATAAACTTGAAACTTGAAACTTGAATATTCATTGAAAATGCTGTTACCATGGCAACACAATGTTCCATTTCTATGAAAGATTGAAGTTTGCACAACTGCATATCATAGTGGTCACATGTGCCAAATTTCAAGCCAAATGCTCAAAAGCTGAGGGAGATGGCTGAATCCACAATAGTTTTGTATGCTTTTTATTCAAAGTCTGTTGTTACCATGGCAACGCATTGTTCAACATCAACAAAAGATTAGTTTTTCACATCTACATACTGTAGCGGTCACATGTGCCAAAATTTAGGTCAAATGCTAAAAAAAAAACTATACGAAGTTAGATCAATCCACATATTTCTTTGTATGATTGGTATAGAAAAAACTGTTGTTGCCATGGCAACAGATTTCTTCACATCCACACACGGAAAAAAAAAGCGTCTTGCACAACTACACATTACATTGATCTGATTCTATGCTGAATTTCAACTGCATTGCTTTAAAACTGAGTGTAGTAGTGTAATCCACAATAATTTGTATGATTTTTATGAAAATATGTCGTTGCCATGGCAAAGCATTACGCGATATTAACGAAAAAGATGTCTTGCACATCTACCTTTGACACTGGTCACACATGCCAAATTTGGGGTCAATTACTCCAAAAATGAGAAAAAAAAAGTTTGATACAATGACTCTCAAAAAGCTATCACATAAACTTAGGAGTGCTCCTGACCACTCCTAGATTTATGTGATAGCTTTGCCAAGTTAGGAGAGACTTTATGTGCTAGCTTCGTTCATGAAATGGTTTGTAGAAAAAGTCTCTCCTAAGTCTGAGTTTATGTGATAGCTTTATGCGATAGCTTTTTCATGAAACGGTTTTTAGCAAAGTCTCTCCTAAGTGTGACTTAGGAGAGAGAAAGTCTCTCTTAAGACTTTCATGAAACGGACCCCAGGTTTTGAGATTCTAAAGAAGCTTTGCAATTTCAGGTATTACATGACAAGAATAATCACTGTTACACGATGATTTGAAATATCGGAAGAGTATTTTTGTATATGAAAAGTTTCTATATATCCCAATGACCTAGGATGGGATTGTTAATTTTTTTTCTTCATTTTCCTACTTTTCCAATCACAACTGAACTCCACATTATTTTTTTCAAAGGATTATACTACCACGTATAGACAATATGTATCATCCATATTTTACACACACATGGGAAGCATAACACTCAGGAACTGCTCAGAGTGTCATGTAAACGTATACTTGTATGCTTTATGTAGTTACGACTTGGACAGATATAGTATGATTATGAAATTATTATCAAAAATATATTTATTTATTTATTCATTTATTTATTTATTTATCTATCTATCTTTCTATCTATTTATCTATTTATTAAGTCTTCTTTAAAAGCAGGGTAGTCCCATTCAGTGCCACAAAGGCCTGCTTTACAAGGGAGCCCTGCGTTGATATACAGGACATTACATGTGCACACTATAAAAAAACAAGAACAAAACGAACATATGATACAGCTAAAGAACAATCGGTTCGTAAGAGCATAAAACACATAAAAAAGAACATAAAACGAGCGGAGAAAATAGATATCTGAATTACATGAAAATATTATTAAAAGATGTTTATCACTGTTTGAATTCCCTTTTGGAGGACGTGAAAGGAAAGAAAGTAAACAACATGGCTATAATGTGGATGCTTAAAAGAGCAGTATCTTGTATTTAGAAAATATCTTAAAAAAAATACATTCATAGAATAATACACTTCAAACGTGAGAAACAGATTGAGAAACGAAATGCAGACATTTACTCACATTCATGGACAAAATGTATTTATATACATTACAAACGACACGAACCTATCCAAAAGGCTTAATGTTTATCTTTCGTTGCGATGCACTTTGCGAAAATGACAAATGTCACCAAAGAAAATCCAAAGGGTTGCACAAAAGATACATAAATCATATTTACATACATCAAGTTAAACGTTACTTGAATGAATTTGCAGTAAAACGAGCATGTAAAGAAGGCAATTAGAATGCAGGCACGACAATGCTGTAACAAAACTATTAAAAAAAATACATCAACTAACTTTGAACTGAACAACGGAAAGAGGACAAAATAAATTTGGGGAGTTAAGCAAATGAAACGCTACTCCTCTGGGACTCTTTGTCTCTCGATTTCTCTTTCTACCATGAAATACCTTTCGCTGTTTCCTCTTTCTTCTATGTCTTGGTTCTGTCTCATCTGCTCATGTTTTCCTATTATAGTCTGTATCAAAACTTGAATCATTCTCGAACAGATACCGTCACTTGCGCTTCCACTCTATCGCCGGCTCCATCTTTTAATTCTTTGTGTGCCATAAAATCCCATTTGTGTTACACTCCATATTATTCTGAAACGCATGAGCACGGCAGTTATGTTCTATGAAAGCGCTGTATATTTCATGACTAAGTATACGGTCACAAACCCTAAAATCAGCCTGCTCGGCGACCCGTCGGCGAGTTTTTAGCCAATTTCAGTCGGACGCCTACCGGAGACCAACCAGGAACCAGTGATTTTTAGGGCATCGGTCGGTCGCCGCTGAAGTTTTAACGCGGAGTAAAAATTTCAGCGGCGACCGACCAGTTTTCACTCGCTGCCAAAAATACGCTCGGTGTCCGAGCGGCAACCGCCCAGGCACTGACCTAATCGAGCGGTCGCCGCCGAGCGATTTAGGAAACAAAAATAATAGAGACAAAATGACAAAAGCACAGAAGAAAACCAATGGAATACATCGAGCGGTCACCGTCGAGCGATTTAGTGACTAAAAATAATAAAGATGAAATGACAGAAACACTGAAGAAAACCAGGGAGTAGATGGGGAAGAGAAGCCAGGGAAGTGTAGAGGAAGCATGGGAAGGGATAGAGGCAAGGAAACCCCACCAACATCTCATCATCTCAACATCTCAGCATCTCAACATCTCAGCATCTTAACATCTCAGCATCTCAACATCTCGGCAACCAACATGAGGGACATAGAAGACAGGGATAACCACTTTGGGGTAAAAGAGATGAAAGCATATAGTGTCAATATTATGTAGTTAGTAATATATGGTTTGGTTATCTTATAATTTATTAAAGGCCTACTGAATGAAAATATAAAATTATATAGGAATAGAAAAATACTGTATAATATAGAAGCAAACAAAGATATTTTTGGAAATTCTAATCTGTTCTTATCTTTGTTCCATGTTGGGTTTTCCTCCCTTTTGTTAGATTTCCTACTTTTTAGTTATCTGTGGTTTCACATATAGCTGAGGTTTGGTAGTTCGTAATTCAACTCTTAAATCTTTTGTCTCGATTTTTATATTAATTGATTGATTAATCATCACATCACAAATCACATAGGTACATGAATAAACCCAGGTAGCTCGTGAGAAATTCTCGGCAGAGACCGGCGGGCGGCCGCCAGTACGCCTACGGGACACCGGAAGTAGTCCAGTCAAAATATGAAATGACCCACAACTAATTGCAACAGAAACGATTCCACTTGCATTTGACCCGTAAGAGCTATTAAAATAACATATTAAAAGTTCCCTAAAATTCGAGTGGTGGATCAGTGTCTAATTTGCATAAATTCAAAATGGCCGCCATACAACCTATTTATGCCTATATCTCAGGAAATATAACCCACAGAAAGTAAATTCCGGTGTCTAAACCTATGTTTTTTAGGTCAACGAATACAAATATGTTATCTTTATCAACTTTCAAGCATCCCTTTATATAGTTTTTGCATATATTTGCATATAATTACATACAAAATGGCCGCCATATTGCCTGTGCAAGCCCATATCTTCGTATATCATTAATGTAGTATACACTCAGAATTAAGTCGCTATATATCTGGACATAAAACCTGTAGAAAATAGATTCTGTTGTCTAAACCTACGGTTTTTAGGTCAGGAAATACAATTATGATACAAGCAGTAACTTTCAAGCTTCCCTTTATACATTTTCTGTATATATTTGCATTTAATTAAATGCAAATTGGCCGCCATTATAACTCCACAGGCTTATATCTCTATCTGTAAAAGGTACCCAGTGATGGTGTCTGTGGTCTTAATTTTACTGCTGAGAATCACTGATGTAGAATACGTTCCACTCAGGAATAATTACCTATATCTCACTAAAAATTTGCATAGCTATGTTTAAGCATAAATCTATTCAAATTTTTATCGTGAATATAATTTCTGATATACGAATACGAGCTACAGAACGTTAATTGTACTGTAATTAATGCATCCAATATTTCAAGGGCAATAGTATTGTTAGAATTCCATTCACGACCTTAACGATTATCCTTACACCCAGTTTTATATTCTTGCATTGATTAAAAGTATTGTACTACATTAAACTCACATTTTCTTGAGATAAAGCCTCAGAACAGAAAACAACTGTAAGTAGCATCAAATAGAACATATCTTTATTTAACTGTAATCTCAACTTAGCTTCCAAAGTGTGCTCAATAGGTACACAACAGTAAAGTCTCAAATTATGTAGTAGGAATCGTTAAAAAGATTTTTATGATTGCATGATATTTAATGTATTATATCGTGAAATTTTACCCTCATGTTTACTGCTTATACTTGTGTCTATGTTGCAATACTTTTTTTTTTTAGGTCAAAGGGGGGGGGGGGAAGGGGAAAGTCATCAAGATCATGATTATCCATAAGCTACTCTACAAAAGTTTCATGAGTTTGGACATATTTTGTTTAGATGATGTTCTTGTCATATTATCTCATATAGCTTTCAAAGTGTGCTTACGGTACACCAAAATTGGTCTTAAATCATTCAGCAGATTTTTTTCAAACATCTTTTTCCTTACCTGCGATGATTTGCAGCCATGTTTAGTCGATACTTGTGTCTTTTGTTGCAAAACTTTTGGCAAAGGCATGTTTATCAATGAGCAACATATGACCGTGATAATTTGTATGGAAGTGGATTTTGGCATATTTTTGCGTGGTTTCACCCAATGACTTACAGAAAAAAAAAGCCAGATACAAAAAAAAAAAAAAGAAAGAAAAGAAAAAGGAAATGCCTTAACATTTCTATTCCTACTCTGGATTCATCAGTCGATCAATACAAACAGCATCCTTCTCATTGGCTTCAAGCTCATAAAACGCTTATAAATTCTGATAAATGTTACTTTTACCATTTTTCGTGTTGTATCTGTTACATCAGGCTGTTAGCTGGTAGTTAACTGGTAGTGTATAGTTGCAGGGCAAACAGATTTGACTGCACACAACCCATATCAGTGGCAGATGCGGGCCATTATAGATCAGACATTTGTAATGTTGTATTTCTAAAATATCTGAGGAGTCAGATGATGCTGTTCTAATTGGTGACTAGGAATGAATAACATTCTTGAAAGACATCAACACAGTTTACAACAAATGTGAGACTTACCACTTTTCTTTTCGTCAGTATGAAATGAAGCCGGGATCCTGTTTGCTTTACATTAATCGACTGCAATTTCACACTATCCTAGTCCAGAGTTTGTGGTATAGAACACTTTGAGTGTACGCGAGTTTTCATGTTTTACACTTTTATCATTGATCTATATTTTCAGAGATCACATTACATACCTTAAGTATCTGTATTATCACAAGACAGAAAATGAAAATGATGTACTTGAAACGGAAGAAAGTTTTCTTGAAATCCAATGACTTTGATTCATTAGATTTTAAATTCATCTTAGCCAAAGGTTAAAGACAGCAAAAAAGGTTCAAGCTAATATTGCAAATAGCCATCATTTATCTTCTGGCGTCCGTCGACAGTCATGCATGCATTTTCAAAAACCATTTTCAGATTCTCTTTAAAGACCCCATGTAATGACAGATCTTCAACAAACTAGGCAAGTAGCATCGCAAGGATGACAGACTATCAAGTTGTTCAAATAGACGCCATGTCCAAAAGGTCCCAGAACCCCCAAATTAAGGAATTTATCATTAAAAAAAAACCTCACACACACACACACACACACACACACACACACACACACACACACACACACACACAAGTAGAACCAGTTATAACAGAGCTAGGTAAAAAGTACTAAGATGAATATCTTGGAGACTGCATAGTTTCGCAGTTTTATCTTCCTTCTTTTCAAAATTTTACACATTATATATATATATATATATATATATGGTACCTGTACAGAAAATATGACGAAGTAGGGTGGTAATGCATTTCAGTCCAGCAGTGCTATTTATTAGTCACACCAAATTTTCGACGAGTACATTCGTCTTTCTTCAGAATTGCCATTGTCGACCTTCAGGAAGACAAATATATTCGTCGAAAATTTGGTCTGAATAACTATCACTGTTGGACTGAAATGCATCACCAGTCTACTTCGTCATCATATATATATATATATATATATATATATATATATATATATATATATATATACATATATTTATTTAACGTGTTGGCACTAATGTCCCCATCTGTATCTAGAGTTGCTGCTTTTATAAAACCAGAAGAGCATCGAGTAAACACATCAGTGAGTGTATTAGCATACTTTCAAGATTATTATGGCAGATGCAGGGGTGACCTCCTTGGGGCTAGTGCCAAATATGTACCAATTTTCACTCTTTCATCTTCAAAAAAAAGAAAAAAAAACTGTTCAATTTGTTATCAAACTTGGCTGGTAGAATATTGGTATATAAAATGGGAACCATCCCCCGGCCACAGAATGCCCAAAGGCACCTCAAATCTGATCTAGGTGCGGCCACCTTTGGGCTGGGACCAAATTATTGGAGGCCACTTTTGATTTTTGATCCTCCTTTTGAAAACACATGGTCAAATTTACAACAAACTTAGTACTGTAAGTGCATTTATCGCTAGTGGCATGCATATATGGACATCATGCCTCCCTGGGCCCTGGAGGTCCCTAAAGGCTTCCAGATATGGCCCTACAGTTTCCCAACGTCTTCCAATTTCCTTTGTCCCAAGTAATAGTCTGTAAACATGCAAGGAAGGGGAACTTGAGATGCTCGGATGAGGGCTGGACCCCTGGGTCTTTTATTCAGAAAGTGAGTGAGTGACATGGTACCCTGATATGACAAAATCGTCATCTAATGTCCAAACTCATGAAACTTTTGTAGAGTAGCTTATGGATATAAGCTACTCTTAGTTTGAATAGATTTATGTATGAATATACGCAAATTTTGAGTGAAATATAGGTAATTATTCCTGAGTGGAAGGTATTCTACATCAGTGATTCTCAGCAGTAAAATTAAGACCACAGACACCAACACTGGGTACCTTTTACAAATGGAGATATAAGCCTGTAGAGGCATTGTGGCGGCTTTTTTTGCATTTAATTAAATGCACATATATGCAGAAAATGTATAAAGGGAAGCTTGAAAGTTACTGCTTAAATATGATAATTGTATTACTTGACATAAAAAACAAAGGTTTAGACACAAGAATCTATTTTCTGCGGGTTTTATGTCCAGATATATAGCGACTTATTCCTGAGTGTACTACATTACTAAGATACCTGCTTGTACAGGCAATATGGCGGCCATTTTGTATGTAATTATATGCAAATATATGCAAAAACTATATAAAGGGATGCTTGAAAGTTGATAAAGATAACATATCTGTATTCCTTGACCTATAAAACATAGGTTTAGACACCGGAATTTACTTTCTGTGGGTTATATTTCCCGAGATATAGGCATAAATAGGCTGTATGGCGGCCATTTTGAATTTATGCAAATTAGACACTGATCCACCACTCGAATTTTAGGGAACTTTTAATATGTTATTTTAATGGCTCCTCCGGTTCATATGCAAGTGGAATCGTTTCTGTTGCAATTAGTTGTGGGTTAACCCACTTTTTGTCGTATTTTGACTGGACTAAAGATGACCTACCGATCACCCGTCGGTCGCTGAGCGATTTCGTAAAAATCGGCCGGTGGCCGGTGGGAGATTGTCTAGTTACCAATGGGGCATCGCTCGGTGACGGCTCAGTCTCTGCGCGGAGAAGTTCCCCATCTTTCGCATTTTTTTACCTAAAATCGACAGGTGACCGACGGGAAATCGACAGGGCATCGCTCGGACACCGCTGGGGTTTTATAGCCTGCTCGACATCTTCAAAAACTGCTGGGCGGTGCCGAAATTTCAGCGGCGACCGAGCAGGCTCCAAATCGGTCGGTCGCCGCTCTGAGTTGTGACCGTAAAGGCTATGATCACCAACCCCAAACATCCGCCTGCTCGACGGCCGGGCAGAGAGATTTAAGCCACTTTCCCATGAGCACTGACTGGCAGCCGCAAAGTATATGGAAATGCTGCAAAATGGGGAGGAATGCTAGTGCGTAATACTTCCCACACGCAATACAACAAATATCATTATATGATTTACATAATGCACATATCATAAATAGCGGAATTACAAAATAAACTTATACATGGAAATCCAGCTACTCTAAATTAATGCCCTAAATCTAAGTTTTCATGATGATCAAAATAATATGTAAATCATGTGCATCTATATCAGGTGCAGTTGTACACGTATTATACTTTTGTGATATTATTGTTTGCATTTGTATTTGCTTCATGACATTTCACCTTCTTGTTGAAATCGTTTATGCTGCTATGCAATATTTTGTATCAATTTGGATATGGAAACAAATAAATGAAGAAAAGAGAAACAAGTCGCTGCCATACATACAGAAGAGAAGTAAAAGTGATGATGAGAGAGAGAGAGAGAGAGTGAGAGAGGGAGGGAGAGAGAGGGAACGAAATTTATTAGGGCCTACCTGGTGTGAAGATCAAAAGGTCGATGACTTTAACAGGACAAGAATTAATGGATTGTCGGAGCCGCTGAGCAATTGCTTGATTTCGAAAGAAAATATAGATCGGCCGCTTGGCGATTTCTTAAAAGTTGGTCGTCGGTGATCGGTTGGAGATCGTCCAGTTGCCGGTGGGGTATCATAAATTCGGTGACCGCCTGGACTACTGATCCCGCAATTTCGCCAAGTTTTGACCTAAACTCGACCACTGTCAAACAGCGACCGATGGGAAATCGAAAGGGCATTTGCTCGGGCATTGCTCGGGCATCGCGCGGGCATCGCTCGGGCTTTACAGCCCTCTCGAGTTCTCCAAAGTCGTTGGGCAATACCAAAGTTCCAGCGGCGACCGAACAGGCTGCAAATCGGTTGGACGCCGCTCTCAGTTGTGACTAAAAGCTACAGCGATGACGCTTTCAGTGTACTGTGCCAACTTATACCAAGGGGATTGAAGAGATGGAGTAACAACAGAGTTATTCCCTTTAATCTATGTTCGAAGCCGCCGCTCAAAAATATTTGAAGCATGTGCCAAACAGGATCTGCCGCGCCGATACGAAGAGAATTGACTCGTGTCTCATTGCATAATCACCAGCCACTTTCAAATCTGAGTTATCTCAGTTTTTTTTTTTTTCATGTTTAGGAACTCCGTCTGCATGTTATTCCTATAGTTTTTATTTGTATATATGCGTCGAGTTTTGCGACGTTTAATGTTCAATATGGAACAAAAAAAAAGTTATTGCGAGAACAGAATAAGTTCTAACCAAATCTAATCATTGCGAAATGCGTTGGACATATATACAAACATAATGAAACCTTTATTAATCAAAAATGCGTACTAAAATCAAGAAAAAGAAAAAAAGAGAGGAAAAAACAGTCAAAACTACGGAGGAGACAAAGCGAACCCTGAGCTGCACAATTTTGTCCCATGTAAAGATATCACAGTGCTAGAGAGAGGGATAGGAAGAGAGAGAGGGTCAGAGTAAAAACAAAATGTTGGAAATGTCAGCCGGTTTTTTACAATTTCACAATTTCAATCAATTCCAATTCAAGAAAATGAACTAAGATGAATAGCGATAATTACCTATCACGGCGTTGGCAAAGAACAGGCCTAACGAAAGTATGGTTTGCTAAAAAAAGAAAAAAAAAAGGAAAACAAAGGTGACAAAAAAAATCGACAACTAGTGACTGAATTTGGAATGATTAAGATAATCAAGACTATAGGTATAGGTAACATAATTCATTCTTTCTAATTATATTTTATCTACCTTACTCAGCAATGTTCAGGGTGCCAAGTTCTCATTCGTTTTTGACAGTTGGTTTCTTCATAAAATCACGCGTAAACACACACACACACACGCACACACGTAATTTTTCGAGTATTTAAAACGAGAGCGTAGTCTGCATGGTATTGACAAGTTGATTTTTATGCCTCCGCCACAAAGTGTCGCCGGAGGTTTTATGATTTGGGGTTGTCCGTCCGTCCGTCCGTCCGTCCTTCCTTCCTTCCGTAGTCGATTTTGTGGACAGCCGTTTGAGCTTTCCGAATAAAACTTGGTACATGTTTGTATTCTCTAGGAAAAATTTTGGTCCATGGGGTCAAAGTTCAAGGGTCAAAAGTCGATAGAAAAGCTAAAAACTTCAAGTTTTTCACATACTAGTATCTTGTAAGCGGCCTTACAATGATCCAGTTGAGATTTCTTGGGTCATGAGGTCAAAGGCCAAAAGGTTACGTGAAAATCCAAAAACCTGCTATTGGTATTCAAAATTACACTGTTTTCTCCATAACTTGAAAATTACTCAGTGCAAACAATGTGTACACTTTTTCAATGAAACTAGGTATTATGCATGTATTATTCCACAAGGGTTCTGTAAAGAAAGATTTGAGTCATGGGTTCAAAGGTTAAATGATAATGTTAAAAAGGTTATTATTTTTTTCCCCGTATTTTGAAAATAGCTGAAAATAAAGTCATGGAAATAGGATATTACCAGTGATTATCTGAAGAAAAATGTGGGCATTGAGATAAAAGGGCGAGGGTCAAAGGTGAAGTGAAAATGCCGAAATTCCCGAACACTTGTCCTTTAACACAATACTTAGCCATCCCAATACAATCTGGTTCAACTAATGTATATTATAACTATAAACATTTTTGAGGTTGTACCATCAAACTTTGAAAAATTTTATGTCACTTTTTTTTTTACCAGTCATGTGAAATTGACGTCTCACACTGTCAAGATGTAAAACAGACTATATGGAGAATAATGCGATATGGTGGAGGCATACCCGTCGCCATAGCAACATATCTACAATTCTTTCATGCCACGCACTTTGCTAGAATTCACGGAGGGAGCATTTTTCATAATGACATTTACCTCTACTCGGAATTCATTGCCCGTTTTAAGCAAGCAGATGCATGATGAATGACAAAGATGATGAGGCAAGTTCAAATCTAATCCAAAATTTGCAAACACAATAAGAACAATGATATAATTAAAGAGAACTTCAGTTTTGGTCCTATTGTACCAAGTTTGTTCAGTGATGTTCATAACGGTCATGCAAGATTCGACTAACTCCGGCCAAAAAACAAAAACAAAAAACAAACAAACCAACAACAACAAACAATAACAACAACAACAACAAAAAAAAAAACCCGTAAACTCCATGGCAAATTCGTCAATTTTACGGAAATATCATACCATCATAAACAAGATGTCAGACTTGTTATACCGCGGTGAAAGACGATAACACGAAAAAAAAAAAAAAACAAACTCACCATTGTTGCTTTTGATAGAAAAAACGAATCGACATGAATGTGCAAACGTTCCTTGGTTTCCAGATAAAGTGAATAGAAGATGATAACACAAACTTCTTTATCGCTCGACGATCCCTGTTTATCATGCACGTATGCTTTGAACCTTCAAACTTGAAGATGTTTTTCAGACAGCTTGACCATGAAGCTAAACTTGGATAGTGGTGTGACGTGGCAGTAAGTGACAGTGCTGAGAGCAGAGTAAATGATGGCGAAAACAGTTGTCTGTAGTATGCAGTTCAAAGATAAATGAACAAGGAAAATCCAAGATTTGGTTCAAAGCAGATTGAAACCTTCGTGAGAGTGCCTCCCTCTGATGATAGGCAGAGCGACCTCCTGGACAGCAGTAATTGATAGTGCTGCGACTTCTGAGATACTGTAGGTGAGTATATAGTTCGATGTCCCTAGCGGGGGTAGAAAGAGTATTCTACGCGTCGATGGTGACGAGTTGATGTGTTGAATTGAATTCGGACACCGTTTGGCAATGTTGATGAGCTCATCAAGGTAATGTATTTCAGGTCATGCTCCATCAGCTGTAACATTGAAGGGAATTTCAGACATTTATGATACATACGTCAGCAGGGATATGCAATCATTTGTGTCTATTTATGATGATGTTCATAATCATGAAGCGTGTGTGTGTATGGATGTGTTTTAATCTGCTTGTGTAAATCTATGTAAGCATGTATATGATGATATCCACCTGTCTGTCTCTTTTTTTCTTCCGTTCTTCAGTTCTTTTTTTCCGTTCATGATTTTACCGTTGAGATCCTAAAACAGAGTGGCACAAAACAGAGAGAGAAAAAGAAGTGTTGGTCCTTAAACTGTGTCAGAAACACTTTAGAGCTTATCATCAAGAAACAGCGTGGTGACTGCGGTGACATATCCCTCTTTAACGGGCCGCAAAGTTTATGAGCAGATGCTACAGGACCCATAGAAGGTGACTGCCTACTCAACACCATGGTATACCCTTCTTGATTCAAACTTCGAACAATGATTGCCTGCCAATCACTAAAGGTCAATCAGCAGAACTATGTAGGGAGAACTAGCTCATGAATTCCAAAGGATCGCTCGACATGCCTTCCAGACCATGCACTGATTAGGATCTTTAAAGAGCATTTCCTTTTACCCAACTCTTCTTGGCTTTCAGCTTATCCTGCTGAACATATATGCATACTATAGGCATTCATATAGTAATTGATGATGAGAGGAATGTATAGTTATGATGCTAGTGATAACCATAGGCAAAAAAAAATGTCGCATTGAAATATGACAATGATCTAAAAAGGAAGAAAAATAAGATATTTGAAGCAGTTTTGATTCGAAATTGACAAACTAATCCAAATCTTACCAAAGACTGAGTGGGGGTCGGGGGGGGGGGGGGGCATGCTTGTCTATGCATAGACCATCTCTGAAAGGTATCATTATGAACATAATCTGTATTTTAAAGACGGTATTTGCGGATGATAATTATTCACATCTATGGAAGTTTTGAGCAAGGCAATCCACAGTTTGGCAATGTCCACAGTCCCAAAAATATCTCCTTGGAATCGGACTGTCGTTAAGTTTATTGAAAATAACAAAAGAAACGGGTATTTCCATGTCAGCTCGAATAGCTAATGTACATGTAGATGTTTGAACATCCCGTTTATATATACTACTTCTCCAGCTATGTTAAAGGAGACCTCCAGATGATTTTCAGATTTTTACATTTGAACAACTATGAATTAGTTATACTGAGGACAGAGTTTCAGAATTTGTGATAATTGGGATGAAGAATAAGAATATTTTCAAAGTTTAGAACAAATTGCAATGAACAAGGATGATGACATGGCAGAGTCACCATAAGAATGTATGAGTTGGGGCTCAAGGAAGCAGAACAAAAGAAGAAGGCATGCATATATTATACACAGGTGAACTCGCAGGCAAGCTGTATTGTAATGGAATTACCGTGCTACATTTCTGAAATATGTGAACCTCCTATGTCATCATCCTTGTTCAGTGTAATTTGTTTAAGATTTTTCAAAGTATTGTTTCTCTGCTCGAAAACCACAATAAATTCCACAAATCTATACATGGAGTTGTCGATTTATGTACTACATGATGGGAAATTATGAAAATCACCTGGAATATCCCTTTAAGAATCTTGGGGTTTGTAAAAGTCATGTTAACAAGATTTCCAGTTTGGCCTTTCTCGCTCTTTACAGGATCAACGAAACTAAGCTTCAGACCGGACGAGTGAAAGACTTGTTCATTGGTCTTGCGATGTATAATGTTGAGAATGGAAAATGGGCTCTTGTGTTATTTAGTCAGAAAGCAAGCTTTTTTGTACAACCAGATGTAGTCATTGCCCATCTTGGTCACACATTCTTGTCCGTGCCTGTGCTTTATAACCTGGGGCCCGTTGCATAAAACTTACTCTTATGTACTTTGCCATCCAATGGTAACTACCATGGCAACAATACTCAACAGCCAATCAAATCAAGAATTCCATGGAAGTTGCCATTGGATGGCAAAGTTACCATAATAGTAACTTTTATGCAACGGGCCCTAGTAAACTTCACTCCTCTCCATGGCCAGTCTCTATACGAAGTGAAGCATGGATATGATACACTACGATATTCAGTCTTAATCAGCATATTTGGTAATGTAATTTCGTCATGTTCGTATTCTTAAGTGCCAAGAAACTCAAGTGATATTCCCTATATGAATTAACTAACGGCAGGGGCGGATCCAGGAATTCTGTAAAGGGGGGGGGGGGGGGGGGGGCGTGACTGATATTTCAGGGGCCCGTTGCATAAAAGTTACTATTATGGTAACTTTGCCATCCAATGGTAACTACCATGGCAACAATACTCAACAGCCAATCAAAAATCAAGAATTCCATGGAAGTTACCATTGGATGGCAAAGTTACCATAATAGTAACTTTTATGCAACGGGCTCCTGGTGCCACTTCCGGGTCTCATTTCTTTTGTTTTTTTACGAAAAATAACGGGGGGGGGGGGTGCGCCGGTTTCGCCTCCCCCCCCCCCCCCCCCCCCCCCCCCCTCTGGATCCGCCACTGTAGTGGTATTATTACCATAAACCGTTATTATGATCGTTCAAGGTGATCATTATCTTTTATTTATTGCGCCGGAGTGATCAAAAAGTATCAAGCACTTTGAAAAGTTCACCCTCATGGTCTCGACTGACAATGACTAAGTTGCTGATATTGGCTATTTCATTTCCTATCTGATCTGAGAAACGAATACAATTAAAAACTCGAGGTCTGCTGCCATCTCATGATTATTTCACAGCCACATGACATTGACTGCGAAAGCTTCGTCCTTGTCTCGTTCAGCACAAGCATAGAAACATATGCAATGTATAGCGTGCAACAATAAGTTTGTGTATCTTATTTCCCAGAAGTATGCGCCAAAAGGGCAATGGTGGATCATCGTGCATCATGCAGGGGCCTGCTATAGTCCAGATACTGGACGATTTTTATCATCCGCAGTCCCCACACACTCGGCACCCACCCAATGCGCCCAACCGCTGATTGCGACAACTCCACCAATTGGTACTCCCGAAAAAAAAAAATGTATTCAGGAGGGGTGAATTGTGTAACTGCGTTCACAGTGTACATACAGACACCATCAACGTACGTCCGTACACACGCGGGCACACTACGAATACAGTCCAGGAAGTGGACTAGGCCTGCTATATCGACCTCGATGTTCTTTTATAGGTTTGCCATTGCATTTTTTTTTTCATACGCATCAATTGTTATTGTCGTTTTTTTGTCAGACTTGCATTACATAGCAATTTAAGATTTCGAGATATTAATCTATTCATAGACGAGATCGAGATATTAACCTTTTCACATTCTCAGCGTATCGCAACTTGTGTCATCTTGTTATTCCGGTCGGTGGAAATGAAACCCGCTCCTGTATACAATGTAATCGCTCCACTTCTGCGTGACTGCTTACCGAAGTCTGCCACTAATTTCACTGAAATACATTTCTGGCATTGTTCGTTTGATGCATAACGTTACAATCAAGCAAAGGAAATTTATATTTTGTTAGTACAAAAAATAAGAAAACAACTTTCTAATTGGCCTGTATACACAAATCTATAAATTTTTATTTCGAAAATAGATTTGGAGGGATGCTTTGATATTGTAGCGAAAAAAAATATATATATATAGTGGAGCTTCAACAATATCACAAAAACAGCTCAGAGGAATTCGGCCTCCTCTGACACACAGTGTTTTTGGACAATGAGGAGCCATGGGGACAGTGATTCACAAAAGATGAACAACCTGCATTGGGATCGATGGCTATAATACTGTTGGCATTCAGATTGACAGTGGTATACTACATAATCAACTCCACCAAGTCATCTAGTTCATTATGACAAACGTTAAAGTACAAGTCCACCTTCATATACATGTTGATTGAGTGAATGCAACAATATTAGTAGAACACATCAGTGAAAGTTTTGGGAAAATCTGACAATCCAGTCAAAAGTTATGAATTTTTAAAGCATCTGCACAGTCACTGCTGGATGAGAAGACTACTACGGATGACTGCAGTGTATGATGTCAAATGCGTACAGCGCCATAAGGAAAATATAGAGAGAATTTCACAAAATTTTAATTTTTGAAAAGAAGTGCACATTTCCTCCACTTGTCACTGACGTATGTTAAGGGTATTCCCCCATACCTTTTGAAAGAGGGAAGTCCAGTCAGCTGATAGTGTTCTTTTATTCTGCGAGAAAAGTGGAAATATGTTGAATTTTCTTTATAATTCTTTTCTTTATATATTTCAGAAATGTAGCATTGTAATTCCATTACAATATACTGTTTGCTTGCAAGTTCACCTGTGTAAAATCTATGCATGCCTTCTTCTTTAGCCTGCTTCCTTGATCACCAACTCATGCATTCTTATGACGAGGCTGCCATGTCATCATCCTTGTTCATTGTAATTTGCTATAATTTTTTGAAAAAAAATCTTATTCCTCATCCCAATCATTGTGAATTCTGAAACTCTGTACGCAATATGATTAAGTAGTTGTTGAAGTATAAAAGTCTGAAAATCATGTCGATGTCTCCTTTAAGCCAATGTGAACTGTACAAACAGTCCAAAGTCCCCGGCACAGAAAAGTCGTCTGTAAATGGATTTGTACGTTATGTCAAGTGCAATGCCCATCCAGCAGGTGCATAGTATGGTCTACGGAATGAAGCATGATGGGAGCCGGGGAATCCCCGGCCGCTCTGTGTGACGTCTACTTCGATCCTATAGGATATTATAACATACTGTGTTGTGTTGACGAGTTTCATAGCATGTCATACCAAGGAGGTACCTCCTTGGACATACATCGTGCATGCAGAAAGTTTGTTGCACTTGTTGTGACTGATTGAAAAGTTACTGAAAATGGCGGGATACAGACAGTCCTCTGGAGAGATAGAGAGGTTAAAACAGTACATACGTGATTATAGACCTGGAAGCACCATTCGACTGCAGAAAGACAAGCCTAAACGTCCGCAAAACAAACGAGAATCGCACTTTTTGGTGCCCCAGGCGTCGCAAATCTACCATAATCAACTCGTTCTTATCGCAACAGGAAGCGACTGGCATAACGAGGCACGCGAGAGCTTTCAAGATTCCAGCGCCATGACAATGAAGAAAAAGCGTTTGGCATCTCCGACCACATCCTCATTACTGACAATAGAGGATGAAAGATTTTGGTGGAAAGTACATGAAGGAAGTTAATGTACAGCTAGGTATGTATAAAATACATACATGTATCTATAAGTCTTTTCCTTCAGTGGTGTTTGTATGGCTGTAGCGCTGTCGAGAAGGCTATGTATATAGGGAGAAGGTGTTATATGGATGAGGTAATAATTTAAGCGATTACTATGAAATACATCAGTCTATTTTCACGGATATCCAACTGCCTAAGCCCAATTTTTATGATTATCACTGTATACTGCAAGCAGTGGCGTATCTAGGGAAAACGGCACCCGGGGCAAGCGCGAAAATTGCGCCCCTAATTTCTGAAAAAGTGTTCAACCCCAACCCCATCCCGGTAGGCACTTTAAACAAAGTCCACATGATATGCTTTTTCAAGCACTTAAAAGGGGTCTTTTTGACGGTGATTTAAATGTAATGAATTTTGATAACTTTTGGCGAGCGAGCGCAGCGAGCGAGCCGAACATTTTCGTATTTCAGCTTACAAAACATAGAATTCTTGTCATTTTTTTGGCTTATCAAATCTTACAATTCTAATCAAGATATAGTGACGGCTTTATAGATAACGATTTATACTAACAAACTGAGGACTTTAAAAAATACTCTAAATTAGTGCGCGCGAGTGAGCCAAAATTTGTATATTTCCGCGTCATCGTCACGTTTTGTTCTTATCTCTTTTTTTTTTAAGATAAATTTTGGCGAGCGAGCGCAGCGAGCGAGCCGAATTTTTTTTTGTATTTCAGCTTACAAAACATGGAATTCTTGTCATTTTTTGCTTGTTAAATCTTACAATTCTTATCAAGATACAGTGACGACCTTATAGATAACGATTTATACCAACAAACTGAGTACTTGAAAAAATACTCTAAATTAGTACGAGCGAGTGAGCCGAAATTTGTATATTTTCTCATCATTACGTTTTGTTCTTATCTTTTTTGATTTTTTTTGCCCCCCCCCCCCCCGTATGTTCGAAACCGTTGGCGTCCTCTTTTGATCCAATCGGCGATCGCTTCAGAACGAATGAAATTGCACTCGCTGCTCCGTGTAACATTTTTCCTGCTAAATATAAAATGACATGTGTGAACACAATAGACATTGTCATTTTGTCCGCGTCATCATCACGTTTTGTTTTTACTTTCTTTTTTATATAAATTTTGGCGAGCGAGCGCAGCGAGCGAGCCGAAAATGTTTGTATTTCAGCTTACAGAACATGGAATTCTTGTGTGAATATACAATAAACATTGTCATTTTGTCCGCGTCATCATCACGTTTTGTTTTTATCTTGTTTGATTTGGTTTTCTGCCCCCACCATTCTTCTCCCCCCCCCCCCTCCTTCCGGGCGATTTCTTTCTTCTTCTTCTTCTTCTTTTCATTTTTCTTTTCTTCTTCTTCTTCTTCTTCTTCTTCGTTTTTTTTTTCTTTGTCCTCTTTTATTTTTCGTTTTTTGCGCCCCAAGGAGTGGCGCCCGGGGCACGTGCCCCCTTGCCCCCCCCCCCCCCCCCCCTAGATACGCCACTGACTGCAAGAAATGTAAGGAAGCATTACACATTTCTCAACTATGAGTTGTGTCTGTGTCATAACATTGTTATGTGATCTTGAGTTTGTATTTCGTTTGTGCTTCAAAACAAGTTCTGTTAACAATATGCATTCATATAATTAGCTTCATGTATCAAAAAAATGCTCAAACGTTATACACATTTAGCATAAAGACGGCATACTATTGGTAGATTAGTGTTGTTGTTCCGAGTGATCCACGTCATACTGTATGATACAAACTTTGCTTTTAAGTGGATCACTCTTTTCCATCACCTTAATTGTTTTGTTCTGTTACAACTGCAAAGTGTGCATTTAATTGCTCCATTATCATTCATACATATTATTTTGTATCATACTCAATGATTTTTCTTTCTAACTGCTTAACAGTTGATTTGATCATGGACCCTTGTGGTAGGGTCCATGATATGATAAATGAATCACCTTGTATTAAGCATTACCTTTTATTGATATGGAAATTATATTGAATTGAATTGAATTGAAGGGAAGGGGACCAACGAAATTCTCGACTCTTATTAATCAGAGAAAATGTCTTCTTGCCTAACATTTACCTGACGTCGTAGGTATGAATCCTTCAACCGATGACAGTTCTTATATGTACTATTAACTCAAGGGAAAAATAAAATGCAATGTTTTTTTTACTTGACAAGAAAATTCCTAGTACGTCATAGCCACCACAATATCTTCTCGCTCGGGGTCATCTTCGTTATATCAAAGGTTTTAATGATTCATCTGGCAGAGGAATTGTTTTAGAATCATCTTCCAGTTTTCTTTTCTCAGTGAGGTAAAACTGTTAAAACTAATATTTGAGTTATCATGGGTGGGAGTTAGAACAACATCTTAAAACAATATTAATGACACATAATTTTTAGTGCTATTTTATGCAAACAAGACCCAATGAACAACATTATATATTGACCCACTGCTTAGTTGGTATATCCATCTGTCTCTTGAAACAACAATGGTATACTTCGTAGATAAAAATACCAGTTTATTTCTTGCTGAAGCATTTTCTGCTATAACCTCGGTGACTATGTAAGTAGGACAGATTCTGTATACAGACCAGGGCACACCACATTTTTCATATACACATAAATGGGATATTATGTACCAGGGAATGGCGAGAGATTATACTTAAGTTACCTGAATTGAAAGCGATGACGATAATCATAATATTATTGCTCTTGTTTCTTGTGTCTCCCTTCAGCCGGACTACGAAAAGATGGCGCAGAGATAATTTGGGATCGTCATTTATTTCACAAGCTAGTACTCACCCTGGAAGCAGCGCAGAGGGCAGATGAAAATTTTCAGGTTCACTGTGCAGTAATTGTTTTAAGGTAACCACATTGCAATATGGAGCAGTGCGGAATAGTGCTCTTGACTTTCATATCGTTTCATTAATTCGTTTATTTCATTTCCACCAATGTGATATAGGTCTTATAGCATAATTATGAATACACGTAAAAGAAAACAATGTTATAAAACGAATAAACTGTGAACTGGGATAAAATGCTGTCAGTAAAAATATCAGATATTTGGCAATAGATTCTCGATATAGATAAGACCATATTGTCATAATTATCAATTTCATATACTGCAGTTTGAGTTTGATCACTGTGACCAAACTACCGAAGAAATGCAACATTGTAGAAAATATCTAAAGGAAACCCAAACCCAATGGGAAATGTGGATTTAGTCAAAGCAGCAACATTATACGTTGTTATAGTAAAAAATTATCAGTAAAAGTTTGAGGAAAGTTGGAAAATAGATATAATAGTTACGAATTTTTAAAGTATTGGTGTTGGAACTGCTGGATGAAGAAACTACTAGAGGTTTGGCGTCATGTGTGGACAACAATATAGAGAAAATATAAAGAGAATTTCACCAAAAACAATCTGGAAAATCACACATTCCATCAGCTTGATACTGACATGTTAAGGGTAGCAATTATTCCCCCTGCTTTCTGAAAACGGTTAGGTCTAGTCAAGTGCTCTTTCATAATGCTAGAAAAGTGAATTTTTGTGAAATTTTCTTTATATTTTCTTTATATTCTTGTCCACACATACGTCATAACCTCTGGTCTCCTGCTTCTGCTATAGTTGCTGCTTTCACTCAATCCACATTGCTCATTTAGGTTTGGGTTCCCTTTTAACAAATTTAAGAATCTAATACATACAATGTTTCAGTGTTGAAAGTGCTGTATCAGAGGTATGAGTACATTCTTTTGCCAATGAGTGTATTCTTTAGAATGATACAGTAATCTTTGTCACGATACTTCGCATACAGTGTCTTTTTTGTACCTTGAATTTTACGCCATTGATATGATTTTTGGGGCATTACCTCTGATGTTACAGTGCGAAGGATCCTGGTTTTCAACCATCAGTTTTAAGAGAGCTGGTCGACACAATCAAAGACATGACGGGTAAGTTTATATTGAATCATATCTTTTATATCATGAGTGTTACGAATATCACCTCAGGGGCGGATCCTGGAATTCCGTAAAGGGGGGGGGGGCACCAAGGAAGGTGCCACTTCCGAGTTTCATCTCAGCTTACAAACTAGAGAAAAAAAGGACCACTACCGGGCTTGATCGGGTGACAAGTAAAAAAAAAAAAAAAATGAAAAAAAAAAAAACTTGGTGCCCTCCCTCCTCGTAATATTTTTTTCTTAGTTTTTTCTTTTGGTAAAAAAGAAAAGGGGCGCCCGGTGCACCCTCCATTCGCCACTGTCACCTGGATTTCGATAGTGATGCACTAGGACCTATCTTATCATATAGTTTGAAATTATGACTGAATCACTGGTTTGTTGGTCATCGATACTTCAAACATAATGCGTTATTCTTGCCCCTTGACCACCCCCCCCCCCCCCGAAGAAAGTCCTGCATACATTCCCTTCCTAGATCCTCTTATACTCTGGCCGGTTGTGCACTCCCCAGAAAGACCCCTATATTTCCAGTATCGAACACAATCACCTCCCCGATTAAAGAAATAGATAAATAATTAAATGAATAAATCCATCCTTTTAACGACCCTGATTCTTGGACAGATACGGAATAGGGAAAAGTGCATAAATATCGAAGAACAGAACAAACTGAATGTCCGTTTTTGACTATCGTATACTAATACATGAAACAGCAGCGGGATCACCCGATCGAGACTATAACCCGAGCCAATGAAGGAAATAGGAAGCATGAACCTACAGATTACCCAGCAAGATTTCATATAAAAATTGCCAGAGGTATGGGTTTGAGTTTTTACTTAAAGCGACGGTGATTAAATTATTTGTTTGTCCAAATCATTCCAATGATTGAGACCTGTGAGAATCATTATTTTCAGAGCAGATATAGCTCGTATGCGGGCAGAAATTAAAATGATTATTGCTGTGGGGTGTGTAACTTCAAACATGTTAAAAAATCTTGAATATTCGACGCAAATGTTCACAACAGTCTTGCCCCCCCCCCCCCAAAAAAAAAAAGGTAATGATAATAACAGAGTGTTGAGTCTTCCTAGGAGCGACCTCCAGTTCATCTAATACCACTGTCATACTTCCTTTTGTCGCTCAATAAATCATGGCTTCCCAAATACCATCTCTCGGAAAACTCTTAGTTAAAGAATTAATTTTTTGTTTCTTCATTTTCACTCTATAGGACGACCACCAGTTGTAGTGGTAACACACAAGAACAGTGTTGCTAATCCGAGTGCTCTGGAGACTCTCAAAGTGGGTCTCGTGGACAATGAAATAGAGTATGTCCACGTGCTTGAAAATTACACCGTTAAGGATCACGTCTTCGATGTCAACAAGCACCTCGAGCTCCTGGAAGCCCTGAAGCAATGTCTCGTAGTCGCTGACCGCGTGATGTGCCATATCGAAGAAAAAGGCCGATGTGTCATACTGTAGCCTGACCAAGACCGGTGTGTCATTCTGTAGCCTGACCAAGACCCGTCTGATGTTCCCACCAGCGTTCGTGGCCTTGCATGGTCAACAACTACACATCTTCTTTTTCTTATACATGTATATGTGTTTTCTCCTGTTTTGTTCTGTGTGGGTGTGTTTGCGTGTGCAGGGTGCTATGGATACCACTGAGAGACATTTAGTCAATATGACATGCTGAGAAGTGCACGCTATTTCTCTGGCTTTGAACATTGGAGTCTTAAACACTAATCTTCTACCAATCTTCTCCTTCTTCTTCTTCTTTCTTTTTCTTTCTTTCTTCTTTTCTTTCCTTCTTCTTCTTCTGGTTAAATCTGCCTCCTCCAGTTAGCTAAAGATTCTTGGCGACTGTGTTTGTTCACAGTACTTCATGTCAATCCGAGTGTAATTTACATTTTAATACTGGTTATCATATATGCTGATGATACAGTGATCTCGGGGTATTTGAATTCAAGCAATGTGAACAGCTACGCCTCAGAAATCGATCGATTTGTTCAGTGGTGTGACTCATATTATCTTCATTTGAATGTCAATAAAACCAAAGAAGTGATAATAGATTCCTGAAAAAACTGTGAATATGTAACCATTCGTATATGATAGCCCTGTTGAACAGGTTTCCGAGTACAAGTACCTGGACACAAAACTCAGTAATGATTTGGACTGGACTGCCAATACACTGATGATTCAAAAAAGGCAAATCAAAGATTTTTTTTTTTCATCAGGCAATTGAGCAAACTGAGGTTGGATAGAACACTGATGGTTCTTTTTCATAAGTCTTTTATCCAATCTATTGCCATGTATAACTTAATTTGTTTTGATGGCAATCTTACACAAAAGGCCAGAGCGAGAATTGATCGACCACGAAAGTGCGCGCAAAAGATAATTAATTTGGAATTGCCAGTGGTACAGGATTTATACGTGGAAAGAATGATGGTCAAAGTAAACAAGATAATGACTGATTGAATACACCCTCCGTATGGTTACTATTGCCGGAACAGATCAAGTATCAGATTATGTCCTCCTCGCACCAAGCGTGCTCGTTTTAGAAGTTCCTTTGTCCCGGATTCCATCCACACATAATACCAGAGTAATTATAGATATTTTTTTTTAATGAATAGTTTTGTTGTATTTATATTATATTAACATTATGTTTCTCAGTAATCTAATTTTGTATTGATATATGATGTAACCCGACATCAGTGGTTGTTTGTTTGTTTGTTGTTGTTGTTGTTGTTTTTTTTTTTGGGGGGGGGGGAGAATGTTGATAAGTAGGCCTATTGGATTTATAATGTTGTTTGGTATATTGAATAAATTTTTTTACGGGGCTGAATTATTATTATGAAATCATTTTTGTAATACGATGTTCTATTAAGAGATACCGAATAAGTTTTGGTATTTGGTGAAGTCAGATAAGGTTAAAAGTTATGAGGTTAATGAATGTTATAAACCGTAAAATATTATTATAAAGTGGGATATGTATGATGCAGGAAAGGATATTAATGAATACATTTTAGAGTTGAATAATTGTATAAAAGTGATATATGTTGATAGTTTTAGTATATAGTTAATGTCAGGTTAATGTATTATGCTGTTATGGTGTGTAGGATATTGTGTGTTAGTTAGCTTTACTCGGTCGCTGCATTCTGCGATATGTTGTTATGGCATCTGATAGGAATGTAGCTGGGTGGCTCTCATCAACTAGGTATAACTTGTTTGATATTTTCGTCCTTGCCGAAATATGAGCAGGATTATTGTGTATTTTACACAAATTTTACACTTTGAATGGCCCTTGAGCCATGAGGTCTTCTTTAAATGTTTTGTTTGTGTTTTTGCGGAGATTATATTTTAAGTGTAGTTGTC
Source organism: Diadema setosum (assembly GCA_033980235.1). Classification (NCBI taxonomy): domain Eukaryota; kingdom Metazoa; phylum Echinodermata; class Echinoidea; order Diadematoida; family Diadematidae; genus Diadema; species Diadema setosum. The sequence goes on from CM067064.1 coordinate 41,723,695, forward strand.
CAATCATAATTATGAAATCCTTTCCCATTAGTTGCTGTAATGATTTGTGCAAAGCAATCAAAGCCCTGCATGCTATTCTAATTACATTGTATGAAGTACCGCGTAATGAAAGGATATCATCTGTGCCTGCTGGAGTTTCTGAAAATGTGTATGATGGTGAAACTGAAAATTTCATAAGTTTGCAATGCAGCAAGTGCATAACGTATAACTAACATAACACAACGTAACATTACTGTTTTGTATGTATTCTTTATGCAGAATGTTTGCTAACATTGCAGGCTGCCTTGGGAAAGTAGTTTTACAAAACAACAGGCCAACCCTGCAGTATAAAATAAAAAAGAAAATAAATAAATAATCTATTTGTACACCGTTATATGAAAAATAAATTCTGCAAGTTTTCATATTTTTTTAAAGTCTTCTTCACTGTACATCAGTAGTATTGTGATTGTGACCCTAACCTCGACCACCCTTCGATGGCAATAATCTCCGGGAATTCATGGGTTTTTCCCAAGGTTTTTCTTTTCGTTTTTTTTTTTTCGTTTTTCTTGTCAGATAAGAAAGTGTGGGGTCGAAGCTCCATGCCCCTTCCCGCGGCCCCTGTGAAGTATACGTTATATTACGAGTGATTCTTACCTCTACCTGTCTACGAATAAACGTGCTATAATATTCATACAATACATGCATTTCACACTTCGTAGTCTTGTATAGTAACCACACATTTTCCCTATCATTTTGTTTTACTATTGGTAGGTGTATGGGCCAAAGCGTAGCCCTATACATAGGCAAGTTATTTCCTTCGCAAGAGCAGTTTATTTAGTCTGAAAGCCGAAGTTTACCTTTGTTAGACTTTCAATTTCAATTTCCATTTCAATTTATTTCATACTTCTCGTTTATCAATATTAAATCAAAAAATAACAGCACAAATTCATTTACCTTGTCAACATTTACAACAATAACAAACAAAAAAATCAACAACAACAACAACAACAACAACACACACACACACACACACACCTGATAATAACAGTAATTATAATGATAACTGGTCCAAAATCGAAATGGGGTTGTACAGAGAGAAGTATGATGGGACCTATACATGAAAGCAAGCTTGTTTGGCTGTAAGTCCCGGATAATCAGTGTTTGTGAAAGAGAAACGGAGAACGGATAAAAGTTCAGACCAGGTGATTTAATGGTACTAAGTAAGGGAAGCGGGGTATGCCTATAATAATTATGATTAAGAAATAAAAGAAAAAGAAAACTATACTAAAATGCAAACCATATAAAGTGACCAAGCTATTATTTGTTTCCGAAATAGGACATTAGGGCCTACATAAATATTCACTTGATATTGCGTTAAAACCATCACAAGGATGTGTTCAGCAGAACACAAAATGACATTATCAGCTATAAAGTCATTATTTTGTTGGTCCGTGTAGCTGCCGTGTTGGTTCATGTATAGACAACCTGATGGTCCGTGTAGACACCGTGCTCTTCCGGCATGGACCGTGTAGTTGCCGGGTGGGTCCGACATGGTCCGTGTAAGCGCAGTGTATAGAGATGCCGTGTATAGATGTCGTGCTGTCCCGGCCTTATCCGTGTAGCTGCCGTGTTGATACCTTGTGTACAGTCATCAACGCTCGTCGACGCTCTATCCAGGGCAAAACTATTCCGGAACTCCCCAGATCGTCGCCGGCATGATCCGGGGATCGCCGTGTTGATCCTTGAGGATCCGTGTTTATCATAATGGTGACTAGGGCCTTAGTAGAGGTAAGGATTGAGCTTTAAACTTTTTGCAACATACTAAGAAACCACTTAAGAAATGTTACAGGGCATATTAATTATACCATTCCTAGACAATTTTAAAGTTTATAGGGGGCTATCATGAAAATTGAAAGTTTTTGAATGACCCAGATATCTAAAAACAACGTAAAACAAAGCGATCCTGATAAAAGATGGGTCCACTGCACCTTTCTTTGCAATTTTCATCAAGTAAATGATGAATTCCACTTGGAATTACATGCTCTTTCATGTTGCACAAGAGGTTTCTCATTATCTCACCAAAAAAAAAAAAAAGTTAGAAAACTGAAGCCAGGTCTCAACCAAAACTATTATGATCCCTTTAAAGATAATTGTCACGACAATGATGTCAAGGTGCAATCTTGCAATATAACGTGAATATCGGGGGGTCATTAACGGGGGGATTTCCACCGAACTCAAACATGATTTAGTGGGAATTCCCTGCATGCCATTTTGGAGTTGTTGTTTTCTTTTCTGTGTAGTAGGCCTACGCGTACTCATATAGTAATCAACTACTGGTACTATACGTCTGCACCATATTTAAGGACTACACTCCTGTGTATAGCTCCATGTCTGGACACTATAATATTATTTACTGTACTGTGTTGGTGAGTGTATGTCGTGTGGATTGTGCAATAAGTTTGTTGCGAATATTGTGACTGACCAAAGAGTAACTGAAAATGGCGAAATATATTGAATCCTCTCAAATGGATGGTATAAATACGTTAAAAGAATATATTCAGAATTATATGCCTGGTAAAACCCCTCGAGTGGAAGCGGAGAAACCTAAAAATCCACCAGAACAGACGAGAATTGCACTTTTTGGGACACCAGGTGTGGGCAAATCCGCCTTGATCAACTCGTTCTTATACGTAACAGGAGGTGACTGGAGGAATGAGGCACCGGAGAGCTTGCTTGAAAACGACTCCGGTGCCATGACAAAGAAGAAAACAGCCTATAGCATCTCCGAACACATCCGTATCAGTGACAATCGAGGGATGTTATCTTTTGGAGGACAGTACATGACGGAAGTGAGTCTACAGTTGGGTAAGACAATAATATTTATATGCATCGATGAATGAGTCTGTATTCCTTAATTCAGTAGGACCCACTTGTGAATAGAGTGGCTATGGGGATAGGCCTAAGGTAGCAGGCCCGTAACTAGGACTTTTTTTAATGGGAGGGTTCAGAATTAGATAAAAAGGCCTTTTTTTTTTAGTTCAGATTCATGTTCATTTCTGTTATTTTTCACATTGGGGGAGCAAAAAAATCCTAGTGCCACTTTCGGGTTTAATCAGCTGACAAGCAAAAAAAAAAAAAAAGAAGAAAAAACACTCAAAATCAAAAAGGCTCCCCCGTACATTTTTTTTTTTCGCTTTTCAAGTCACTTCCATGTTGCATCGGTTGACAAGCAAAAATAAAAAGCACACGCCCCCTTTCATTTTGTTCTTGTTATTTCTCTTTTTTATTTCATTTTTGTATTGTTTTATTGTTTTGTGTTTTGTGCTCTTTTTTTTTTTTGGGGGGGGGTTCTACTGCTTGCAAACGAAGGGGGGGGGAGGTCCACTACTCATCTTTTTCCCTTTTGTTTCTTCTTTTTATTTATTTTTTGCTGCTGGCAAAAGGGGAAGGGGTTCCGCCCCCCCCCCCCCCCCCCCCGTGTTACGGGCCTGGGTACTTACATTACGACGGACAATGGTAATTACTAGTACAATATAAAGTGTGATCATCTAAAAATCAGTCTATGGGCCCATACCAACAACTTAGGCGTAAATATTCTAAAGAGAATGGAAAACTGTAACGCCACTTAACATAAAACAACAACAACAACAACTTAGGCTCTCAATAGATACAAAAAACAAATATAATGTCATACTTGAAGTGTATACTTGCAAGAGATGAAAGAAACCAAGGACTTATAAATAAAACCTCTAAATCACAGGAAATGTCTTTTACCTAATATTCATCATCATTTTGAAATACTCGTAATAACAATCCATTTAACAGACAATAATTTCCTATAAGTAAAAAACAAAGTGGGAATCGAATTAAACATGTTGTTAGGCTACTTGTACTAAAAACGAGAAGAGACAATAATAGTTTATGCGCTTAGATATCCAGTGGTCCAATGAGAAGAATGACATCATATCATAGTCACAGCCAAATGACAGCCATGATCTCGACCACTATCTCTCCTCCCGAGTCTGGGTCCTTCCATTCTTTGAAAAGAGTTTAAATCAATTATCAGGGAGAAGAATAGTTTTTTAGAGCAATTTTTCAATTTCCTTTCAATATAAGATGATACTGCATGCTTGAAGCAAAAACACATGGTGGCTATAACATCATCTCGAGTATCTTAGCACATAATTTCCAGCTTTCTATATGAAAAGTTATTATACATACAATATTATATATTATATCATGAAGGCAAAAATCATGAAATAGTTATCAATATTTGAAAATTTAGTGTATACAGACCTTAAATCTTATTTTGTAATACAAAAGGGTTCACTGAACAGTATTGATGACATAGGAGCCTCACATATTTCAGAAATGTAGCAGTGTAATTCCATTACAATACTGCTTGCTTAACAAGTTCACCTGTGTAAACTCTTATGTATGCCTTCTTCTTCTGTTCTGCTTGCATGAGCCCCAACTCAAGCACTCCTATGGTGAGACTGCCAATGCAATCATCCTTGTTCATTGCAATTTGTTACAAATTTTGAAAACATTGTTATTCCTCATCTCAATCACTATAAATTCTAAAACGCATGGGGTGTTCCACCCCATGAGTGGAAAATAAAAATTGAATTAAATTGAATTGAATTCTTATTCCTCATCCTAGTCACTATAAATTCTAAAAACCCTGTACTCAGTATTACTAATTTATAGTTGTTCAAATGTAAAAGTCTGAAAATCATCCGGAGGTCTCCTTTAACTCGCGGGTGTCTAGGTCGTGGAATGACCACTCAGTTAAGTAGATGATGCGTCAGCTTACAACGCAGACGAGGAGTGCAATGCCTGTGTGTCTTATACACATATTGATAACGGTTCGGTCTCCTCCACCTGTACACTTAAAGACCTGTAATGAAATTTATGTAATTATTTCACATGATTATATATTTGTAATGTGAAATTTTGTTTATATTTTCATGACTTGAAATATGTTCGATATTGTTATACTTATTTTCTCTTGTGTACAGGTGGAGAAATAAAACTTACTGAAACTGAAACTGAAACATAATAGAGGTGGCCCAAGCTTGACGAGTGACGATTTGCGCCAATGTTTAACGCGATGACGAAAAACGTTTTTGTTTTTGTTTTTTTTTTTCCAGCCGGACTACGGAAGGATGATGCACAGATAATTTGGGATCGTGGTTTTTTCCAACGGCTGGTCCACAACTTGGAATCCGCATGGATGGCAAATGAGAAGTTTAAGGTTCACTGTGCAGTACTCGTTCTGAGGTGAGTTCCTTACCAATTCATAGGGCACAGCCGAAAAGTACATGAGACTACAGATTGACCTTCAAACTGAGCTCCCATCAAGATCAAATCCTGCCAAATTTCTGGATTACCTCTCGACCCAAGTGTAGAAATTGCTATCTAGCGATACTTCGATGAGAATAACGATGACAGAGCACTCTTCCCCAGAAGAGGGTGCTATTATGATATTATCTTTTTATTATATAATCAGTTTGACTTTGTTCAAATGAATACAATACTGTAGAACAACGTTAAAGAAAATAATATTCGAATCCATTTAAGAAAGCAGTCCATAAGAGTGTTAAAAGCGCTGTCACATCAAAATGACAAGGTCAAGTTATGTCATTGCGTATCAAGTGTATTCATGAGAACATTGCAATAACCACTGTCAAAATATTATTATGATTTTATTTCATATTTAGATTCATCCTTAATTTGAAATCTTAATCGTTAAACATTGATATATATATATATATATATATATATATATATATATATATATAAATATTGTTGTTGTTTTACCTCGATATGCAGTGCGAGGAACAATTTCTCCCTCAACCCATCCATCATAAGAGAGCTGGTCGACACAATCATAAAGATGACGGGTAGGCGTACATTATGGAAAAACTATTTTGTCCGTGTAGAGATAGATATTACTAATATTTCTGATAGGTCTGTTGAGTATTTAGGATACGATATCTTTTCACGATCGGGATCGAGAGCTACCCTCATTTGAGGTCCGATTGGACCCGAATGGGAATGTTATGGCCCAGCTGACAATGAATTTCATTGCCGATTAATTACAGCCCACACCATTCATGATAGGAAAGGTTGACAGATTGAGGATGACAACGTGACGTTTGCAGTATTGCGAAATACTAAGTTACGTTATCATCGGAGAGGAAGAAGGGAAGTGGCACCCAGACCAGCCACAAACTCAGTCTCTCCTCTAAATTATTCTAAAGATATTGACAGATTATTCAATCTCTGACATGCTCACCGCCCCCCCCCCCAAATAAAAAATGAATAAATAAATAGATAAATACATGAGATCACATCGTTGCATCCTCTTTCCCAGAAAAAAAAAATCAAGACAAATGTTTGCTCCTTCTTCTGAAATACGTGTAAAAAATATGATGATGAAATCGAATCTAGGAGGATGGAATCTTTTTGAATGCTTATCAAGAAACTCAATATACCCTAAATATAAGAAAATTGGCCGAATTGACGGTATTGCTTGAGTGTTTAGTTTCATATTCGCAGGCACAGTGTATATATCATATGCCTTTTTATTTAACAATGCCTATTGACCATAAACGATATATACACAACAGAAAAGTAACTCCCCATAATCAAAATAATGCCTCTTTTAACAAAAAAAAAAGTTTTAAGCAATATTATATAGTAAGGATATATTACTACACTTAAAGGCTAACTTCTGTGTAAATATGAGAGTGATCTTTGTTATTGCTGTTATTGTTGTTGTTGGGTTTTTTTGTTTTTTTTTAGTTTGCAATGGTATTATGTTGATAATTTGTCCCTTCCTAGAGAATGACATTTGGAGGTTTTACTATGTAGTTCGTCAATACAGCACTTCGTACATTGGTAGAAGTCAGGTATATAGTTAGAGAAAATACCGGGAGCTCACATAAACGAGCCTTCGTTTATTGTCTGCCACGAGTATAACTTTCCCTTTCTCCTACAAAATATTCAAGCAATCTTAGCAAACTAGAATACAGTGTATTGACATGTCATTTACGTATAAATGCTATATTATATTATATAATATTATTGTAAGCTGTTGTTGGTTTTTTTTTCGTAATGAGGGACTGCGTTAGCGAATCATCACCGTTATTGGTTTTTTTTTCTCTCTCTCTCTTCATTTTCATTCGCTATAGGACAACCACCAATTGTTGTGATTACACACAAGAACAGCTTGGATAACAAAAGTGATTTAAAAACTTTCATGGCAGGTCTTGCGGAAAACGGAATAGAGTATGTGTTCGTGGTAGAAAATTACACCAAGGAAGACCACGCCTTCGATGCCAACAAGCACGTAGAGCTCCTAGAAGCCCTGAAGCAATGTCTCATCGTCGCTGACCGGGTGATATACCATGTCGAAGAAAAAGGCCGATGTGTCATTCTGTAGCCTGGCCGAGCGTTTGATGTTCCACGCAGCAACCCGAGGCAGCACTTGTGGCCTTGCATGCATGGTCACGAGCACGGTCAACAACCAAACATCTTCATTTTTGTATGTGTATTTTGGTGTGTGTGTGTGTGTGTGTGTGTGTTTGTGTGCGCAGGGTGGTAGGCCTATACCATTCATATTTGCTGAGAAGCCCACACTGGTGTCTCCAACTCCAGAGCCTAGAACACTAGTCTTGTAGCCCATGAACCATTATGAAGTCTTCTTTTGTTTAATTATTTGTGTTTTCTACGGAGTTCATTAGAGTATGTTTTTTTCTATTTTTTATGCTTTCGCAACGAAGTGTCGCGTGAGGCATTATGTTTTCGGGTTGTCCGTCCTTCCGTCCGTCCGTCTGTCCATCCATCTCCGTCCGTAATCAATTTTGTGGACAGTGTAACTAAAAAAAAAAAAAACAACACACACACACACACACACACACACACACACACAAGTTTGAGGTATCCGAATGAAACATGGCATATGAATTATGTAAGAGTGAGCGAAGTTGTGCCTATCAACTTCAAGGTGCACATGCTGAAGGTCAAAGGTCAAGGTCAAATGCTCAAAATTTCACCATTTGCCCCATATCTAAATGCCTGAAGGCATATTCTTGAAACTTCATAGTGTATACATGTACTACCCAATAAAGATTCTCTCGAGACACTTCGGGCCATGAGAAAAAAGGTCAAAAGGTCAACGATCAAGTGAAAAAGTCAACATTTAAATTTTTCTCCATATCTCGGAAATGGTTCAAGGTATCTTCGTGGAACTTAGTACATACGCATGTACTGACGGCAATGAGTATGCACGGAATTTTGGGTTCATGGCGTTAAAGGTCACTGGTCAAAGGTCAAGGTCGACTCCTCAAAATTTCACTATTTCCCTAATATCTTTGCAATGCGTGCAGGATATCTCTTGAAACCTGGTGTATAAGGATATTTCTTGAAACCTAGTGTATAGCCTATACATGTATATTACCCAATGTAGATTCTCGGGGGGGGGGGGGTGTCAAAAGGTCAAGTGGATGTTAAATTTCTCTTCTTCCTCCATATCTGAGAAGTGACTCAAGGTATCGTCATGAAACATAGTACATATAAATCCATGTTCTGTCTGACAGTGATTCTCTTTGGAATTTTAGGTCATCGGGCCACAGGTCAAGGGTGAAAGGCCATTTTAGAGTGCTAATATTTTAGTATGTAATACTGAAATGACTCTTTTCTCCGTATCTTGGAAGTTACTCGATGCATAAAGCTAAATATACAATGGTCGAAAGTCCAGTAAAATCCTGAAATCCCCAATACCTGTTCTCTTAGACAATATAACCCTTCATCTAATGAAACTTAGTTCAAGGAAAGTGAACATCCAACACATTTTTTTTTGTGTGTGTGTGACAACCATTATCATTTTAATATTTTGCCTATTATATAAAATTGCCATCATACATAGTCAACACGTAGGCCTACTACCATAGACCTATTAGGAGAACCACCCATGGAGGCATACCAGTCGCCATAGCGACATTTGCAGTTCTTTATGTAGGCCTATCTATAGTCATTATGAAGTCCTTTCCCTGCAGTTTGCTGTAAATGATGTATATAAAAAAAATTATAACTAGGACATGCATGCTATCATAATAATTATGCACTCTAACGCGTATGGAATGGATACATCTCCTGCATTTGATGGAGTTTTTGAAAATCTGTATGATGATGAAACTGAAAATTTGGCAATGTTGGCAATGTTTGAAGTTCATATTTTGTTTTTGGCCTTCGCCAGAATACTGAGACTTTGGCATGGGATTGTAGCATTTCCAGTCAAAAAAAAAAGAAAAAAATTGTTTCTCCAAATCTATAAACCCAAAGGTTTGAAATTTGTGCGTTAAGTCATTAAATTTGTTAGTTTGGTTCAAAATTTTGCTGAAGTTGAATAATTCTAGATAGAAATGATGTGGATACGTCGGCCCTTAACTAGGCTTAATGAAACTGTTGTTTTGTTTTTTTAACTTTCACACCTTTAGAGTGTATCAAATAATTGTTTTCTTATCTATTTTTGTTTGTTTTATCATTTCAGTACGGTTTATTAAAAAAAAACACCATCAAAAGGGTCTACACCAATATTGTTTCTGAGTCGGTATCAACGACCAAGTTCTAAAAGTGATGTTTGGAATATGTTTGTTTATAGTTATGTCCTCATCTGGAGTTATTCGAACATTTCTGTCAGTGATCATCATATAGTTTATTGTGTGAAAGGGTGAAGCCGTAAAACTCCACAATTCCATAAGTACAGATTTAGAAGAATTACTCTAAAAATTAATCAGCAACAGTTTAAAGATTTTCAAAGTGAATGGAGTGAAATTGATATCCAACCGGGCCCACTTTCTGCCTATTAATACCTGTCTTGAAATGAAGCTTAATAAGGTTCTGGATAAACTAGCACCTATAGCCAAAAAAGTAAGGGTGAAAAACAAACTGAAATGAAAAAAAGTAGCTAAAGCGAGTGGGTTTGACAGGTCTAGGGATAAGAATGCTGTTTGGTCATATCTTCTTGTAAATACCTTGGTATGATTTTAGATGAGAATTTGGACTGGAGTTTACATAATATGAAAGGCTGTGTGCAGAAAAGTATTCTATAATGTGTATCTGTTGAAGTGAATTCGCCATTTTATTTCACAACAACAAGGATTTATTTTTATAAACTTATGATACAATGCCATATTGATTATACTGATGTGACACATGCAGTGTACTGCAATTACGAAAGCTGCAAATATTACAAAATCGTGCCTTAAGAACAGTTTTAAATGTTGCTCATCTATGCATATAGTTCTCAATATTGTAATATGGATGATATTGATATGAGATTTTAGAAGAAAGAAGCGGTTATGATGTATAAGATATTTAATATTTACGCCCTAGATATCTCTTAGACAGATTTTATATCACTGAATGTGTCATATAATATCAGAGGCTCCGGCCGATATTTTTCTGTTCCAAAATCTCGGACTAATTTTATGCGTAGAAGTTTATCTTATCGAGCGGTTAAATTTTTGGAACATGTTACCAAGGTACCTGAAAAAAATGAGTGATCTTGATTTGTTCTTCTTACAAAAAATATTATATTGTAGATTTGGAAACCTTTAGGCTATATTATGTTAGGTATATTATGAGTATAGATAAATGTATCTAGTGGAGATATGCTATGATTTTTTTTTTTAACTCTTTAACCTGCAATAAAATAAAAATGACATTTCTGTGATTGTACTTGCCAAACAATCTGATCACTTATATATAATTTTTTTTTCTTTTTCATAACGCTTCATTTTGCTATTTTCCTTTAAAATTCATCTTTAATAAATTTTATGTGTATTAGGTTGTTACAACCTCGTGTAATCATAGTTTTATGTATGGTTCATTATGTTGTATGTATGGTCTCCTGTTTTGATGTACTGTACGTGATTTGTTTTATTCGTTTGTATTTTTAAATTGTAAATTGTTATGAATTTTATGCACTGACCCATTGAAAAAAAAAACAGCTTATGCTGAATGGGTCTTTCCGTATTGAAATGAATAAGAATTATTGAATGAGTTTGTTCATTAGTTGGTTATACATATCTATAATATCTATATACACAGCGGATATACATTCGGAAAATACTTCATTTTAGGCCTTTTTGTTTTGCAATTATCTTGTTGTTGTATTTTTGTGTTTAAAAGAGTATATTCGATGAGCTTTGGTATACATGATATAATTTTTTTTTATGATATTGTTTACCCTGAGGTATGATTTTATTTTCTCAATCGGGACCTCTCTGAAATCAGCAATTCGATGTTAACATTCAGCTGGGCTATCCAGCCGTTTGTTAATATATTGATATAATAGATACTATGTTGTTGTTTTGTTTCTCTTCTCAATGGAAAATTAAGTATAACATTTTGGTTTGGTTTGGTTTATTTCCCGTCATAAAAAGCATACAATGAAATAACTTTACAAATATACAGAGTTTACAGAAATGCAATGTTATACAAACTATACAAACAAAAGAAAATTAACATCATTAAACAGTACGAGTGTGAGTTTACAAACAGAGAACCTAAGCAATAATAACAAAGACAAAGTGATAGATGAGATAGTGTAAAACGGCTGGAAAACCCATATTCAGCGACACTGTTGTAGAGTCACTGGTCTTCCATGGGGACCAGAAGAAGAAGAAGAAGAAGAAGAAGAAGAAGAAGAAGAAGAAGAAAAAGAAGAAGAAGAAAAAAAATATAGAAAAAAAAAGTGGGAGGAAACGGGGTAATATCGTCTTGTAATAACAATAATGATATTCAATATCATCTTCTTATTCAAATTAAAAATCGATAATTATACAGATTGATACATAAACATCATACATGAAAAATCTTTGAATTGTTCATAAAATAGACACCGTTGAGTCTTATTCAGTCTAATTGTTTAACAATAATCGCTTAAATGTTACAATTGTTGGGCAGTTACGAATACAAATGGGAAGACTATTATACAACTTTATACCTCTATAAAAAAAATGTGCGTTTACAACTATTTGTTCGAGGTTTTGGTAAAGGAAGATTGTTGTATCGAAAATGATAGGGTTTATCAACATATGATATATTTTCTTGCAAATAACTGGGTGTTAAATTGTTCAAAACTTTAAACATCATAATTTGAACGTGACGAATTTGACGAGATTTTAGAATTTCCCACTGTAATATTCCATGCATGGATGATACGGAAAAATGAGATTGTGGCTTAATCTTTAAAATGATTCTTCCTGCTCTATTTTGAAGTTTTTGTATTTGATTAAGAAGTTGCCCACGTGATGACTGAAATATAATATCTGCATAATCTAGATGAGGTAAAATAACCGTTCGATATATCAAATTTAAATATTTTCTACTGATAAATTGTTGTAAACGACGAAGAAATGAAATCATGCGACCCACCTTTTGACACAAATGATCAATATGAACATCCCATTTGAGTTCAGCATCGATATAAAGGCCCAAATATTTCACACTCTGTACTTGATTTATCACATGGCCTTTTATGCTAAGATCCAATCTATTATACCTTTTAATCATATGACGGTTCCCAATGAGCATACTCACAGTTTTTTCATAATTGATTTTAAGTTTATTTTTGGAAATCCACTTGTCAAGTTTCAGAAGCTCATATCGCAACATTGATTGTACTGTACGCGGGTCTTTATGAGAAACATATAAAACTGTGTCGTCCGCATACAAATGTACGCTACATAAGTCAAACACAGAAGGTAAATCATTGATAAATATAATGAATAGCAAGGGACCTAAGATAGATCCTTGAGGCACCCCCAGCCCAATGGGTAATTCTTCAGAAAGACAATTCCCTATACTAGTAACAATCCTCCGATCCGAGAGATAGCTTTCAAACCATTTAAGCGAGGTGCTACTGATCCCTATTCTATGCATTGTATTGAGAGGGCATTTCACATTGACCAGGTCGAAAGCCTTTTGAAGATCGACAAATACGGCACCTGTATACATTCCTTCATCCATGGCTTTTAACCACGTATCCGTGACCTTAATCAGTACTGTGGAAGTAGAATGATTCGGACGAAAACCCGATTGTTCTATTGTGAGTATATTATTCTGACTCAAATGCTGAATCAACTGTTTTTGTATGACTCTCTCAAGGATTTTGGATAAACATGACAATATAGAAATTGGTCGGTAATTATTTGGAATCGATCTGTCACCCTTTTTATGTAAAGGAATAATTTTACCAACCTTCCATTTCTTGGGAACAATACCAAGGGTTATGGATTTATTAATCAAAAATGTTATAGGTTTAACAATTTCATTCTGAGAAATTTTCAAAATATGTACAGATATACCATCTAAGCCTTCAGATTTCTTATCTTTTAATAATTGTATTTCTTTTAAAATATCATCTTCGCTATAACAGTACACAGTTTGAAAAGATTTTTGACACAGGTATCAGTAATTGAATTACAATTTTCAGGCTCATTCTCAGATGAATCAGAGATCAGTCCAGTCGCAACATTAGCGAAATGGTGGTTAAACTGATTTGCCATGCTCTGGCACTGACTGGGTGGAGGCTGGGAATTGGAACCTTCCTTTGGTAATAATGAAGCCAGTATTTTCCAAGACTTGCTGGCGTTTTGTTCCTTGGTTAAGTGTTCAGTATAATAGCTTCTTTTCGATTTTTTAATCAAGGAGGTTACTTTGTTTTTCAGAACACGGTACATTTTCCAGTCATTTTCGTTTTGGGACTTAATAGCTTTTCTTTTGGCTAAGTCTCTTTTTTTCATGAGAACAAAAATCGAATCATTAAGCCATGGGGATTTATTTGCACGCACTCTCTTAGTTTTAAGAGGCATATGCTTGTTAACAACGTGATACAAAAGCTTTTCGAAATTTGCAGTAGCTTGATCGATGTCATTCTCCTCCTCAACCTCACTCCAATTCATTTGAGATAGATCAGACATGAACATTTCAATGTCAACACCTTTCGATTTTCTGTAAGTGATATAATTTACGCCTGATTGAGTTTGATGGGCTTTCCATACAAGGTAGCTCATTGAGTGGTCGCTTACACCATTGTGTATAACACCAGAAGACTTTATCATTTCAATACTGTTCGTTAACATATGATCGATAAGCGATGCAGATTCATTAGTTATTCGGGTACATTCAGTAGTGTTAACAAAATTCAAAGAGTATATATCATTTATCCGTATATATCGCTTAATAGTACAATCACTAGCCTTCTTTTGAATGTCAAGATTTATATCGCCCATGATAATGAGGTGACACTCAAGACTTTCTGTGAATTCCAAAAAACGTTCATATTGGTCAAGAAGACCACTTTTCGAGTTTGGAGGCCGATACCAGTTGACAATCACAATAGGTTTTGACTTTTTAGAACGAATAATCAAAACAATTGCTTCCAGTCCTGACATAGGAGAGTCTTCTATGATTTCGAATTCTAAACTCTCATGGATGTAAAATGATACCCCACCTCCAGATCTGTTACGATCTTTTGTAACTATATTGTAATGAGGAATTTCTATTTCACGATCATATATTGACTTATCAAGTCTTGTTTCATTTAAAGCAAAAACATGTATATCATTACAGCACAAAATTGAACGTATTTCATCAATATGTTTGACAAGACTTACAACGTTCAATTGAACAAACTTCAAACCTTTGCCTGTAAAATTTGAATATACCAGATTTGGTTTAGGGGGGGTTTGAACATCGGTGTCTAACAATTTGGGGCTACATAATTGATCAATTTGGCTGTCATTACAAATGTCTGTATCAGAAAATGGTAGATGTTGCATAATACACCGAGGACATTCCCAGCCAATAAACTGATGAGATATATCATTGTACAAATTTATTGGTACATTACTACAAGAAATATGAACCCATTGATCACATGATGTGCATAGAAGACCTTTTTGATTTGCTTTTACAGCAAGATTACATAAGACACAAGGATATTGTGTGACCATATTTGCCAGTTCAAATTCAAGACGAATGTGGATAAAAAAAAGGCCAAAAAAAAAGTAGGAAAAGGAAAAAGAAAAGAAATATCAAAGAAACTACTTAATTGACATAAAAATTGCACAAATTAAAGTTTTAAATAATGCGCGTGATACAAACTTGAAAATCACATGTTCCGTGAAGTGTCGATATATTATATGAATGAAGTTATCTGACTTATATAAGCACTACATCAAAATAATATAGCCGCATAACTGGTGAATGCATGCGTCTTGAACTGCGGCCATTATCTAAAACAACTTATCTATCACAGGAAATTTGACGCAGCATTTAACATGAAAACTTGAGAAAGACTACGAAGTAGCACTGAACGAATGGCTGTGACACTGGTAAAAACAGGAGAAAGCAGGAAAATGGCTCTGCACAGGTCAAGACATAATAGAACATTGGAACTACAGACAGGTCAAGACCCACCAAAAGATGCCAAGAAGAGATAAAGCAGCCACGATTGCATAAATCTGGTCAAGGCATACTACAACACGCAGGTCATTAGGACCCCACTGTAAGCAGGCCAAAACATTGTAACAACTGGATTATAGACTTTAGTAGAGAGGTAGATGCTATTCATGTGTAGAACACAAATACAAAAGAAAAGCCAAAATGCTTGCCATACAAATGGACGCTCAAGCCCTCTAGGCTAATTAAGCTCAATATAGTAATTGCATTGGAAGACATGCTTGTACAAGAGTGGCATTTGACAGATTACACAAGAAGACCATCTGGTCTTGGGCAAGCAAGACTTTAACAATACGGCACCAGCTCTATACAAAACATGACAGAGAGACGTTTCCTTTCAGCCATTGTTAGGAGTTCTTAACTTTTTGAGGTCGGTTTTAGACACGAAGGTAAGACGTCGGTCGTCTTGTGTACGTACATGAATTCGGCCATCTTGTGTCCAAATGTGTTTCACTGCTTGTTTGAAGTTTGATTTGATTTCCCAGAAGAGGTCCCCTCTCATCTTCGTCAAGCTCTCCTGAATGAAAATTGGGACTCCATCCAGATTCCTCAGCTTCTTCCGCGACTGATATATACGATCACGCACTGCATAATTCGTGAATTTCACAATGATTCCTCTTACTTTCCCCTTCTTGGCTCCTAGTCTGTGGGATCGGTCAATGTCGTTTTCCCCAAGCTTAACATCCAGCTTGTCAGAACACAGATTCTTGACGAGAGTATCCGTCCTTTCGTTGTCCTTTTCTTCAATCCCATGAATAATCAAACAATTTCGCCGGGAATATTGTTCAGCTTCATCCTGTTTTTCTTTCATTCTGTCGATCTCCTTCTCGAGCTTTTCGATCTTGTCATCTCTCTCTGCTAGATCAAACTCAAACCGCTCCTTGATATTGTCAGTTACTTTTCGCGTAATGACGGTGGTGATTTCCTCAATCAATGAGTCTTTTACTTTACTTATGAGAGTGTCAAGAAGTTGACGATTGTCTTCAATTGCCTTAGACACCTCTTCACGAATATCTCTGGCAAGGTCACTGGCGCCTTAGACACCTCTTCACGAATATCTCTGGCAAGGTCACTGGCGAAAGAAACATGATACAACAATGCGATACAATTCA
Organism: Diadema setosum; assembly: GCA_033980235.1. NCBI lineage: Eukaryota > Metazoa > Echinodermata > Echinoidea > Diadematoida > Diadematidae > Diadema > Diadema setosum. The sequence goes on from CM067064.1 coordinate 41,740,326, forward strand.
ATGCAATGCAAAACAAACGATTTCCAATTGGCTAAAATTCATTATCTCTGAACGTACGCCTGTAGACTATACTAGTAGTGGTTGATGACAATAGTAGAGGTTTTAAAGATTTCTCTTTTTTCTGTCCACATAATCACTGATTATCGCAAAGGGATGCTTTAGGCTACAATGCTAGCGCGGAAAACGGTGGTCTACAGAAAGAAGTGATTTCATGAGACATGATGAGAAAAAAACAAACAAACAAACACACACACACACACAAATGCATGCCTGCAATTGTATGTCATGCAACACAACATGTCATGGTTACATAGCATGCAGGTCCACGTTGGTCAAGCAGAACTTATTTCATTTTTATTTTAAAGAAGACTATAACTATCTCTCAGAATCATGAGTTATCCTAAATCCTGCATACTTTCTAAGTATCTAGGAGAAGCAATTCAATTTTCTAAGAATCTTTTGCCGATCATTGATTGAAATAACTGCAGTTTGTATGCGCTTTTGAATGACATATGGTTATGAATTCTCACTGATTTTATATTGACATATTATTTTGAATAGGAAATTTTCACATATAGACTTATGTATCCTTTGTGAATTCTCACTATATAGAGAGTTAACCAGTTGCAGATATATCATTTACCCACTATTGTTAGCTTATACACGATGTAATTGCATGACACTATATCATACTGTGTATGAAGCAACTTATAGTTATAGTGTAAAAGCATGCTATTATAGATCCAACCATGGTATAGCGGGTTGTTGTGGTCCTCCCCTTTTTGTGGGGGGGGGGGGGAGGCTTAAGAAATCGAAATATTTGCTAAACAAAGGTCTTTGTCTTACAGAACAGTAATTGAACTATGATGGGTGCAACAGATGGACTCGAAAGATAATACAAGAGTGCTGTATTATAGTCAGCAGTAATACTATGTCTATGAAAAATCTGACATTTTTTTTTTTACTGTTTCATGTATAGTTGCCACCCCAGGGGCGTGCTTTTGGTTGAATCAAGGGTCAGTGTACATCACTGGACCTTAAGTACGGTTTTATTTGCCGTATGATACATTGTATATTCTCTATACTTTATTTGATTTATATGACACACCATTATATGAAAAATATACATTCTGCAATGTTTCTTAAGTTTTCTTCATTGTATCCGATGAGCATGCAGTAAAGTGACCCTAACCCTAAAAACTCCCTTCAAAGGCAATCTTCGGGAAGTCATGGGTTTTTCTCATGGTTTCTCTTTTCAATTTTTTTTTTTCTTTAGGGCGTTTTTCTTTTTAGATCCGAAAGTGTGGGGCAGAAGCCCCTTATGCGCACCCCTTTCCGCGGCCCCTGAAGTGGGAACGGACAGCGGTTTTGCAACCCTGAATTTCATGCTGCACTTTGTCATGAATGAGGTTCATCTGATTGGTGATTTCATAGAAATATGTTCTTTTTTCATGCACAATCTCGAACGTTATTGTGGACATCATTCACAAATCAGCTACTGATGGGGATCATGTTGCTATCAATAACCATTCCATCCAATGGAACGAGAGCCGTATTCTTGCCAGAAAAGATCATCGCCCATCAAGATGGATAAGGAAGGTAATTCACATCAGGAAAACCCCTAACACAATGAACAGAGACCCAGGCCAAGGTATATTCTCTCGCATGTAGGCCCTATAGATGATACCATTCTCTCACGTCCCGCGTCACCCTGCCATCTACGACGCAGTCTGAAGAAGCCACCAGTTGGAGGCGAAAATACTCACTAAAGTTAGTATACGAAATAACTTTCGTGATTGTGAAAAAAAGACACATATTTCTATGTACTTTATCATATTTGCTCTCTGTCTAGACTAATTACGTTTGCTTCGCTATACTTCGGGTGGGGGGGGGGGGCGGGGGGTGTCTTTCTCCACGTTTCTTGTTAGCGATTTTGTGATACATAATTGTGTGAGCATATGCTATAAGTATCAGTTCTTGCTTTGTATTAGAAATGAGCGAGAGCACATTATTGTATATTTTTAGCTTTTAAAAGATAATCGAAAAAAAAATATTTACAAAGCATATAGTTGTCAATGAGTAACTTCCTGAAACAGGTGTCATTATTGTACATCAATATCTGTCTTATAATATAATTTGTTTGTAGACATGTCAACTGCAGAGTTATGATTATTTTTATTGCTAATGTTTTCTATACTTGTGTTATGTTTTGTTATTTCAATCATTGCATTGTCATTCTTTGTGTCTGTTCCATGTTATATTTGTATTTTATTGAATGTAGAAATAAGAACCAAGCTAATAGACGTCTTCCGTTTTATCATGTTTATACAGTTATATATTCTGCCACTTTTTTGGCAGAATGTATAAATGTATAAATATATACGTCCGCGTGCATGATGTGTTATTGTTCTATAATAGTAGCGTATTGTCGTAATGGCTCTGCTTTATTTCATCTGTACACCATGAACAGAAATAAATTCTACAAGTTTCACATGCTGGCTCTTGACTCCGTGTGTATCCAGTTTGTGCAGATTGCGTCCAACAAAATAGGCCTATTAATTCTTTCTCTGTATACCATCATTCTGACAATCATAACTCTGCTTATTTTTATGAGAGAATTTAAGTGTGGCGTGCCACAGAGTAGTTTATTGGGCCCGCTCTTGTTCATTGTTTACATTAATGATTTTTGTGCTTCCTCTGATGTGTTATCTTTCATATCTCTTTTGCCGATGATTCAATGTATTTTTTTTTCACATGAAGACCTAAATACTCTTGTCCAGACAGTCAATTCTGAATTACAAAATTCATGTGAGTGGATACGAGCAAATATAAGTTGTCTTTGAATATTCAAAAAATCTAAATAATGATAAATTACGGAATCTTAGTGTGGGAAAACACGCTTCAGTTATTGGATAGGGTTCTACTCTTGCAAAACAAGGCTCTTCGTATTGTAATACCGTTCCATGTTCTCATACAGATCCTCTGTTCTTAAAGATTCTGAAAATCGATGATTTGTTTTTATTTCAGTTAAGGCAATTTATGTACAGTTACAACAATAGCTGCCTCCCGTCTATTTTTAACTCAATGTTTATGAGTAAGTGGACATACCATAGATATCCAACTAGACAATAAAAGTTAAATGAATTTCATCTATACCTCGTTTAGAACCGTGCTAGCTCAGAAGACTTTTATTTATCAGAGCCAAGATTCTGGAACTCCCTTCCTATGGACATAAAGAAATGCATGCACCTTCATTGAATTCCTTTAAAAAGAGATTGAAGGTGTTTCTTTTGAAGTTTTATGATGCAACCGAATGAATTTAATTTTGTAATGTATTTTGTAAGCACGACATTAACTTCTCTTCTTTCCCTATAGGCTGCGTTCTCTTGAGGCATATCATTAATTTTACTGTTTATACTATACGTGCCCTCACGGTGTAGATAGTCCGTTCAGCTGGAAAGTATAGCTCGACACTGTATCACTTTCGAAAACGCGCTATACTTGACACTTGGCTATTGCAAGGTCTCTGTGGGCTTTGGCCCTTGGTGTGTATGCAATAAACTGATTTAGGTTTGGTTTGTTGTTTTTTTTTCTCTCTCTCTCTCCTCTCCGTATTTTCTGTTCCCTTTTTTCACACTTTTGCTCAGTTTCCTTTTTTTCTATTCCCGCATTCTTTGTAGTTGTAAGCTTTTCACCCACTTTCCTCCTAGTAAATTCCCTCAGAGGTATCCATGCACATGATGCAAGCATAAATATATAGTCTTTTAAGTGGGTACCTCCACTATTTTTTTCGCAGAGTGTACAAATACGATTGTATATCTATTTTTTGTACTGATCATGTAGACTATCCCTGGCTGGCTTTGTACAGGATTCTCAACGACACGCATGTCAGATTTTTCATATTTCTTTGTACATTCTGTTGATAAAAGGTGAAAATAAAAATTGAATTTGGTTTTGAATTTAAATTTTACGAACGTATTGTACAGTATACAATGACACTTTTTATGCTCTGTTTAATTTTGATCTTTATAGTTGTATTCATATGCCAACATCTTGTCGGATGTGAAGTCCCCCCCCCCCCCACCCCCACCCAAGGCGGCCAACCATAGACACAGGAGAGGGCCTATTTATGTTTTTTTCCATGACATATTCTTAGAGATACCTCTTGAAGGAAATATGTTATATTAGGATTTTTACACTATTAGGCCTACTGGCTTTTGGAAGGGAAGCCAGCAACAATTTTCCCTGCATTTCACAGGTTTTTGGAAGGGAAGAAAGCAAAATAGCGTAAAGGCATGTATGACGCATGTAGCGAAAATGTCCTGCGAAAAGAAGGCAGCTCGGCATGTATTTATTTGCATGCAGCAGAGCATGCACAGTGCAGCAACAACAAATAAGAAGCCCCACTGTTACACCCCTATTTCGAATTTTTTTTTCTGGGTTTGAAACTAACCGTACTCGGGACCATTTAGTATTTCACGATTGTTTGGAAGCTGTGGGGAAAAATGAAAACTACAGGTAATCAAAAATATTTCGGGGTTAGTATAAAAGACCCCTAGGCCTATTTCAACGATTTTCGGGACTTTAAATTCTGGAACAGAGGCGTCGATCGAGGGGAAGGGGGGGGGGGCGCAAGCATTGTTCCTCCCCTCCCCCCCCCCCCCCCAAAAAAAAAAAAGAGAAATCCCAAATTTTATCAAAAATCTGTAGGCCTATATTAGAAGACATTTTTATTTGAACTTTAAATGTTCCAAATATTCCAGAAAAAGTGTAAACCACATCGTTGAATTGCAATCATCAAAATGCAAAACCTCCTCCCTCGTGTTGCAGGGGTAAATAACACTTCCCACATCCCCCCCCCCCCCCCCCCCCCTTAGTCTCTGCAGTCCACGAATGACAGATTTACTGCGATAAAAATTTCCCAATATTCCGTCAAAAATGTGCGCCAGATCGTTTAATTTCAATTCTACAAATGCAAAAGCTCCCTCTAATGGGAGAGGGATACACCAACCCCACCGACTCTCTCCTTGTTCGATTCCCCTCCGTAATAGATTCGTAATAGATTAATAGGAGTAGCATGTTTTTCAGATCCAGTAGGCGTAAAAAACGCTTCGAAAATGTAACGAATGATCTTCATAATGTTTACTATAGACGACGTATATGCAGTGGCAGCAAAATCTATGCGAGTTTCACGATGTCAATTCAAAGTATGATCATGATTTACCAGTTATTTACATATACCAAGGGGCGGACCCAGGAATTCTGTAAACGGGGGGCGCAGCTCCAGTAATATTTCTGGTGCCACTTCCAGGTTTCATTTCATTTTTTCTTTTCATTTCTTTTGTTTTCAACGAAAAATAAAGTGGGGCGTGCGCCGGTTGCACCCCCTTTGGATCTGCCACTGATAGCTGATAGTGTCTATTTCCCAGGCTACTTCAATGCGATATATTGAATAGTGGACATGCCGACACGAAATAATCCTGCTTCTATACCTCATATTTCTTATTAGGCTTTTAAAGAATACTCACTATATGATAAGACAAGGGCCGCGAAAGCTATTTTTTTTGATAATTTTTTTGTTCGTTTGTTTTTGTTTGTTGTTAATTGTTTGTTTTATAAAGTGAAGGTGCTTCGGGTAAATGGACAGTATGGCATCCAAATACGTGTAGCTTAAATGAGCATGGGATAATGAGTGGTGTAGAGGAGGAGAAAGATCTCTTTGAAGGCATCCTATCCCCCATCCTCCCCTCGTTCCTACAGGCTCACGTAAAATGAAAACGCGCATGTCGGCCGCATACCACGTACATTGCCACATACCGAATAATACCCATCATGCATTGATACCACTGTAATAAATGGGTGTGTGTCAGAGAGATGGTGTGTGTAGTGTGAGTGTACCATACACCAAAGATCCTAATAGGATCTTTGTCTACACGAGTGTACATATTAAGTACATGTAATGTATGCGCTGCCTGCAGCGCTAGCGCGCAGACGTGGTGATCACCCCTCTTTGTTTCAGATGACCGTATGTACCTGTCCGATTATCCGAATCTAGATACTAGTACACAGCTCCACGCACCGACCGCGACCGACCCGCCTCTTTGCCTGCTGGCGGCGCGGGGTTGGCAGCATGTAGGCCTAGCCTAGCGCCTATCGGATTGTCGTGATGATACATTATCTGACGCATACCAGTCGCAGTAACAAGCAGGATCTATCTGGTACGAGAGTATTCTATTTTCTTTTTTCTAGTGTAGGTAGACCTCAGCTCTGTAGCTGAAAATACTACTTAGAACTACACACACCTGACTAATAAAGTAATTCAGCCTAGCCTTGACCTTTAAACCTAACGTTAAACCCTCTTAAAGTCAAAGTTAATTGTTAGATTGATTGCAGTCGCTCCTCCTCTTAAGTCTTGTATAACTTGATACACTAGAACCTGTTACAGCCCAGTCGCTGTATAAGATTCTGATCTAACGTTAGGAGTCTACAAAATACAATACTTTTGCTAATAAATACATAGGGGCCTACATGTGATTAGGATCTACCGAAGTACCGGTACTGACGTTACAGAGTAACATGTTGGGCATCGACGCCCTAGCTTAACCTCAGGGCGCTCCTTGTACACAGCTATCTAGATTAGGCAGTGTAGATTCGCGTTAGCATTACCCGGTTAGACTCTATTATAGTTGTAGGTCTACTACCACTAATGAACGACCTGGGCCTAATTGTTAGGTGGATCTAGGCCCTACGTGTAATGCTAACGTTAGAAATGTGTATGAATGTAATAAATAGATGGTCTACTACCAGGCCTGTAGGTTCTAAAGCGATGAAATCATGATCGTTCTGATTTTTCTTCGGTATTGTCAACACCCTAACCACTTTTTGCTTTGGGTTGGATTCTGCATGTAATAAATTACAGTAGGCCTAGGGCCTATGCTTTTGCTTCCACTATCCAGCGATCATTGAGTTAGACTTGAAGCCGTTAACTGCCGTTGCCTCGACAGCTTCCGCACAAATGCTATTCCAAATAGAATCTATTTTCTAGTCTCTGGCTGAAAGAGTTTAGTAAACCGGGAAATTCTTATAGTAAATCGGAAACTACTTTAAGTAAACCATACGGGATTTCGCTGTGATGAAAGGAAAATAGAAAGTCTAGCTAGTGAAATAAGCAATAACAACCCGGCCTGCTGTCTATATCAATAAATATCCAACGTTACTAACTAGATATTCTAAATAGTAGTAACGTTAGTGTCACCTGGTAACCTACGGCCTTCAGGTGAAATTGCTTTACAAAGGAAATACTAACAAGTGTTAGATCTGTTGACTGTAGTAGCTCACCTGTATAGGGCTACCCCTGGGCCTATATCTTACTACTCTTACAATACTTTATAGAACCCCCTGATGAAACAAATTTAAGGACAAGTAGTGAAGTACATGGCCGGCGGAACCGGGGGGGGGGGGGGGGAGGGCTGTGTATTCCTTTGTATGTTGCACAAAAAGTATGTAATACTATTACATAAAGTGTCATCACTTTTGGCACACTTTTTTTTTTTACCCGGAAGTACGTAAGTGGTACTAAAAAGAATTTTGTTTTGTTTTGTTTTGTTTTGTTTTTTTTTTGCTTGTTAGCTGAAGAAACCTGGAAGTGGAAGGAGAAGTATGAGCTGAAGATTTTATTTTTTCGCATGTCAGCTGAAGAAATCCGGAAGTGTGGAAGGGCAGAGAGATGAGCTGAAGACTTTTTTTTTTTTGCTTGTCAGCTTATGAAGCCCGGAAGTGGTTCCCTCCCCCCACACGCTTTTGAAAATACTCCGCCGGCCCTGAAGTATGTACTTACTAAGACTAAGAATATCAGTCCGCAGGTATGAATGCTATCAATTATAGTACTAAGAGAGCTTTCTCTAAATGGAATTAAAATTTGAAAGAGCTACGATCTGGCCATTTAATATCCTACATGTATGGACGTATTTGATTACGGTTTATTAGAACGTTTCCTGTTTTAAATCTACTCAGGCAATGGCTTGGTCAGGGCACATTGGAGGCGACTTTGGTTCTCAGAACACGTGGCCTGACGGGACACCCATCGGTCAAGTTCCATCAACCTCATCAGGGAGACGAGTAGGGGATCGAGTGCTAGGAGCTGGAGCTGGAGGAGGAGGGGAGAGAGTGCACCTTAAGGATATCACTGCTCATTCGACCAATGTGGTAAGATGGAAAGTTGGAGGCAAATTAAGCTCCTTGCTGTCTCATTTAGCGTGGCGCTATTTTTTTTAATCCTTCATATGCGAAGTAAGCATGATGATCATCTATGATCTAGAATCTAGCTGGATTGAAAATGATTTCGACCAAATCACATTGATATTCATTAGAGTCTAATTAACCCAGTTGCAGTCATGAATTAAAACGGTTTATTGTTTGCCAGCTCTCTAGATACCCCTATATCATGCCTATGCGTGTTTTAGAATTTCAACTATAATCTTTTTTTTCCTAAATCTAGATCTAAAAAGGTTTTCCAGATCTATTTCAAAAGTAATGGAACAATATGTTATTTTCATTACTTGTAAGGAAATATTTCCGTCATAATGATCTTTAACATGATTTAGTGTCTATCAAAATTTTCTTGTGCTAGCTCACGCTTTTGATGACTTTCCGTTAGCTGACATATGTAATGATATTGAAAAATAGCAACAAAAAAACAATGCTGTGAAAGTATCACATAGAATTTTAAGTATAGGTATAGAGTAAGTCTTTGTCAGTACAACCCGCCATTCGAAGAAATGTATATGGTATTCTAATCAAAGGCAATAACCTATACTTGTCTGTTAGAGCTTAACAATGTTTTTTACAGATACTAATAAATGGCGCGAGATAAATGCTGTTTCATCATTATTATCATCATCTAAGGATAAAGTACCTGGTCCTGGGTTGGCATCGTGAGTGACATCCTGACGTAGATTGAATAAACATTAAAATGTTAACTTAGAATTCCACCTTCCTTGTATTTATTAAAACGTTTCAAAGACTTATTGTAGTGACAAAGAAATCAAATTGTGTTCCACTTCACAGAAGAAAGTAAGCATGTGGAGTTTTCTTGTTTCTGATCTCTTTCATTTCATCCAACACTTCCCTTCCGATTTCTCTACCTATGTTCACTCACGCAGACAGTGGTCGGGGTTGTGATTGCTAAGCAGCATCCGAGAAGAGTGCCAAGCAAGACGAGTGAGCAGTCTTTGTTACTTCTTTTTTTTCTTTTTCGTCATCTCTTCTACCTTGTTATTTAATTGTGTGAAGTAACTTGCAAACCGTGTTCAGTTGATTATGATAAAATGAAAAGATGAAATACAGTGTATCAAACGAAACAGTGAAACAGTGAAATGTTAATCAAGAGTGTACATTACAGAGATAAAAAAAGGTCTCATTTGCTAATCCAAAACATTGACATTGGTCACAGTCACATGTATGCAAGTTTGGTGTAGTACATGTACTCCCGTTATAACGGACAATTAAGGTTAAATAACAAAATTACGGTTACGGCAAAGTAAGAATTCAGGCTGCAACATTATCCGCTCTCTCTCTCTTTTAATGTTTATTTGCTCCCGTATGACGAAATTTCGATATAGCAAAAGAAAACTGATGTCCTAAACTGTTTAAGAATTGTAACAATTTGTCATCGATGGCTTTTGAAGGGAGGTGGTAACAGTTACCAAATTATTGACAATGACTGACTGCAAAAAAGACTAAAGCTGAACCAGTGTGAGAGTGGTAAGGTGAAAATATTGGCTATAACTGGAAATGCTTTGGGTTTTTTTTCCGGATACTCTTTCCGAAAATATGTAAAACTTAAAAGTCGCAAAATATTTACATAATACTTTCTGTCCGAATCTAATCAGCTTATACTGATTCCTTTGCTTTACCACATTCTTCTTGTCAGTGTCAATTAATGAAATCGAGTTTTCCGTAGGAAAATTCTCCATTGGATAATTTACGGCAAAGGGAAAGCTGTTGTGACTATCGTATCACAATTTCTGCAAAGATTCGAGCGACAAATTAATAATGTCACCGCACGCATCACTTGGCGTCAAAAGACTTAATACCATACTATTGTGTACAGAAAGCTGCCTGTCGAATATCATTTACTTTCACTGAAACACAAGATTAATGTCAATTGTGCTGTAAAGGTAGGGGTGTTTGGCTTGGATGAAGGGTAAAATTTTTGTTACAGAGACTGATTGGAAATTCCGTAAAACCTGCTTTCATCCTTGTTCTGCGACTTGGTCTACTGTCAAATTGAATTCCCTTACCACTCCTGAGATAACTTCTATTCTGCGTCAGGGATTCCAATGAGAGCTAGACAGGGGTTGACACTAAAAACGTGAGATACCTCCTTTCATCGCTTTGTATGTTTTGTCTACCTGTCCGCTCTTCAAAAGGCCCCGGTACTGACCGGTCCGTGCTTAGTTTCACCCTTCGAGATTCCCCGGTTGATTTCATCAATGCTACCTGCTGGGGATCCCGTGAACACATTCAAGGTCTGAGTGACAAGTTCTGCATAGGGGACCTGGGTATGTGTTTCATTACAGTATTTTCACTAACATTGTTTTGCTTAGAAAAGGGAAGCAACGAGAGGAAATGAATCGGTAAGAAAGGTAAGGAAAGATGTTCAACTTGCATGGCGTCAGATCAAAAGCAGAAGGACTATAGTTTAGCTAGCCAACGCAAGAGTTTATTTAGCAATTCAAAAGAGACTGTACCTCTTAGCTGAATATTCCAGCCATCCCATTCTCTAAATTTGTATACGAAGTAAGAAAATATTCCATGGCGTTGGGAAAATCTCATTTCACAAATTGACCGCGTAAAATGAAAATTAAACAAATAATAAGAAAAAGAAGAACAAACGAGTGTTCAACTAACACGCCCTTGCTAACTTCAGGAGATAAGATATTATGAGGTTTGTAAGTTTACTAGAAGTGACATCTACTGGTACTTTATATGTAGGCCTACAGTATACAAACATGTTAATTTTCCCTGGAAGAATCTGTTTTGGCTGTCGGGACTGTATGTGTCGCAACTGTAGAACTCTTGCAAACGTTTCACATCTACCTAAGATAAAATATGGAATCCGTGTTTTAATACTGTGACTGCCTATTATCATTTGTTTTAGGGACTGCCGTTGTGGGGTGTTCTGTTGTTGCTGTTGTTGTTTTCGTAACACGAGAAATATGGAGTTTCTTTTTTTTTTTTCATTGAGATATTACTACCAAAACATTACAATCGCGATAAACGTAAAAGACTTAACACAGAGACAAGACGTTAACCAATAATGCCACAATCTTGCAAGTACATGTGCAAACAAGAACCTGCATCGATGTGTACGTTTGGGCATTCGAATGCCGATTTCATTATTGTTGTGTTTTCCTTCTACTTTGCAGTTGAAATAACCAACCCCCAAGTGAGAACCAAATCAAACAGCGAGATTGAAGAGCGCTATCATCCCTGGACCCCGAGGTAAGAATACATGAGGTACCGTTCGTGCTACCATTAAAACAACCTGTAGCTTTAGGTTCATTGTGGACCAAAGCGGAGCACGATTGCGATATTAATTCACATACGAGATATTTCAGTGAGAATCTTCAAGGGAAAACATTTTGCGTGTCGTGGTAAATCGTAAATTGAAATAAGATGGGAACTCCGAAAGAATAAGATGTGATATCATAATTTTGTTTTAATTTATTACTCCGTTCCCAGCGAGATTCAGATATATCCATAATCCTTACCCATGCATTAGACTAACTCCTACATTCCCGCTTCCAGTGGGTAAAAGAAATGAAATGGCAGGTGTATGGTTGTCACTTATTCTATACAAATTTATGACGCTGTCTGTAAATGATAAGCCTTCTTGGCAAAGCCTCGTTTTACGCGCATGTGAGAAATATGAAATGTAAAGTTTCCAAACAACACCAAGAAAAGGCATATTAATCAATTCGTACATTAAGCATTATACCCTTCGAGTATCTGAAGTTTTACTTTCAAGCATTATCATCAAACATCGCATAAGGCTTAAGAGTTTCGAAAATATGGCAAGACGTTTGACCCGAGTCAGAGATTTGTTATGTTATCGAAAGTGCAGGGCTAGAAAATCACTTCCATCCCACATTGTTTTGGGTCCGTAGTGCCTTCCAGCTAACGGTGAGCGAAAGATACTCAAAGCTAAGCCTTTACGATGGCTGGCCTGTTGAGTCGCTGGGTGCTCTCCAGCATACACCGATTAGGGACAGCGCAGACTACTACACACTTGGAGATGTCCTGGCTAATGGACAAAACCTACACAGAGAACACATCAACCTTCTTGCACTGGTGAAAAAGGTAACTATCAACTGAAAAATAATGCCCTGTTTTTGTCATGAAAATCGCAACATCCCTAGTCTTTTAATTCACAATATTTTCCTTAATTACGTTGTCGTACTGGATATTGCGTCATTTGTAGTGAAATGCTTTACATTTTATTTGGAATAAAATGAATAAAACGAAGCGAAACGAATGACCTATTGTGTATTAATCTGACTTAGTTTACACTTTACAATATCTGGGTCCTGTTTAATGAAGAGTTATAATTGATTAACTATATATACGTGTAGCCTGTGTGGTAAGGGAATTTACAGTCGATTATATCTCTTGATAAAACGGGGCGGCGGGCCCTGAATTGCATAGATATACAGAGCGCCACTCTGTTTCTTTTTATAAGTATTCCTTATCTGAAATAAAAAGTAAAACAAACCTAAAGACAAACAAAACACGTTGGTAGATCACACCAGTCATGGAATGAATGTATAAGCACCAATTTAAGACACGATCACATCACTTTTAGTGACGTTGAAATGCCAGACTCATTCGATCAATCTCCCCTGACTTCCTTGCATGATTCTGTGACCTCAGCTGCAGAGTAGGCTTGCTTCCAAAATCTTGAAAGAGACGGACTTCCTAGAGTCGAATTTGTGTATAAGTATATAATGTAGATAATAAAATTTTAGACCTAAACTTGTACTTCGTTGTAACAGGAATTTAATTTTTAACAGTATTTGTTAAAACTGGAGTGCACTGTATGACTATCATTATTGTAAATTTGTTAATGGGATCAGCCTCGAAAGGCCAATGGCCTACTGCTGATTTCCACCACTATTACTCAAACTGTTATGTCAATCTCCATCACACACTTTTAATTATGACTATGTACTTACCTGAAATAATTTTGGTTTGTATATGTATATTTTGATTGATTGTCTCTCTGTCTGCTTTTTAAACTGAATTTGTGAAAATAAACTTGAATTGAATATGATTGGTTGTTGACCTTACACCAGGTCGGAATGGCAAAGGACATTGTGACGAAAGAAGGCAGAGAGACCAAGAGATGTGAAGTCACCCTGTTTGATGACACTTGCACCACTTTCCCTCTCGTCATGTATGTAGTTCTAAACCTGTAGTCAAAATATGTGATGTCCCCGTATGCAGTATACGAGATCCACCGGGGTTCTGGACGGTAACTTTTTAATGGAGGGAATTCGCAACTATTGCAACTACTTACTAAGTAAATCATAATGTTATTACTATTTCTACTGCTCCTCGTACATATTCTTCCATTACGATTCCTACTTTCTTGCGTAATTACGACTTCAAATATTATGCTTCTAGACCTGCTACCACTACTACAGAAATAAGAGTGAGATTCAAATGAAACATATAGACAACCCATGGAAAATCCGCTTTTCAAATGCATCTATCGTAAGAAAAAGGGGTAAGATTATTTTGATTGCAAATCGTTGTTTAACACCACTAGCTTTGTGATATAAATAAGTCTGTCAACCTATAGAATCAGAATTTAAAGAAAAAAAAATCATAAATCATGAAATCAGACTTTAATTGATCACCGGTGTGTACAGCCAGTGAGAATGTAAAATAGTAGAGCAAAATGGTAGGCCAGTACAATTTCTCATACAATTCATACAAACAAAGGCACTGTTACCATGCACTACCACTATAACAATGAACTTCAATTGTTGTTGATAGTACAACAAGTCTGAAGTAGTTGCGGCTTAAATTGATGCAAATCATAACTACTGCTGTATTGCCACATCAACCAGTTCTGATAAAATTACAAATGGTCAATGTATTGATGGATTGTTAAAGTGCAAATTATGCACCCTTGAAGGCACTGGTAAAGATATGAATTGGAACGAATTAAGGACGCGGCAATATAAATGAGACCAATAGACAAGAAGAATGGTGGGAAGGAAAGGTAGAAACGGTAGATATAACTCAGTATATAATTCGCCATTTGTCACTTTCGGTATACGCATGTCATCTTTTTGTCCTGTCCTTGTCCAATCTCTCTCTCTCTCTCTCTCTCCCTCCCCTTGTTCATGCAACGTATTGTTTCAACTCACACAAGTTTATAGACCACAGAAGAGAACTATATAATATAACTGCAGTCTTAATTATGTTGCCTTGTTTGTTGGTTGAGTTCATACAAAGTTCGGGATGAAAACATATAAAAGGAACGTGGCGTTCAAGACGAAAAGGTTAGATGGCGAAAATCCTAACGCTGTCACGCCTCTCGAGCACCTTCTTTTGCTATTATTGTCCTTGAAGACCTTCATTCTCTTCACCGGTGTAGGCAGTACAGCTTCTTTATTTCACTTTAACTAATAGACATTAGCCTCCCCTGTGTCCACACCATCCCTGTGTGAAGAGCGGACGAGAACGTCGCGTGCCATTTCTTAATGTAATGCCTTGTTTTGACATTTCCTACAATTGGTGATTTGATAAACTAAATTAGATCTCTGGGGGCACAAGGACTCGCTATTTATTCTCATCAAGGTTAGAGAGGGAGATGAATTTGTCTCCATAAGTTTTTCTATGCTCAGCGTTCCGTTTCCTGGCTGCCATTTGCAGGCCACCACTCTGTTACGTGTACAACCCGCCACGTACACTCCGAACCTGGCTTTTGCGTCAGCATCTGGTTATGAACAGGATCGAGGGCCAGTCTGAAATATGAATACCCGTCAGTCCATTGGAGCAATTTATCTAAATTATTGCAAATGCATTCCTTTAAATTTGGTGTCTTTCATACTGAGGGTAAACTATTTCCGGGTTACTTGAAAAAAAAAGACAAAAATTGATAACGTGTACAGCTGCGATATCAAGCATAACTCATTTAATTTACTCTGATGTATTTGTCAATCCGACTATTCGTTTCAAAAGCGCAAATTCATTATAAGAACTAGCGTACATGAAAAATAATATTCTGCGTTCAATCAATTGTGTGAATTCAAAAATATCTATATGTTTCTGTCGGAAATGGAAAAATGAATGAATGAATGAATGAATGAATAAATGAATGAATGAATGAATGAATGAATGAATAAATGAATGAATGAATGAATGAAAAAAAGTGGATATTTCATTCCCGGTAGTAAACCAATAATAAACCAAATAATTAGAATGCCGTGAAAAAAAAAGAAGATATTACTGTTTTGGCATTGCATGTAATATAATGATGTGAAATGTTATTATGTCTGCCTTCTCATTGAAGCTGGGATGCAGAAGTCATCAGTCATGCACAACAACAATGGGAGGCAAGAGAGACAGGTATTTTATTCTTTACGTTATTTAAATATCGATGTTGTAATATGTGAGTGGTGTGTGTGTGTCTGTGCATGTGTTTGCGCGCGCGTGCGTGTATGTGTGTATAAGAGAGATTAGTAGAGCAATGAAATTTACTTTTATTTAAGTATGAGTGGGTGGTTTAGTGTGTACGTGTATGTGTGTGTGTTTTAATGTGTGTCTGTCTCTCTACGTGTTCAGGCTAGGGCCTATATTTGTGACTTACTAACGGGGTGATCATGAGTGTAACATTGAGTACAAGTATTGGTCTTTGTTTGAATGTGATCTTGAGGTATTGGTACAATCACGTGAGTGTAGTTTGTAGGCATGTACCTGACATTGTACTACATGTGTTGGTGGCTGTGGGTGTTCCTCTGTATGTGGTTCTCTTCTACGTAATATAGACCCATCATCTACAATTATTTCTTTACACACACTGTGTGTTATCATTGCTATAGTAATATTCGATCATGTGCAAATAATATTTGCTATTCTTCAAACGTGATGTCACATGACTGTGTTGCCATAACCTGCATTAAAGTATCTCCCGTTGCCAGGTCATTTGATATTTGCTGTTGGGAAATCAGTAAGGAGCGTTTTTATGGTTCCATTTATCCCTGTAAATGGGTATCTGCTGGTCCAAGGTCACTTTCAGTGGCCTTTTGCTCTTTAATCATACTGGACTTGATTATTTAGCCGTTCGTGTTTCTAAACCCTTCGAATCACATAGATATAGTTACAGTGGATTCCGTTATAACGAAGTCCTCGGGACAGGCAGTTTTCTTTTGTAATATCGAAGTTTCGCTATAACCGAACAAATAAGCAAAAAAAACCCCCAAAACAAAACAAAACAAAACAAAACAAAAAACCAGAGCAGATAATGTTAGGGTCTGAATCTTTATTTCGCTGTAACTGGAAGTTCGTTAAACCCGTGTTCGTTATAACGGGAGTGCACTGTACTATGGTCATTGTAGAACTCACCGAAAAAAGAGATTTGATTTAGCTATGTTTGAATACTTTCGATGCCCAGTGATCTTTGCTGTCGACGTGCTGGTGAAGTATGATGACTTCCGCAACACAATGATGGCTACTGTAGATTCCAAGACTGTCTTCATCACAAACCCTGGTACGCCAGTATAATGATTGATCTTTAAACTGTCAAATTCAAAGGAGGAACATATCTCATCCAATAAAGTATATCGTCCTTGATGTTGGACTGGTAGACCCCGTGATGGGAGAACAGCTGCCCTATGCTGATGTTCGCCTATATACTGGTCTCCCCACACGTGTATAGGCTTACACGCCGATAATTTCCCTCGTTTTCCTTTCATGTTATTCAACCAGATAATGAGGCGGATCAAACCAAATATTTCATGACACTGTAAAAGCTGATGAATCTTCTATTAGGTAACAATTGCATATTCATCCCATGAAATTACGTATCGGACTCGGCTTATCTGATATCTGGCACTGCACAGTTAGAAGTTTTCTTGGCATCATGTAGAATCTAAAATTGCTACCAAAAATGAAGAAGAAAAGAGTAGATGTTGAATTAACTGAAGAAGTTCAAATGAAGCTGGTAACATTTAAATGACTCACAAATATATCGAACTTTAAAGGGATGGTATAGTATTGGTGGAGATGAGAATTGGGCTTTCAACTTTTTGCGAGATACCAAGAAAACACTTATGATATAGTACAGAGCATACCATTTTAAGAGGAATTCCCAGAGTTTATTTGATGAAAATCAGGTTTGGAATGACTGAAACATCCAAAAACAAAGTAAAACAAAGCGATTGTAATAAAGTGTGGGTCTCACACTTTATTAGAATCGCTCTTTTTTTTTTTTTGATGTCTTAGCCATTTCAAAAACCAATTTTAATCAAATAAACGTTGAATTCCTCATAGAATTACTTGCTCTTTCATATTTCATAAGAGGTTTCTCATTATCTCACCAAAAAATGTTAGAAACCTGAAATTACGTCTCAACCAAAGCTGTACGATCCGTTTAACACCGAGATTGAACCTACAGACACCCCCCCCCCCCAAAAAAAAGAGCACCAACAACACACATGTAAATTGTGTTCAACCCGTAGAGAATTCTGTTACACCAATTAAAGCTACACACTTGCATCGTAACAGTAGCAGAGGAATTTATCGTAGGCAAGTGAATAATGCAGTAGAATCAATCTCTATTAGTCACTTCTATGACAGTCTTTATTGTCGAGGACGGTATGTCTAGATTGATTAGGTACCTATCCCTTGAATATCAATCATGTCTGTCGCTTGACGGGAGGAATTGGAAAGGTGGGCTGATAGTTTGATCTTGTGGCTCGATCATCAGATACACGTGAGGCGCACTCGCTGTACAAGTATGGCAAGACTTTCCTACAGGATGATGAGAATGAAGACAACAACAACAAAGACAATGTTGACTGTAAGTACGACGTTTAGGAGATATACACTATGATTTTTGAATTATTTTCCTTATTGTTCAAGGGCAGTTTGGCATTAAGTTTATACATGTTTTATCATTCCAGTATACATTTGAAACTAGTATAGGGCCGAGGTTTCATTTAATTCCTCTTTGCTTTTTCATTCCTGTCCACTGTGCTGCGGCAAATTTAAAAATAGTACGGGTACTCAGCTTGTAATTAACATGCAATTTTCGTTTTAAATTTACCAGTGGCCTGACAGTGTACTTCTTTTTTAGTTTCTGTTTTATATGATAACGACAAAATGTTTTGTTTGTTTTTGTATGGTGTTCTACTCGACGAGTTACACATGTATTTAATATAGATCCCTATGTAAGTGGGTAGATTTGCGTTTAACATATCAAAATTTACCTTCTGGGACAACGCCTATCAGAGTGTTAAAGTACTTGCGTTGTATTGATTTCTACATTTCTCGTTATTTCCACCACTTGTGTCTCTCTGCTATATCAAGCAAACTATCCTACAGAAGGATATTGTATCTTCCAAATGTGATACAGTTTTAAAGTTGCGATGCGAACTATAGCACTGATATCGTGATTGGTGTTCGGCTCTGACTATTAAACACAAACTTAGACATACATTTTGTTCTTTGAATGTCTGTATTTACATAGCTTCATTACTGTACAAAAAGACGACAGTACCATTAAAACATATTATGATTTGTAATCATTCTCCTTTGAATTTTGTATCGCCTTCATTTTACTATTTTTCTACCATAGTCACAGTACATTGTAGTTGTAAGCATTGCTACAATTAGGCAGAAAATTATGTAAAAGGTTCATCGTTGATCTAGACGTAGAATTTGATTAATTATTGAATAAGAATATTGAATAGCAGACTGAAAGAAATGTTAAACTGTTGTGCAGGTGATTTGTCTGTTTACGTACGATCATCACCCAATGATAATAGTGATAATGATAATAATAATGATAATACAATACATACATACATAATACGGATGTTTCTAAGCGCACAGTTTACCGGAAAAATTAATATTTAGACCAAACTCCCGTATTCCATCTTAAAATAATTTTGTAGGGTAAGAAATGATTTTGAATTTGTTTTGCTTGAATCTGACTCCCACACAGTACAAACCATCCAGGCTGTATACACCGTGGATGAATTGAAGACGAAAGCCAGCAGCACCGCGGCTCCGCTGGGCCAACCAGAGTATGGAATCTGCTACGCATTTTTATCGGCTTTCGATCTGGACGGAGCGGCCTCGGGGGTGCTCGCGATGAGATGGTAAGATACATACTAAGGACTAAAAAGACTCATATGAGATTCTCTTCTCTGAAATGAATGAAACTGCAGGGATATACAAATATACACCAGTACGAAGTCAGCCGGTCATAACCTAGAAATGACAAGAATTCCACCCTTTGCTTTGAGTGCTGATTTTACACAGAAAGTTCCATAGCGTAGTACACGCACTGTCCAATGTCCCTGGAACAGAAATAGTTAATGGCAAGCTCGTTTCTGACATCAAGTTAGCACCTTATACAGCATGAAATGAATTATATAGAGTACATACCAACTATACAATAATCCACACTGATTAATAAGACTAGCTCTCTCAGGCAGCTAGCCTCATTGATAACTAAAATGTTTCCAAACACCCACCGCAACATAATATACATAAGCTGGTATCCGACAGTACGTATTTCTGGAGAGGAATTAACGATTAAAACGCACACATGCGCACACACCCACACACTCACCTTTAACATTCACATGGTTTCGCTAAAGTGTGATGTGGTTCTGGTGTTCCAAATTGCCCCATACTGTAATGCTTCTAAACTAGTGTTAAAAAGAAAATGAAGCACACAGTGTGTGTATTATTTGTGTATTCATGTTTTTGTGTATACATGTACTTCCATGAAGCTTTTTTTTTTTTCAAATGAAAATCGAAAGCTTTTTGCATTGAATTAAACTGTAAAGCAACTTAACTGATGGTTACAATAATCAAAGTAGTTGTCACATCGAAATTGCATTTCAGCCTAACGAGATTGTAAGTGTCAATACCTAGAGCAAACACGGAATGATAGGCAATACGTTGACTTTGTCACAATGGCTCCTATAAAATCTGACAGACAAATGAAATCAAAAGCATCATACACAGAAACACACACATGATCAGACATACACACTTGTGACTTGTAGTATGGCCGCAGTACGCCCAAATGGCATCAGGTGGTGTACCTGGTATATATTTTGTATTATATAACGCCTGAAGAGATCCTTGTCATTTGATTGGTTGTTTGACATTGATCATTCTGCCCATTTAACTGTGACGTCATATTTACCGTGCAATTTTGGATCCATACGATTTGCTCCATTGCACGCTCGCTGAGAACCCGACAAACTACGCGTGTAAAACGCTTGCGTTTGCAGTGTGTGTATGCGACAGCGCGCTAGCGCAGCGTAAAGCGCTCAGTGAGCACTCTCGCAATCTCTCTTGTTCCTAATACAAAACATCAAATGACAAGGATCTATTTCAGGCGTTATATAAAACAAATAATAAATGTTTTTCATTCGTGCAATGGACAGAATATTTCATTCGGTGAAAGATGAAATGTTTGATCCATTCAACTCGGCTGCGCCTCGTTGAATGGATCATTTCATCTTTCACCTCATGAAATATTCTGTCCATTGCACTCATAATCATTCATTATTTGTATACTGTTGCTGATGACATTGAAGTACACCTATACAGATAGATCATAATCCGGTGATCTTTGAAACGTCTTTCGCAAGTAGACACAACAGTGTATTTTCTCACAACGTCGCGTTTCGACGGTTTTCTACACGTACAAGAAGAAATATACATGTAGGCCTATATAATCATATGATACACTTGCATAATTATGTTTATATGAAGAGTTTCATAGCAAAACGAATTAACTTCATTCTCGTCAATTTGAGAAATTCACGATTAAATGTGCTACAAAGCAATGAAAATGATGAGAAAGTTTCGGATACTTTCAATCATAACTTCAAAAATATTTCTTGTAATACAACTTGTTAGATATTCAATAAGTTTTATTTTGTTCTATCTGATGGTGGACTTATTTTCAAATATTTGAAAATGGCTCTTAGCCCATTTTGCGATGAAACTCTTCGCATTTATACAAGAGAGAGTGTGTGTTTTCATCTCATCTGATTCGGAGTGAAGATTCAGATTCTCATTTTTACAAAAAAGAAAAGAAAATCTGCGGATTTTCAGTATACGTAATATTTTTGATCGTCTGACCTTCTTGCATAAAAAAAATCTACATCATAATGATGTGTGTGCGTGTATGTGTGTGTGTGTGTGTGTGTGACACATTTTGCTACATTATTCAAGTTCACCAGCTCATGACGTCATACGGAAGAAAGAGAGAGGGCTTCAGGGAATACCCATCATTGACAATCACTACATACCCAGTGTTTAACTCAATTAATTCAACTAATGGTTAGGGCGATATCTTGAAACCTTGTACCGGTACATCCCAATTGAAAGCTGGTATCTCATGGCGTAAGACTGCCTTAGCTAAGCTTCGGTGAATTTCTTAATGGTAGAAAAGTATTTACAAAGTTTCACGACGCACTGTGCGGTGAAATTTTTCATTGAGTCCATGGAAGTATGAAGAAAACCTATCTCTTGAAACCCTTCTAAAATCATCGCTTCCTCAAAGGACTACGTTTTAGTGTAATTGGTTAGCAATGGAATACTGAAATATAGAAAATGGTTTGAATAGTTCCCTCTTTGTATCTTCGGACTGTAATTTCACAAAGTGACAGCATGGAGTGCATTTGAGTAGACACAAATTTCGAACTCTTCTTCTGTATGGTATAATTATTTCAAACCCCAGTAACCTAGTTTTGAGTTGTTGTTTTTCCCCATTTTCTCTTCTTCTTTTTTGTTCACAAAAAAGAAAAGCGCAAGTAGAATTAGAAATCAGTATGCACTGGACTGCTTACCATGCAAAGTTGTGCATTTTTACTCCTGTGTACAAAATGTATCGGGGGGGGGGGGGGAGACGTGTGTGTGTGTGTGCGCGTGCGTTTAGGTGTCCGTACGCGGTCATGCTCAAGCGAACACACATAGACGCATCTTGATCATCAACTATGTCCAAGTTGTGTAGTTCACGTAAATCCATCAGGTTCATCAGAATCTCAGCAGGTACAGCATTAAAACTGAGATACAGAATAAAGAGTAGGATTTAAATTGTGATTTAAAATACAATATTCAATTAATTCTATTAACAGATGCATGCGTGAGTTTTTTAATCTCTTTAAAAATTATCTTCTCTGCCAACCAACATTTGCACAAGGTAGGAAAATGCTACACCTTCCGACTAGATATTTGGGCAACAATCTGCAAATCTCTTAAATGCCACACTTTGAAATATTACGCATTTGCTTAATTAAATAGGAAAATGATAGGCGTTCAATGTTCAATGGCATTTGATACAATCATGTTTTTTTTTTTTTTTTTTGTCTGGTTATTTCTAGGTCTATATCCAATGATTATGATGTCTAATATACAGTTGTCATCTGTAACCATATTAAGCATTTTGTACCCTTTTGGAAAAGGCACTAGACAAATCAATTAAAATGTTATAATGTCATGTCATGCCATGTCATTTGATAATTGAATCATAACTTGCCAACAGTAATAGCTGCCGCTGGCGTGTAGACCGAGAGACCGGGACTTGCCTGAATAGCAACTGCTCTGCCGCCCTCACCGACCAGTCACAGGCAGTCCTGACATATGACCTGAGGGTCAGTCTCTCGGACTGGTCAGGGACCATTGAGGGTGTCTACATGGGAGGTACCGTGGCGGAGCAACTTATTGGATGTCCAGTAAGATACAGTTCTTCTACAAATAATTATAACGATAGCCTGTGAAGTTTTTTGTCCCCGCCGAACGAGTTCGAGCAGGGGACTATGAAACGGGCTCCGTACGTGTGTGTGTCCGTCCGTCCGTGCGTCCGTCCGTCCGTCCGTCCGTCCGTCCGTGTGTCCGTCCGTGTGTGCGTCCGTGTGTGATCAAAATGTTCAAAATGCTACTCCTTTGTCATTTCTAACCCGATTTTGATTCTGTTTGCTTTATATGATAGCACTACATGGGAGCTTTGAAACTTCTATACAGAATTTCAATTGTGACCTTTGACCTTGACCTTTGACCTATATTGTACATTTTGCTTCAAAATGCTACTCCTTCGCCATTTCTAACCCGATTTTGATTCCGTTTGCTTTATATGATGGCACTAGGTGAGGGCTTCAAAACTTCTACACAGAATTTTAACCTTTGACTTCTTTGACCTTTGACCTTGATTTTTGACCTATATTGTACATTTTGCTACAAAATGCTACTCCTTCGCCATTTGTAACCCGATTTCAATTCCGTTTGCTTTAAGTGATGGCACTAGGTGAGGGCTTCAAAACTTCTACACAGAATTTTGACCTTTGACTTCTTTGACCTTTGACCTTGATTTTTGACCTATATTGTACATTGCCTACAAAATGCTACTCCTTCGCCATTTCTAACCCGATTTCGATTCCGTTTGCTTTATGTGATGGCACTTGGTGAGGGCTTCAAAACTTCTACACAGAATTTTGACCTTTGACTTCTTTGACCTTTGACCTTGATTTTTGACCTATATTGTACATTTTGCTACAAAATGCTACTCCTTTGCCATTTGTAACCCAATTTCAATTCCGTTTGCTTTAAGTGATTGCACTAGGTGAGGGCTTCAAAACTTCTACACAGAATTTTGACCTTTGACTTCTTTGACCTTTGACCTTGATTTTTTTACCTATATTGTACATTGGCTACAAAATGCTACTCCTTCGCCATTTCTAACCCGATTTCGATTCCGTTTGCTTTATGTGATGGCACTAGGTGAGGGCTTCAAAACTTCTACATAGAATTTTGACCTTTGACTTCTTTGACCTTTGACCTTCATCTTTTTACCTATATTGTACATTTTGCTACTAAATGCTACTTCCGGCGGGGACATATATTACGCACCGCGTAATTTCTACTTTTCCTTGTTTCATTATTCGTTTGCATCAAGTAGCAAAAAGGCATTTTATTTCCAGTTTGCTTTTTTTCTAAAATTCATAATTGCAAATTTACTGAAAACAAGGTATTGTTTCTTTGGCAAAGTGCTCAGAGAATGTCAAAAGAAAAATCAGGAAAAGAATTATCGTTATTGATATGGTTGAGTGATATACAGCTGTACTGTAATCACGGAAAACATACTGTATGTCAAAAAAATCGTGCAACCAAGGAGTGCATCATTACAGGAGGAAAAAAAAAAGAAATTAATGGTATGGTGTGCATTTCAAAAAGTACAAGAATACTAGTGGTATCTGCTCAAGAGTAGATTTATTCAGCTTTATTTTCTAAGTCTTTATCATTGAAAAAAGTTCTACCGTGAGGCTGCTCAGAGATCGGCAAATCTTATTTATTCAATAAGTTTACATTAAGTGCAGTTACAAAATGCATCTTAGAAAAAAAAAATCCGACAGCAAAATTAATTTGTTTGAATAAAAAAAAATTCAAGCGTCTGAGTTCTGTCCCTGTTTGACCAGGTGGAAGAGTTTGGTAGGAGGTCAGAGGACCAACTGACTCACACTAAATGGCAACACCTGTTGGAGCGATGCAAGGTGTACTTCAAACTTCAGCCACGCCCTGGTATCATCCACGGCTCCTCAGCGGTAGTTAGGATCCTCCAGTGTACCAAGGCTGAGCCAGACGAGGCCCTAAGGAGCATAAAGAGTGTCTAATAACTTATTAAAGATTTATCACTCTTGGTGTCACTGGCTGTCTAGGAAAAAACAAAAAAAAAGTTTGACGTATGAAGCCGAGTAATGTTAAAAAGTTTCATATATGCGTTAATTGCATCGCAACAATTCAGGTCTTTATGATCCATTTGGTTATCCAGTGATGTTTTGGCGATGAGTGTCAAAATCTGAATGTAAGTTTCTTAACAGCAAATAGAAAAGAGTACTGCATTTCTTTCGTCATCGTAGTACATAGGTAAAGTAGCTTTGTAGACAATTTCATTTCATTTTATTTTATTTCATTTCGTTTTATTTCATTTCATTTCATTTCATTTCATTTCATTTCTTTTCATTTCATTTCTTCTCATTTCATTTCATTTCCGAAAAAATATACAATACAATATGACATTTGCATATAAACAAAATAGAATTACAACACGTTGTAACATATGTCTCGTCTCAGTTAAAGGCTACTTTAGTGAGAACAGCAATTTTTTTTTTTTTTTTTGTGAATGTTAGACTCTTCAAAGAAGACGAGAAAACTGTACAAATTATTCAACTATTAAAATTGAATTGAAAATTCCAGAAAATCACTAGGACATTGATGTGAGTTTACCATTGAAACATATTAATGTCTATTGCCCAAGTACTAATTGAAATGTATTTCATGAGTTATATTTCTTGGGCACCAAATAAGAAAGTATAGCGTGTTTAAGTTTTAGCACTTAAGAACAAGTAACAAATTCGAGGTGACATCCGCTAATTTGCATCAACAACTACATTATCAATTTATTTACAAGCCTGGACCATTCTCATGACTATGTTTAGCCACGATGATTTGAAGTTAATATGCCCGATTTAAAAAACTAGCATAACTCTCCTCCAACGGAATGTTCGTGTGCATACGTGATAGGGAAAATGCAAGATCAATTATGATTTGTATGGAGTGTTATAAGATACATAAAAAACAAAGACAACTAGTGAGATATGCATTTCAAGAAGACCGAATGGGAGACATCACATCTATGCCTCTTTCCCTCAGAGGATATTTATAGAGTGCTATTTGATTTAGATATAAAAGAGCAGCATGCTTCTTTGAGTCGCTGCCCCAGTTTCACTGGCATGTCCTCATACATTGCACCGTTTCACGTCTTTGCCGTGCTACCAAGGACACACCCCCTTTTTAGCCAGCAGGAGTACATGGCAAATATGACAATCTTGTTACTCTCTGGGGGAAAGGAAGCTCAAGGGTGTATCATTTCTCTCCCTCTCTCTCTCTCTCTCTCTCTCTTTCTCTTTGTCTGTCTGATGTAGTGTCTGTTTGTTTGTCTGTCTGTCTGTCTTTCCCCTCTCTGTTTCTATCTTTCTCCTTTCTTTTTCTATTGCCTTGGTCTACTTCCCTTCTTCTTTCACTTAAGACGATGCTCTTATTTTCTCTCATTGTAATGTGGTTGGGTGAAAGACGTTTCCCTGTGGAATTCGCAAATAGAAAGTACTGCCCTGAGAAATTCCCGCTGCCTTAAAACGTTAGCATGGTAATATTGAGAATGTTTCACGAGAATCATCTCAATTTTTGTTTTCCCGAGCGTGTAAACCTTGCGAATAATTGCCTCCGAAACTAAGTGGTTTCCACCGTTGTTACCATCATTTTGATAATTGCTATGCCTTTACCAGCAAGAGAGCTGGAATAAAATGACACACTGAAGGACTTGGAGAATCTGCCAAGTGGAAAAAAAAAAGCAATGCAATCTACAGAAGAGAGACAACCATACTAGTAGAAAGAATTCTCCAAATTATGTGTTAAATGTACATTGTATTAGCATGTAAACATTATGCAATTGCAGGAATATGAATATATTATACGTAAGGCGTAATGATTACTTGATATTTGACAGATTGTATTTTACTGTTTAGCCCTCAGGCGTCCTTAAATTTGTATTACTTGTACTCTTAAGATTTAAGGTATTTCACACAAACAAATGACCGGAATGACGTTTTATGCTAAATCCCAAAGTAGACAAGTAGTCTTTCATTATTGTAATCATTCTGGTAACTTTTGTTTGTGTACATATCTAATGACCATAGCATAAAAAAAAAAGAAAATTATTGAGAAATTGATATATTTCCTGTGTAAATGTGTGTTTTTCGAAAAAGAAATTTTCTTGAATTTCATCTGTATATGTTTATAATTACAGTTGTGTCTTGTAGAAGACAGTGTATTTGCACTTGATGGTGCTTTGGATGTTGCTTCACTGAGTTAGCTAGGTGGCTTATTAATGTTGACTCATTTCTTTTACATTTCATTGTACGATGCACATCAGTTTCATTCAGGTGCAATTATATTACAGTGATTTTATTGCTGGCTCTGTGTTTACCTAAAAAATAACACCAGTGATTCAGAAGAAAATACTGTCTGATGTCGTTACTTTTTCTTACGGAAGAGACCATTTTGGGGAAATGGACTTTCTCACAAAGACATGGATCCATGCGCGCTTTATGCGAAAGTCAACCTAACAAACAAAATCGTGTGTGTGTGTGTGTATGTGTGTGTGAACATGATTCGTGTGTTTGTTTTGTTTTGTATTTTCTTCTTCTTCCTTTGAACTGCAATCAACACGGGTAATAAACAATACTGGTAATTACAAACATGATATTCAGTGCTTACCTAACGGCAAGGCCGCTGTAAGTTTCTTTGGCAAATGAAAAAAAAAAAAATACAAATCATCCTAATCATAGACAATACGTTGGGGGCATATCTCTTCGGACCACAGAAATTAATCAGTCTTCTGCGCCACAAGCAAAAAAAAAAAAAAAAAAAAAAAAAATGCAACCCTTTTCCACGATATGTAATCTCCCTATACACAAAACACATAATGATTCCAAGTGACCAGCTGAGATTTCACCGGCTGAAATGACGTCCGAGAGGCAAGATTGTCGCCAGAGTTGCGAGGGAATTTACTCGGCCTGCTGAGCAGTCATTAGCGCCTTTACAACGCTACAGATTCTGTCAACAACTGGGCCATTACGTGACCAAGCCATTTCATCATCCAAAGATATTATGCCGATTTTTTTTTTTAAAGAATATGACGCGGTCATATTACAACTTTCCGATAAACAAATGTAGCTTTGAAATGTGAGATATGGAAACGGAGTGTTATGCCTAATGTGACAATATGTGCAAGGTGGTTCTGTTCATCTCCTTTATGTATAGAATTATCATATTCCTTTAAAGAGTGGATTTTACGACATATTAGTAATATTACTCAGTAATGGTTTTAAATCAACCAAAATTAATTATTGCAGATTCAGACTTGAATAGAAGTCAGTTTTACCACGAATGTCATGATATGCACAAACTCACAAAGGCGTTGAGGCTTGTGATAAAAAAAAAAAAAAAAATGGCTGACCACTGAATAGATACTTGAACATTTAAAGGGGCATAGTCCCGGTAGTGTAGATGGCGCTGTTGATGATACTGCCGATCGTCGTTAGCATTGATACGAAGATTACCGAAGTTCAGCTGTCATCAAGAGTAAAGTGCGTAGGTGTTGCTAAGTAACGTTGCCTTTGTTGTCTTCTTTGCGCATCGCGCAGTCTGTAGTAATGCCAGGGTGCGTGCATATGTACTTGTTATTGTGACATCACAAAAGAAGTTTGCTAAAGCTGTCATCCCCCTCAGCTGATTCATGAGCCGAACTGTGATCGGACCACTGACTACACTGAATCGGACTTCTTCGGACTCGGGAAAGTGGGCCAAAGCGTAAGCGCCAAAGAGAAGTCGATAGCGTAGGTCTCTATAGGAAACTTGCGCCGCGCGCCCGCGTAAGCATTTGACTAAAACACCGGGACCATGCACCTTTAATAGGCGCGGTCAAACTGGCAAAAGATCGAGAAGATCGCGAAGTTTTGGCCATTGGTACGCGCGCAAGCAAGAGTGCGCCGTCCGATGGCTAGTGATTGTGACGTAAAAATATACATCTGTACATGACAATAGCCTCGCGCTTCGGAGGCACCGCCCGCAAACAGATCGAGAAGTTTCGCGGGAAGTTTGCGGTCACACGGGCAAAACTTCGAGATCTTAAAGATCGCGATCTTAAAGATCGCGATCTTAAAGGGTGTGTACAGTTCTGGTCGAGGTGAGGATTTAGCTTTTAACGTCTTGCGAGATACTCAGAAACCACTCTATGAGATGTCAAAGAGCATGCAATTCTAAGGGGTATCAAAAGTTTATTCAATGAAAATCGGTTTTGAAGTGGCTGAGATATCCAAAAACAAGGTGAAACAAAGAGATACTAATAAAGTTGGGGCATGTCGCCTTTTATTATTAGCACTTTTTTGGATATCTCAGCCATTTGAAAACCAATTTTCATCAAATAAACGTTGAATCCTTCTTAAAATTACATGCTCTTTCATATTTCATAAGAGGCTGTTCATTATCTCAATTAGGAATGTTCAAAACATGAATCCCTACCTAAACCAGTACTGTACAGTCCCTTTAAACTTCGCTATCTTTTGCCAGTCTGACCGCGCCTATTGAGGACATAATGACCATCAGACATGGTAATACACACAAAGATAATAGGAGAACACAGAATTCAAAACATCGAGAGTGGGTAGGCCCTTTTCAGGGCCATATACATACCCAGGAAAGAATATGTGGCGCACCGTTAAGCCTTCTACCACCCAACGTTCTACCGCCACGGAAGCCTTCAAAGATTTCAATAAAAGGAAAAGGAAATTAAATAAAAACGGAACAGAAGAGCTGAGATAGCACTGAGGAACAGAAGAGGAATAGAGCCGTGGACGCGACTTTTTCAAAGACTTTTTGCGATAGTTTTCTGAAAATTACACAAAACGTGAAAAAAAAAACTTAAGTGAAATATATAAAGTGTAAAGCTTAATCCATCAACATTAGCAGGGATGGTAAAAATAGACTTTCCGAGACATATTTACAAGAAAAAAGAAATAAACAGGTCTATTATTTATGGAAACATCACGACAGGAGAAGCAATCATACAAATGCAACACTGATCTCACATGAATTATCTTCTGAGCCTTGACATTGGGAAACACACTTCCAAATTAAGGCTTCTTGCAAAAACGTCTGAATATTATGTGTGTGTTTGTATGTGTGTGTGCTAAGTAATTCTTAGTCACGTGTTGATGCAATGTTGATATTGACGGCACGATTCATTTCTTGACTTCTGTTCTATGATATATATATATATATATATATATATATATATGTTCTATATTTGTTCTATGATATATATATACATATATATATATATATATATATATATATATATGTGTGTGTGTGTGTGTGTGTGTGTGTGTGTGTGTGTGTGTGTGTGTGTGTGTGTGTAGTGTCATGTTTATAATATTATCTACATACATCCATACATTCAGATGGTGTGCCAATCTACACACCTTAAACTGTCTAGATATCTCTTTGCCTACATCCATTTACCAATTTTTTTTATCTGAATCAACATCTGTACCCTTACATTCTATTCAATCTTTACGCTATCGACTGCATTACAAATTCAACGCTTAATATTGCTGCCATAATGTTGTATTTGCCATGCCTGCCATGACTTATTGAATAGCGTCCAAAAGAACATGTTTCTTTTTCTCTCTCTCTCTCCCTCTACATCTCATTCTCTCTATTTTCCCACTCTCTTTCTCCCCAGATTTGCCACGGTGATGAAAATTGCCGGTTACTATGGTAATCGATCGCGCTGCCTTTACCAGCTTCAATTGCAACAGAGATCTTCATACAATAGGGAAAATGATGTGTGTTGGGTAAGGACAAACTCAACCTTACATTGACCGACAAAGCACACCACTCTCAGTGTCAAAGTGTTTCAAAAGGTGTGGGCAAAATAAAATGTAGTATAATCGCTGCAAGTTCGTAATTCTTTTCAGGGACCTCGTTGCTTTGTATAAT
The DNA here is from genome assembly GCA_033980235.1 of Diadema setosum. Classification (NCBI taxonomy): domain Eukaryota; kingdom Metazoa; phylum Echinodermata; class Echinoidea; order Diadematoida; family Diadematidae; genus Diadema; species Diadema setosum. Next base: position 41,771,205 of record CM067064.1, read on the forward strand.
CATTTATTATGAGAATTATGTAGGCCTATCTGAATGAATTCTTCCCCCCCAAAAAAAAAAAAAATATAATATATATATAAAATTATATATGTATATACATATTATATATATATATATATATATATATATGAAATGAAAAGCAAGGTCTGTTGATGACTAACACGTTTTCCATATTCCCCTGTACCAATATACCATTCCCCTAAGCTTTTCGCTTATATATATATGTATATATATATATATATATATATATATATATATATATATATGTATATATATATATATATATATATATATATATATATATATTTACATATTATACATTATGTACATACATATTTTTTTTAGTATGCCGCTCATGTATAACTGATCTTATTTGATTTTCTTTCTTTTCTTTTTTGAACAAGCATCATTCCATTCATGTTTTTACAGGTGATTGAAAAAGGTAATTGAAAATATATTGTATGATTATAACTAAATACATCGATGAATCTAACAGAAGATCACATTATTTCACAATCTAAAAAAAAACCCAGATAAGATTGCAATTTACAGCAGAAAAATGCAGTAGATCTCCATCCAGTTTCTGTTTGAGCTTTGTGGAAGCACTATATGAAACATATTAATATGACATACTACAATACTGCATGGTGTGTAGGGCCTATTAAGAGTGAATATCATGTTTTTATGCGTGTGTACAAGTACAATGTGTGTGTGTGTGTGTGTGTGTGTGTGTGTGTGTGTGTGTGTGCTTGTGTGTTAAGTGTTCATCTGGGGATATGTTTGTATGCTGCTGTACGTATGGCATGTCTATTCTGTTTGTGCCATATGCAGTATAAGATTTTATATGACATATTTTGTTTTTGTATATCTTTTTTATCATCACTTTCTTGCTTCACAGCCTTGCGGAATTTTGATGAGCTGGTATTGATTCGATACGTCTCGTGGGAAATTGCCGGTCTGTTTTTGACTTCTTTGGAGAGTTCTTCCTGCAGGCATACACCTGTATACTAAATTGCTGTTTCGAACTGGCCAACTCCGTGACGAGAGTTTAAACTCTTTCTTTCCCCCACAGTGATCAATCAGCAATATATTCGGGGTGCACGACACGAGACCGACACCCACGAGTCACATAACCCACGAGTTCGACACCATAGCTAAAGCAAACAAGGCCCACGAGACCGACACATTATTGTTATGTCCTGTGTTGTAATGTCGTACTCGTGGGCTGTTCTTACCTATAGTGTCAAATTCATGGGCCTTATTTGCCTATACTGAAGAACTCATTGGCCGTATGACTCATGGACCTTTCTTCTTCAATGTCGAACTCGCGGTCTGTATGACTCGTGGGTGTCAGTCTAATAAGATGACCCCTATAGTACCATAATTACTTGTGTCAGACGCTTGTTGCTCACCCCAAGAACCAGGAGATACAGTTTGTACCATACTCTCCGAGGAATAAATACCCCCAATATACTTTCGTATCGCTATTCTACCTGTTCAGTATTTTCATGCTAGAAAAATGACAGTATTATCTGGGAACTGTGTGACTGCAAAATATGTCACCCATATTACCTCGCGTGTGATGTCTGTTTAGATCTCTCACACTGATCAGTTTCGCAGTGAAGCCTGCGCATGTCGTGCATTGGTTGGACAGAATACGACGACAGTAAAGTCATAATATTATACAACTCTGCTATCAAGGAAGTCATCGTAGACCGCGCATGACACATCCAAGTAACAACTCGTGATTTATTCTTTTTTCGATGAATAGTTATAAATCTTCTTCACCTCATTCCCTTTCCTCTCCTGTAACATCAGCATGAATCTACATTTTCACAACGAGGGGAAATACAATATTGAATTAAATTACCTAATACCTTTATCCTGGGCATACAATTATTATTCGCAGGGCAATTTTGAGGATCCACGTTTCTTTTTTTCTTGTCATTATCATAGTTATGACGAGTTATGATTATCAATATTTGTGATCACAGTTATGGTTTAATGATTGCCAAAGATCTTGCTAATGATATAATCATTATGACATAATCATTCGTGAGTGAAAAGGTCCTCCTTCTTTTATGTCTCAATGCCACAGTCACCGAAATCTTGTCAAAACAATGTCAGATGTTGACTTTTTGTTAATACCTATAGGTGTGTGTGTGTGTGTGCGTGTGTGTGTGTGTATGTGTGTGTGTATGTGCGCGCACGCATGTGTGTTTGTGTGTATTAACCGCAGGCCCAATTTCCTATTTTCTTTTCTTTTTTTTTCTTTTTTTTTTTTGGGGGGGGGGGCGGCAAAAAAAAACCTTCTTGTTAAACTTCAGACATTTCATATACCAATTTCGTTTTTCAGAAACTATACCGACGATCTCTTTGTGTTCTTTTTTCAATGACGAAAATTTTCATACTGTGTCTCATAACAGTATTTTAAATATCATGTATGAATATGTCGTTATTCGTATTCTCCAAGATGATGTAGACCATCCTCAACTGAAGGTCATGTGAAGGCGGGGTGTCTGTGGACGATGTAAGAAGACTTACGCAATTAAAGTACGTACGTGTGCTGAAAATGTCGCCGGCAATCTTGGTTTTGGGATCCACTTGAAGAGGGCATAGTCATTCGTTTCCCTTGGCAACAGGTAGAATCTCTTACGTAATTTCTGGCATCATTATCTGAAGTGCACTTCATAACAAGAATGCCTCTCTCTCCCTCTGTTCTCTCTTTTTGTACCAACAAATTGAAACTCCCGATGTTGTCGCTAATTGGTTGCTCTTGTAGGGTATCCTTGTGACCAGTGCGTTGAAAGAAGAAGTAGTGTGGCGGGTTTCACGATGTAAGTCAGTTTTCTATTCAACGAAAGGCATATTTCGTGTATACCTTTATACAGATATTTTCTTTTTTCGGCGGTTAGTTTAAATGATAAACACACACACACACACACATTATGTGTATAGGCCTGCTGTATTTATGTATAGATGAAATTGAAGGAAACAAAAAAAAAAAGTCAGTTTGGCCACTTATTCCTTTATCTTATACGTAGCTTGTGAGTTGTAATGGACGTGCATTTTCTTAATTTAAGTTGTTGGAAATTGATATTTCCTGAAGATACTTCCATCAGCTTTCGGCTTCAAAATCAACAACAACATATTCGAATGATCATTATCATAGTAGCTTGTGATGCACAAGAATACAAGACCTCGTGTACCGGTACAAGTTTGATTCAGGTGTCGTGCTATCAAACTATATGAGGAGTCGTTGCATTTATATCGAAATGTGAGCGTTGTATTTATTTTGTTCTTGACTCGAGCACTTTCTACCATGTCATCCTCACATTGTTGGCGGTAGGATATGCTATCTTCTCATCACGCTCGCTCTGCATCAATATTAACAAGCGTTGAGTGATAGACAGTGCTAATGATAAGTGTAAAAGGAGCAGTGCTTGTGGTTAGATAGAGCTAAAGCTGAAGACCGAAGGCAGCCAAACTCTCGCCATATTATAACCCACTGAGTTCGAGATCTAGAATACAGAGGTACAACGGCTTGTCACATAGCGGGTCTTTTCCTAGTATATATTTGACAAAGATTAGGCGGAATTTGTTAAGTTCATCTAATCTGCATTAAAAAAAAAAATGCCTATTTGGGACAGAAACATTAACCTTGATCTTGTAAAATCCATTAGATCAATAATCATTATAAATCTAACAATAAAGAAGCTCTTGAAAACTCTGCTACCAAAACAATCATAATATACATGCATGGTCACCAAAGGGCTGAGACGAAAGAGATTTATTATATTTTCTTTAATCGTACGTTTTTACTTTACACTATAATGATATGATATATATATATATTAATAATGGCAAAGATTATGACAATAGTAATAGTAATGATATATAGGAAGAGAAAAAAGAAAAACACTCAAACGACAGAAAAAATGTGGCTTGCATTTACGATATGGTAAGTTACTGCTTGCCCTTCTTTGATGTATGATATGATTTTTTCTCTCTCTCCTTCTCTCTCTCCTCTCTCTCCCTGTCTTTCTACTCGCTCAGCCATTCTCCTTGAGACACACACAAACACAGCATACTCTTACGTGCACACATGCACAATTTACAAGACTTCATTAGCACTCGGATGATTATCATGTTGTTTGTGTGTGTATGTAGGACGGTGTGATGATGATGATAATGGTGATGGTTATGGTGATAATGATGATAATGATGATGATGTGTATGTGTGTGTGTGTGTGTGATCATGTATAATATGCCTTTGAAAAAAAATAGCATATTTAAGAGTGTTTTTGTTTTGGCTATGATGAGATGAAAATGGAGGCCATTGTGAAGTACCGCTATTTGATATGTAGGCCTACCAACTGAAGTAAAGCCTTTTCAGCTATCCTGATTTTATGGCAAACACGTATACACACCCTAATAAAAAGAGACATCATGGTTTCACTTTGGAGCACTCTAGAGTGGATTTGGCGCAACATGTGTTATTACTATCATTATTGATTTAAAAAATGACCTAATGAAATGGATTCATCTTCTTGTGTGAGCACCGTTTGCTTCCAAGAGTTCAGCAGCCCTTTCATAAATTATGTTATAGTGGAAGAATTGTATGCCACATGAGATGCTTCTTTAGGTGGTGTCGCCGTGGAAAGAAACAACAATAACAACAGAGTGGGTGAGTTGGATAGAAGCAAGTGTACGTAATGCAGACTTTCGTCGCTTCATGTAGAAACAAGGGAGCTTGGTGATGGTGAATGTTATGTTTTTTGGTGTTGTTGGTGAAGTATGACGGTGCACGCCTCGAATTGTGGTGTGTTACGAAAGTCGCCATCATCCGGCGCTGACGGAAGAGTGATCCGTGATTCGGTTATCCTGCCAATTATTGACATGCAGCTCAGGAATTGCAAACAACTCAACCATATCACTCAAATGCCCCCTTTTCATGTGCTCGAAGCTTTCAGCTATAATCCAGTTATCTCAGAAGGTTGTAATAAAGAACGGAAAAAAGGAGGGGAAAAAAACCATAGAGGCCCAAATAGTTCATTCACCACGGCCTGAAGGTTTATTCTTGAGGCCGGAAATTACAAGTCTCGGAGAGGTTCCATAAAGATATCACACGTCACGCCTTGAATATTTATCAGATGACCCTTCCTTTTTACAATGATGTCCTCAAGATTGGCGCAACACCGACTGGTATCCATAACAATCGACAAGAGGACGGTCCCAAATCTTAGAGCCGCTCGTCTTATCGTCTGTGACAGTGGTGCAATCGAGTTATAGTGGATACTGATAAATATGTTTATGATGAGTGATGCCGATTATGTGAATTTTCATTTAAGGAAGTATGATTACTGATGGTTAATGTGTTTTATTACAGAAGGAAAATTCAGATGTCTTGACACATATTTTTGATGTGTGACCCTGTTGCAGGAAATTATAACGATTACGGCAACATTATCAAACAGTTTTAAACTAGATAGGCCCTATCTAAACGTAAACAGACAAAAAAAAAAAAAAAAAAACCCAAGCAAAATGTGTCTGAATTCAATGATAAGAGAGCATAGGATGTTTCAATGCTCGTTCTGAGACATGTATACAATGTAACACATTACTGGTTTAATAAACTTCCCTTTCTTTCTCAGTCTCTTCCATACTCTCACTAGCGAGGCCAACAAACTCCGAATCTCAAGTCATTTTGTCTTCTCTCAGCCTTCTATACGTGATTTCATTTCCAGGCATTTATTATCAAATACACGTGTGTGTTTTGTAAGATTGTCTCGAACATTCGAGAGGGAAAATAAGAATATAGATGGGAGAGACAGCACAGGAGGTTTTTACGCCGAGTGAACAGTTGTGGAGCGATAATCATTCTTACATGGTGAAATTTTTGGGTCGCTATTCTTCAGCGGATTCTGTCGCATGAATGCAGAATTCTTTATGCAAACTTAGAGGAAGGACCAGTGTGAACGATCAGCTCCCTATATCACAATCCCATATAGTAAGATTCTGTTAGGTCATTCGACAATATCGCGTTCTAGAAGACGAGCAATACCTGTATAGACTGAAGTTAGCACGGTCCCTACGTGTACTACGAAAAGATAGTGTTCTGTCGTTACTTACATCGTGCGCAATTATTTCAAAGCCACCTCTGGATATTATTAAATCCTTTACGCCCACGGGTAAGGTTATAATGTACACACGAAATGGCATTTTGAGACATGTAGGTCATGAACGGATTAAGTATGATAAAGCTGCATACAGCCTCTTGCGATACTCAAGATTCCAACACGGTTATTGCTTACTCACTATCCAAGGACACCAACGAAAAGGCGCCCATTATACAAGCATGCACCCTTAACGCGAAAAACGCCACCAATGCAATATGCATACTTTCGTGCAAGCTTCGCTAGACCGGCAAATTGATGGAGCGAGGGAGAGAGAGAGGGACAGAGTGACAGACAGTCAGACAGACAGACAGATAGACAGGGAGAGAGAGGACAAGGTGTGCGTGTGTGTGTATGTGTGTGTGTGTGTGTGCAGAGAGACAGAATTTTAAGAATAAAGGTAGCTAGGGAGAGAGGTACAGGGAGGGGGGAGGAAAGAACTTCCTAATTTCATTTCAGAATTGAATAAAAACCTTTCCGTGACGTCTTTTTGTTTTCTTTGTGTTTTTCAAGTAGTACGCTTGAGAAGTGTTAACATGGCAGCACGCAGATAAAGTACTTTCGTGTTTCTCGCCGCAAATGAATGACGTTACAGCCCAGGTTATTTTCTACAAACATGTCAAATAAATTCATAACAAAGTAGAAAAGTATCTGGTAAATTATTGTTTTATAATGTAATGATGAGAGAGTAATTGTTGTTTTTGTTTTCCTTACTTTTCTCCTTTCTTTAGATCATAGTGTTATACTAAACTTTCATGGGTAAGAAACTCAGGTTATAGGAGGACAACATTTTTGAGTACCCGACTTCGTTACAAAATTGTACTGTTTAAGAAATTTTGTCAATGAAAATTGTCTTGTGTTCTAATATTCCTGCTGGAAAGAATATAATGTCCCACAATGTGAGAACCACAGTGTGAACACAGTGTGAATACAGTGTTAAATCACTTCATACTGTTGAATTCGAGCGTTTTGATAGTGTGAACACAATGTGAGTCGTAAATTCACAGTGTAAAACAAAGCATTACTATGTGAACACGTTGTAAAAACCATTCTACAGCGTGATTTCATTTGATTATGAACACACTGTGAACACACTGTGGGACACTGTGATCTTTCCAGTATGAATACTATTAGTCTGTATGGCATTATTGACGAATGTTAAAAGTTCCTTGAATGATTCGAACCGAGAGAAGCATATTCTAGGTATGCTTATGTCTTTGTTATTTTATGGCATACTAGCATTCAACGATAATAATGCTGTTCAAAAGCTTTGTGTGACACACCCACAAGAGAGCACAAATCCATTAACATCAATTTCGTCCGTTCGACATTTACATGATGCTTTAAGAGTATCATTCAAGAATGGTACGCTACCATGGAAACAAAGGAAGAAGATTTTGTGCTGTGATTTTCTCGCTTCTCTTCATTTGAAAGAAACGCTTCAACATTGTCGGGTACTATAGAAACACTATCGGAGTCATTTTTCTTTGATGTGATTTTTCTTGTCGTACTCAATCTTCAACCCACACATTACACGCTCGCTCACACACACACACGCACGCACACACACACAGTACTATATGAATGATTTCTGACCAGTTTTTACCCGAACGGCTATAACGTGATTTTGCTTCAGCTTTCTTACTGGCTATGACCTTTCCCCGACTTTATTCATGTCGTCATTCCATGTTTAATGCCCCATTCTCTTGTCTCATAACGATTAAATAATCACATAAACGTTATCTTGATGCTTTTCAGACCAAATACACGAAATAATAAATTCAGCTGTATGCAGGCACTATCTTTAATAACCATAATTTTGAATAACATGATTGCAATTTTACAAAAATACTATAGGCACCATTCTGATATCAGATAAATTTTTTGCTCGGCACATCTATACATTTACGCACTAGATGCACTATTACTTTAACAGGCTCAATCTCCAGGCGTATATAAATAAGTAAATGAAAATGTCAATGTTCTAATACTGACTTTGGTTATCGTGATGTCTGGCTGCACAAGTCTATCAATCTTACCCTGTAAATAATGCTATTGAAGCGCATTTGACAGCGACGAAGCTCCATTTTGATGATTTTTTTTTTTGAATGAGCAAACATTTAAATTTATATTCAATATTCAATATCATTGCACATGGTAATTTGGATATTCAATAATCTTTCACAATCGCCATTAAAAATTAATTTTGTTTGAAAAAGGAATAAAACAATAAAAACCGTTGTCTACCGTAACACTAGTTTTCTTTCTGTTAAGAAATTTGAATAAATTAAATGTTCTTGTGTTACAGTTCGTCATCACTTTTTATCAAAAGATTATTAGTTACACACTTGGCGCTTCTAATCATGTTCATGACATTCCGTCAGTTATCATCCACAAACATAATATAATTATACAACTCGTGACACAAAGAAGTTTTCATACATTATTTTGCATATTTTAGAAAGTCAAGACTTTTTGCGATTCCCATCAGGGGGCTACATTTTTGCATAATTGATACCTGTGCTGGGGAGATTTGAACATTGTTCAGATGTGTTTACCAGTTAAAGACCACGCTAAACTTTCATGTCTTGTAATAAATGTTGAGGGTAAAATTGGAATATAACGTCTTTGTAAATAAAGACTTCAATACGTTATCTGGTGATAACCGTCTGCTGCCGGTAAAGTCCATGCGAGAAAGGGGTGCGTGGATAATTTGCCTGCATCATATTCTATTTGGCAATGATACCATGGGATAATCTTACCCAACTTCTCTACAATTATTATTAACGGTTGATATTAATAAGTTTAAACATCTTAAAATGAAGTTGTTACAAAACATGTGTTCCAAATCGTACACCAGCTGCACTAAATAATATGTCCAATACTTCATTGTCAACTGTGATAAAATAAAACAGGATATCATAATCTGCGCAATATTGGCATGTCCTTCTGTTACGACTAGCATGACTAATACACGTTCAACTTTAAGGCTTTGCAGTCATACGTACTGGAGGGCCGTTACATAAGTTGGCAACGTCTAATTAAAAATCGCCTTGCACAACGTGTTTCAAAATGTCCACAATTTCTAACAAATTTAACGATGACCAGTAATTCATGATAACAGTATTATCTATATCACAGGGTTGGACATCACCCGATGGTCTGGGGCCACTAGATGTTGATGTTGGGCCACCGAATTTCCAGTCTTTTGGTAGCCCGACGGGCAATTAAGATTCAAAATGGATTGTACTGTTCCCGTATATTTCGGACCACTGCATTTCTTTTTTGGGTGTTCAAAATGTAAGATCTTTAGGTGTCAGTGGCCACCAGAGTTAAAAGTTAGTGTTGAGCCCTGCATATCAGGAAATTAAGCATTTCTCAGAAGAAAAAAAAAGCCCTTGATATGAAGCATGATAAAGGGAAGGTTAAAGGGATGGTATGGTATTGGTGGAGATAATGATTGGGCTTTAACTCTTTGCGAGATACCATGAAACCACTAATGAAAATAGTAAAGAGCATACCATTCAAAGAGGAATTCAAAGTTTATGAGATGAAAATCGGGTTTGGAATGGTTGAGACATCCAAAAACAAAGTGAAACAAAGCGGTCCTAATAAAATGCGGGTCCCACCTTTTAATTACGATTTCTCGTTTTTGGATATCTCAGTCATTTCAAAACCAATTTTCATCATATAAACGTTGAATTCTTCTTGGAATAACATGTTGTTTCATATTTTATCAAACTTTCTCAATATCTCACCGAAAAAGAAAATGTTAGAAACCTGAAGTTAGGTCTCAACCAAAACTATACGATCCCTGGTCCTGGGGGGGGGGGAAAAAATGCTTTGATGTTTTGTAGGAAGTACGATGGCACCTTCCAAATACACCATATTGCAAACGTTTCCTGCTGCAGTACTGAATAATTGCACTAGAAGTCACACAACAAAATTATGTAGTTAATCTTTGGTTCGCTAACTCCTTTGAGACGAATATCAATCTGAGGCATTTTATCACTATTTCGGTACAAAGTAGTCTAGAGAGTATTGCATTTACCTTTATGCTATCAAAAGTGAGCGAGGAACAAGATTCGGTGACTTTTCTTCCTATTTGAGTAAGAATGGCGAAGGATTCACTCCATGTAAACTCTCCATGATCTTCTTAAAATCGGGGCTACATGGCACTGTGAGTGTCACCTCCGCCTGCTTATAACTCGACACTTTGAGAATTGATTTATACGGCTTCTTGTACATCGCGTCATTTCCCTCAGTAACTGCTTGATGATTCTTCGCGACAGTCTCAGGTTGCTTAGCAACACCATCCTCCTCTTTACTGATCGTCTTGGAGTTGGTAATGCTTGGTAGTGTCATCACGGGTTTAGCTGTAAACTGAGGTACGGGACGTTTCTCCACCGAGAACGATTTGTCGGTCGTGGTACCTTTGGCGAGTTTCCGAACGGGTGAAAGTTGGATGGGAATTCCTGGAGCGCTGTTTACCCTTTCAAGAACATGCTGCCGTCGAAGCTTGGTGTGAAAGGCATTCTGGTACGGTCGGTTACCGGGGCTTGACGCTTTGACGAACATGGCAAACTCTTCGTCGATGTTTAGAATGCAAACAGGTCCGAAAGATACATGCTTGCAGTCACTTTTCTCCACACTCTGATTGGAATCATCATTCTTATCATCACTTTGAGTGTCATTGGTTGCATTAGACGACTTCGACTGTTCTATATCAACATTGGGTTTCCCCTTTTTCACATTAGGCAGAGGGCGCTTTGAATTGTACCCGGTGGCAGATAACCCAAACTGAAAATTCCTCTTGTCAGACATTCGTGGAAGATGTCGTCTCCGGAGCTCCAGCTCTTTCTTCGTCTCTGATCGAAGCTTCCTTTCCCTCGCCTTGACTATGAGTGAAGACCTCGCTGTTGATTTCCCAGATCCTTCTAACCCATCTCCACCCTTCGATTTACCATCAGCACCTCCCGATATTTGCATAGATGCGATCTCGCTCACGTCTGCCGTTTCTCGCAGGGTGTCCAATTGCGCAATTTCTCTCGACAGCCTGATCCGCTGTCTGTCCAAAGTGCGCCTGTCCATGACCTTGGCATAGTGCTCTCCTTGTTGAACCACCTGTCTCAGCGGCGGCCGCTTGGACCCCGTCCTGGTCCCATTTCCTAGGCGATATTCTGGATACCTGTCAGTCTTGATGGGTGCGACGTTCTTGTACGCCATGTTTAGATTCATTTTGTGTGAATCTCGCCTCATCATTGTTTCAATGGTTCTATCCCTCCTCTCTCGTAAAACTTTCTTGGCCGTTCTGTCCGGGTTATTTTTGGATATCAACATGACGTTCCTTCGAGTTGGGCTCATCTCACTCCGTCTTGCTTCCCGTCCGCTAAACCTGGGGGGTGGAGTGCTGTCTCCTTTTGCTTTGGGTGTCGTTTGTGAGAACGATTCGTTTGGCGTACTCGCACTCTCCTTTGCTAAATCGTCAGCCGCTTGATCGTCTTTTGAAGTCTCCTTTTGTTCCCTTTCTTTCAGTGAATTTTGCGAAGCATTTTGCAATATTTCTCCGTCTATAGCATTGCCTTTCTCTTCCTGCTGATTTGGATCATCTGCTTCTCCTGTTTCCTTCCCGCTGTCTGAACTAGGCGTGTTGCCCAACAATAATTGATGATCTTCGTCTCTGTTCCCGCTTCCCTGGTTCATGTCTCCCGACTCATTCCCGTCTTTCCCCCGACCCTGGTCATCAATCGAGTAACTCCCATCTGATGGCGGCCCCTCATTTTTCACACCCTCCATAGTGCGACAGGCGTGACAGCGTCTGGCTGGAGCGCGAGCGACTACTTTAATGTTCGCGTACTTGTCATACAGCTTCCGAATGATGCTGGAGCAATGGAGCGTGTTGCTAGGCGCTGACAAGCGCATCTTCTATCTTCGCCTTGTCAGACAGTGATTACCACCCAGAAGGTATCGCGATATATATACTCATACATTGTACAATATGTATATTATACGATCTGCGGAAAGGCGGGCTCCTCGAAGCGAACACACAAACCGTCGGAAAGCGCCGTACGCTTCTCTCGCCATCACCGAGTTATTAACGGATAAATGCATATTGACAGACAGGGATTCAACGAAGCTTTTTGCCTCCCACTTTTCTCCTTCTCTTCCTCTATCCCCCTCCTCTCTCTCTCTCTCTCTCTCTCTCTCCTCTCTCTCTCTCTCCCCCCTCCCTCCTCATCTCATTCCTTCTGCCATTTTCTCTCTCCCTCTCTCTCTCACTCAGTATATCCTATCTATACTTTCTCTTTCTTTGTCTTTCCTATTTCTCTCTAAATAATGTTTTTCTTTCTCTCACCCTCTTCTCCTTAATCTCTTCGTCATTTTTTTTTTCTCGCCGTTGCCTCGCTCGTCGGCCAGGTTTCTCATACCAATTAGTGTTCATAAGAATGAAAACAAAAGAGGAACATACGCCCTTCTTTAGCAAGCAGAAGGAGCAGCCACGCTGTGAACAGTAGGAGCACGTAGCGTCCAGCGATCGATTGTCGATGTATTGTTTCACGGTAAAGAGTCCGTTAAACGAAACTGTGATCAGTCACGATTCATAAATACTGGATTATAGACGCCCCATGAAAAAAAAACAACACTTTTTAGGCTTATATTCAGATATACACCAATACATTTCTTCATTGTTCCCCCTCTTTCCTCAACCTGCACATTTTTTTTCCTTCCAGCAAATTTACCACCTATACATGCTTGCTAAAGAAAGGCGTATGCCCCCCTTTTAGTTTCATTATACATAATGAACACTTATTGGTATGAGACGCCTATAACCGTCTAGCAAGGCGCTGATGTGAAAAAAAAAAATGATGAGAGATTAAGCATTGAGCATGGACCTAATAGATCTATGAGTAGAGAGAGAGAAAGCTCGAAAAGCTGTGTGACTTTTGGCATTTTGTTTGGGGTTTTTTTATTGCATGGCACTGTGTTGTACACAAGCAGCGCTATGATGCCCTGTTCTGATGGACAGTCGGCGGACTTTGAGAATTAACGAGTTCACGAGACCGGTTCATTACCCCAATAAACCTAATATCAATTCCGGCTAATCAAATAACAACACATCTCTCTGATGAGTAGAGTTCGTCCCCGAAATGCGTTTCACCGAAAACATCACTATTCACAGACAAGGGGCAAAGCGTATTAAATCTTTTTATTTTGCTATATAGGCCATCCCATTACTCTCTTCGGCATCAAGAATTGTACATTGTACAAAAATACAGGAAAATGAGATATCCTCACTAAATAACATACTATTAGTATATGATATATAATAATTGGTATATCATCATTTGATATCAATTTAATCTCGTTACAATTATTGTTGTCATCATTTTTATCATTATTCCTTTTTTATTATTCTTATTAAATTGTAATAATAATTGCGATTATTGTTTTTGTTGTAACTATAACTATTTTTCTTACTGTTGTTCTACTGGTCGCTTGCAGAATTAACGTCATTCCTTCATTGGGTTATCACTATCAGTATTGCTGCAATGAATCATCGATAAACAGTAATAATCAAGAATGGTAAAATAACAATTTGTACTGTCACTCTTTTGCACAGTTGCGGTTGAACTTATTCATGATAATCCATTATGTATATCCCGATTGTTAGGGGTACGTATATGACGTGGTGTCCATTACATCAATGGTACGGCATCTATGTCTATATCTTGCGAACTTCCATGCAGTTTCACAGTCATAGTAAAATAATGGTTTTAAAATGTATTAATGATCAACGCATGACAGGGCGTTCTATCGTATAATCATCATTTAGGAGCTTATTAAACTTTATTAATTTTTGAATAACAGTCTTATCAGGGACAAGGTCGTTTATGTTATGACGTCATACTTACGTGATGGGTTTACAATCTATGAGCATTGCCTTTAATCCATTTGTCTATACATATACTTAGCCAGACAAAAGGTAATTCGAAACTTAGGCCATGAAATACTGTAGAGGAAAGGTCGACAATATTCCTTACATTTTGGTTCCCATAATTTTGTGTCATTTCTTTTTACTTCAGTTGATCTACTAAAAAACAGCAACAAAAATTATATGTGTACATATATATATATAAATATATATATATAAATATATATATATATATATATATATATATATATATATATATATATATAAAATGAACAAAGTAAAACGTTGTGTTGAACACAGTTGAAAATAATCTATCAAATTTCATGTTCATCATTCACTCATAAATTTATTTGCCCAGGAAAATGGTTGCTTATGAGGATTAACAATATTTGTGTTCCATAAGTAAAAGAATATCTTGTTTCAGTACGAAAGGAGCATTATAGATAGATGTAAATTACACTAGTAACCGCTTATGACGGCACTAATTCACCCGTAAAGCAGGCATCGTGATATTTGCAACGAATCGTTCCGCAATAGGTTCATCTCTTTACTGAGTAAATTCTACAGTTTAGGAAGATGTTGGTTCCATCACTGGTGTTTGATTATTCCGGCATTCAACTATCATCTCGAGCACTGCAAAAGAATCAATCTTTCTGCATGTTCATGCATTAATTCGCGTTTTGCCGACACTAACTCAGAGTTAAAATGCCTACTCCCTCACATCGCGACGAAGGAAGAATTCCACAGCAGCTCTTGCATTGTCTGTTTGCTTTTCAGATATCGCGTGCCATTCGTCCTGGATATTAATGTAGACTTTGTCACCAACCACGCCAACGCAGACCACATAGGATTCCACACGCTTTCACTTTAAAGGAACCTACGCTCGATCGAAGGCACATGAATCTTTATTCGCAGGTGGCATTTTACCCACGAAAGTTAATTGTTCGATTCGTTTGAATACACCAGCAAGGGAAATTGTGTTTAATATTTAACACTGTGTATTGGAGACATAGAAGAATCCCCAGAATGACATCAACAGGGCAAAAATCCAAAGAATCGCTTACGAATATATTGGGAAGACGCTATAAACAGTACAATTATTGTACTATAACAACTGACAATACAGAATAGAGCGTAAAAAATCAGAGTACGAATTACAGAGAGGCATTATACGACTGTCACAAAAATTGTATCGCCTACAAACGAAGTGTCTTACTAATAAAGATAGGAGAATCTCTTTCCGTGATTTAAAGGCATTCCAACCCGAAAGAAACTATTATAGATAATTGAGGTATACTCCCCAAAATGGACCGTGCAAAAAAAAAAAAAGTATGATTTCATTTTTTATCAATTTCGATATTTGTGAGAGATATCTTTTTTCTCATTGCATAATACTAATTCATATTACATTCATTCATAGTACATTATCGTCATAGTTATCATTGTCATTATTGCGATGATGATGAAGATGGTGGCGGTGATGACAGTATACATTCTAACCGTTGGTATTTCTTTAACGCTTCAGCAGCTGAAGATTCTGTACATAATGGCCCATGGGTCCCTGGAAGGTACAGTTATATTCTAAATGATGTCAAATAGGTCAAAATAGGTTTGTTTTTGTCTATATAAGTCATGTTTATTTAAAGCCTATCAAAGACTTTACCAAGAGATTGGTGTCTCACAAAAACAATTCTGACATACTTTTGTTGACCTTTGACCTCGTCCAAATTACATGCACATTCTTGAATATTCTATATGAAAAAAAAAAATAATACATTGTATAACATAAATTTGTTTTAAAACAAATGGACGGGCGGTTTCGGGCGTAATGGGCAATGATGGGAGAATGGGAGAATGATTATTAGCATTGCCCATGTTCTCGTTGCTATTGTTGTAATCATTACAAGTTTAGGGAAATTTACTCCGTTACCTTCAAGGTATATCTTAATTTCCCCATAGGAACATCACTTTGCGCAACTGGTTCCCGAATACAATGCCTAAATTCAGCTTGAGTCTTTTATCTTGTGCGTTCTGTCTCGATAAATTTAGAAAACATGAAAAAAAAAAAAACGCACACACGGCAGAATGATTTACTCTGGCTTCTAATATCACCACTGTTACCATGGATACTGAAAGCAGGAATTCGCCACAGTACACTTAACTGAGACGAGATATTCTACTGACTGGAAATCGAGGGGAAGAAGGAGAAAACGGTGGAGAAAGAGAGTAATCCAGGCGGAAGAAAGAGCATGGAGACTGGGACAATAGAGGAGCAAACGCTCTGCAGCTCAGGAGCTCTTAACGCGGACGTGTTTCTGACTTGATATTTGTGCAATTGAGCCAGGCGTGTGATTTCTTTCGTGCAATTATACATTGATATGAGCAAACAGCCTACCACAGGCTGTGAAATGCTTGCAGAAATACGAGGATTTTAATGTGATCAAATCTTATCGGCATACAGCTTGGAGAATAGAAACATGTGTGTAACGAAGAACGTCGTTTACACCTCCCTGATTATAGCCAGCGTTTCATTTTTCTCCCTTTGCAGATATCTTTTTTAAACTCAATTTTGTGTGCTATGTGTCAGTTTGCTTGTTAGTGTGTGTATGCATGTGTATATGTGTGAATGTGTATGTTGTTATTGTTTACTTTCTAAGCTCTCACTGCCCCGTGAGTTTAGCCATTATTGTGAACCCTTGTTGGGAACAGTAATTACACTAAATATGAGGCTACCCTGGACGCGATGAACAAAATATGCTTTTGTTAGGATCGTCACTATCATTAGTCGAGTTCTCTGCAACACGTCCCCTGGTATGACGTGTGTATTGTTGTCTTCATACAGATGGTTAATTATCAGTATTAACGACTGGTGACAACAACTATTGACATCATCCGCTGAACCGGGGCGCGGGAAGGGAAGACGAGGGCTGCAGTCCGCTTTGATTCTGGCTTAAAAAATAAAGAAATGATAATGGCTGCAGGAAAGTAACAATATAATATACTAAAATCTTTCAAATGATACAAATCTAACCAGAATACAAGATTTTCTCAGGGAGTCGTCCACCAATCATCCTCCCACTCTCTAGTTCCCGTTCTCTCTTCACAGTACAAGAAGAGAATCAATCAATCAGTCAATCAATCATCCATCCATCCATCCATCAATCAATCAATCAATCAATCACTCGCTCGCTCAATCAATCAATCAATCATCCATCCATCCATCCATCCATCCATTATTCAATCAATCATCAATCACCCATCCATCCATCCACCAATAAATCAAACAATCAATTAATCAATAAATCAATTAACTTGATATAATGCAGTTATGATATGATATAATATAATATCAAATCATTACCAATGCAGTTATAAATTAATAATCTATTCAATTGATTAAGAATCCCTGTTAGCACTCAAATTATACAAAATTGATACAATGATATTTCATTTGTTAAATTTCCACTTTTTCTCTGGTGCATCGTATACAATTCGAGAATGATGCCCTATTGGCCTGTGAACTCGGAAGAAAACAGAAAAAGAAAAAATGAAATAGAAAAATACCAACACGTTTTAACTTCAATGACGATGATACAATGACGAATGCCCACAAATTTAACAGACATAACAAGCCATGGACAAAAAATTTTGGCTCGCAGAGGGTTAATTCAATGTCATAAGGCAAGGGATTGACTGGGCACTTTAGTATGGAAATGTTTGTATTCTACTGAATAAAATTATTGTACACGTTGGCATAGCTGGCCAAAATAAAGAAAAATAGATAGAAAAGCGTCAGAGTGCTCTTGTGATTGTTTTTGATGTACATGCGAAAGAATTGTCCCTAGAGCAATTTGTAATAATCATACAGAAATAATAGACGGGTTACAAAACGTTGATACAGTAGTTGTAAATATTATTAGCTCCAAAATTAAAAAAAAATGCTTTTCGTGGTAAAAAGCACTGGTACAACAACATGTTTCTATGGCAAGCAAACTTGCTTGTCCTATCCAAGAGCTTATAATATAATTTCCAGTTCCT
Source organism: Diadema setosum (assembly GCA_033980235.1). NCBI lineage: Eukaryota > Metazoa > Echinodermata > Echinoidea > Diadematoida > Diadematidae > Diadema > Diadema setosum. The sequence continues at coordinate 41,789,352 of CM067064.1, forward strand.
TATGAATAGACTCACACACAAAAACAAAAAAAGAAAACGAAAGAAAGGACAAATAATGATTATGGGACAACAGCATGACCAAAAAGAACTTAGCCTCATTGAAACAAAGTGATAATATTCTAATGGTTCCGTCTGAGATACCCCCCCCCCCCCCCGCATTAATTTGGATTAGAAGAAGAAGAAAAAAAAAATGAAATAATGTCACAGACCCGACTAGGCGTTTGCATGACGCGTGTTCTGATGTTGTTCTCGCCAGTTCTCCCTTTGCTATTAGATACCCAGTAGTCACAAACCTTACCCGTAGAGGGCGTTTGGCATACTAGTATACTAGTATGCGATTGCCGGAGTTACATTGTTTTCTTTGCACCGAATTTGCGATATGTTGTAGGTATGATCCATGGGAAGTCCGAGTAACACTGGATGATTATGAGATGTGCGTGTGTGTGCGTGTGTGTGTGTGTGTAGGTGTGTGTGTGTGTGTACGTGTGTGTGTGTGTGTGTGTGTGTGTGTGTGTGTGAGGGGGGTGCTTCCTAAACATTTCGAAAGTATTATCCATATTTAGTATAGTATTCCTATATCTCAGAATGTTCTGCTATGTGACAGTTGAGAAATGAACTTTTGAATAGGCAGCAATTAATGCCTATTACTAGTACATCATCACTCACATACATTATCGGATTTGGTCCCCCCCCCCCCCCCCCCCCCCCACTCCCCGATTTCGTGTTTTGTGCCTATATTGGGGTATTTACAAGTCACAAAGGCCTATGGGTACCATTCTATCACACTGTCTTTTTGAGGGGTCTAGATGTGTCTTCCACACTCGACGGCACACGAAAGGGAATATAAGGAATCCTGATGTCATTCCGCTTGAACTCAATTTCATTTCAGTGTTTGTCTAAAATTAACGAACGCCATTCTTACATCTATCGTGGAGGGCTTACGAGAGTTCATCTTCTATGAACAAGTGATAAAAAAACAAATGTTGCCATGACGTCAATACTGAATATTCTGAATACTCTATATGTTATGAAATGTTTGTAAATGTAGTGACATTGAAGTCTTCATGCACTCCATATATTTCTCATTGATGCAGATCAATTACTTTGTAAGTTTGGGCTCCTGTATGTAGACTCTCTCTCTCTCTCTTTCTCTTTTTCCAAGATTACTACAGGGTATGTATCGTTCAGACAACGTCCTTTGGATACACACACACACACACACACACATGAATTATGTCAATACACACATACACATATATTTATGTATATATGCATGTACATATCCATATCCATATATCCATTTACATATACACAAATATACATATTGTATATATATAAATATATATACATGTACAATATGTATATATTGTGTGTATATATATATATATATATATATATATATATATATAGCGAAGAATCAAGAAATAAACTAGTAATGCATTATTTCGCCAATAAGAATGAGTTTATTGAACAACTCAAATTTGAGTTGTTCAATAAACTCATTCTTATTGGCGAAATAATGCATTACTAGTTTATTTCTTGATTCTTCGCTATATTGGAGCCAATACGTGAATTTGCAACATATATATATATATATATATATATATATATATATATATATCATCCCTTTAAATTAATTTAAAAAAAAGAGACCTCTCCCATTCTGTTCTAATTTCATTCTGTGTACAGTCAACTCTCATTATAACAAAGTCCCCAGGAACAGCAGTTTTCTTTCATTATATCAAAATTTTGCCATAACCAAAAAATAGATCATATATGATATAGACAACACTCTTGGGATCTGCATTTTTACTTTTGTTGTTATGAGTGTTTCGTTATAACCATGTTCGTTAGAAGGGGAGTGCACTGTATCACAGCCAAGATGAACAATATGATCTAGATTTGCACTCCTTGATGGTGAATTGATCATCAATGAATAAGATTTAGGGCAAACAACACAAAGAATACGACGTGTCAGCTGCTTCTTCTAGAAAGTATGCACAATCTTTTTTATACGACAAAAATCCCCTATCCCTTGACAACCATTATGAACATTACACATTACACAAACAATATCATCTCACTCTCTCATCAAGGTTAGTTATCACATTAAATATGCACGATACATCTTTGACCGAAAGATCGGTCTGTATCTGGTCGTCGGGGGAAATGTTCCGTGGAGACTGCGTCTGGCTTCACGGATCCCCTCCTTGTCTAAGGAGGAGAGCGATAACGTAAAAAAATAAAAGACTCCTCCGGACAGATGTATCTTTCTGTCTAGGTTTTGGAATGTGCTGACTGAATCAGATGGTAGTGACATAGGAAGTGATGCCAACACGGCCATTCATGTTTGTACATTAAAAATTCTTCATCATGGAGTCTTCGTACTTATGCATTAATACAGGGAACCAAAACAAGGACCTAAAACCATGATAATTTTACCTTGTTATATCAGGTTTCTCACTATATCAGTGTACAGAAACAAAGAAATATAAAGAGTTTGGACATGAAAAATCATCTTGTTGTAACAGGGTTTTGTTATATTCACCCTCTTTACAGCAAGGTTCCACTGTAAAGTCAACCTTGCCTCAGTTGAACTTGTACAAATTCAAAAAAAAAAAAGAAGACTAAGTTGAAGAAAAAATAATTCACTGGATGGATATAAATGTGTACTAATCAAAATTCACAGAAGTCACAGGATATTCTCCAGTATCCTTATATTTGATGTAGACAAGGTTGACTGAAACTTTCCACCGTGAGCCCTTTAACCCTATCGGTTTCACCAGCATCTACACTGACCATGTTGTCTATGGTATTTCAAATCTGTGGTTATGTAAGCATATTGAAACTTAGATTGTAATAAACCAAATTACATTCTTGTTATCTACAATGTGAAAAATGTCAAGATCTCAATTCAAATCCAGTACAGTAAAGCTCACTCATCACATTTGGTAAGTTGAGACAAAGTAACATTATGATATCTTTTTTCTCATGTTACTTCTGATGAAATTCTTTGTCGAAATTCAGAAGTCCACCAACCCAATAGATGTCAAATTGATTTCATGGTCACAACAGAGATAGTCTGGTGTTGACTGCCCTGCTTAACTTGACAGATATTTTCACTTCCATAAACACAAAAGACACTGCAAGAAGAATGCTCTGCAGTGTGGTTCAACTCTTTGATGTGTCAATTTACACTTGTGATTTTATCTTCATCCACATTTACAGAACACACGAAGGACATAATGCATTAAAAAAAAAAATGAGTTACCAACATTTACATACCATGACGGGATAGGAATGGAACACATCAACCCACAGGAGTATTTCTGCAACTTGGTTACCCATACAGGTGTATAACTGATCCCAACAGATAACCTACGATGTCTTCTCATTCACGATGTCACTCAATGTGTAACTCTGAAATCAGAATCTGATGAAATCCAGCATTCAGTAACTCAATGACAAAGCTTAGATGGACAAAACTAAACCTGATAATTTGTAATGTTACCAACATACGAAGGGAAGCATTACTTCACTGCTAACTGGACTGCTGTTTGTGCTTCTCCTAGAACCAGATCCAGTGACTGGTAGCTGCACAGAGAATACTATATGCATTCACTTTGTTTGCGAAGTCTTTCGAGTTACACATTTGTGGAATATGCATTAGGAGAATGGGGGGGGGGGGGGGAGTTATGACATTTGCAAGTGGAGCCCTGGAAAGCTGAATCTATTAAATATGTACAGGGAGAGTTGGTGGAGCAAACATCATCTCTTCTTGAAGCCATACTTCTTCCTCTCGTAGAACAGGTCGGTCTTGGAGCTCCCAAGGTTGACGATCTTTGGACAGCCATCGCGCTGAGGACAAAATGTAAAATAAAGAGACATTGGTCAAAATGTGAAATCAAAAGACATTGGTCAAAAAGTTTTGTTCACCTATTCATCTAACCAGAGAAAATTAACATTTCATACTTCATTCAGCTGCAAGAATAGAGTAATGAAAAAGAGAACCAGTTAAAGTCTTTCTTTACAAACATGTGTGCTACATATACAAATACTCTCCCCACGTTGTCCTCTTTTTTTTTCTTTTTTTCTTTTTTTTTTGCGGGGGGGGGGGGGGGACATGTGGGAAAAGCAAGAAAATTTCTTCTCTATACAATTTGGTCCGAAATGCACATCAATAATATACACAGATAATAGATAACTACCAAAAGCTGGTAGTTTTCCAAATCCAAAGTATTTAAGACGTAATGGCAAACTCTGCATTAACATGTGAATGCACTGATTTCACATTGTATGATTTATGATGTCAAAAGAACAGACCAGGAAGTTTGAACTTCTTGCTATCTCTCTATACACTTATTAACTATTATAAGAACACAAATGTAGAGTTCTGATTTTATCAATCCTATACAAATGACTTAGATGTTGGTCTTTGATTTACATGTGGTATATTCGTTTATACATGTAGGCAGATGTTAGGCACATAATTCAATATCTAGTGTGCTGCTTCTTTTGAAGAACACCCCTGGGGTATAACTCACATCTTTTTCCTGTATGGTGCATTCTTTGCAGTAGTAGGCATCTGACACCCCTGGACCCCCACAAATCACACAGCGCCCCTGGTAGGATCCATAGTTACATTCATCACAGATGCGCACAAGTGTGCATGGTCTGACGTAGGAGTCACAGATTACACATTTCCCGTCACACTTCTCGCACACCCTGCCGATAGCTGAGATATGGGGAAAAGAAAGCAGAGTTATTAATGTACATTTTCTGACCGTATTTCAAACAACTGACAGCACTGGTAAAAATGACTTTGTTTCTGAGATTAACATGAAAAGCTGTTAAATTGATGAAGGTAGTCTGTAAAGATTATTACTATTTAAGTTAAACTTGATAGGCAGAGGTAACCATTGGGGAAAAATAGATTTCTGAAGCAAACTGATGTTCTATAATTAAACAGATCTACATTGTACCTATACAGTGCACACCAATTATGACAAACACAGTAATAAAGAAGTTTTTCGGATACAAACAAAATAAAATTCAGGGCCCAAAATTCATCATCTATGTATATCTTTATCTAATTTATTTGTTCAGATATATTGAAATTTTAACGCGAGAAAACTGTTGGTCCCGAGTACTTTGTTACAGTGGAACCAAATTGAAAAATATAATGCACTACAAACAATGAGGTGACCATTCTATTTCCAGCAGACCCAATAGCAATCCAGTATTGACCTCAAAATAACTTTAAAACAAATCAATATTTTGGGTTACAGAATCATATCACCATGTGTTTCAGCTACTCTACTATGTCATTACAATGTCACTTCGGCCATAAAATAATAAATCATAGAAATAGCAATTGCCAAGTGCATGCAGAAATGAATACTAGTTTGAGACTTGCTGGCTACTACTAATTGTATGCGTAGGTGCATGCCTGATCTGATGGAGGTGCACGTTCTGCTGAAATTAGCCAGTAAATGTGATGGATTTAAGATATGCTGGCTTCTGTAACTTTTTTGAGTCCAATTGCTAGAAACTCAAATTGCAATTAAATACAACTTCACATCAAACAAATATATATGGCCCACAACTTTGCATTTAAAGTTGCATTTTTGACTCATCAAAGATGCGTATGATATTTGCATAAGAAATCAAACGTCCTTTTAGCAACAGACTTTCATGTAAATGCAAAGTTGTGCATTACTAGTGGGACTTGTGTTTGATTTTTCAAGCAGCATTTTTTAATGCAGAGTTTCTAGCAACTGTGTCCAGGAGGTAATTTTTACCTGGGAGTGTTTCAAAGATGCCAACTTTTGTGGCTGGCTAATTTCAGCAGATGATCAGGGAGTTGCGAGTGAGTAGTGCATTGACAGCTATGCAATTTCTCTGTAGGCATCTGTCAATATTTATGAGAATAATTTCACTGATTGCCAAAGTTGGTTGGCAACGCAGTGGCGTTAGTTGTAGCTTTGAGAGGATGACGCATGTCAGAATACATTTCTGTAACCTAAGATGCCATTATGGCATTAGATCTATTGATACGTGTAACTGAGTGAAGTAAAGGTCATAACAGTGTGTGGCCCCTATACTCCCGTCTATCCAGACAACCCCTAGACTAACATCGATTACCCTTCAGTTGCCACTACCTAAAGTCGTTACATTGCATGTAACGCTCGCCGTGATCAGAGATTAGCTGGGGCGACGGATTTTCATCGCTCTCAGGGCATCAAAAGACATTCCTAATTCACCTTTTTCCTCAATAAAAACACAAGTAATTGAAATCCAAATGTATTTTACCATACATGTATGTGGGGGTTCTAACAGGAGACAAAACCCATTTTTAATGCGAGAATGTTTTGATTTCAAATAGATTTCAGGTGGCAGATTAATAAAGTTTTTCAAACGCGATGCTGCACAATGCATCCTGCATTGAAGTGTGCGTATAACACACACACTAACAATGCGTGGCGTGCTATGGGCGGCGAACTAAATCAGTGCCTATTATAGAATGGGTAGCAAAAATCCTGCGATCTCATTGGTTGAGAGCTATGTGTTGATTTGTATTGGCCGCACGCTGAGTCACAGTGGTAAACATGTTATCGCGCAATTAGAGCAAGAGTACGCACACTTGTAACAAAGGTTCGCCCACTAAGCAAGCGTTCGCGCACTCAGTAAGAGACACCTGGCTAAAACAATCATGCATCAGTTTTTACTGGATGCATGGTTCTGAAGAAAAACCATGCGTCCAGTAAAAACTGATGCATGGTTTTCGGGCTCTCGTCTAAGGCAAGCCAAAAGGAAATGCACCCAGTAAATTTGTCATCGGGTAACACGATAGAAAAATGGGTTTTTGGCAAGAAAATTACCCATTCTAATTCTATAAAACAGATGATGCACATGTCTTTTCGTGCGTCAGTCGGAATATAGTGTGCATGCGTTAACTATGGAATTTAGTCTAAACCCACTTGGCTACACCTTGTGGGTTAAACTAGGGTGTGTACAGTTCTGGTCGAGGTGAGGATATAGCTTTTAACGTTTTGCGAGATATTCAGAAACCACTCTATGAGATGTCAAAGATCATGCAATTCTAAGGGGTATCAAAAGTTTATTTGATGAAAATCGGTTTTGAAATGGCTGAGATATCCAAAAACAAGGTGAAACAAAGAGATCCTAATAAACTTGTGGCCTGTCGCCTTTTATTATTATCACTTTTTTGGATATCTCAGCCATTTGAAAACCAATTTTCATCAAATAAACGTTGATTCCTCCTTAAAATTACATGCTCTTTCATGTTTCATAAGAGGTTTCTCATTATCTCACCTGAGAATGTTCAAAACATGAATTCCCACCTCAACCAGTACTGTACAGTCCCTTTAAGGCTTTAAGCATTCCATAGTTACCTTATGCACATTGATATTTCCGACTGACGCACTCAGTGGACCTATGCGTCATTTGTATACCATTACACGTAGTTCACCAACAAGGGAGTGCATAGGAAACTTCTATATAGATCTGACTTAGTAGAATTCTTACTACAAATGTACATTCAATCTCAAGTCATACATACATTGTAGTCATCCCATGTTTTCCTGCTACGACTCTATTCGACCAAGACCAATCCTACTAGCATCAGTGTAAAGCAAGTGGTCCATGATTCGGCAGGGGTTCCATGAATCAACCACTCTTACAAATAAAAATTCACAGAAATTCATGAATCAAAAATGGCGCATATCAAGTGCGAAATTCAAACTATGCAACTATCTCCACACGTGTTCCGAAGAGCACAACAGTGGGCCACGTCGCCGGACCCCCGAAATCGTTGTTGAACCCTCCTGGGTCAACTCGCATGAGCAGTTCAACGGGTAAGTAACAGGTAAGTAAAGTTGCATAGCAACACATATAGACTCGTTTCATTCCAAGTTTTAAAGTTACTAGTCCGTTTATCTGCATTGAATCTATACAGCAAGTACACTTACAGCCATGATTGCAACCGTTTCTGAGATAACTTGAGCGTTTACGCGATATTTATATTTTGCATGCCACCCGTGCCAGAATTTCCTGCATCACCAAGGTTCGGACGCAACGTGTTGTGAATGTATTGAATCTCTCGCACAGCGTGCGAGTATAAGGATAGTACCGCGCTCTCGTAGTGCGATGTACTACAGTATGTATACGGTTTCGCCCGTGCGTAGCCCGCGCGCTGATACATTTACATAGGCAGGGGCGAGCGCACGGCGCGGTACGCTGCGCATGTTGATGCACGGACATATGGGGCCGAACAATGAGTACAGGGGGCCGAACCATGGTTGCAGCGCAAGCGTTCGGATTATGCACGCTATTTTGCTTCCGCTGCTTATGATGACGAACATTGGGCCACTTGCTTTAAACTTATTCATTGTCTTTTAATGGCTTTGATCTTGCTCTTGAGTAGCCTAAATATTGTACCCCGGAAACACGGTACTTGTCTTTTGTACTTGTCATCGTCTTTTGTTTTTATTATTATTTATATCTAGACTTCATGGCTAAATCATGATATCGGTCCCCTCTTCTTGTTCTGCGTGTGCATCTTCACTACAGTTGAACCTCTATTATCCGGCCTCCCTTTATCCGGATCTCTCTATTATCCGGACGCAATCTCGCCGTGATTTTGCCCAACTCCTTGAGAACTCCTACACAAACACACATGAATTACTAACTATACACAGCCCAGTCGCTGTGTACATGGTACGTCGCGACAGGGCTGTACTCGCACGACCACCAACCACTAGGAGAGCGACGTAATCGTATCACGATATCTTTGACTTTTGATACTTACGATCATTTTTGTCACCTCAAACTCATCGAGTATACTCTTCAATATTTACTCTACATCTGATGATATTAGTATTCAAATGTACGCAATGAAACTTACCGAAATTGATCATCATATCCACCATGTCCACACAGTACACAATCTTTCACGCCAGGCCAAGTTTAGATATCGGGTGGTCATGTGATGTGAATGCCCTTTCAAAAGGTCGCGCTGTCGACCGTGCTGCTACACTCAAGCAGCGTACATACGCACGGTTACTAGTATACAGCTATAAACTGTACTGGGCTTGGCGGCGGCTGGCGGCTGGTCGGGCGAGTAACATTGAGCTCCATACCACGGTTATTGTGTAGCAGACGCCAAGGTTTGTTCGACACTTTCAACGCACACGCGCTCGCTATGGAGCACATCCGGTCACGCATGCGCATAAGTCAAGGCGCCATTTTGAATTCTGCAACGACGAAGCCCGACGGTCAGGAATTGCGCCAGAAAGTGTCATTTATTTGTTCCACGGACTTATCGCAAGTGGTCTCCATGGACCCAGTGTGGCGAACTATTCTTCTATAATAGAAACATGCATTTAACGTGAGTAAAGTATTCTGTTTAAAGGAGAAAAGTATACATGTTCCTAAGTTTTGTAGCTGTGTTGAGGTTCCTCACTTCGAGGCTGCATGCCGTGCTCGTCAGACGCTGTTTTCGCATAGCGTAACAGTGTCTGGTCGGGCTAATGAATTACATATTACTTCCAACATGATTAACATACATTACATCAAATTTCCTTCCAAATTGCTTACCCTCAGACATTTTAACATCCCCAAACATCCCCAAATGTAACAATGAAAAGGTTGCAGTATACACATTACTACATGTGGTACTACAATGGGCTACATCAGTACATGTGTATGTATGTACATGTATAAAGCATTGAGTCTCCCGTATCCGGCCAAATCCCTTATCCGGATGAGCCCCGGTCCCGACTTGTCCGGATACGAGAGGTTCAACTGTATGTGCAAAGTCTACAAGTACAATGTCTATGGAGGTTGAAAGGAGTCACCGTTGGCGTTGCACCGGCTATATGACAATGAGGAAATGAATGGCGGTGCAGTGAATGGAGTGGTGGACTATACTATCTATTCGCAACCAATGTTACAGTCCCATGACCAAACGACTCTGAAGGCTTTACGACGCGCCAATAGTATTCAATTAAACCTGACCACGGACACTGCGGATACGAAGAGTTTGTACTATAGCGTGATCCCACGCGAAGTAAAGTTACTGGGACTACACAAGCAAGCGATTACGTCTGTGTCTCATACATTTTCACAAAAAAAAAAAAAAAAAAAAAACTTCCTGATGTCCACTTTGTCATCTATATAATTAAAATATAAAACAGCTTACGTACCAACACCAGGTTGCTTGCGACAAAAAATCAGATCTGGATGATGCTTTGCCATGATTTACCGTCAGAAACACGGTGCACACATCGGTACTGAGAAGAAAATCGCTCGTTGCACGTTTTTGTGCAAACAACGCGGTTATGATGGGTATTACCGTAGAGGGTGCCCTCCTGTTGAAAGTTAAAAGATTATTTTACTCAACAACCCATGGTGGGTATCGGAGTCCAAGATAACTAATGTAAAAACATAGTACATGTATATTCACATTATTAATTCAATAGTACAGAGCTGCAAATGACTTTAAAAATCATCCATACAACACGACTATAACAAAGTGGATAAGAGTGAAATATGATTGATGAAAAGAAAAAAAAAATGTACAGAAACATACAATATACACAATACGGAGTATATTATGGTGAAAAAAAAAACGGAAAAAAAAGGAAGGGAAATATGACGAGAGAGAGAGGAGAGAGAGAGAGAGAGAGAAGAGAAATGGAGGGGAGAGTGGGAAGACAAACAAGTTCCAAATTAATTGTAAAGAAGGCAGAGCCTATAAAAAGACTTGTGTAGTATCTAAGAAAAAGGACAAAATATATACTAGCAATCTAAACGTGTGTCATTATAACTACACGACGAAGCAGTGGCGGATCTAGGGGGGGGGGGAGTTCGGGGGGTTAAACCCCCTCCTTGGGCTGCAAAGTGAAAAAAAAAAGAAAGAACACAGAAACAAACAACAAATACATAATTATTTTAAGACCAAAATGAACATAAAGGCACCTTTCTTGTCTAAAAGTTGTCAATTTCATAACTGAAATAACGAAAATTATAATACACTAACAATATACATTATTTTATCTCTATATTTACTTATGAGTAAATTTAGTGTATATCAAGATGGTAGCCTCGCGTCCTCGAGTGTGCCCCGTGGAACATAACTTAACATAAAGAGAAAAAAATAGAGCATGCAATCAAGTATGCTTAAAATCGCAAGCTGGCAACCCTAAAAATGAAAAATCTCCCTACGAGTGTGGGAGGGGGGATACCCCCTCCCAACCCCCCCCCCCCCCCCCCTTCGTTCCCTTCGCTCCCTCGGGCTCGGTCTCTACACTCCCTCGCAATACCCAGCTCAGCCCCTGAAACCCCCTCCTTGGAAAAAAAAAGCTATAGATCCGCCCCTGCGAAGCTAGGGGGTGGGGAGGGGCATTTTGTTAAACCTTTTGTCAGATAATATTTTTTCTGACAAACTGTTATAAGCCAGTGGCTGAGAGCAAAATAATTTGTCAGCTAACAAATTTGTCAGACAAAATGCTTCATGAAATGCCCCCCCCCCCCCCCCCCCCCGACTTGACGGTTCACCGTCCTGTCTGCCGTAGATGTAGAATAGAGTCTATTCTCACAACAACCGTTAGACTACTGTATAGGTCTACTTTGCCTTTTCTTTCTCTCATATAGACTCACATTGTATAACTGTAACTGCCAGTGTTTGCCATAATAACTGTTATGTAGAGTATTACATTGCTTATCGTTCTTCCATGCTCCCAGGTGGGGTCCATTCAAGAATAAAATCTATTGTCATTATTTACCCCAAAAAACCCAAACAAACAAAGCAAAACAAAAACAAAAGCAACGATAGAAGGGGAATGTTGTTTTTTAGCTGCACTTTTATCGGTTGATTTTTGTAGATTGGTAGTGTGCTACATTATGTGTGGTTTGCATGCATAGAGTGTGTCGCTGTATTTAGCGGTTTACCGAATACATGTTGTACCTGCCGTGAACGGGCGCACGGCCGCATACTGCCACAGTTACTCTAGTAGTCGATGCACTACTCGCTCCTATAACTTCCCGATCATCTGCTGAAATTAGCCAGCTACTCTGATGGAAAGTTGGCATCTCTGAAACACTCCCGGGTAAAAATATTGCCTCTTGGACACAGTTGCTAGGAACTCTGCATTAAAACGCAACTTGAAAAATCAAACACAAGTCCCTCAAGTGATGCACAACTTTGCATTTAGATGAAAGTCTTTTGCTGAAAGTACGTTTGATTTCTTATGCAAATATCAAACACAACTTTGATGAGTCAAAAATGCAACTTTGCATTTGATTCTGATCAAACGCAAAGTTGTGGGCCATATTTTTGTTTGATGTGAGGCTGTGTTTAATTGCAATTCGAATTTCTAGCAATGGGGCTCAAAAACGTTACAGAAGCCAGCATACCTTAATTCATCACATTTGCTGGCTAATTTCAGCAGAACATGCGCCTCCATCAGACATGCACCTACGCATACAATTAGTAGTAGCCAGCAAATCTCCAAACTTGTATTCATTTCTGCATACACTTGGCAATTGCTATTGCAATAATTTCACTATTTTATGACCAAAGTGGCATTGTAATGACATAATAGAGAAGCTGAAACACGTGTTGGTTTTCTGTAACCAAAAATATTAATTTGCATTGTATTTTACAATTTGGTTCTGAGCTCTCAAAGTTTTTCAGCATATTTCTTTGAAAATTCATTTACATACACTGTACCAAAATTGAAATTTAGCATCCTAAAGCTGTTATAAGAACGTGATGTAAAAAAAAAAAACTCTGAGATCAGCTTTACATAAACATTATTTGAGAACTATGTACTTGTACTTAAGATTGTTCAAAATATAACATTATTATAAACATACCATCCATAATTTGTAAAGTACTTTTTTAGCCAAACTCTACAGCAGGATGAATTCTACAGGGGCGATGGCTGCTTCATTTGGTGAATTTTCATATACAGGGGACTCCTACTGTAACGAAATACTCGGGACCGACAGTTTTCTTTCCTTATATCAAAATTCCATTACATCTGAACAGATAAATTGTATAAAGATATATACATAGATGATTAATTTTAGGCCCTGAATTTTATTTCGTTTGTATCCAAAACTTCCTTTTAACCGTGTTCATCATAACAGGAGTGCACTGTAGGTAGATCTATCGAATTATAGAACATCAGTTTGCTTCAGAAATCTATTTTTCCCCAATGGTTATCTCTGCTTATCAAGTTAAATTTTAATAATAATAATCTTCACAGATTACCTTAGTCATTACAGCTTTTCATGCTTTTCTCAGAAACAAAGTCATTCTTATCAATGCTGTCAGTTGTTTGAAATACGGTCAGGAAATGTACATTGATAATATCTCTGCTTTCTTTTCCCCATATCCCAGCTATTGGCAGGCAGTGTGAGAGGTGTGACGGGAGATGTGTAATCTGCGACTCGTACGTCAAACCATGTACACTGGTGCGCATCTGTGATGAATGTAACTACGGATCCTACCAGGGGCGCTGTGTGACCTGTGGGGGTCCAGGGGTCTCAGATGCCTAATACTGCAAAGAATGTACCATACAAGAAAAAGATGTGAGTTACATGTATACCCCAGGGGTGTTCTTCAAAAGAAGCAGCACACTACATATCTAATTATGTACACTGTACCTAGCATCTGCCTGCATGTGTAAACAAATATATCACATGTAAATCAAAGACCAAATCGAGGTTATTTATGTAGGGTTGATAAAATAAGCTACATTTGTTATACAGCGAGATAGCAAAAAGTGCAAACGCCTGGTCTTTTCTTTGGACATCATAAGTTGTACAGTATAAAAAGAAGGCATTCTCATGTTAATGCAAAGTTTGTCATTATGTCGTAAAAACTTTGGAAAATTGCCAGCTTTTGGTATTTATTAGTGTGTATCATTGATGTGCATTTCAGACCAAATTGTGAAGGGAAGATCAAATCGTCGTGTGAGAATGAGAAGGGCGTTTCTCTCGGTATCAACACTTGCGAAAGGGCGGCAAGACGCTCGAAAATTTGTGTGCAGAAATAAACTGTTGGTGATACAGCATGAACTTTGTTCCAGTTTTGTTACTTATATATATATATATATATACACTTGTATATATATATATATATATATATATATATATATATATATATATACATATACACATATATATTGTATATATATGTATGTATGTATATATATATATATATATATATATATATATATATATATATATATATATATATATATATATAATACATATCCTCTCTCATGTACTTGACTCTCTGGTGAAATAATCTTGGATAAATGCATTTGTAAGGGAATATCCCTCATCCGAACAAAAATCAAATCCTCCCTTCACTATTATATTCTTTGGTTTGATACAAAATAACCAAGTCAAAATCATAAACAAGTGTCAAATATTGTCTCCATGCAAACTTTTATTCCATGCACTAGTCAGACATACAAATATAGCCATTAAGCAAGAGCTACTCAAAACAATCTGGACAGACATCTTTAAGTTTCAGTCAAACTTTGGCACTGAATAACATCTACGGCAGCGTTTAGTAGAAGCTTGATAGCCCTTACAGTCAACAAACCAAAGCTAACTTGTAGTGAAATTAGTTCATTTCCATATCCAGCAGTAATCCGTAAACATAGTGTGGATATAGTCATCTTAAAGTAATCACAAATCACGGTTATGTCTGATCACATGTGTTAGTCAGATACCAGCTAGCAATTGGATAAACATGATGATGGTTTAAATGGGCATTGCCATGGCAATGAATGTAATGTTCATTTCATCAAAATATCTCAGAATATTTGCTTCTCTTATCAGACATGATGTCGCCAAGCCTTGCTCATTATTCAAAACCATCCTTTTATCATCAACCCTAGCTTCCATTTCTGGCATTAAAATGAGAAAAACATTGTAAAATAAGACACCAATACTTTCAACATCCATTAAAATACACACATATTGGAATTGTCCGGATGTTGTTCAAATCCTCACTGAATTAATGGACATCAATGAAGTTTTAAATCCCATTAATCAATATTGGTGATTAAAATTCAGAAAATGATTTCTTTGGGACTTCTTTTTGACTGGTGTAATAACCATTACAAAAGCACAGACCATGTCTTCTGAAAAGGTATTTAACACAGAACGTGGAACATGGGGTTGATTGTAAAACATCACATACGTATATGAAAAAAATTGTTTGTCTTAATTCCTGTCTCAAAGTATTCATAATTTTCCTCATTTATTGATTCTTATTCATTCACAACATCTTTTAACGGGGACATTCTTTTCAGTTCTGCTGTTATCCAGCAGACCTGCTTTTTAATGAATATTAAGTCCTTTATAAAGTGTACATAGATTTTAAGAGTAAAATCAAAACAAAACAAATACATAACCCTTTTTCCTTTTTTTTTTCTTTTATTAAGAAAAGGGTTCTCATTTGGCAAAAAAGGGAGAGAGAAATGCTTGGATAACCACTTTTCGATGTGTAATGACACAAAAGACGGCAAGGTTTATCCACTCGGACACCATGCATATTCCAGCGGTGTACGTGAGATGAGTAAGTTTGCAGTAGCTGTGACATCTGTGTTCCTCACTCAGTTTGTTCCCTTCATAGGTGTCATAATACATCATTTCTGCTTTCAGGTGAGAAGCCTTCCATGAGTGCATGTTCATCAGTTGCTTACATTGTCAGAACTAGACACAATTCTGACATCCTAAATTGTGTTACTGCATAAGAATCTAATATCTTTACTGCATGGTAAGTGTTATCTATGTCCAAAGGTGTCTAAACTCTTGATTAAATGAAAGATTTCTCTTTAGTACACAAAATAATTCAGGGCTCTAGAGATTGCAGATTAAACAAGCACATGAGTACAAGTATATCTGGTTTAAGTACAATGATTTGTGAAACAAAGGACACAAAATGATATTTCACTCCAGCCTAGGTTGCGCCCTTAAAATTTGCCGAATCCTCTCATTCATTTTCAATGAAAGACCTGAATATGAAATTACTATGATTAAGTGTTTGTTGTTAAAATATACGGTAGACACTTTGCATGAATTGTACTTGTATTTGTGCCAAAATTTGTTCTTGTGGAGAGTTCTGACGAACTTTCTTTTTTAATGAAGTGGATGATGATTTGTAAAAATTCCTTTTCTGATGCAAAGAATGGTAAAGGTCTTTATTAAAATCTGACTGGCGACCAAAAGTCGAATTGCACAGATGTACATAATTATAGAAAAGTATACATAGACATAACAGGAATGCTATGAAACATGGCAATTAACACGTTCAAGATTGCACGCAAATAATACAAATATAACTTTTAAAAACATGATTTTAAAAGGAATGAAAGGAAAGAATGAGAAAGACTTAAAAGTCCTTGAGAGACTGGCTGGTGGTATATTGCACCACCAACAGTGAGGTGCCGTAGAGATTGGTGTGTTGCACTGTACAATATTTCCGTTCTCTGTTTCTATCGAAAGGAGTCAAAGAGTTGGGATGTACACCTTCTCCATAATTAGAATTATTATGCAAAAATGGGGGGGGGGGGGGTAACACACTACGATATATTCTCTTCTGGGTGGGCCACCTCTTCAAGTGATGCCTCCTCAAAGGTGAAAGGCAGGGAACTCCACTTTTGGTAGTGTTTGGACTTGGCGTCATTGTCTATTACAAGGAAATATTTCACCGAGATGGCAAGGATGTAAGCTTCTCTGAATTTCAGAACTATACCCCACTTGTTGTGACAATCCTTGCATACTAGTTCGTGCTCACTCTTCCTCACGCTCGCCCATTCCCTCTTCTCGGGCGAGTCGCGGTCAGTGGAAAGTCTGACCACTTTCTTCTCAAGAAAATCAGGGGCAATAATGACGTGGTGACCTCCCGGTATCACCCTGATGTCGCTTGACCGACAGACAAGAACCCGACACTTCTTGCATCGGAATTCATGGTTCAATTCAACATGTTCATGGGCCAATGATTTTCGTCCCAAGTGCCTTCCTTGGATGGCTGTTATCTGACAGAAAGAGATGAGACATCTACCTTTAGTACTCACTAGTCAACTTTTCTATACCATAATAACTACCTATATATTGTCTGTATGTCTCACAGGGATCATTAAGTCTCACGAAATAATCACTCTTCATTTCTCATCTACTCACATACACATCCTGCTTATAAACGGATGAAAATTCTGCCATGAAATTGTTCCATCCTATACATCATAAATTGCCGGACATAATATAACACCAGTACTCAGCATCAGTGTTGTGTGTAAATTTTGTGAGGATGGTAGTTGGAATATGACAAAGACCAGGCGAATTTTAATGTACATGGTATACAATGGCCAAAAACTGTGTCCAATCAACCCTATATAGTCCTGGATGTGTTTGTTCGTCATGCTCTGTGCTAGTCTTTCTACAAGCCTTATACCATATTTTTTATAAACACCTTGCAATTTCATTAATTCAAAATGATCATTTTTCTACTAGCAAAAAAAAAAACCAACAACAACAACAACAAAAAACAATCTTGACAACCTATTAGAGACTGACTATAAAAAAAGTAATTCTGAACCAAGAGAAGATTTGTGCACATTTGACCCATTGGCACAGAACGGGCTGAAGAAGAGATGGACTTACTGGCTAGGTGACTCTGTAGTACTAGTAATCATAAAACTGCCAACTAACTGTAGGCATGCCATAACTGCACTGCAAAAATTAAACTAGAATATACCTGATGTACGTGAAGTCTATGGAGACAGCAACAAATTCTTCTTACCTTCTGCTTGAGCATCTCTTCCGGGAGTTCACTGAGCTCCTCCGTAGCTTCCCTCATCACTTTCTCCTGCTCTTTACCAAGTTGGTCCTTCTTCTCCAGACCTCTTTCTTGGTGGACCACCAGCTCAAACCGGCCTCCCGGGGCCCGGGTGCGTCCTTGGGACATTGATGATAATGGTGGTGATAATGATGACGTTAATGATAAAAATGATCATGTTTCTAGGTGCTCTACAACCCACACAAATGTAAGCATATCAATATAAGGGTGCAAAATTATGTATCGGGATCTCAAAGAATGTTGTGTTTCCAGCCTTTGTTTACAAAAACCTAGAAAGAACTTCTTGAAAACGCTGATCAGATTGTCACCAAACTTGGCGGGTATTATCGTTAGGGTGATAGAGTATGTGTATCTATGCAAATGGACACCATTCCTCACTTGGGGGCCCCCAGGGGCACAACGCCGTGGGGGGGGGGGGGGGGGGGAGGGGGAAGGGGTGATTCTCACAGAAGATTATACAGTACCAACAAAGAAAAGTGCATGACCACCACACTGGGTATGTGAACTTCAGCTATTGAAAGGGAACACAAATATAAGTCAGCTAGCTGCTGAATCATGGACGAGAACGCTCTTAAAAGATTTCTAATAAACAGACCCCAGAAATGTTGTAAGGAAATGACTTTTTTTTACTCTTTTTACTACAGTGACCAAAATATGGGGAGGAATTCCCTTTCATCCAGAGCCGGACTCCACATTTCTGAGGTTTGGTGCTGTATCTTTGTATTATCGTTTTTACTATTCATTCTTACAGTCTCAAGTGGAATAAAATGTTCACTTGCTTTCGAGCCCTTTGTTACTTATAATGATTATTTATCTTGGTTGCAGAATTTTCAATAGCCTCTTAATTCCTGACTTTATAACCAAATCTTAAAATTGCTCTCTCTCTCTCTATCAAATTGGCAACACTTTGAAAATTTTCTCTCTGATTTTGTGCAGATGTAATGACTTTAACCAGCTCCATCTATTTTTTTTTTCCAATATAAGACACACAGTGAAATTGAAAGGTGCCAACTCAATGTTAACAATTTTTCCCGGGCAAAGCAAAAATTCCCCTGGGGAAATCCCCCCAGAACTCGACTGGTTAACTTTGATCTCTGTTCATACCTCTGGCCTGAATGCATCCTTCACCATCACTGATGTAGTTGTAGCGGAACACAAAGTTGCAGGCTGGCACGTCGATGCCTTGCTGTACAAATGTTGCAATGAGCAGCTTGTGTTCCCCGTCGCGGAACTTGTTAAGGATATCCCTTTGGTGCCGCAAACTCATTCCTGTTGGAAATGGGACAGTGTGAGGATCTCTGTAACTTCTCAGTTCCCCCTCTAAGAGCTAAAGAGCAAATTCACAGCAGATATGAAGCTCACAGTCAATAACTGGTGCACCCCTGCAGCTTCTCATGCAGTTGACTATATGCCACAAAGATACATGAATATTACGTCACGATATGGCACATATTTCTCAATCGGCATTTTGTCTTCAACATAACGACGTTCGTTTGATCACATGGTGCCATGTATAGACCAATCAGAGAACAGGATCTCATTAACGAAGAATATAATACAAACTGCATGATTAAAAAGCAGACAAACTATCAATTTTGCCAGCTCACTCCTAATCACACTGGCACATCATACAACTATCATTTCCCCACCTGGGTTTCTGGAGCCAACCAATTCCTCGGCGTTGAATTCCTGCAACCCTGGAGTGTCCATGATCCACGACTTGAGTGCCTTGGTGGAGGCAATGGTCTGAGTGAAGAGGATCCCACGGAAGTTGGCCAGGCCTCCCTCGAGGGAGTGACAAGCTCCTTCTATGAGCTCCTGAAGCTTTACCAGACCAGGGTTCTTGCTGTATGGACTCTTGCTGAATTCCTCAAGCTTCACCTCTCTCTCTGTAACAAAGGCAACAGAGAGAATTTATGTGACACCTTTACCTTCAGGGAATTACTTTCTTCACTGAATGTCCACAAGGAAAGACACAACAGAGATTGATAAAGAAAGTTCTTTACACTTCTGATGTTCATTTTGATATCAACTTTCAAAAGGCATGGTGGACTACATGACATTGTGACCTAATAAGGCATGCATGCTGAATAAAAGTATGTGTCGTCATGTTTGAATAAGACATTCTCGAATGTCGTATCTCGAGCCATTCACGAATCTCACAATCATACGTATCATTAAACTTCCATCATCCAGCATGCTAGAATAATTCATAACACAAGGACATGTCCAGTATAAGTCAGTATTGAATTTGAGAAATGTGCAATAATGATGGATAAAATTAAATAATCATGTTTCGTGTAACCAATATAATGTGACCATGTATGTTATATATAATGTCACCTACGAATGCCTCTGACAGTGATTAAAGCTTTGAAAAACAAACAAAAAACAAACAACACATTCCATTCCACGTATTTCACTGATCATGAAACACATTTCAGTATTGACTTGCCATCAATTTGATGCCTTTCACTATTGTCTTGATAATATTCCCATTACATGTGACTAAAAATCCATTCACATCAAGTTACATGAAACAAAGCAAATCAAAATATCATTAAATCTATTCCTAACTAATTCAAAACAATGCAATCCCCTTTCATCCACTTTCATTCAACTGAAATGATAATATACCCTACGAAGACATCATAGAAAAGCTGACCCCTGAATAGCTTGATTAGCTCGCAGTCAGCACTGGTCCGATCGGACCCCTTTTCCTCCTCTTTTTTGATGAAGTTCTGAAGGTAGAGTAGAGCGTCTATGGTCCGCGCAGTTTCATGTATGGACAGAGCAGTGCTGTACTCCTGACAGTGAAAATATAACAAGTGCAAATTCAATTCATATCAATTCTTCTCATATGAAAAAAAAAAGCAGATTCTAGCCAAAGATTTATCATTTAAAAGCTGGTTCTTCATTAGTGAAATGACCGATTGGTAGATGGTGTCATGTGTGTGAGGCACACTTTATGTGATAGTCCTAAATGGAATATTGGTATTTTTTCCATGGCAGTGCATGGGGTGACTTCAGTTTTATCAGCATTATAACATGAAATTCTCCACAAATTTGGGCATGAGGCAAACGTTATTTTGTTTAACAATTCTCAGATATGATTAACTTTAATAATACATGGTATAGGCCTATCATGGGGTTGTTTAGTCACCGATTGTAAGAAATACTCGGTAGTTTTTTCTGAATTCATACTTCTAGCTATTCTTCAATCCTCCTCGATATTCTCTGTTCATACTTCGTATTTCTGTCATTATCGATTATGTGGCATATTTCCCTCGCTCGCGATTTCTTATTATCTCCTGGACGTTCTTTGTGCATACTTTGTATTTCTGCTATACCTCGCTCGGGTGATCACGCAACTCTCCAGAAGTTTTGTGACGCGGACATTGGTTTTTTTTTTGTTTTTTCTTTGTCTTGTTTATTATTATTCGACGTTTATATTTTTCCCCGAATTCACAAATTGTCATTCCTTTCAATTGTAAATATCGAGTAAGAATTAACCTCACATCAGCATCTGGGAATCTACACCCTACAAGCAATGCTCCGATGTAGATTCCTCATATTTCACATGTTAAATTGTCTTGTAAATGCCGTACTTGACAATTCATCCATGTTTTTTTATTGTTATGTTTATGGTTTATTTATTTGTTGAAATGTGGAATATGGAACAATAAAAAACAAACAAAAAACAAGATATTACTTGGTATGTGGAAGTATAAAGAAATACTTGAGATTTCAGAACGATCAATGGGACGTACCTTGAGATACTCTGTGTAAGTTTTTAGTTTGCGGTGGCGCAGTCTGCAATCTTGTTGCTCTGAGATCTGTACGTTCAGCCTGCACAGCTTGTGGTTAAATTTCTCACAGGAAGGGGAGGTGCTCAGCAGTTCGGAGAGTGCGCTCCGGGTGCTGTTGAAGAGTTCACACCCTGAAGTCAAAATTATGCAAACAAGACCAGAAGTCCTTACATGCAGTGCTCACAATGAGCATAGCAAGTTCACCTTCCACGCGTTCTTGAAGACTATTTTACCTCTAAGAATATAGCAAACTTGGGGGAGCAAATTAGGGCCCAATTTTACATTTTCATCTTGTTCTTGAAAAGGCATGGTCAAATTTTCATAAAACCAGGCGAGTATTATCACTATATATAGAGTGTGATAGAATATCATACTTGTGTAAGTGGGCACTTTTCCCCACTTTCCCATTCTATGTAGATTTTCTTCTATTTTCTGGTAGTAATTACTGATTTCTTTCTATATTTTCGCAAGACTTCGAAAGATAGCTTTATGCACATGAGTTATCATATAACACCCAGATAGATCCTTGTCATTTGATGGGTTATTTGCTATTGATCATTCGTCTCATCGTGGAGCTATCTCCATGGTCTCATTTTACCGTTGGGTCATCATTCATGCAATGAGGCTCCATTTACCATTGTTTACCGTGCAATCTTTGATCCATACGATTTGATCCAGTGCACGCACGCCGAGATCAGGGAGGTGCCAAGATCGAGCCCGGCACACTACTACCAGGGGCGGATCCAGGAATTTTGTAAAGAGGGTGCGCCTTTACAAAATTAGGGGGGGGGGGGGACGCACGCACCCTTCCCCATTTTTCTTATTTCTTTTGTTTTAACACACACACACACACACACAAATTAGGGGGGCGCCCAGTGCGCTGCACCCTGGATCCGCCACTGCACCACGCTTGTAAAACACTGGTGCTTGCAGTGTGTATGCGACAGTGAGCTAGTGTAAAGAGCTCAATGCATGAGCACTCTCTCAATCTCAGATCTCGCACAGTCTCCATTCTTTCTAAATTCAGAAAACATCAAATGACAAGGATCTACTTTAGGTGACATAAAACAAATGATAAATGTTTTTCATTCGTGTAATGGACAGAATATTTAATTTGGTGAAAGGTGGATCATTTAATCCTTCACCTAATGAAATATTCTGTCCATTGCACTCTTAAACATTCATTATTTGTATACCAGGAATGTGTTTAACTAACCCGGAATCTTGTTAATCAAAGTAATGATTTTAATCATGATATCTTGGATCTCTTCCACAAAGGCATCTTTTTCTCGTCCTCTGACAGTGTGACAATCTGGATGGAATACAGAAGAAAGAACAAAAAGAGAAACATGCATGACAGACTTCAAAGCAAGGCTTCTTCGTTTAGATACCTACGTATTCAAGTGTGCTGTTTTGTGTCAGTAATATATTTAGTCCATAAGGAACCACTTCTTCTCCTTCTTCATCTTCTTGATTTTATTTTTCTTTTTAAAGGGAAATAAGATTCGTGAGCAAACAAGTCAGAGATTTATAAGAGTCCCTGATATCACCTCTTCCTCTTATTTGCTTAGTAGACAATATGGGCAGATGGGAATACAAGTATAATTTTTGAATTCCGTAACCCTCTTTTTTTGCTTGTTTATTTGTTTGTTTGTTTGCTTTCTAGTACTTCATTCATTACAGTCAACTCAAACATGGAGCAAATTTATGAATTGTATTTACTGCATCTCCCCCTCACAGACACCATAGAGCTTACAACATGCAGCCTCTTACTTCAGGCAAACTTGCATTCATCAAACAGAGTGAGAGTTGAGGGTGTGGAGGATAACACCACAAACTGACTGCTGAGGCTAAATTACACGAGTTTCTGCTATATGTCACTTGCTCACCATCTTTCGGTTTGTTCTCAGCATCAGCCAGGCTCTTCCTGCGTCTCTTCACTGTGGACACTCTGACTGCATCCAAGTTGGCGCAAATGTTGATCATGTACCTCAATGTTTCATTCTTTTTGAGTGCATGTCCCAATCCAAACGAAGCTGTCATTCCCAAGATCTTTGCAAAGGAGTCACCATCATCATGAATCAATGGTCATTTTACCACGTAGACACCAAATTCAATTCTATTCAATTTAGTTAATTTTCATATTTCTCATAATGGGATATACATTGTAAATAATGTAAGCACAAATCATCATACTTTGTCAAATTGTGTAATGCCAAAAAAAAAAAAAGGTATATAAACATACACATTGATGTAGTCGTATATACGGTAAAGGTTGTACATAATGATTATATCAGAGAAGTAGGACGGGGTGTTACGGCACAAATTGTCGCCCCGTCACAAATTGTCGCCCGGCGACAATTTGTGCTGCTTGTGCAGTTCCCAATTTTTTACCTCGATGGCGACAATTTGTGCCGGCAAAATGAAACTTAGCTGCACAAATTGTCGTCGGCCATGCACTATGAATTGTGTGGTTGGGGTGGTTGCTCCGGTGTTATGTTATAGGTGTGACTTGTGTATGCGTTTACGCATAGCTGTGTGTGTGCGTGTGTTTGGAGTATAATAATACAATAAGTGGAAACTGTGTGCATGTGGTTGTATAGTGGTAGTGGTTTGTTTGTCTGTGTGTATACGTGTGTTTTCTTTCTTTTTCATACTTCTTTAGTCAGAGTGTACGTGGTATTTGAAACACTTTCTCATACCTACCAATTTGATAACAATTTATCATGGTTTATTGTGTTATCTTGATGTTCTATGAGGGCGACATGATTTCATTTCTTCCTTTTTTTTTTCATTTTTTGGGCCACCAAATTTCTTTGTCTGGCCACCAAAATATGAAATTCGATGATCTGAACGGGCCACTATAGAAAAAAAAAAGTTGACTGCCGAACCTTGCATGAAATATAGTTAGAATAAGACGTAAGGTAGCATTACCATGGCAATCAATGAATATCTTACACAGAAAGTTACATCTCACACTTTCAAATATTCGAAACTCACTTGAGGAAGGGACTTGTTAAAGTTTTCTCCTTTTTCTTGCAAGGTCGACTTCATCTCAAAGTACTTCTTCATCACCTTGTTGTATTGGCTATCCTTCTGCAAAACAAACAAGACCGTAACGCCTTACATAATGAGGAGCTCGCGAAGATTTTAGTAATACAAATCTCGTTCGGTTACACGCCCAGAGTGTACGTGAAGGCACAACACATATTGAGCGATTTTCAGCGCGCTGCGGTCTGGCTGAAAAAGACGAACAGTAGGTAAAGAGGTTGGGAAGTGCTGCTAAAAACTAAAATCTATTGTGGCACTGTAGCTTTCGTATGAATATATATATATATATATATATATATATATATATATAATATAATTGGGAGGAGGGGTGTAACACATAAAAACATCGTACGCTAAAATTGCAGAGCTTTGTGGATGTATGGTTGTATAATGACTTAGAAGTTGAAATAAGACATCACCTTTAAGTTGACTGCAACAGATATAAAAACAAACAAATAAAAGAAGTATCATTCAAATCTAAAACAACTAAAACAAATTAGAAAGTAATCAAAGTCCTAAATCTACTTGTTTTCACACACACACACACATACACACACACATATTACATGTACAAATGATATCAACTGCAATCACTATGCAAATTATAAGAAGTGACGATGTGTCATTCCCTTCCAAGTTCCAGCTTTCCAATTGGCCCGATCAATAATCTCTAGTGAATCTCTTGGTTTGAAAATAATTCAATATAAATAGATGATTCTGGTCCCATTCTGGTGGGATTAAAAACCCTCAGTTCATGACAATGTGATAATCAGCAAAGAAATCAGGCCAATGAATGTGTGCTGATCAACACAAAAACTCATTTAGGATTGATGTCAACAATGAATACTAGACAATGCTGCTTCTCCAGCTGCCCGATCATAAACACCCTACCTTGGTTTCATGACACTCGTCAAAGATGATGAGGTCAATGTCCTTTAAGAAGACTTGACCTTTGACGAGCGCGTCCACCAGAATTTGGGCTGTCAGCACCACCACACTGTTCTCCTCCAAGAGAACCTCCAGGGGAATCCGAGTGGGGGCGGAGAGTCCGTGATCACCACAGACGTAGGCAACCTTGTCTATAAACTTCTTGAAGAGAGTACTTTTCTGATACACAAGAGGTACCTTCAGAATTAATTAGTAAAGTTTCTCATTAATGATTAAGGCACAAAATTAAATTACTTCATCTGGACTTACTGTTTAATTTCGAGAACGTTTTCACGTCCGATTTGGGATGCTTCGTCAGCTCGTCTGACTCCCAATGGCGGGAAAGCGCCGTTGCCTATCGGCGTAGACACTCGGTCGATGTCATTTTAGTCGTTGAGGAATTCTCCAGATGACAGAGCTGTACACCCAGGAGAGGTTGTGTCGCAGTCCCCTGCCCTTATCAAGGGTGGGGTTCTCGGAGTTGACTGACGTAAGACGGCTTCCCGGATCCCCTCTCAAACCGGCACCCAGGCCCCTTGTCTGGCTTACATTTTTGTCAAGGGAAGTTGTGTTTGAAGGTCTCCAGGTGGGAGAGCACGCCCGAATCAATGCCCAATGTACCTAGTCTTCGATGTGAACCGCTTATAAAGAAGCTGCTTGGTTTCACAAAGGTATTTCTCTTGCAATCCTCCTCTTGACATTAAATGACGCAGACGATTTTCTTTTCTTTCTTTCTTTCTTTTTTCTTCTTCTTTGGCACCTTATTCTTCAGGGTGCAAGTTTCTGCTATAGTATATTTTTTTTTCAGCCGGTTTGAAGTAAAAGAGAACGCGCTAGCCTGAAGGGATCCGTTGGATTTTCTCCGAAAGCCCGCTGACATAAGGCACCGATCGAGACACAATGCCCCAGCGTTGCTCTGCTGGACATGACATGTTTCATTGTCACGATGCTGACGTTTTCGTAGGTGAATAGCTGATGAATGTGCATAGAATATGTGCTTATTATAACCTTCAAGATTTTTATACGTGTACAATCATTTATCTAGACATAAACATTCATTCATTTGTCCTATATAGTTATTATTAATTTGATGTGTATTCACACACATATACATGTTATAGTATGCACATCACATCTAACACAATGTTGACTCATACAGATTAATATTTCTTTTAATGATTTTTTTTTTACAATGATATTGATATTGTATTGCTGTATATCTCTTGTATGTCTAACATGGATGTTATAGGTGTATTTTGTATATGTATGTATTGATGTATGTATGCATGTAAACCAAACAAATTTCCAGAAACGGACAGTAAAATCAAACTGACTTGAACTGAATTAAATTATCCTATAGACAAAGAGCCTCTGTTGGTTAAAGAGGGGTCCGAGAAGCCTTCTACGTCAGCTCCGAGAACCCCATCCTTGATAAGGGTAGGGGTCTGCGACACAACCTCTCCCGGGTGTACAGCTCTGCCATCCGTAGAATTTCTCCACGACTGACTCCGGACAATAACACCGACAGTTCGTCTGAGCTGATCGACAACGACTTTCCCGTCCAGAATCGGACGTCCCATTCGCGGAATTAAAACAGTATAAAGTCCAGACACCGGATGAAGAGATATCATCTAGTACCTGGATGAATCAAAACTAAATTACTCACTTTTGCACTGGAAAATGAGACAACTGAATAAGATATATGGGTAAATTTCACGAAATATAATATTATGATGATTTTTTTGTCAATCGGAGTAATTGATTTTCACTTTTCATGAAACAGCAAAAGGGCATGCAAATATTGAGATGACTCACATGTTTTCATTAAAAATAAATCAACTAAACACACAAATTCCCCATACCTAATTAGATATTCGTTAATTCGAAAATGAAATAAACTCGCTGTATCTCGGGGCAGGTTCATGCGAAGTCGCTGTAAGTCGCCGTATTCGTTCTAAACTCGCGCGTATCTCATGGACAACTCAGCCTGACTCGCAACACCTTCTAGTGCTCGTACTCCACTCTTGGAAGATAGTGAATCATTACGAGTTACATAGAGTTCATCTCGAGCTAGTGACGAGTGATGCGAGTGTATTACGAGTACCACGAGGTGTAACAAGTTGCTATTTTTTAACGTGCTAAAGAATTGACACAGTTGTACCAAGTTACGCCGAGCCGTGTCGAGTTGTCGCGAGTTACATTTAGAGTTTTACCCGAGTTATCACGTGTGCCTCCTTTATTAGGCAACTCGTCCCAACTCGCCATGACTCGCCACTACAATTCTGCTAGGCGGAAAGAAATTTTCACGCGAGTTCACTCGAGTGAAATCTCGCTCTAGCTCGCCTTCACTGGAGACTATAACTCGGCTAAGTGGGAGCTAAATGAGCACTTTCATTCTGTGAGAGGTTTTTTTCAAGAATTTACAACACTATAATCACTATCAATATCTCTCATATCAGAAAGTGAACATACAACGACATGATAAATCATCAGAGTTACTTAAAGTGTCTGTATGGATACCGAATAAGGACAGCTTTAAAAATGGGTTAATTGCACTCTACCAAACAACCAACAAAAATACTGAAACTGAAATACTAGGGCAGAAATACAAACATACACACACACACACACACACACACACACACACACAAATCCGTAAATACAGCGTCAAATCAGTCAAAAGCATTTTATTGTACAATAGTCATCACACACTTGCACACATGAAACTGTTATATTTTGCTTAATCTTCACCTCACAATGGTCCACTGAATGTAGGTTATACCTAATACTAGCAATGCCAATATCCAATAGTGAGAAGAAAAAAAAACAACAACAACAAAGTGAGTCTGTTGCTAAGCAACCAACCTGATTCACCACAAAGACGATCTTCCCTTCTCCTTTGGTCTTCCTGAGGACCTCTAAAGCCACGGCCACAGAAACGTACGTCTTGCCTGACCCAGTGGGGGCAACAATGACAGCGTTCTGGCCACTGATGGCGGGCTCCGCTAACTCCCTTTGGTAGTCTTCCAACGTCAGAGTCTCCTTCTGTACTGCTCCTGTACATATATGTATGTTATATGTACACACACACACACACCAGATATATATGTATGATATATATATATATATATATATATATATATATATATATATATATTATGTATGCATACACACACACATATAATTATATATATATATATATATATATATATATATATATATATCAAATAACTATGGATCCAGCCTTAGGGAAACATTGTATGCTCATAATTGTTTTATTAATGAGACATACGACCATAATTTGTGTCTCCTTAACGTTCTAAACTACATTACATTGTATATCCCATTCAATCGCATGCTTTACTGCTGACATTGCTTATCTACAAAATTTCTCCTAAAGCTGGATGGATTCAGAATTATATGTATAGGGCCTATATTATATATTTTCCGGCGGAGACCAACTCTTAACTCAACAGCATTTTCCCCCAAAAGGAGGAACAGTACGACGAATAATAATAAGCCATGCAGTTCGGTGTTCCAATTTGAGCATGAGCAGAAAAAGTTCATTTATATTGAGAGACAGAATGGTTTTTAAATTTACTGAGATGAGCATCTGTGATGCAATGATTATTCATGTAATCCTTAGTAACGGTGCCTGCCAATACATCCACCTGACAGCAAGCCTGGTATTTGGCAACGTTGACAGAAAAAAAAAATATATGATAATGATAATGATAATAATAATAATAATAACAAATTCTTATACAGCGCATTTCAGACTTGAAAAGAATTTCAGTGCGCTTTACAAACAAACAAACAAACAAATTATACCATAATTCAAAATATAACAACAAAATGCATTCGTAACTGCACAATGAAATGGATGCTTCCCAAAATGTTGATTGACGAACCATTCTCGTCACTTGATCTACGCAGGTTCATTCTTTGTTTGAATACGAGTTCCATATTTATTGCTATGTTGGGCAAGCTGATGCATTATGTCGCTTTGAATCGAGTGAAGTGCCTAACCAGCTGAGAAAAATGAAAGGTCATTACTAGTAATCTGTATCCACTTGTGCACATGAGCTATCTCCGAACTGGCTTATTACAAAGCTACACACAGTTTTCTCTTTCCTCATATCTCTCATACTGTATAGATTTTGATACGTATTATGATAATAATGATTATGATGATGATGATAATGATAAAATAAATTATTGTTTACGTTATTAATAGTATTATTATCATTACTACTACTACTACTACTATCATTATTGGAATAAATGCACACACAAAAAAGAGAGAATCAAATTAGTTTACTTCCTCAAGCAATATGTACATGATAGTAAAGATCATTTACACAGATTCTGATTAAGGAATCAAGTCAGTCAAAATGTACTGGTAATAAGAGACTTCTTATACATAAACGTTTTTCTTCTATTCTTAAACAGCAAACAATCGTCCTTTGTAAGGGAAGTGCACAAGCTGGTTTCACTACAAGCAGATGCTGAGACATAATATCCTTGACATTTAACATAAAAAGCTCATCTCATTTATGATCATATCACTCTGCAACTAAATCAAATCATACTGTTGTCATTTTAGTTTCACTGAAGTCAAGCCATAATTATGAGCAGACATCATATCATAAACATATTTTCTTTTTAATTAGGAACTTAAATTTCCACAGGATGACATGTCTTTTTGTATGTACTCACCATTATGTTGTTGGGACTGCAGTTGCACTTGATCCATAGCAACAGACAATATTCATTGGAACTACGAACAGCACCTTCAGGGAAAGAGGAATGCAACAGTTCTTTATTGCAGGTTTCTTTGAGTTGTATTGTAAGCATAAGTAAGACACTGATCAATTAGCCCCTAAAATGTATCTTGCATGAGATATAAGCCCCTTTTGCCTTAACAGTGAATGTTTTTTGCCTACTCACACCTCATCAGCGCTATATACCTCTTTATGTGGTGAAAAGTATTACAAAATGTACGACTATCATTACCTTAGAAAATTGAAGAAAAATATGTAGTATAGAAGGATTTCCACATTTCTGTGAACAACAACACAAGTATAAGAAATAAACAAATTGATTTTTATGTAAAAAATGTGTTTTTCAGGAAAAAAAGTTCTTGTGTATTGATAATCGTTATATCTTCCGTCCATATCCATTTTCATCGCCAGGTATAGTTGTAATGTAGAATTCATCTCAAACGTAGCGCCTTTTTCCTTCCTCTTAGAAAACGAAGAAAGACAATATTTTGTTTGGCTTTTCAAGAGCCAATATTTGTGCGTTTGTTTTGCTTTTAGTTTGTTTTGTGTTTTCGTTTTGTTTTTGTGCGGAGCAGGAAATAATGTACATGGGCCAACAAATTTTCAGCATGGGCCAGTATAGATTTTGTGCATGGGCAAGCAACTTCTCTGTCATGTTGTAGTGGTGCTTCATCAATTAATTTCTGGGTGAATTTCGCTATCATCTACAGTCATGAAATGAAACGAATTTGGCACCTCTGAATTCCACTGGATATCTTAATTGCAGAAAAATTAGATGGAGCTGTTTAAATTCTTTATCTCTGCACCAAATCTTCTACTAGATATTAAGCTGTATAATACTAACTATACTTCTGTTCTTGCAATACATAGAACAGTTACAGAGCATTATTTTGTACAAACTATCAACAAACATAATAGTGCTTTATAGATGCAATGATTCCACTACATCATAAATCAACTGACCACTTCCACCCTCTCACTGCCTTTTGTCAGCAGCTGATGTTTTCACAATATTTGATAATGTTTTCTTGATCAAGTCATTAGCTTTATTATGCAGGCCGGACGGAAGGAACTTAAAGTGGTACAGTTTCTGTGGGGGACCGGGGGTGAAACTGTGAGCAGGGATGCTGTATTATCAACACTGAAATTCAACGATCCGGTAAACACTTTTTGGTATAGAATATGTGGAAGATTTGGAATGAAAAAAATACGAGAGAAAAAAATAGACATTCAGGGGTAATGTGAATGACTATAAAGTTAATTATCTAAGTGGTATTTTCAACCTCTTGTTATGCGCGTGTATAGAGGATGAACGGATGGGGGTTAGGGTGGAAGTGGGTGTGGGAAGGGGCTTTTACATCTGTAGAATCAAAATTGAACGATGTGGTGTATACTTTTGTGGGATATCTGGAAAATTTTTGATAGAAAAGTAAGAAGCGGGGACAATGTGAATTGCTATAAATATTGGAATTTGTCACCTCTTGTTCCGCGGGTGCAGCCATCATTGTGTACTAAAGTGTATGAAAATAAATTAAGTTGAGGGTGTGCGTGGGGGTATTCCCCCTACCCCGACCCCCCCCCCCCTACACACACACACACACACGCACACACGACGGATCTTTTGCATTTGTAGAGCTGAAATTCAACAATCTAATGCACACTTTTGCTGAAATATCTAGAAAATTTTCAATAAAAAAGTAAGGAAAAAAAACGTATATCCAGGGATAATGTGCATGGCTAAATCGTGGTATCACCTCTTGTCCTGCTCGTCTGTCTTCACTGATGCGTTCCTAGGTACACAGTCTCTGGAGGTGGAGGGCTCACCGGCAATGACAAAACAAACACCAGTGCATGGAGTTGTGTCATTGCACTTATTACGATAAAAACACTAGGATTAAGAGATGTGACAAAATTAATCAATGTAGTTAATTGGCAGTAGCAAAAAAACAAAACAAAAACAAAATAACTAACTTCTTAAATTGTTGCGTGATATTTTTTTTTTTTCATTTTGCTGATCAAATTGCAGTTGAAAATTTTATATCTGACTCCAAAGACAAGGGGGTTTGGGGGGGGGGGATTATACGCCAATACGCCAATATCGGAAAGGAGGGGCTATATTTTGTGTTGGGCGGCTATATCAAACACGTCACACAGACAGCAGCATGCAATCAGATTAGCGTCTTATGTCTGTTCATTTTAGGGTAACGTCACACTGTCTCGTTGATCCCGATCTTGGTTAAAAGCCAATCAACAGCCGAAGCAACATGAACTGTGAACTCACCTCGCTATATGAACAAACAAATGGAGTGGTGAAATACCTTGGTTGGTTCCCTTTTCCGTTCAAATTCTTCGTCCACTGGAATAGCAATAAGGTACTTAAACCTGGCAGAAGGATCCAACATGCAAACATTCAAGAACAAGGTGGCGACTAGCTGTCACTCATTCGTTAGTCCAAATCTATCAAAGTAGGCCTACATTCTATTTACAACAATACTACAGAATGAGCTTTCAGCAAGCAGTGTTCTCGCTTAACCTCACTCCTGTACGTTCGCAATTTGCACTTGTCACAACGCGAATACCAATATGTCTGATCAATACTAGGCCAGCTGGTGTAAGCACGATGATCTTGGGGAATCCCAGAGTATCGGGGAATACCACTTGGTCCTCCTTTTCAACAGCGAGTTATGAAAATCAACTCTGTCATTAACAACTCGATAATTTTCAATAGCAATGAACTTCCTCGTGGCTTAAATTTCACACACAGCAGACACTCCTGATACCATGTAAACATGTATATGACCAATGCAGCCCAGAATTTTCTGGAAACATCGCTAAGATTAGAAATATTATTACTTCTGATTTGCATCATTTCGCTCCCTCTCTCCCTCTCTATAATATAGCTACAAAGCCACTTCTGCCCTCTTTTGTTGAGAGTAAATACAACTGGCCTATATACCCAGCAGAGCCGTGAACCAACAAATTTACGCTGTGTTGGTGTAATTTCTTGTGAGCGCATCTTAGTTGGGTCAATAGGAGTGAATGTCATGGTGTTCAATTAGTCCCACGTATAGAACTTCTTCTCATCACTGTTCTTTTTAATCATCTTCTTCTTTTCCCTCTTTTTCCACGCACCCTCGATTTCAGGCATGCTTTAGTGGGCCTATCGAATACACAAAAGTTTCTTGATTTGTGTGCACGTGTGTTTAGGTATTTGTAGAGAAGGATAATTTCGATCAACTATGATTACTCCGTGGGATAAGATTTGAGACATGATCACTGGATCTTTAGCTGAAAATTTCACTCATTGGGTAATTTGAAAGATCTGTAAAGCTTTCTGTCCCTTGGGAAAGGCTTCAATGAGACTCTCTTTAAAGGATCTATTTGGTGAACATGCATATTGACTTGTGTTGATTCAAGATACCGGTACTCATCAAATGACGCAAAACGATATTTTACTGTAACATCTTTTATGTATCTTCATAATATTTTTTTCTTCTATCTTTACTTGGATACGCCCATAAAAAAATTCCAAATGTAGATTCTGCCAGTGACCTCATCTGTCAATCTTTTCTAGCATAATGTAAGAGCACTTGTCTAACCGCTTTCAGAAAGTAGGGGGAATAATTGCTACCCTTAACATATGTCAGTATCAAGTTGATGGAGTGTGTAATTTTCATGAAAAATGAATTTTTGTGGAAATCCCTCTATATTTTCTTTATATTGTTGTCCACTCATACGTCATAACCTCTAGTAGTCTCCTCATCCAAAACTTTAAAATTCATAACTTTTTCATCGATTTTCCGATTTTCCTCAAACTTTCACTGATGTCTTCTACTAATGTTGCTGCTTTCACTCAGTCCACATTGCTCTTTGGGTTTGGGTGCCCTTATCTTTAAAGAGGAAATCTAGTCCAAATATAAGTTAGTCTGATAAAAAAGAGCAAAATCTTAGGAGTTCAACGGTAAAAATCTGACTAAAATTGGATGAAAAATAAGGAAGTTATGAAATTTTGAAGTTCTGATAATTTCTCCTAAACAGTTCTTGTACAGTGGGTATGAATATGTAAATGAGTTAGCTAACCATGTCATACCCTCACAATTTTCCATTGATAGTGTACAAAAAAAAAAATGACGAAAATTCAATGTTTCTGACATTGAAGTCTAAAACATGACGTTATTTCTGGTTGAATAACTTCAGAATAGTAATCAGTTAGATGTATGAGGATTTGAGCCTCGGGCATTATTTCTATAATTGCGTTTGAATGAAAAACTGGAAATTTCAAAATTTTATGTACAAAATATGTGGCAAGGTGTGAGGGGATGACATGCTAACTTCATCATTTGCATATTTATATTGACTGTTCAAGAACTGTTTCCCCACCCCCCCCCCCAAAAAAAAAGCAAAACTTCAAAATGTCATAACTTGCTTATTTTTCATCCGATTTCGATCAAATTTATACCGTTGAACTCGTAATATTTTACTCTTTCTTATTGGACTAACTTATATTTTGACTGGAGTTCCCCTTTAAGTACTACTACTTAACAAAAGACACAATGCACCTTCCCCTAGACAGAGCTTTATATAACCTGCATGTATCCATGTTACTAATATGACTATCAAAAGACATTGCAGGGATGGAGTAATTGTCAACCCTTTACTCAACCAGCCACAAGCTCTACCCCCTCCCCCCCCCCCCCAACACACACACACACACACACACACACACACACACACACACACACACACACACACACACACACACACACACACAAATCTGCATCTCTCTCTCATTTGGAACAAACTTGAATAAGTATACATTATTTAAAAAGAATTCACTATATCATAATGGGTACATTTGCATATCATTATTTCATATGTCAAAAGAGCAAGTCAAATTCGTTAATGAATGTATATTTGAGGGGGTCGGTGCAATATAGTGCTAACCCACACAATAGTCATTTTGAGATAAGCGCTGTTGAAGGTTTGGAAAGTCCATTCATTGCACATTGATAAAACATGAATGCATGCATTTTTTACCATCTTATTGGTTGAATTCAAATATGATATTTTTCACGGAGGTTAGAGTGAAGGATAAGGATTATGAAAATGCCTGTAACTCAATTTTTGACAAAAGTGGGGGTTAGCACTATATTGCACCGACCCCCTCATTTGTCTCCATGCAAACCTTCCATACACGAGTCATACTCATAGCCGTCTTAGCAAGACGCAGCTACGCAAAACAATCTGGAGAGACATCTGTAAAGTTCACTTCAACTTTGGCACAGAATACTACGGCAGCATTTAAAGAGAAGCTTGATAGTCCTTGGTACAGTCCACAAACCTAAGCTAAACGGAAGTGAAATGAGTTCATTTCCATATCCAGCAAAGATAAGTAAACTCAGCTGGGTGGATGAAGTCCTGTTAGAGTAATCACGGTTATGTCTAATCAGATGGGTTAATCAGATACCGCTCAGATTTTATTGGATAAAAATGATCAAATGGACAATTAATGTTTCTTAAGTGAGTATGTTCTACCTTTAAAAGAACATTTTCATGAAACCACAAGGTAAATAATACCCAGTGAAACACTGACAATTTTGTGTGTGCGCAATTGACAGAATACATTTTCTTATTCTACACAATGCCAAAAACAGAGCGACTAATCATTTGCGATGCAAATCTTTGGTCAAATATGAATGAAACTTCTCCTATTTTGTTCGCCTGCTTTTGATCTTAAAGGCCAAATTGGGCTTGATGTGGAATTGCCACTTTATGTTTCAAAAAGAAAACTTGCAGCTTGGAGTGAAATCAAACTTCATTTGTTTCCTTTTTGCTAAAAACACCACTGGACATCAATCAGAATATGACTTATCATTCATTCATGTTACTGAACATGTGAGATCATACAAAATATGACTACAAGACAAATGATTCAAAACTTTAACATTTCACAAAGCCGATCTTCATAACTATAAGTACGCACTCTGAAGATTTACTGGGTCTTCTTCGAAAAAAAAAAAATCAGCCAACCCAAATATTTTGGTATTTACAAGTCTATTCTGCTGAATTTCCTAGAATTCACATCACAAAGACAATACATGAATTGTTTCTACATTATGACTTTAAGCCAACATAATGTGCACATTTTGCCATTACAAAATTATATCAATTTTCAAATTTACATAATTGATGCTCAACAGCGATGTTCATTACACTTGGAATGTAAAATCTACAGGTCCTTATTTCAGTTTGACTGAGCATTGCCATGGCAAGGAATGTGATGTCCATTTTATCAAAATTCCTCAGAATTCTTGCTTCTCTTATCAGACATACATGAGCACAGCATTCTAAAATAAGACAACAATACTTTCAACATCCATTAAAATGCACACATATTGAAATTGTTCAGTTCTTTTTTTCAAATTATCACTGAATGAAGACAAGAGATGAAAAGACATTGACGAAGTATTTGTGGACATCAATAGAACCTTAAATTCTATTAATTGCTATCGTACAGTGATTAGAATTCAGATAATGATTTCATTGGGAGAGGTTAATAATTGTACTTTTTTATTGGTATGTTCACAAAAGAGGAGACCATGTCTTCTAAAAAGTTATGTAACACAAACTTGGAACATGGTTGATTATAAAACATCACAAAGATTCTATAAATGATTTCAGTGTCATAAATCCTGTGACAAAGTACTTTTAAGTTTACTCATTTATTCATATTTATTCATTCACATCTTTTAACAGGGACATTTTGTTTGGTTCTGCTGATATCAATCAGACCTCTTTCATGGAATCAAATCAAAATTCATGCAGTGTACATAGACTTTTCGAGTTTTTAAAAAATGCCTACAGTTTTTACAAATTACCGTTTATAGCTACAGTCACAAATGATGTAAACTATCGTCAGTACAAAATTATTTTACTACTTACCTTGATATACATACAAAATGATCTGTGTATTCTTCATATAATGATGGAAAAGAATGAACTTGGTGCTTTTCTTTTCTCAAAAGAAGATTTCAATCTTGCCAAAAAAGATACATTATTCTCCTGGGTCTTCCTTTCCACTACAAAATAATTTGCTTGTGCAACCATTTTTCAATATGTAATGACACCAAAGACTGCAAAGTTTATCCACTCAGACACCATGATCCACTAGCGTATATGAGAAGAGTTTAGCTTGCAGAAGTTGTAACATCAGTGTTCCACTTCCAAAATTGTTCCAAGCTAAGTTGCATGTATACTTTCCGCATTCAGGTCATACACCTAACAAGGTTGTTCACCAGCTGCTTACTTTCAAACCTACACAATTCTGACATTCGAAGTTTTGTAACTGCATAGGAATCAACATCTCGATTACATGGATAGTATATCTGAGTGCATAGGTTTCTGAAATCTTGATTAGATGAAAAGTTACTATTGAGTATGTACACAAAGTAGTTTGGCTCTCTTAAGATTGCAGACTTAAAAAACTCATATACTTGGAAGTAGAAATATATTCAGGTCAAGTAAACTAATTTGTGAAACATATGTACAAGAAAATATATCTGTCTGAAGTCCTGGTTGCATTCTTAAGATCTACAAAATCCCTTCATTCATTTTCAATGAAATATGAGGAATATCAGATTACTAATTCGGTGTTGTTTTGATCATGGAACAATACGAAAGACATTTTACAGGAATTGTACTTGAACAATAGCTGCACTTAGGAGTGTCAAGAAATCATCTACAGACACACTGCTTGAAAAAGTAGATGATGATTTGTAAGATTTTTGCTGTTGTTCTGCTTTGTTTTGTTTTGTTATGTTTTTGTTTTGTTTTTGTTTTTTTGCTGATGGGAAAAGAAGGAAAGAATGAGAAAGACTTAAGAGTACTAGAGAGACTGGCCAGTGGTAAATTGCACCATCAGTACGGTGCTGTGGAGATTGATGTGTTGTACCACAACAGGGGCGGATCCAGGAATTCCATGAAGAGGGGGTGCCTTTACAAAATTAAAGGTGGGTGGGCGCACACACCCCTTTTCCAATTTTGTTCTTTTAATTTCTTTTGTTTCAACACAAAATAAAGGGGGGGGGGGCACGCACCTGGTGCGCTCCCCCCTGGATCCGCCACTGTACGACGATATGTTTATCTCCATTCTCTGCTATACAAATTGCGAAGGAATCAAAGAGATAGAATGTACATCTTCTCCAAATGATATCTATGCAAGAGAATGGGGGTAACCCACTCAGTAGATATATTCTTCTGGGCGGGCGACATCTTCAAGTGATGCCTCCTCAAAGGTGAAGGGCAGTGAACTCCACTTCAGGTAGCGCTTGGACTTGCTGTTATTGCGTGTCACGAGGAAATACTTCACCGAGATGGCGAGGATGAAATCTTCTCGGAACTTCAGAACGCTACCCCACTTGATGTGACAATCTTTGCACGCTAGCTCCCGCTCGCTCTTCTTCATTCTTGCCCATTCCCTTGTTTCGGGTGATTGCCGGTCACTGCAAGGTCTGACCACTTTCTTGGCCAGGAATTCAGGGGCAATGACGACGTGATGACCACCTTGTATCACCCTGATGTCGCTTGACCGACAGACGAGAACCCGGCACTTCTGGCAGCGGAACTCATGGTTCATAAGATCCACAGATTTCTGGCCTGAAGGTAGCCCGTAGTAGCGAGATTGCATCTGTTGTCTTCTTTGGATTGTTGTGATCTGAAAGAGATGAGACAGTTACAACCTCCAGTGCTATTAGTCAGTTCTTACATAGCATAACATCTCCTTGTATTCTTACATGTGTCACAGGGATCAGTGTTGTCAGATGATTTTTTTTCCTTGCTTGTCTTAGGTTATGTGGTAATGTGAATGTTTTTCACAAATCTTTACAAGACAATTTCATGAATGGTTGATTGAGTTTGCCATCCAGGAGCACAAGTAACAGAATGACAAATTTATCTCTCATTAAGGAGAAATGTTGGTTATATCCTGGGGAAGATACAATTGTGAGTTGTATTCATGTTAGTGGAAGCATAGTGTGCTCTTCATTTCTACACCTATATCAGATGACAACTGAATTTGTGTGATAATATGAAAGCATGAATATTCATCATCCTCATGAATATGCATGACTCCCAGGGTAGTCATTCAAGTGTGAACATAAATGTTCATACATCACAAAAACTAAGTTCTTTGGTTGTGTGTTCATAAGTTTGTAGAATTATTGTTTTGTAAACAATGATTCATCTGTATATAATAGTTGATTTATATTACAGAGTTTATATGAAACAGTGGAGTTTTAGAGTACAATGCAAAGAAGTTTAATTGTACAAGATGAACTGTTCACTCTGTGGAGTAATATGGAACACTGGGAGAGCTTCAGTAGTAGCCAAGTACTGAGAGGTGGAACCTCCCAGGAGCTCAGGAGAGCTGAGTAAGTTTTGTAAATATTTCTTTTATTACTTCCACTACATGTGTGACTTGTATAAGAAATTAAGCACAGACACATCCTGTGTGTAGTAACCACATACCCAGAGAAAGGTACCTAGGCATGTAGCAATTTGTTTTTGTTGTTTACAGTAGGTTGGCTCTGTTGTGTGTGTAAGCGTAAAATGTGCCTAGTGTATACACACGCACACACAGGAATGTTGGTTCACTGCACAGCAGTCAGAGTGCATTAGCATAAATGTATCAATTTGAAATGTATCATTTTTAGAGCTAGGCATTCTTGCAGCATGTGTGTATGAAGTTTGCAATACACTATATTCATAATCACAGATAGTATGTGAAGTTATGAATGAAAAGTGCAATGACAGTGTGGGAAAGAATTTGAGGCAATGTTTATGTTGACAAAAAGGGGGAAAGACCTATTGCAATGTTTATAGTATCATAGTGCATTGTTGCTACTGAGTATGTTAGGATGTATACACATTATGCATAATAGTTATACAACTTGCACATTGCTAGATACGATTGTCAATATCTATATGTGATATGTGAATAATTTCTCAATA
Source organism: Diadema setosum (assembly GCA_033980235.1). Taxonomy (NCBI): domain Eukaryota; kingdom Metazoa; phylum Echinodermata; class Echinoidea; order Diadematoida; family Diadematidae; genus Diadema; species Diadema setosum. The sequence continues at coordinate 41,829,839 of CM067064.1, forward strand.
TATTCTGTATAGATTTAGATGAGAAATTAATGTAAAAAATGTAAACACGAGAAATATGTGTTTTGTAATATTGTATAGATTTTACATATAGGCTTAAATGTAAATTGTTATCTTTTTGTAGATGAAGGACTTGGTTACTCAGCTGGTTGGAGAACCAGTACGATGAGGAGACAGTTGGGTGAGTCAGGATGGCTCGATGGTTCATATGTATATATAGAAATTACAATGTACTTTCTTGACAGAATACAGTTTATGCTTTTGTGTTTCACATAATGAATATGACAGAATGTTAAAGCATGTTATTGTGAAATTTTGTACAGTGTTGATGCATTGAATATCTCACAGAGAAGAAAGAATAAGTTCCATATTGTTTTATTGAAATTGTACACTGTATGAACAAAGAAATCAATACTCTTAGCATATTGTCATGCTGTTTCTTTGCCCTGTTTCTGATTTCTTTAAATCTCACAGGGGTCTATTGTAAGGACAAGGTCTCTTCTCTTGTTTAGAGGTCATCTCTTTCACGAGTGAACAAGGTCTCTTTTAGATGATCATCTCCTTTAGTGGACGTGGTCTCTTCTAGTGATCGTTGTCTTATATTCGTCTTTTAGTGGACGAGAACTTTGGATGTCAACTTTTAAAGGACGCAGTCTTTAAATGAACGTCGTCTTCAGGTCGTCTCTTGTAATGCCGTCTCTTATCCAGTCTCTCTTTTAAGGACAAGATCTCTTTTCTTGTGTAGAAGATCATCCCCTTTAGTGGACGTGGTCTCTTTTAGAGGTCAACGTGTTTAACATAGTGTTCAAGCGGTCCAGTCTTCGAAACAGACTTTACCACAGCGTTTACCAGTTCATATGTTTGACATTCGTCAACACAGTCTTAGGTCTTTATGTTAAAAGTTTTGATTCAGAGTTTGTTGTTTTCAAATTGTAAATAAATTCAGTTTATTCAGTTATATCCTACATGAGAGTGAAAGTGTAGTGGTTTTATCGTCCCACGTGAAAGCCGGACTACGACAGTTACATCTCTTTTGATTATCATCAACTATTCTAGATGAAAAACATCATGAAAAAACCCTGAATAAATATAAGATTAAAAAAAAGGAAATTACATAAGGAATGAAATAAACAATAAAATATATCAGAAATTCACTTGGACTCAGCAATTAGTTTACGTAAATTTGTTTGTAATGCTGCAAAGAATATCTAGATGAAAAATTAGCTCATTTGAAGCTTTATTTTCAAGGATTTCATTTAGACCTGAAAATCTGATGCATAAAAAAAAATAAGATGCATAAATTATCATAATTACCAGAATTTAGAGAAAACAATCATGTTCTGGTGAATGATTCATAATAACCTGGGCAACACTCAATAGGGATTCCGGATACAATTTATCAACAATCTTTGTTCCAATGATCAAGCAAAAAGCAGGCAGTGCTGAAAAAAACGGTGTATCCTCTTTGGCTTGAAGTAGTCCACAGGAGAGGACAAAAGCTAGCCAGCAAATTACCAATGGTTGGTAGAAGTCTGAATCTCTTATTCATAAGTGGCTCCAGAGGGGAGCGCCCCAGGCGCGGCGCCTTAATTCTTTTTTAAACAAAAGAAAAAAAAAAAAAATGAAAGGGGGCGTGGGCACCCACCCCCTTTAATTTTCGAAGAAACCATCTTTGTCAGCCGATTGTAGTGGCAGCAGAAAATTGCACTGAAGCCTTTCTTATTTTACTTGTCAGCTGATGAATCCCGCAAGTCGAGGAATGGAAAAATTGGGCACTGAAGCATGTGTTTTTGTTATTTTGCTTGTCAACTGATAAAACCTGCAAGTTTCATCAGAAATATTTTTGGCGCCCCCCCCCCCCCCCTTTTCGGAATTCCTGGATCCGCCCCTTTTATTGTATGATCTCTTCAACTGCAGTGGCGGATCTACAGGAGGGGGGGGGGGGTTAGGGGTTTTAAACCCCCCTCTTGGGCTGCCAAGTAAAAAAAAAAGAAAGAACACACAAACAAACAACAAATAATTAATCAGTTAATTTAAGACCAAAAATTAACAATAAGGCACTTTTCTTGTTTAAAAGATGTCAATTTCAAAACTGAAAATGTAAATGCTTTTAATATAAACGCGACTTTTGTACTCCGTTTTTTTAAAAAGTCCCTACCGTGGAAGGGAGGTATCCCCCTCCCACACCCTCGCCGAGGATCTCACACCATCACATGAATATGCCCCCCCCATCGAGATTTTGCCCCCCCCCCAAAAAAAAAAAAAAAACCAGAAGTGTTCCAGTGCGCTTGGGGCGCGGGTGGGGCTGCATCACCCCCCCCCCCCCCAAAAAAAAAAAAAAAAAAAAAAAAAATTGGGCAAAAAAAAGAGAAAAAATAGAAAATGCAAGTATGCTTAAAATCGCAAGCTGGCAACCCTAAAAATGGAAAAATCTCCCTACTGTGGATGGGGGTACCCCCTCCCATATCCTCACCCCCACTCGCTTTGCTCGCTCGGGCTCAGTCGCTACACTCCCTTGCAATACCCAGCTCAGCTCTTTAAACCCCCTCCTTGGAAAAAAGCTGGATCCGCCCCTGAACTGATGAAAGTTTTCTGCATCATAGTACAACTGTGACGGACAGACGTCATTTTACCACTCACCTTCTCACTGAGCATCTCCTCCGGGAGTTCACTGAGCTCCTCCGTAGCTTCCCTCATCACTTTCTCCTGCTGTTTACCAAGTTGGTCCTTCTTCTCCAGACCTCTCTCTTGGTGGACCACCAGCTCAAATCGGCCTCCCGGGGCCCGGGTGCGTCCTGGGGACATAACATTTGATGATAACGGTGGTGATAATAATGTCAGTGATAAAAGTCATTGATATGACCCATAATACCTGTACTAAAGTTTCGAAGAACTTTACAACTCAGACAAAAGTAGGCATATCGGTGCAAAAAGATCTTATAAGGGTAGCTCCAAGCTTAACCCAAACAACTGTTTTTTAGCTTTTGTTCAAAGCAATCTTAATCTAGAATGGAGGCATCTCTGATTGATTAAGGGTTGATAATTACCCCAGAAAATGGGGACAGTGAAGGGGAAAAGTCATGATCACCATGCTGTATGGTTGTCTGGTTCTGAGGTCGTTAATTCAAGCTGAAAACTAATAGATGGACTACAAGTCAGCTAGCTGTTGAATCATTGAAAAAAAAAAGACATTTACAACAAGTTTACATACATTCCCTGAAGCATTTAGAGGAATTGACACAATTTCTTTGTGTATCTGTGGCCGCTCAATGTTTTGCTTAAAATTTCTCGAATTCAACACATCGGTGAAGTTTGAAGAGAACTGCTCAATCTGTCTTCAAGCGTATACGCATATGACCTGAGACGCGCTGCCTTGACGCTTGATATGTACAGCAGCAGCAGCTTCAGGGACAGCGCGTCTCAGGTGATGCCTGAGATGCGCTGTCTTTGAAGATGTTGTTATTGTTTATCAAACGTTTTGATTGTGAGATCATGTTGTTGCCAAATTTTTACCTCCACGAAATAATCCTTATTACTCTAAAATCTCGTTCTTCAAAATAATCCCCTTAATCGAAAAAAAGCTACGACTATAATTTTTTAATCTTTTTAAGATAATAAAAATACCACTACCTTCGGAAATGAATGATGTTCCTAGGTGTACTGAGTTTGTACTTAGCTCTCTTTTGTATCGTCATGTAGGGAAGCCATTTTGTGTCCATTCTTATCGCGCGCCTTCGTATCTTGTTATCTACTATCTTTGCTAGTACTGTATGCTGTAGAATTTATGCGCATGCAGCTAGCTGCACGCGTATTCTGCACTCTGAGCGCGCTGAGTCTGCCAGGTTTGCTAGTCTCCAGAAAGAAACTTTTTCTACAACTTGTCATCTGATTCCCTGCGGGCAGAGTCAAGTTACTGGTGAAACAATCTTTTTATATCTACTCCCCTAAATTATGGAAGAAACTGCTGTTTATATTGTTTTTAAAAAATTTGTAGAAAAAAATAAACGGTATTAGGGGAAAAATATACAGGAAGGACTATACAGAGTCTGAATGATTAGACTAAATTGTTAGTTACTGCATTCTTCCGTGGGTTTTGTTAGTTACTGCTTTCTTCCGTGGGGAAACTTGCAAAGTTGAATCAATTGGATGCAGTTACTGCTTTTTGCAAAAGTGAAAAATTAAATTTTTGGTCACTTTCATTTTTTTCCTGCAAAACTGACCTATTAACATTGAAGAGCATTGGGTAAACTATTCATTTTTGCAAAAAAGTAAACATTCATACAAATGTCAGTTACTGCTTTTTTTTTGGTGGGGGGCAGAGGTGCTGCCATTGCTGGCTAAAAGCTACAGTTTTTGATGTCACCTGGACAACAATACAAAAAATATATAAAGAGAATTCCACCATTTTTTGGGGGGAAAAGTACACATTCTCTGGACTGACATTATCATTCTGTCTGCTTTCTTCAAGATGCCTTCATCATGCAACAAAAAGTAAATACATGAAATACGTTGTATTCTCTTTATATTGTTGTCCTGCAGTGACTTCACAAACTGTTGCAGTCTTCTCATCCAGCCATGGCACTGCCGAAACTTGACAAATTTGTAACTTTTCAATGGAATGTCCAATTTTCTCAAACTTCACGATATGTTCTACTGACATTGTTGCATTCATTCAATCCACATGATAGTAGTATTCTTCTTTAATGAAGACAAGATGATAATTTTCAAGACAAAATTCCCCCCAGAACTTGATGGGGTAGCTCAGATCTTTGTTCATACCTCTGGCCTGAATGCGTCCCACAGCATCACTGATGTAGTTGTAGCGGAACACAAAGTTGCAGGCTGGCACGTCGATGCCTTGCTGCACAACGGATGTTGCAATGAGCAGCTTGTGTTCTCCATGGCGGAACCTGTCGAGGATTTCGGCTTGGTGACGCAAACTCATTCCTGTAGGACACGGGACAATGTAATGCACAAATAAAAAATAATTTGAATGAAGTGCAGAATTAATCAGGCTGTATTTAGCTGTTTTATTAGGGACTTTTCGATTGGGTGGACGTGGCTGTTTTTCTCGTACAAGCTAGAGTCCTAGTAGTTCCATATTGCTGCAGTCAATTTAACTCATCACATCCAAGGTGTCATCACCCATTTCGATTTTCAGTGCACGGCGTTCGCACGACATACTGCTATAATGTCATGGCCCCATCCCCTCCAGTGGGCTGGTGATTGGTGCATATATATATGTGTGCTCTATGTGCTAAGCATTCTTACAGGGTATATTTGAACTTTTTGAACTTTTACAGAAGTATGCACTCTTGATTTGGCGGCTCCTTGGTTGCTTGTATGCTATCATGTTAGCATGAGGGGTATTGAAAGCCTATATGGCACATCTCATCTCTCCATGCAATCACACGTATACAGGACGTATGACAAATATTGAACTCTAGTACCTACTCAAAATGAGCTCTTTGGGTCCAGTGCACTACAAAAATTCTTTTCCCACCTGGGTTTCTGGAGCCCACCACCGCCTCGGCGTTGAAATCCTGCAACCCCGGCGTGTCCATAGTCCAGGCCTTGAGCGCGTTGGTGGAGGCAATGGTCTGAGTGAAAAGAATCCCACGGAAGTTGGCCAGGCCTCCCTCCAGGGAGAGACAAGCTTCTTGTAGGAGCTCCTGGAGCTTTATAAGACCAGGGTTCTTGCTTTCTTGACTCTTGCTGAGTCTGGCAAGCTTTGCCTCTCTCTCTGAATTACCAAGGCAACAGAGAAAATTTCTGTGATACCTTTAGCTTTTCTAAATAGGGAATCAATTTTTTTGTTCACCATAAGGGAATACTTAACAAAGCTTCACAGAAGAAAACAAAACCTATGGTAAACAAAGAAATAATGAATATATTCACATGTATTTTATTGATCTAATAATGCATATCATTATTTATTTGGCATTAATCAGATTTCATTTACCAGAAAACATTCTAATTATACTTAATTCAAATCCATTCAAATTAAGTTATGTATGACAGCAAAACAACTCCAAGTATCATCAATTTGAATTCTATTCCAAACTAATTATAAAAACAATGCCATTTTCTTTTTGACTAGTTTAATGTAACTGAAACTATTTTATGGAGCCATGATAATGACACTGACCTCTGAATAGCCTGATCAGCTTGCGGTCAATATCGGTCAGATTGGGTTCCTTTTCCTCCTCTTTCTTTATGAAATTCTGAAGGTAGAGTAGAGCGTCTATGGTTCGCGCCGTTTCGTGTATGGACAGAGCAGTGCTGTACTCCTGCCAGTAAAAATATAACAAGTGCAAATTGATATCAATGTCATTGTCAAATATTGCTGATTATATTTTGTAAGTGCCATGTCTGACATCTTTACAGGTTACTGGAGCCTAAATATAAATGTGGATCGAGTGAAAAGTACAAATGCCATCGACTTGTTATTGACATATGTTAAGGTTAATTTTGTTCTCCTGCTTTCTGAAAGAGGTAAGTCAAGTGATCTTTCATTATGCTATAAAAAGTGAAAATATGTTGAAGGTTAATGTTATCCAATCTCTTGACAAACAAAACTGTGAATATGAAAATGGCAGACGCTGGTCAAAGATTCATCATATCATATACGGCTGAATTCTTCAGCGGTGAAATGACAGACTTGTGGAAAGTTTGTGGCACACTTTGTGAGATAGTCCTAAATGCAAAGTGGTATTTTGTGAGCTCGATTTGATCAGCATCAGATCAAATTCCTTACAAGTTTTTCCATGAGGCACAAACAAATCATTCATGTTTTCATCAAAAAGTCAAAGACATAATGCATTCTCAATTAAATTGTATCATGGGGATGTTTAGACACCAACGTTGAAATACTGAAGCATACCTTGAGATACTCTGTGCAAGTTTTGAGTCTGCGGTGTCGATTGCTATCTTTGGCTTGCTCTGAGATCTGTCCGTTCAGCCTACACAGCATGTGGTTGAAGTTCTCACAGGCGTGGGAGCTGCTTCGGAGTTTTGAGAGTGCGCTCACGGTCCCGTTGAAGAGTTTACATTCTGAAGTCAGAATTTTACAAAGGAAAAGGATCCCATTATAATGGGGAAAAAATTGCCATTAACATCACAGGATTACAACCTTCAAAGCTAAAACTTCTATTCACACAATTCGCCATGATTTCTTGCTCACATAAACTTGTCTTTCATGGTGTTTTGCATGACACATAGAAAAAAAAACCCACAGCTTCAAACTTCAAAAAATGATTAACAAAAGATAATAATGAATTAACTTCAGCAAATACCAACCTGTATGAAGTGCAACATTCAACAGGAAGACTAAAAAGAAATACGCACAATTTGGATTAATAAAGATAATGTTCATGCAAATGATACATCACATTCTTATATGATAATGCTCATCTGAACATATCAGCACCATGAATTCAATGTCAATATATCTAATGATTGTCTCTGAAATGTGACTTATTATAAGAATAAAAATCAAATTAAAAATGAATGCCTATAAATAATCTTGTAAAATAAGCTTTCTGAATGCATTTCATGCATTAAGACATTTGCAGGTATTTTGTATTGATGGGCCAAGTAGGCCTAATGATATGGTCCCTAATATTAATGCTCCATCACGTACAGAATCATAGTCAAATGGCTTCACATACAGTATCAAAAACACAGCACTTGCAAATGAGAATTAATAAAATTGCAAATACACTGTAAAAGTAGATATTTTTGAGTGAGTAATTTTTCACGCTCGGCTGGGTAAGATGAATTTCCTATGTTTTTAATTCGAACTGAGAATTAAGATATTAAGTACTGGAACATACAGTATGGCATGCAAAAATATTTGTGTGCTTTTATTTTTCACGCTAACTTTGGTTGCGTGAAATGAGTGAAAATTTTGTCATCATGAAAATTTCCACTTTTACAGTATAGTAATCACTTTGAGAAATAGATATTATACAGCAAGCTGCCCATAACAGCTCATTATTCAGAGGGGAATTTCGATCTTCCTTTTTGGTGGTAGCAATGAATGGTTTTTTCTTCATATGGATAATCTCAACTGGTATTCAGACAATTACCCCCAGGACAACTATCTCCTGGGACAAGTACCTCCAAAACAACTATCTCCTAGGACAACTATCTCCAAAGACAAGTACCCCAGGACAACTATCTCCTAGGACAGATACCCCAGGACAACTATCTCCTAGGACGGGTACCCCAGGACAATGACCCGCAGGGATAATTACTCTGAATACGGTAGTAGTTGTTGCCATGGTTGACTTACCTGGTGTTTGATTGATCAAAACGATGATTCTAAACATGATATCTTGGATCTCTCCCCCAAAGGCATCTTTCTCTCGTCCTTTGACAGTGTGACAATCTGGGAGGCACACAATAAAAGAAAGGACACAATAAAGTCATGAGAAACACCTACATGCTTACACTTCAAAGCAAGATATTTTCATTTACATCATATGTTGTATATTACACAATTGCACAGCCTTGTATCAACATAAAAGTCACTCATCAGTCCCGAATGAATTGCTTTGTATCTTCATCCTCTTCTTGATTTTATGTAAAAATGGAAAATTAGCGAAGATTTGAGGCCGAATTAGAAGGATATCTAAGAGGCCACGGAATCTTAATTCACTTCTTCTAATTGGCATATAAAACAGTAATCACTCTGGGAATTTTTGAATTCCACTAGGGTTTTTTTTTTTTTTTTTTTTTGCTAAAATTATTAAGTTTCACTTCATTCATAACAGTCAACTAAAACATTGAGCAAAGTTTGTATATAAGTATTCACTATGTCTTCTCTTCACAGACACCATAGAGCCTACAGCAGCCTCTTACTTCAGTCAAATTTGCATGCATTAACCACAGTGAGGGTGGAGTGACTTCAGGATGACAAACTTTGGCCACCCCAAACTGAACATTCAGACTATATTGCAAGAGGTTTGGTTTATGTCACTGCTTTCCTACCTTCTTTTGGTTTGTTCTCGACGTCAGCCAGGCTCTTCTTGTGTCTCTTCACTGTGGACACCCTGACTGCATCCAAATTGGCGCATATGTTGACCATGTACGTCAATGCTTCCTTTTTCTTGAGTGCATGTCCCACCCCCAATGAAGCAGTCATTCCCAAGATCTTTGCGAAAGGAGGATTCATGTATATCATGATTTAATTGTTCTGTCAGCATGTAGATAAACATAGCAAATGTTACTCAAAAGTGAAATACATTAAATAAATCTATATGTGAAGAAACATACTTGTACATCATTCAGAAACGAAAAAAAAAAAAAAATCTTTGGAAAGGATAGAGAAGGCAATTCACAACAATGGCATGCAAATATTGATGAGCAGAGCCGAGTTTACATCACACAAATTTCACCTATGAGAAAAAAAAAATTAATACAAGTATTGCAGTGTTAAAAGTTGCAACAACTCTTCATGATGAATGAACAAACAGTGCATGATGGTTATGGCAAAGCTAACACCTTGATTCCACTTCTAAGCTCTTTATTGGAAATAAAGTAGTGTAGTCTTCAAGTCCCTATAATGATTTCAAATGCAATGGCTGACTTTGTGAATTTCTGAAATATGTGGGAATAAGATATAAATGTCTGCACATGTATAATAGGATTCCTACAAAGAGGCAATCTTTTCTTTAGCTAATTAATATATAAGATGTCTCTAACACAAAATGTAAAGTAGCATTACAATGGCAACTAACAAATCTTCCAAATCAAGATTCAAATACTTCCAAAGATTCAAAACTCACTTGGGGGAGGGACTCAGCAACGGCTGCTTCGTCTCTCTTCAAGGTCCACTTTACCTCAAAGTACTTCTCCATTACCTTGTTGTACTGGCTGTCTTTCTGAAAAAAAAAAACAAACAAACAAACAAAAAACAATGCATATGAGGAGGTTGGGAAATAATACATTAAAATCTAATAGAAATTATGACATGGTGTAGCATTCATTAAAAAAGGCAGTTTTATGCACAGGGGGTATCACATAAAATAACATAAAATTTTGATATCATGACAGAGCTTTGTGGATGCATGTTTGTAAGATTGTTTTAATAGAAATCTTAAATTTCTGACTTCATATTCAATATAACTGTAAGAATATAACGTCAAGCAAAGAAAATGAAAGCATCAATGAAATCTGAAAGCAATATGGAACTTTTAAACTCCAAAATTCAATGGTTTTCACACACACACACACACACACACACAAATATGATATCAGCTTCAATGTGCAAATTAGAGGAAGTGATTTTGTAATTTCCTTTCCAGCTTTTCAGTTGGCTGATCACTAATCACTACTGATGGAATCTCCTGGATGAAATGAATTTAAATTGAAGAGATGATTCTGGTCTTGTTCTGGTGTGACAAAAAGCCCATCATTCATTGCACTTGTGAGAATCAGCAAAGAAATCAGGCTAATGAATGTTTAAAGATCAACATAAAGACTTAAATACAAAATATAATTCTCATATGCCTGGAAATACTGTTGAATATTACTTTGAAATGAAGACATAAATAAAGTTGTGACAACACATTTTTAGTTGGGTGACCACAAAATGCAAAAATATTACTCACAAAAGTACACCAGAAGTATTGCTGTCTCAGAGCATACCCATGGTTTCTATATGATGTTTTCTATTCAATTACAATATATTGCACCATAGCAGTATCCATCACACAAGAGTGAATCATAAAACATGCAGAAGCTTAATTGTTATCTGCATGCAATTCCATACTACAGCTAGGACCCAATTCATTCATCACATACTAGGAATATTAAACATTTATGTACCAACTCACTGCTTAACGGGGAGGGCACTTCATGAATAAAAGTTGTGCACTACAACCAAACTTATTCTACACTTTTGATTTTAAAAATACTCATAAACACCTCATTATCCTGGCAAATTGTGTCAGCTAGACAATTAACCCTAAAAAGACTGGGCTATTTTGGTAGCTCGAAAGACTGGGGGGGGGGGGCCTAAAGGGCCCCCCCCTTAAGATCTCGGCCGTGGATTGTGCGATCGCCGCGGAAATTTGCACAATGGTAGTGTGCGATGTAATCTACAAGATCGTATATTTAAATTTTCCAAAATAGTCTTCTTTTATTTTATTTTGATTAATCATGCTAATTTATGCAAGAAATCAGACTTTTTTATCTAAATCAATAAATAAAGCTCCAAAAGTGCTCATTTTTGGTCTAGATATTCTTTGTAGCATTCTTAGCAAATGTACTTGAAAAAAAATTCGGTATCAAAATTAATTTCTTATTTATTTTATTGTTTTATGAATTTCTTATGTATTTCGTTGTTTTTTCGACCTTTTGTTTTTGTTGTTTTTTTCAGCAAAATTTGTGGCAGACCCTTTTTGAAGCATAATACTACTAAAACAAATTGATTTTAGCCATCGAGAGTAAAAATAAGCATATTTATATGAACCATGTGATAAAACTCAATTTGTATTGACTTTGTACACAAAATCACATTTTTGAGCCATTTTCGGTCTCACGTGCATGTACAAAAAGTTATGTAACTTCAGAACCGTACCCCCGGGCGTCACAAATTTGGTGTCAAAATGTGCGGGAAACTCGAAAGAAAAAAGTCATAGAGCATCGCGGTGAGAGCATTGCGTGTTGCTGAGTAATCGCGCGAAATGTCGAGGGGGGGGCCTTTTAGGCCCCCCCCCCCCAGTCTTTTTAGGGTTAAGTTTCTTGGTAGACCCTTTTGATATATTGCAATCAAGCTTCAAATGGTGGAAGGTGATGAATTTTGGGCTCTTCTGAGAACCATGTTTTGGTTTGAAGAAGGATTGATGTCAATATGATTACTGGGCAGTGCCACTTCTCCAGCTGCCCATCATTAACACACTACCTTGGTTTCATGACACTCGTCAAAGATGATGAGGTCAATGTCCTTTAAGAAGACTTGACCTTTGGCCAGGGCATCCACCAGAATCTGGGCTGTCAGCACCACCACACTGTTCTCCTTCAGCAGCACCGCCAGGGGCAGGCGAGTGGAAGCAGAGAGCCCATGGTCACCACAGACGTAGGTTACCTTGTCTATGTACTTTCTGAAGACAGTACTTTGCTGATGCACAAGAGGTACCTACAGAAATGATTCACCATGCAAGTTTCCCACATATGCATTGGAAAATGAGACAATTAAAAAAAACACACACAAACCCACACACAAAAACAAAAAGAATGACTTTCAATGGAATAAGCAAAATGAGATAGAGCTCTAGCAATTGCTTACATAATTCTGTCACTTATTAAAGAAGATTTTAAAGACTGACTGTTGAAATGAAGCTGAAGGAAGGAATATATCTCATGACATGAATTCCTGAAAATCACACACAATAGTTTGATATCTTCTAAAGATCAGAAATACTTAAGAACAAATTTATGTTGTTGTTTTTTTCTTGATTTATATTTTTTTTTTTTTGCTGTTCACCTAAATTTCCTGGAACCAATTACAAGGTTTCAGGGAAGTTTATCCACTCCTGCACACACTTTGGTGCGACCACAATGAAGATCTTTAATCTGTATCTCTCATCCAATATTTCTTGTTTTCCTTCTGCCTCATAAGGAAAAGTATAAAGAGGACATAACAATACTTTAATCAAATATCAACTATGCATTTATACTTTACAGTATGAAAGACTTCTCTCCATGAATTTCCCCTTTAAAGCGGTCTGCAGATTGATAAATGCACTTTATTCTGGGGTTCTCCCCCCCCCCCAAGAAACAGCAATATCAGTATGAATACCATTAACATCTGATATCAAAGAGTGGACAAACAATGACATGATGAATCAATGGTGTAAATTAAAGTGTCTGTATGGATATTGAATACGGACAGCTCCATCTTTAACCCTATTCTAACTGGGGGGGGGGGGGGGGGGGGTCAAATTGACCCCCCCCCCTCGACGTTTCCCGCCACGATTCCGCAACGCGCAAAGATTTTGCCGCGTCGTTTCATGACGTTTTTCATTTGAGTCTCCCACATATTTTGAGACCAAATTTGCGACATCCGGGTACACCGTTCTGAAGTTATGCAACGTTTTGCATATGCATGTCAACCCGAAAAATGCTCGAATTCATGATTTCGTGTGCAAATCCAATGCAAACTGTGTTTTTTTGTTTAATTGATATAAATTAGATTATTTCAACTTTTAACCATTGAAATAAATCAATTCTAATGTAGATAAGCTTGAAAAAGTGCCTCCAACAAATTTTGGCAAAAAAACAATAGAAAACAAAAGATCGAAAAAACAATAAAATACATAAGAAATTAACATAAAACAATAAAAACAAAAGAAAATGATTTTGATTGCGCTATTTTTTTACTAGAAAATTGTTTGATGTGTCTTGAGGAACTCTGACACAAAAAAATTAATAACCCTTCAGTCTTTTTGATGGAGTTATAGGTGAAAATATGATTTCATGCGTTAATTTGCATAATCAATTTATTAAAAAATATGAAATCAAAATTTTTCTGTTGTATGACCATGTAATCTTGTAGTTGACATCCGGCTCTATGTTCAGGCAAAATTTTGTGGCGATCGTGCGATCGGCGGCCGAGATCTGAAGGGGGGGTCAAATTGACCCCCCCCCAGTAAAAACTTGGTCTCAAATAGCCCAGTTAGAATAGGGTTAATATTGAATAAATTGTACTTCAAATCAAACAACAACAAATTTTGAGAGTGGTTAAAGGCAGAAAGATGCAAATATCAGTAAATACAGTGTGAAATCAACCATAGAGATTGTATTGTACAGGTCATCACACACCTTAACATATGAGCAGGAATATATACCATGCATACTGTAATCTTTACCTCACATTGGTCCATTGAGATTTTGGTTACAATTTGAAAGTGAGTCTGTTGCTAAGCAACCAACCTGATTCACAACAAAGACGATCTTCCCTTCTCCTTTGGTCTTCCTGAGGACCTCTAGAGCCACGGCGACAGATACGTACGTCTTGCCTGACCCAGTGGGGGCAACAATGACAGTGTTCTGGCCACTGATGGCAGGCTCCGCTAACTCCCTTTGGTAGTCTTTCAATGACAGACTCTCCTTCTGTATTACTATACACAATCATATACAATATATATGTATATATACATATTGCTAGAAGAATGCATTGTAAAGAGTGAGTGCAACACAATTTAATACAATTTAATTCAATTCAAGATACAATTATGCCAATCATTCACTCAAAATACAGGCATATATTTACATCATGGTACATGATAGCCATTGTTCATGTATTCTATCCTTTCATACTCACTTGTAACTGGTCCAGAATTTCCTTTAATTTGGACTCACCTGATTGTGATAGAATATCAGCAGCAGGGGCTCCCCTACGTCCTCCCTGGGCCCGAGGGTCAGAGGTCATCCAGTTTGTCACTCGCTCGGCTGGATCCATCGAGTCTGTCATAAGACATCATTAGTTGTCATATTTAGCATTTTGTACAAATATATAATGCACTTAATACTATTAACCCCCTCCCCCTTTCACAACAACAAAAATTCTATTATCATAATCATTATCATTCTTTCTTTATTTTTATTATCATGATCATTATCATTATTATCATTACTACTACTACTACCACTACTATAACTATACTTGTAATAATACTTCTATATGTCATCCATACTTCTCACATATGAAAATGAAGGTAATAACAATAATTGTAATATTGATAAAAAGAGTAATGACTGTCATTGTTAGTATCATCATTGTTATACTTGCTATTATCATCATGATTTTGTCACATTATCATTATCATCATTATTAGCATAAGCATTATCTTTATCACTGTCATTACAATCATCATCATGTTCATCATCTTTATCTTTACCATTACATCATCTCACTATGAACATATTCTGCAACGAAATAAAATCATAATGCTGACATTTCTCTTTCACAGATATCAGATGTCATACACCGAGCAGTAGACATCACAAAACATACTTTCTTTTCAATCAGGAAACATATTTCCTAAGAATGATAAGTCTTTCTGACTCACTGTTACGTTGTAGAGACCGAAGTTGGACTTGTCCCATAGCAGCAGACAACCCAGTGGAAGGACGGGCGGCACCTTCATGAAAAAATGTGAAAGCAATTTTTTATTGCAGGATTTCTTCGAGTTGCAGTATGAGTAAAAGCAAAACATTGAACATGTGAATTATCTCTTAACCTGTTGAGGATGAGTCCCGAGTATACTCGTGCAAGTGTCTATGGGAAATACGTGTTGTAGCAAAATCAAATCGTCCTCAACGGGTTAAGGGGAAAAAAATCCCTTTTGTCTTTAACAGTGGCTGTTTTTGCCTGCCCACAATTCATCAGCACCATAAATCTCTTTTTGTGGTAAAGACTGGATACCACAAATGTAAGACTGATATTACTTTTTGAATTGTATTACACCTCTTTAGAAAACTGAGAAACAAAAGTCACATGTTTAGCTGTGAATTTTCTTTAATTAGTCTCCCTCTAACAAATGAAATTTGTAAAAATTTTTATTTGTTAGAGGGAGACATTTCTTAGAGGTATTTGTTAGAGGGAGAAAAACTGAAGAAAATCCACTCTGCTCAATAGGCCTATTTTTTTGCTTTCAAAATTCACACAGTTTAGCAAGAGCCAGTAAATCTTTGCTAATGCTTCACAGTTTTGTACGATCAAGCAAATCTATGGTAGTGTCAGTAGATTTTTGTCATAGACCCTTGGTACTCACCAGTACGTTGTTGAGATTTAAGTTGCACCTGACCCATAGCAGCAGACATTCCAGTGGAACTTTGGGCACCACCTTTAATGAAAGATATTGGAGAGTAATTCTTCATTGCAATGCTTCCACATCTCTATGAATACCGTAATAGTGCAGGTATACAAAAGACACCACTGAATTAAAAGGAAAAATATGTTCTGAGAAAAAGAAAAACATCCTATCAGCTTTGTAATTATCTTGCCTACATAGCCATTGAAATAATTATGTAGCTAGTTGTCAAGCAGAATGTATCAAAATGTAGTTTGTTGTTGTTGTTTTTTTTCTTTCTTCAAACAAATTTGAAAACAAAAATCTTTCCTTTGGCTCCTCAAAGAGGCCATACAGTCTTTGTGCCATAAAAAAGGGGAAATATGCAGAAGAATTCCCAACAAAAAAAGGG
The DNA here is from genome assembly GCA_033980235.1 of Diadema setosum. Lineage (NCBI taxonomy): Eukaryota > Metazoa > Echinodermata > Echinoidea > Diadematoida > Diadematidae > Diadema > Diadema setosum. Next base: position 41,846,051 of record CM067064.1, read on the forward strand.
AAATCATTTCAAACATTGAACATTGTCTGTACACTTTATGCAGACAATCAGTAGGTATTGGCTGCAATGGCGTATTTTGTTAAACCGCACCCTGAATTTTGACCTGTTCCAGCCAAAAAAGTGTGGTTAATACATTATAGTAGGTATCATCAATATCCATACTCTGATATTGTAACTAAAAATTCTTTATATGAAATTCCTTTCCCCGATAAATAATTATGTAATGATCTCACTGATTATCACATAAAGATGGTGCAAACAGCAATTTCCCAGCTTTGTTGCTAAATGTAAATATTATAACCTCATCAAAGGCTTGGTCAAGTATCGCCAGTTTTTGTGTGCAATTGATCTGTTCAGAATTATGTTGGTTTTTTTTTAGACCACTGACAAATTAGAATAACTTACCACCTCATATACAAGCTGATTATTATATTTTCATGTCCTCCACCCCCAGATCATTTTACAAGTTTGATATTGAAAGAATGATTGCTTGAACATCACTTCTGTTCATGTCACCTTACAATTCATGAACTCATGATGCAACACGAACAACCAAAATGCCTACATAACCATCCCTGTGAGACAACAGAGGAGTAAATGTAAACAGATTACTGATTTGAGGTACAGGGTGGTCACACCATATACACTCACCTGACTGGGGGACACCAGAAGGTCCACTGCTATCAAATGACTTGGTCTCCTTGGCAACGGATACACTCTCCCGATCTCCGGATGATGTGACCGATGTCACCATGCTCATCATTTCACTCCTGCTTTCTTCCGTCTCCTCTTCAAGGCGCTGGAGGATGTCGTCTTTACGGACGCTGGAAGAAGTTTCAGAGGAGGCGACTTGGACAGTGAGACGTGAGTACTTCCCGCTGGATATGGTTGAACCCTCTGTGGCTGGATGTATCATATAAGATAGGGAGAACTGCATTTGATAGAAATGATTTTGATAGCTTAAAACTAATCATGAAAAACAACCATTTTGGGTGTTGCATCAAAGTGCTGGATAGTACTTAATCCATCAAGCTCTCAGTGAACTTCACTATAGACATGAACATCTTGTTCTTTAAAAACTTTATTAAATTGTTATCTCTGAATTTTACAGCCAATTTTTCATCAAAGTGGGCACATACAGAATTGATGGGATTTATCAAATCTGCTCAAAACATAAATAAATCTACAAAAATCTACATACTTCAGAGACACAAAGGCCTATCTCTACTCAGCTCAGATAAGAATCTGATATTAATTCAGCAAGGACGAACCTCTAGCAAATTCTGCAACCAAAACAACAACTATATACCTGAAACACAAAGACTCAAATGAACAAAAATAAAAAATGTAATCCCCTATTAAAATCAATATATTTTGAAATATTGAAAATGACATGACACTGCAGCAGCACCAAACGATGAAAACATCTTTTTTTCTAGGCGTAATGGAACACAAGTTTTCCCAAAATATCCCAAATGTCCATTAAGTATATTTGATTTTATGTTCACAGATATTTGGAACAAAAACAAAATGGAGAAAAATGAAATTGAAGTTTTACTGAGGATTAGGCCATATGATGGATGTCATACCTTGCAATAGTGAATTCATTGCGTTATTCCAGCCCTGTTTCTCGCATACTAAAGCCAGATCAGACCTGAGATCACTGTCGGGAGTTTGATTGGCAGTCCTCCATTTTGTAAGAAGTTTTAGTGTTGCTCGCATCACATCATCTTTGCTCTCTTTCATCATGCTCTCCAAGACATCGATCCCAAAACCGAGGTCAGCACCAAGCAGCCAGAACTTGTGCTGATCTTTGCTGATTTCTACAGCGAGATGAGTCAAGTCCTTGTCGGAGAGGTCCTCCGATGAAAGGCTTGCCATGATTCTTTGTATTGAAAGGTAAAAGAGTTTCATAGTATTTATCTTATAAAGGACAAGTTCACCTTCATAGACATGAGGGTTGAGTGAATGCAGCAATATTATTAGAAGACATCAATGAGAGTTTGAGGAAAATCGGACAATCCGTTCGAATGTTACAATTTTTTTTAAGTTTCTGCTCAGTCACGGCTGGATGAGAAGACTACCATAGCTTGTGATGTCACATGTGTACAACGATATAAAGAAAGTATAAAGAAAATTCAACATATTTTCACTTTTCTCGCATAACAAAAGGTCACTCGACTTCTCTCTTTTAGAAGGCAGGGGTAATAATATTACCCTTAATATACGTCAGTAACAAGTTGAAGAAATGTGCACTTTCTTCAAAAAGTAAAGTTTTGTGAAATTCTCTTTTTATTTTCCTTATATCGTTCTACGCATCTGACATCATACGCTGTAGTAGTCTTCTCATCCAGCAGTGATTGCGCAGACACTTTAAAAATTAATAACTTTTGAACAGATTGTTGGATTTTCCCCAAACTTTCAATGATGTGTTCTACTAATATAGCTGTATTCACTCAACCCACATGTCTATGAAGGTGAACTTGTCCTTTAAACAAAATCTGGCATGACATTCGTAAGCGTACAAACTATGTCTAACCTACAAGTACTGCATTCAATTTGACCTGATTTGACATCTAATGACAATGTGCCTGTATACTAACATTGTGACCAGTAGCATTACTCAAAAAGGAAAAAAGTTTGTCCTTCCTATATCACCCTGGGAAAGTTCTCTATTACTGTAAAGCCTAAAGGTGGACATTTTTGCATGAGTAATTTTTTGTGCTTGCATGGCTGAGTAGGATAATTTCACATGGTTATAATTCCACAGATAGACATTAAATAGTGTTACATATAACAAACAAAAATATTCACATGCTTTCATTTTTCATTGCACAGCTGGGCTGTGTGTATAGTTACAGCTACATATGGCTTTGTGTGTGTCTTTCACTTTTATAAGAAAGAAGAAAGATCAACACAAGATGGACATATATTGAATTGATGATTGATTTTATAGGCTTGCAATGGCTGCTAAAATTGGGCTGTAGAACACTATTGTAACTTTTTGTTCTTGTAAATGCATCAAACAGTTAAAGTACATTATTACAAACTCTTGAAAATTATAGATCTATGACTATAGGCCTATATAATATACAAATCTAGTCAGCCTACCAAAGTGTACTGTAAAGTCATATCAATAATTCATTGCCACAGAAACTGGTTCTAATTGAAACATTCACCAGGGCCCTGTTTTGTGAAGAGTTAAAATTGATTATATAGTTGATTTTAACTGTAAGTCTATGGCAGCCTGTGTGGTAAGGAAATTTAAAATCGCTTTTATCTTTTGGTAAAACAGAACCCTGGTCCCAGTAGATTCAGTGATCACTACACACTATTGACAATGAATCTAAATTTACTTCATTATACATGGACTGGCGCCGCTAACTGACAGCACTCAGCAGCTGTCCAAATTCATAAATATCGGTATCGGGTATACACATTACATATACCATTTCGAAGATTGGAAGATCTGGGTAAGCTGCAGTATTACCAACGGTTGATTTATAACTTTGAATTTCTGGTTGATGAAATATGCGTTGACGTGGCATATCACAGCAATCAAACAACAATATAAAAGTGGAAAGCTGTTATCAAACATCTGCAGCACGTATAAATACCTCGTTTGGATGGCGCACTTTACGGCCCTATATTATCTTTCCCTCTCTCTCCTGTCCCGCAGCTGTCCACTCTGTCTCTTAATTCCCACTGCAATGAAGTCCTTAATCCTTCGTCCTTAATCTGGCAGTAAGGTAAAGGTTCCGGATCCAACATGCGTGCATTCACTATGAGCGAACTAGAGGCAGTTTTCACTCACTCTGTTCGTCCAAATAAGACTCAAAATTATCCGAGTGTACGACGGATCTCTAACATCGAATGAGCTCTCAGCAGCAATATTAACTGGCAGCACTTCCTACAGCATTTCGCAATAACGCACTCGTCTCCTTGCGCGTGTCGCAACGTCAGCACCAAATGCGCAAGGCACTCTTTCAGCGATAAGAAATGAAAACGCGAGTGGTCATATGGGGAATCCCCACTGCACTGGGTTGGGGGGAATCCCAGTCACGTATACTAGTAGTACGTAGTCGGGATCTCCCTTCGCGCTGCCTCTCCCTGTCTTGTATCAAGACATCAGTATGAATATGGACATAAAAGTTGTACCAATACCCTGAGTACATAATATCATGTTTGCTATGATTGTAGAATATACTTCAGACATGCCATCTAAAGGTTATTAGAATTTTTTGTCACTCCGATTTTTATTCATTGGGGTTTAAATGTGAATTTTAAGGTATACAAAAAACAAAAACGACTTGAAATAGACTAATCAATAACCCAATTCTTTCAATAGTAGGGGAAGGGAGCCCATTTCCGGGTTTCATCAGCGTTTCATGGCGTAAATACTCAATTCTGAGTGATACACGCCATTAAAACCAAAACAACAACAACAAACAACAACAACAACAACAACAACAACAACAACAACAACAATCTTTCACTTTCAACGAGGTCGCGCTATCAATATAGGCCCTATATAATATATATTAAACCAATATATATCAAACCATGAAAACCCATTGATTCCTTTGAGCTTTGGTGTTACCGGAGAGTGCTGAGAGTGTCTTGGACATCGCGTAAAACCAACACACGGGTCCTGGAACAGATTGGGTGTTAAAAGACACTGCTTTCTGACATCATAATGAGGAAACTAGCCTTTTTTTTTTTTTTTTTTTTGGCCATTCCACATGACATGAGTGCCTAGAGAAAAGAATCATTCAAGGGATGGTCGAAAGAAAGAGAAGAAGGGGTAGGACAGCAGCAAGTTGGTTTGACGACATCAGGAAGTGCACGGGAACAAACATCGTTGGTGCTACTAGAATAGCAGCCGACCGCACTCGGTGGAGAACTCTCTTGCGGACCACACCAGCATATGTGTATGCAACGTGACAAAGAAGAAGAAGATTATATATATATATGTATATATATATATATATATATATATATATATATATATATATATATATATATATATATATATATATATATATATATATTATATATATATATATATATATATATATATATATATATATATATATATATATATATATATATATATATATCAACATATTCTCATCTCTCCTCTACTTACCCTTCCTTCGAAGGATTATTCGTCCTTTCTCCACTGATTCCGCTTTCCATAGCCACACTGTTCGCCGACTTGGTTCTTCTCTTGGTTTCAAGAATCTTCACTGCTCTCCCCTATCTCCATGATTCTCCAACATTCAACTCCTTCCTCTTCCTCTTCCCTTCTATTTCATCTTTCCCCTTCTAACGATGTCCGGACATCTTTCTTGATTCTCACACTATTCTTCCTTGCCACTCTCTGTGTTCCTTTCTCTACCGTCTCCACTAGTGCAACTTCAACCTCTAGCCCATTACTGTCCCCCACTCTTCACTTTTTGCCCTCCTCACAACCCCCATAATGCAAAATATCAACTCCTGACCTTTTAACCCTGCAAAATATCAACCGGAATTGCCTCGCAAAACTCACTCGTATAGGTAATAATAATTAATATATGTCGCTTCCCTCTTCATTTCTCCTCTTTCTAGGCTCTTCTGCCAAACAACGATCCGGTTAAGGACTACATACACATGGTGTCACCGCAAATTCGGTAATCGTGTAGAAATGCACACCTACCGTTCGCTTCGCTGTTTGTCAATCAAATTCTGTGCAGCTATTGGAGATGCTAAATTGAACCATATCATAGAGTTTTCATGGAATTAGAAAGCCCTAAAAGGTAAGAAAAATGAGAAATCGGAGTTGAAAAGTACGTCGGTCGCGAACATAGTCTCCGACGTATTTAACTAACCGTTAGTGCACCGATTTCGCAGAGAACGATGTCAACGATTATAATCGATTCTGGTAGTCTCTTAGCCGCTTACTAACAATATCGAACTCGACTCGTGCAATACGTGTAGCCCCAAGGCCCTACTTTCTTTTTCGTATTTTTTTTTCTTACTGTTTTGAATAGCTCACCCGAGTCGAAGCAGGGAGGCGTGGGACCACCTCCCTGGTCGAAGGCTTAAGTGAGCTATTGTGATAGTTCTTTGTTTTCATTGCCACTATCATGATTACCACTATTCAAATTATTGATATGATTATTCATACCAGGATTAAGACATCGATCCTTTCTTTAAAAATTGTGGCAAGTATTGATTTTATCATGAAAAAAGTTGATAATAATTTAGATTGAATTATTCAATTCGAATAGTATTGAAGGGAATAGAAAGTGGTTGAAGGAAAAGTGGAAGAAAAAAGGTTGGGCTATTAGGGAGAGAGAAAGAGAGAGAAAAGAAGATAAGAAGGAAGTTGAATTCAAAGGGGATTTGTTTCTAGTAATTTTCATCATTCATATAGGCCTAATTTAATAAATTAATGAGAATAGTATTACAAAAAGTGTATGTTATACAATCATGTATTAATATTCTGGACTTCTCATAAAGTGCTTATTTTACCTAAAACGAAACAGAATATTGAAATTGAAATGGTAATATGTTTTCGATTGATAAGTTCAACTTACAGTAGAAAGTAATTGTTTTTATGATAGTATTTATTTTCCATTTCATTTTTTTATCATGTATACAAAAACAGCAACCCAGTATTTGCTTTTGTTTTGTAGTAAAAATCCATTTTATTGTGCAATATTCATGATGGATAATTCCCATTTTTTCATATATCTTTTACTGTTTTGTACACATATTATCCGTCCATCATTTAGTCAGCGAAAAATGTTGACAGATATACAGTCACATGCAGGAGAAAATTAACTAAAACGATAAAAAAAAAAAACCAGACGCATCAAGATCACTTTCTTTTTTCCACATTACTGAGTATACTGTCGAGTCGACGTAATTATTGTGGTTAAACACCAAACAAGCGGCTGTATTACAGACTACAACGATCGATTATTCTCGTTATATCACTCTTCCACATAATCGATCATCCATCATGCTACGCTGAGACAGTCGTCGATCGGCGTACTTTCGAGTCAAAATTAGCTACTTTTCTTCTGTAATTGACTATGAAATTTCATGAAACCGTCAGATATGGTCCATCTTGACATTTCTGACAGCCACAAGAAGTTTTCATTGACAAATTAAGGAAGGAAATGCTATCTGTGCATGGTGTGCATTTCTACATGATTACCAATCTGGGTCCCTTGTATGTATATATATATATATATATATATATATATATATATATATATATATATATATATATATATATATATATATATATATATATATATATATATATATATATATATATATATATATATATATATATATATATATATATATATATATATATATATATATTATACATATATTCATTTTTTTCCAAAATACTAGTACGTTGCAGTGCGTTCGCGTGATCGAGATGAAATCTCGATATTGTTCGTAAGAACATATCTGTATAGCAAGAATGCGCACACATCAGAACAGGCGCGCGGAACATTAAGTGCCAAACTATTTTTGATCCAGGGACAGATCCAGGAATTCCGTAATGGGGGAGGGGGGCGCAAAAATATTTCTGGTGCCACTTCCGGGTTCAGTCAGCTGACAAAAAGAAAAAATCCTGCGCAATTTTGTGAGTTATCACAGGTGAATTAAGGCTATTTTTTTTTTTGGGGGGGGGGGGGTGGGGTGTATTCTAGCTGTACAAAAATTTTATTTGCAGGGAGGGTATTGGTACATTTTAGAATAATTTCTGTAAACGCAGACAACTTTTAATAGCAGATCTTCCTTATTAGGATTGATACACTTCCCTCACTACAAGCTTGTTACACTTTATAGCTAATTCTACCTTTCAAGTAATTGAGTTACAGACAAATGTCAAACTTTTGCTGATCGTCAGCTTCTATCTATATATATATATATATATATATATAGATAGATATAGATATAGATATAGATATAGATATAGATATTTACACATCGCCCATGCATGACATCACAAAGTGTTAGTCTTCTCATCCAGCCAGCAATGGCAATTATTGTTTGGGTTTATTCTCTTGTAAGCATCGAGACTACCTGGAATAACAATGTACACTTAGAATGTGCTTTATTCTCTGTCTCTTACAATTGGACAGCAGTGTGCTCTTAGGATAACCACTTTAAATGACAAGTTCAAAGAAATGATACTTAGATATTAAAGGTGCATAGTCCTGGTAGTGTAGAAGTAGTGAAGTTGAGCTGTCATTCAGAGTAAAGCGCGTAGGTGTTGCTAGGTAACATTGCCTTTGTTTTCTCTGCGCGTCACGCAGTCTGTAGTGATGCCAGGAAGTGTGCTTATGTGCTTCTTAGTATGACGTCACAAAAGAACTTTGCTAAAGCTTCCATCCCCCTCAGCCGAATCATGAGCCAAACTGTGATCGGACCACTGACTACACTGGATCGGACTTCTTCGGACTCAGGGAAATGGGCCAAAGCATTATGAAGCGCTAAAGACGAGTCGATAGCGTAGGTCTCTATAGAAAACTTGCGCCGTGCGCCCACGTACATATTTGACTAAACCACCGGGACCATGTGCCTTTAAGAGAGACATTGAAACTTCTGGGGCCCGTTGCATAAAAGTTACTACAATGTATTATGGTAACTTTGCCATCCAATGGTAACTTCCATGGAATTTTTTATTTTGATTGGCTGTTGAGTATTGTTGCCATGGAAGTCACCATAATAGTAACTTTTATGCAATGGGCCCCAGGTATGGAATTTGGTTCCCTCTTTCTCTACATCTCTCTCTCTCCCCCTCTCTCCATCTCTTTTTCTCTCTCATTACTTTATGTCTAATATGACTATTCTCACATATATATGTACCGTGTCATCTGCATTAATACTCACACTTCATGACAAAACACAGAATACATTTTCAATTTCTTGTGATATCAAAACATTTAATCAGTGGGAACATTTACATTGCAAGTTAGAGTTGGTCAACAAGTTAAAACTTCCCCAAAATATACACATCAAGCTGACACCAAGAGAAAACTTTTTAAGACATTTTCCATATTAAAAACCAAGTAAACATAGCAGTGAGATAATAATTTTAGGTGCATTAGAGCTCTCACAACACAAACACACTTTTTTCATTTGATTTACTTATTTGATGTGAATTTGAGAAAAAATATCCTTCAATCACATACAGTATCAACAATTTGTCAGTAATAATTATTTTGATACAGGGATGCTATAGGCACTAAATTCTACGCCATTAACAATGATTTTATTGTCCTTTGCGTAAAAATTACTGAACAAGTTGTGAAGCAATAACATTTTCATTTCGTCTCATTTGCACAATTATCATATATGACTAATGTCATTGAATTGCAAAAGTAAGTTACACTTCAGTATTTCACAAACTTCAGCATATTTTCACTTTTTTGCCTAATACATGTAGTATCTGAATGTTCTGGTTGCTTCCACTTACGCTCTTCTTAATTAACTGCAATATGGAGTGCAATTTTACCACAGGAAAGTACCATAATAGTGCAGAAATTCTCCACTCAACACAAGATGACTTGGTTCAAAATACTACTTGAAATCCTGTATGATGGAAATTACGCTGTACAAATAATGTTATCAAGAAAATTGAATAAAATGTACAGCACAAAACACATTTCTTTTTTAAATGTCAAAGGTGCAGAATAAACATCTACCATGTAACGTCTCATCTGATTTTAGTGAAGAGTAAATTTTAATGAACGGAATACATGTACTTGTAAAGAACACAAACTTTTGAGATCACATCGGCATATTTTGCTTAGGGCTGCTTCAAGGAAAAGTCTCTATTGCATGTAATGAATGGGACTAAAATGAGGATTTTATATCTCAATGGTTTATCGACCCTTGATGTGCCCAGACAGCTAGCATAACTTGCCAAGCTTCTTCTTTCCCATCAGCATGCAGTAATCATTCCAAACTTGACCTAGTTGTAAAGATGCAATACTTGCTGCACTCTTGGTTTTTCTGCATTTCTTCCATTTGCGAGTACAGTCAAACCTGTCTATAGCGGCCACCCAAGGGAGACGGAAAAAGTGGCCATTATAGACAGGTGGTCGCTATAGACAGGTAATCCAACTTTGTGTGCATTGCTTACATGTACATGTATCATCGTTATATCCTTACATGTACATGTACAGTGTATGTGTGTACGTATGCATACACCGTGTTTCATGCATTTAACCATGCTGGTGTATATGATATTGTTGCACAGTAGCATGTTTATTGTCGTGAAGAATCGTGCATTATTATGACTGAATGAGGGATGAATGCAGCGGCGGCGATCACTAAACGTTGCTCGCACGGCTACCAAACAGAAAAATACGCTGAATTATCGGCTTGGCTACGGCTCCATTGGGTTTTTGGCCGCTATAGACAGGTTAATATCTCCCGCGGGAAACAAAATTTGTGGCCGCTGGCCGTGTTAGAGAGGTGGCCGCTATACACAGGGTCTTTAACAGGGCTTTTCTCTCGGGGGGATTTTGCAGTGGCCGCTATAGACAGGTGGCCACTATAGACAGGTGGCCGCTAAGGCAGGTTTGACTATATAATCATTCTTTTGAAATATAATGTGATCAAGACAGGAACATACGAATTTAGCTGTTTTCAATAACCTCCTTTCACATAATTCATTATATCCTCGATGTGTCATATCCTCAAAACACTTCCAGTTAATTTGGAGGATATGAGCTTGCCAAATGATTATGACCAAAAACATTCCTACATGCTTACTGGATGAATGCTTACTCATATGCAAACCAAGGCTCATCACGGTTTAAACACTGCTTGTCTGATAAATTTCACTGATAAGGCACTTTTCATGAAAGCATCATTTCAGACTCCTCACACTGCACAAGACTTCACCTACAACACTGAAATCTAGATTATTCAATTGCAGCTGCTAGGTTAAGATGCCACTAGACACACTGCATGGCTTGACTGTGAGGTATTCAAATGTGTGTCCATACTCGTAATGTCTGTCTAATTTTGACTAGAAATCTGAGCTGAGCTGATGCATTTGTTTTGATGCTTTAAATCAAATATTAATATCTTAGAGGGTAAAGTAACCTGCAAGTATGCAATTTTATCTTAATTTTCTCTGCCACAGACAGTTAGAAAAAATGTTCCTAATTTAGACATAGAACACATACACACTGTACGACAAACAATAGCAGTAACAGGCTTTTATACATCAACAAACGAAACAGTTATAGCTAATCATATGTGTCATCTACTGTATAAGTTATTTTTGCGAATTTCACGAATCACAGTTGGATCGCGAATTTAACAACACGCAAAAATGTCTCCATGTGCTTGAGTAACAGCACATTTACGTTAAGCGTCGGTGTCAATTCACAAAAACAACATCTCACAAAAACGTCTATGGCCTCCTCCTTCGCGAAAATATCTGTATGCGAAAATAACAGCATATACAGTACCCTTATCCACAAACAGTAGTGCACGAATCACCTTCAGATTAGAGTGAAATAAACATAGTCTACACAGTAGGGCCACTCTCACTGGGAAATGTCATGACATTGAAAATGGCATCTGGTATCACAGAATTATGGCTAGTTGTACCCGCCAGTCATCTGCACACGACTGTGAATACGACATACATACACGTAATACCCAAATTAGTTAGTTTTGGTATGTTTCAAAGGCGGCCATGGAATCCACATTGAGAGAAAGGTCATGTGACTAAAGCGGTATTTTTTTTTCCAGGAGTATGCTCAATGCAAATTGTCCCAGCAAACTTATCCCATTGAGGACAGACTGATTTGCTATAACACACATTTCCCATAGACACCTGCCCAGGCATACTTGAGACTCATTTTTAACATGTTAAATCAAAGTAAGAAAAGAAAAGCTGTACATTGACTGTCATTCTTTTGAATGTAGTCCATGATTTTGTTTGTCCGTGTTTTGGGTGGCTTTTGGCATTGTTGCACTGAAACTTTCACCAAACTGCCATAATTTTGCTAGTGTTGTAATTTCTCACCATTACTTTGTGTGGCTCTACAGAGTTAAATGCATCAACATAAAGACAAAGGTTTAATGAAGGTAGTACAAGACATAATAGAGTGTGTGCACATAGTTAATATTCAGTTTGACTTTATACTAGAGTACATAAACTGACTTTACAAAGTTATTAACCTTTTTTTCTGTGCCATTGAGTCAAATGTGCACAAATTTCACACACAAACCTATGAACAAGTAATTAAATTAAACAGAGGATTAAATAGAGACACAATCACATCCTCAGTTTTAAAGTTCACTTGGTACAAAGGTCACTATACCCAAGTCATATTTTCTACTGCACTGTACAATACAATCATGTACATAAACTGACTTTACAAAGTTATTAACCCTTTTTCTGTGCCAATCAGTCAAATGTGCACAAATTTCACACACAAACCTATGAACAAGTAATTAAATTAAACAGAGGATTAAATAGAGACACAATCACATCCTCAGTTTTAAAGTTCACTTGGTACAAAGGTCACTATACCCAAGTCATATTTTCTACTGCACTGTACAATACAATCATGTACATAAACTGACTTTACAAAGTTATTAACCCTTTTTCTGTGCCAATCAGTCAAATGTGCACAAATTTCACACACAAACCTATGAACAAGTAATTAAATCAAACAGAGGATTAAATAGAGACACAATCACATCCTCAGTTTTAAAGTTCACTTGGTACAAAGGTCACTATACCCAAGTCATATTTTCTACTGCACTGTACAATACAATCATGGCTTTGTTCATGTGCATTCAAGAAGTGGTGGAGTCATTGCCACCACTTTGAGAGTGAGATGACAAGTTTTGTGATGTTGAGACAAAAACTCATTGAATAGCACCTTTAAATCAGAGTTGTTAGAAGTCTACTAACAAAGAGAGAACATACAAACTCACAGACATGACAGTCAGTATACAGTGCTAGACATCTTATTCACTCTCAGTGCACATTAAAAGGGGCTGTGTGTGTTAAAGTCAAAGCTTCAATGTTGCCAGCACAAGTTTACTCTATAAACTTTACATTTTGTGGTGTTTCTGTTTTTTGTGAGTCAACCGTCCGGTATTCGCAAAAGTAACATCTATTGCTAAACGTAATACTCACACCTTGCACTGCCTCCATGACGACTTTTTTTCTTCAGAAAAGGGATAATTCTTCCTTTTTCTACCCTCATTATGGTTCTATTCTCAAAAATATCTAGCATCAAATGATTATCTTTTCAAAACATTATAAATTCAAAAAATGTAACAGAAATTCAGTTGTTTTGCGGCAACACTCTATCCTCTTCTACTGATTCAGGAACAATTGCTCAAGAATTATTCATACCAAAACAAGAAACATGGTGAAATCTTTTCTGTACCAATTCATTAACTCTTTATGTGCCACGTTCGCACGTCCAGCTCAGTCGACGGCGTGCCAACTTCGCATATTCTGCTCAACAAACAAAGCCGCCAAGACCGATCGATAAATCGCTAATCACTGCTAATCCCGCGGCACGATGAAAGCGTTCTTCATGCTTTTGTTCCTCTCATATATGGCCTGCATTCTATGTGGTGATTGACTATCAAGTGGTGTTCCCAACTAGATTTACTCGTACATTCTAAGTTTCTGTGACGGTTTTACGTGCAAAAGTCATGCCTTTACAGTAATGTACAACTGGTCATTCGAAAGAGAAATTGAAAATAGATTCGTCATAAAATTTATATCGAAACAAAGTTTGGCATTCCTCTTTGACTTTGCCTACTATTATGCCCATCTTAACATAAATTTGTAGAGGTTAGAAATACAGAATTCTTTCTCAAAGTATGACTACTTTCGTGTCTCGGAATAACGTGGCACACAGGGGGGTTTCACCATGGCACATAAAGAGTTAACAAATTTCCTTCAAGGTGATGCAAAACAAAAAGTAGTTCATTATACCTTAAAATGGCATATCAGAAGTTACATTCTTCATTCAGGTCAGCTCATGGAAATAATGTTTATAGTAGACCTGATTGCACATGAGACTCTTCTACTTCAAAGTAACTTCAATAGGTCTACAGCATTCAAGAAGTACATCATGGAGAATTTGAGATGTATATTCTTCTTCTTGCAGCAAGATCTACTGATCAGTATAAACCTTCATCATGGGTACTGCCACACCAAGCTTCATCCAAAGGTGATAATTTTAACAGCAGTGGCTGATCCAGACTAGACTCTCAAAGCTAGTTCCAAAATTGTTAGGAAATGATTCATCCAACATGGCACCCTCTCTATTTAAAACTGATACTATCTTTATTTTTGCCAGGCAGATAATAAAGTCATGGGAATAATTTAAAGCAATTAAATGCACTTTTCTAGTTTTTCACCCACCAAACCACTGACAAGATGGCCGGCACAAAAAGGTGTCATGTAAGATGATGGTGATGAAACTTGAAGGAAATGCTATTAAAAGAATGAAAAAAAAATGGTTTACAAACAGACCAGTGAACTATTAAACACATTCGAAATGTAGGCATATTTCTCACACAAGGGTTGTTCCTACAACCAAAAAGCTCGACCACGACTTGCCTGACATAGCAGCAACAAATGTATGCACAGGGATTCCAAGTGTTGAAGTCTATTCATCAGGAACAGGTTAATGGAAAAGCTCTTTGCTAGGACCCCACAAAATATACATCCATAAAACTGTCTACCATGGAAAAACAGACAATGGAAATACAGGGTGTATGTTGCATGTGTAAGCTTCTACTTGTGTGTGTTTGTGTCTTTACACAAGACTGATTGATCTAAACTAATCTGAATTTAATTGAAGACAGCATCCTTGTCACTGAGGGAACAGGAGATATCTTCATTACTTTGTGCTGCAAAACTGGACTTGTTGCTCATTTCCCACATGTGAACTAAAGATTGCAAACCCTTGATTGCTGCCAGTGAAATTAGGTTAATTCTGTGGAGACCAAGTTTGACCCCGCACTGTACTACATACAGTTTGAAATGTGTGTGTGTGTGTGTGCATTAAAATATGATCTCAACATTTCTAGCGTGTTTTTGTGTGTACAGTACCATACAATTTGCACATTATTATTGTGAAATGAAATGTACTTGGTAGATGTGCTTGATCTGTTGCTTCCAAACCTCAAAGTCTCATTCTTTATTGACCACCAAAATGTAAATGCAGTGCGCATAATTTTGTGACTTACATATTTTGTGTGTGTGTGTGTGTGTTTGTACTCATTTTACACATACACTTGGTATACACCATGATTGAGTTGTGATTCAGATTAAAATCATCACATGCTCAGGAATGATTAAAACATTTGGATTCAGAATTCATTCTCACTGGAAAGAATATTACCTTTAAATGCAGATAGGTGGTGCATACTACACAGTGGCAAGATTGCAACAGCACTCTCTTGTGGTTTCATCTCATGCTTCCACTATCAAAACAGCAAGCTAAAAATCTGCGACGTGAATGCTAAGAAGACACTAATTAGGCAAAAAATTGTGTTCGGCACATGTGCAAGACAGCTGTTTCCATTGTCTAACCCAGGAAGCTGTGTCATGTTAGCATTCACTTAACAGATCTAAAGCTTACTATTGTCCTAATGATGGATGATAACAGATCAGAGTTCAGTGTTCTTCTGCCGCCTCTGAAACTCCTCCCTCTCCAAGGGATCCTCGTCACCCTTCATCATCGCCTTTTTCTTTATTTCCTTCTTCTTCTTCTCCTTCTCTTTCTTCATTCTCTCCTTTTCTCTCTTCTTCTTTGCCTTGATTTCCTCGTTCCTTTTCTCGTCCTCTCGCTCCTCCTCCGCTTCCTTACTGAAGTCGATCTTCTCTTGACCCGTCCAGATTTCCCCCAGACATTCTTGGATTTCAAAAAGATTTTAAGCAGGCGTTAAGGCCACCGCACACTACACGATCAGACTGGTCTTAAAGTCTTATGCCAAGCTGGGTCTTAAGACCAGTCGTACGACCGGACACCGCACACTATACGACCCGACTGTAAAGCGCGCGCAGTGCGCACTGCGTGCGCTTGCATTTTACTGCATTGTGAATGGCTGAAAGCTCACGACTGGTCGTAGAAATTCAACATGTCAAATCTCTACGACTGGCGCTAAGACCCAGTCGTACGACTAGAAAATGGCAAGACTGTGACGTCACACTTCTAGTCTTAAGGTCTTAAGACCGGTGAATCGGGGCAAAATCGTGTAGTGTGCGGCGGGCTTTAGAAAAGGTCCCACCTATATGATTTCTTTGCTACACTCCTCTATTAAGTATTCCTCAGCCTAACATTCACAAAGTTACATACTTTCAGAAAGAAGGTCATAATTTATGGATTTAATATTCAGTTAATATCTAAATATTACATTATTTAGAATAGAACAGCTTTTAATGTTTTGCAAGATATTCAGAAACCACTCTATGAGATGTCAAAGAGCATGAAGTTCTAAGGGGTATCAAAAGTTTATTCGATGAAAATCGGTTTTGAAATGGCTGAGATATCCAAAAACAAGGTGAAACAAAAAGATCCTAATAAAGTTGTGGCATGTCGCCTTTCATTATTATCACTTTTTTTGATATCTCAGCCATTTGAAAACCAATTTTCATCAAATAAACATTGAATCCTTCTTAGAATTACATGCTCTTTCATATTTCATAAGAGGCTTTTCATTATCTCACTTAGGAATGTTCAAAACATGAATCCCCACCTCAACCAGTACTGTACAGTCCCTTTACGGTACAAATATGCTGTGGTGTACAAACATGACATGCAACATTAAACCCTCTCTCCTCCACAAAGAGATTGCTGAAGAGATTTTAAAACTTGATAGTAACACTAATTAATGTCTACTTTTGGTGAGTCTTTTCCTTGTGTTCGCTGATTCTACTCTACCTATAAAAGTCCACTTCAACATTTCTATGGTTTGGTTAATTTTCAATCTAATACCATCTATTCCTTGTTATTGTCTCATAATTTGGCATGAAAAAA
This sequence comes from Diadema setosum, assembly GCA_033980235.1. Classification (NCBI taxonomy): domain Eukaryota; kingdom Metazoa; phylum Echinodermata; class Echinoidea; order Diadematoida; family Diadematidae; genus Diadema; species Diadema setosum. The sequence continues at coordinate 41,863,111 of CM067064.1, forward strand.
ATCACTTTCTTTTGATCCCTTTGGTGTTCATATGCAATTATTCAAGACCTTTTGATTCTTACATATACAGCTGATCCTTAAACTGGCAACACATTTTTGAAGATTATAGTTCCTGTTCCTCCCTCAAATTGGCAATACTTTGTATTTGATCTTTCTGATATTGTGAAGATCTAATGAATTCAACTACAATTTGTACTTCCATTTAATCTTTTTACAGTAGGATAGATTAGAATCACATTTGCAATTTTAAAATCAGATATCATAAATTTTTGATAAATTATGAAAATCAGAGGTGCCAATTTAATGAGATAATGATTTCTGCAGCAGAGTCAAGATGGACTTTACATGTTAAAGGAATTATGACTAAGATTGCTTATGACTCACCTGAATCTTTCTTAGATAATACTCTTTCACGACAAAGATAGTCAGAAAGAGATTTGGATTGGTCTGTTTTGAAGAACCAGTTCTCTATTGTTTCTTCATGCTCTTCAATCAATGTGTCACACTGTCAGAAAACAGAATAAACATCAGAAAGAGATTCGTCATTGCATTGCTTTCAATAATTGTAAACTTGTTAATACTTCCATTTTAAAGGGAAAGTAAACCCAAAGAGCAATGTGGATTGAGTGAAAGCAGTAATATTAATAGAGCACATCAGTGAAAATTTGAGGAAAATCGGGCAATAGATGCAAAAGTTATGAATTTTTAAAGTTTTGGTGTTGCAACTGCTGGGTAAGGAGACTACTAGAGGTTATGACGTATGAGTGGACTACAATATAAAGAAAATAAAAAGGGAATTCAATGAAAATTAATTTTTCATGAAAATTACATATTCCATCAACTTGATACTGACATATGTTAGGGGTAGCACTTATTTCCCCTGCTTTCTGAAAGCGGTTAGTCAAGAACTCTTTCATTTTGCTAGAAAAGTGATTTTTTGTGGAATTCCTTTTATATTTCCTTTATATTGTGGTCCTCTCATACGTCATAACCTCTAGTAGTCTCCTCATCCAGCGGTTCCAACACCAAAACTTTAAAAATTCATAACTTTTGCATCGATTGTCCAATTTTCCTCAATTTTTCACTGATGTGTTCTACTAATGTTACTGCTTTCACTCAATCCACATTGCTCTTTGGGTTTGTCTTCCCTTTAAAAACATTTAGCCATTTTGGGAAATTATAATGATTTTCAAACAGGTACACTGAAAAGAAATCAATTGGGATTTTGTCAAATGTTTGTGAAAAATAATCATCTGATTTTTTTTCTCTTACAATACTCACACACACATACACACAATACTTTCCATATTCCAAGCATGAGGCACCTGTAAATACAATACCTCTTGACAGTTTCATGCCTGAGTTCTTCTTTATTATGAAATGAAGTAGCTCCACATTCTCTCACAGTTTCTATCAATAAATCCCTCACAGCTTTTTCCATAAAACATACATTGTCAAGCAATAAAATTATTATATTAGTGTATCTATATTTCTGCCATGTCTATTATTTCCTTATCTTGCATAATAGACCAGGAAAGACTTCTTTCAAAGATATATCTACTACACTCAAAGTAGGATTTGAACTTCAAATTGAAGAGTCCAGGGCCCCGTCTTATAAAGACTTGTGACTGATTCAAATCAATCGCAACTTTGCGACTGAATGCAAGTCCATCTTACAAAAAAGTTATGATAGAAATTAAGACGGAGAACTGCAATCAATCAATCACAGGTTGCGATTGATTGCAGCTTTCAAAAGATTTGTGATTGATTGATTTCTATCACAAGTTTTATAAGACAGGGCCCAGGTCCATATTTACAACACCATCATGTTCTAGTTTGCTCTATAGATAATAAATCAAAATTAAGATTGAACATGACATAAATCCAACTCACATATTGTTTCATCTTGGTCACAGCAGCCGATGGCTCATCCCACATTTCATACGGGATGCCAAGTTCAACTTTGACCCCTTTGTCAACCAGGCCATGGAGGGTGGACATGGTTTCGCTCGTTCCTTTGGCAAACCTGAAACAGAGAGGGGCTTGGCTGTGAATCTATGCAGACTCATTCTCATATGTGACCCGCTACAACAAAAGGATCCTAAAATCTCTGACGGCTGAGGCGAGAAAATCAAGTTTGAAATCACATCATCAAAATTGGTCCAAACAATAGGATTTCTGTTTTTGGCATAATTTTGTAGTCTAATGTTTTGTCTATCATCTGCCGAAATTTCAAAGCTAAATGATCAAAGGAAAAGCAAGAAATCAGCGTTTTACTAAACCATGATTTTCTGACTTTCAACGGAACAGAAAGGTGTCCATAGATTTGGATTTAGCGCCGCAGCGGTACTCCGCCCCTAGCAATGGGGGAGTGATCTTATTGGTCAGGGCGTGGCATCCTGATTACTGATTGGTCGTGCTTAGACCGCTGGCGCTAAGCTTGAATGAACATTGTGGAGGTCTCTAGGAGCATGCCTTCTATTGTCAAGCGGTAAAAACTGTCTCGCCTCCCCTTGATCGTGATAGTGTCGGAAAGGAAACTTTGAAGGCGTTTTTCAGGAAACTCTGATTTCCTCAAGTACTTGACATGCGCTAATAAAATCATCGATATCTCCACAACTGAGTACTTTTATGAGTTTTGCTATATAAGAAATTAGAGTAGAAGAGTAAGGGAATAACGTCATGCCATTTTCAGTAAATTGTCCTTCCCCGACTTTTGGATCCTTTTGTTGTAGCGGGTCACATATTTACAATCCATCTCCACATAGCAGACTTAAAAAAAAAAGAAAGACATAGTACATACATAAGGATGATACACACATCACTACGGCTGTGTTAAAACACCAAAAAATAGAAGCAAATTTATTCAAAACTTGTTGAGAAAAGCATATTCTACAAAAAGTGGTTTGAAATTTAAATAGTACCGCATTTGTCTAAAAATGATATACATGTAATCGCAATTTGGGAGTTGACACTGCAGAGCTCTTTTGCATCATTCCATCCAGGAAGAAGTCAACCAAGGCATGCTATACAAACACATACACATTTTCAAAATGGCGTTGTTCGCAGAGGGGCATTTGAGGCTCAAGTGCATTTCATATCACCCTATTATTGCTAGGGCTACAGTTAGTTGGTGGTGAGCCCTGCTATAAGGGACACAAGGCACCTGGCAACTTTGTAAAATGGTGTGTGACACATTGTGGGAGCTGGGCACCTTTGAATGTTTCTACAGATAAACGGTACTAGATATAAATGTGACCCGCTACAACAAAAAGGTCCTAAAGTCGCGCACGGTCATAGCCGTGAAAATCGAGTTTGAAGTCAGAGCATTAAAATTGGTCAAAACTTACCATTTTCCGATTTTGATATATTATTGGAGTCTAACATGTCTTCTATCATCTGTCGAAATTTTGAAGCAAAATGATCAAAGGAAAGACCAAAAAATAGCGTTTTTCTGAGTCATGTTTTTTGGCTTTTCAACGAAGCAGAAACTGGTTCGAAAATTTGGATTGAGTGCCACAGATAGGTTCCGCCCCTAACAACGACCAGAGTGATCTCATTGGTCAGTTTGCTGCTTGCTGCTAACCGAAGCGTGAAGCTCGCACACTGCCCAGTCGACTGGTGCGTGCGGGCGGGGTGCGCTATGCTCAGCCGCTTCTCACATCCTGGTCACTGATTGGTTAGTGAGGAGACTGCCGACGCTGATGTGCTTGAATGAACTCTTCGGGGGTTGCTAGGGCTTACCTTCTATTGTCCAGAGGTGAACACTGACTTGCGTGTCCCTTGATCGTGATTGGGTCGAAAGGAAGACTTTTAGGGCGCTTTTCTCGAAACAGTGATTTTCCAGACGTCTCGACATGCTCTCTTTTAAACATCGATATCTCCGCAGCCGATTATTTTTATAAAATGTGTTAGATATAAATTTAAAGCAGAAAGTTTAGGGGATTATATCATGCAATTTTCAAATAATCGACCTCGCCCGACTTTAGGATCATTTTGTTGTAGCAGGTCACAAATGCTGTTTCATCATCATCATCATCATCATCATCATCATCATCATCATCAAGGCATAAGCCATAAGACCTTCTCACTGAATATGTAGTACATACCAAAATCCACTCTTGCAGAGGCCACAATAATGCCCTAACAAGCATTCTACACAGCAGCACATCAAACAGTAGAATGTCTACGATATCATATAGACAGTGAGTTGTTGATCATGTGCCAGTGTCGTATGTAAGGAGAGTCTGGCCAACTCTTTTTTTTTTTTTTTTTTGGGGGGGGGGGCAAATGTGTTTTGAAGCCTGTGATTTGTCAAAACTGGTCCCGTGACCTTAAGGGATCCATGTCATTAATAAAGTGCACTTACACGCAGTGCCCATTGTTAAGTACTCCTTATTTGGCTTGCTTTCATTATGATGTCTGAGCGTACACACTAACCATCTAACACGTAATTCGTTGAGTAACGACATGGTGTCCAATTTAGCAGTTGTCCAGACTCTCTTTATGATTATATGATGAGTTGATGACCATGTACTCACCTTCTTGATGATTCCCTCTCGGCATGAATGTTGTAATGTAGAATCCTTGGACAAACTTCATCCATCACCTCAACCAGCCTCAGTTCTCTGTCTCACAAAAAACAACAAACAGATTCTCAAACTGTTTTAATACTGTATGGTACAGCAAATAATCCATACTCCACATTAATTGGTACAACTACTAGTATGTTTTTGTGCTTGATCTTGTTTGTTTTTCTCACTGATAACACAGATTTTTGTTCATAACTGGGGATTATCCACTCATGCTAATGTATCAAAAATGTGCCCATGTGGGACTATTAGGACATTTTTTTTTTAAACACCTGAGGGGGTTTTCATTTGAATTAAACACACTATGATTTGTACATACAGCTAAGTTTTAACTTTACAATGATCATTTATTGGCTTGTTTGTTTTTGAAAGGAGATAATGAAACAAATGCTAGCAGAATAGTTTAGCATGTTACAGCAGTATTCATAAACACACAACAGGTTACCAATATCTATGTGAAATCAATCAGATTTGATTATTCATTCTGTCCTGCTTAACAAGTCAGTACATCTGTGATATTCAAGATTCTCATCTAATGTCGTTTTGCCCAGTAGGCGTTTTCACATCAGCCCGATGTTTCGAAATAGCGCACTATTTTCTGACTTGGGAAATTGACCCGATCACAAAATAGCGCGTTATTTGATCATACCAAAATGTGAATACAAATTTACACCGCGCTAATTTTATTGCTCTGATCGAGAAAATTTCTTGAGTCCAACTCGAGAAATTTCCGAAATAGTGGGACAATTTGCGAACTAGCACGCTATTTGATAATGTGAATCGCCTCAAGAAATTAGCGCGATGCATCCCATCATGCCTAGCGTGTGTGATGGCGATCATGCGGGTAATTTTTTTGAAAGTGCGCGCTCTACTGGTATACCCTACACTGTTTGCGCATGCTCAGCTGTCTAGTTAGCTCGAAAAAATTTCAGGCTAATTCTCTTCGGGCTGATGTGAATAGGAAATGAAATAACACGCTAATTTGCGATCACGAAAAATATCTCAAGCTTGGATTTTTATCGGGCTGTGTAAAAACGCCTTATGTTCATGTATACTCCGGTACATAAGTTTGCACAGTTTTACATGGACAACCACATTCAAGAGGTCCTCAGCCCCATTAAAATGGCTCACTAATTTTTTGAAGATAAATTACATGAATAGGTGTATAATACACACATTTAGATAATATGTCTAAAGTAAAAAATAATATATTTTATCACAATTAAAATAGTTGAGCAAGTAATGACAGATTGATAGCAAGTGTGACCATTGTATTTTGCTGATCCCTTGAGATAAAACATTAAAAAATTGACCTGCCCCCTCTCCCCCCCCCCCCCCCACAAAAAAAAAAAAAAAAAAAAATCAGAGGCAATTGTTTCATATGATCACTGACATTTTTGTTAAGGAATATATATGTATTTTTAACTGCTGAATTTGTATGCTTGCTTGTCTATGGGTTGTACATTGGAGTTGAACATTGTTTTGTTTTTGTTTTGTTTTTTGTTTTTGTGTTTTGTTTTGTTTTGTTTTTGTTTTTTGTTGTGTTTTTGTGTTTTGTTTTGTTTTTGTTTTTGTTTTGTTTTTTGTTTGTTTGTTTTTGTTTGTTTGTTTGTTGTTGTTGTTTTTTTTTTGGGGGGGGGGGGGCTTTTTGCACCAGTGCCTTTCTTACACAACTCTCACTTCAAAGAGAGGAGATACAATTGTACACTACGACTATGGTCTGGACACATTAAACTTGTTATGACATGGCTACTTTAAAAGGTCACTCACAATGTTCAGTGTCTCTTGAGACACTGAACTTGAGAGTTTATTCCCAACTACAAACTCTGTTTACTGGCATGTATCTTATTCACAATGGCACATTGTGATGATAGTCAGCATCCACTGTCGCTATGGAAACTGCCTTCTGAGATTTGCAACCGTGGGCAGAAAAAGTGCTAACAATGAAGAGGCTACCCTGGGCAAATAAGACCATAAAATAATCATTATCATAACCATGGAGGTTACTGGTTTTATATAAATAGGGGATAGTATGGTTTGTGAAGAAGCTTCCACAAAGCCACTATAGTTTCTTTGCAGTGCTTAGCACCATTGTGTCATTGTGTGCTCCCTATAATCCTAACAAAATCCTTGCATGGATAATAGAAACCTCCGGCTATTCTCCTCTCCTAGCAACTCATGTATTCTACTCCTTGCCAACCATTTGCATAACTGCAAATATGCATTTATTTCCATACATTGTATGCATGGCTTTTCCTTCAAACATCACCTACAACTTCACTCCCTCCCCCCTTACACACACACACACACACACACACACACACACACACATACTGAAGTACCCTGGTCTGCCTCAATACTTCATGATGGATTCTGCTCAGCATGCATAATATGTCTATAGATACAGGCAGTGTTTCTGGTATTGGCAGTCTCCCAATGTAAACCTGTATTGCCAGTCACAAAGCAGCCCCATATGGACAATCTGTTTTAATAGATTGTTACATGTAATGGTCACAAAGTCAATTCAACTACCCCAAAAAGCCATCATTTTCCCCCAAACTGAATCCAAACAATTATACAAACACTGACAGAGAAAATCAAAAATAGAAACAAAGGATGGAAATAGCCTCATCGTTATCATCCATCCAAAATCTGTTTTCTTTGTCTAACCTTTCATCCCCTGAACAAGATATGGATGCTCTTACATGTCTTTGTCTGGGATCTAGTCACAAAAATGGATCTCACTGCATGATATGTGCATGACAAAGTGTCTTTTTTTTTTTCTCTCTCTCTCTCTCTCCTATTGTTGTCATTTTATTTTTTATTTTTTTATTTTATTTTTATTTTTTTATTTACTTATTTATTTAGTTTCTTTATTTTTTTTATTTTTTATTTTATTTTTTTTTGGGGGGGGGGGGGGGGAGTGGGTTTAGGGCTTTGTTTCTCTGCCTGTTACAAATCATTCTTTATCACCTGATGGTGCCATTCAATCTCCATGTGTATGTGATCATTGTGTCTATACCACTACAAAATATTGTGAATTTTACTCCTTCCTGCATTTGTAGTACCCAGATTGGCATTACAAGACACCACTAGAATCTATTTAACCCGTTCCGTATGGGAACCTGGTGGCCTGTAAGCATTTCAGAATTCAGTATGGAAAGGGTTAAAAGGTTTCAAATGGGTAGGTGCACTCATCTTCCACTGCTCCGCCCCATTGCTATGGGAACAGGAAGTGCACTTAAGATGGAGGAAGTTCAAAAATCTTTAATGCAATTGCTTAAAAATGCTCTGTAAACTGTGGAGAATTTTGAATGGCCCAAGTCAGAGTGAAAATGAAAGAAATCAGTACACTCTCATAAAAAGGAAGTATTAACGCAATGTGGTCTTCCTATAGATATTTTTACTGACATGAAAAAGTATGATGTACTAAGAGTGGTCCGGACTTCCTTTAGTCCCATGCTTTCAAATTCTTGTTCCTATCATGTGAATCAAACTCCCTACTTGTCCATGTTTCTTAAGTGTTTTTCAGTCCTAAAAATATCACTAAAAATCATGCATTACATAATGTCTCTGTCCTTTTGCTGATGTCATATCCTTCCATTGCATTTAGAAAGAGCATTTTATATTTCATCTGGTGGTCGAAATCACACAAGAAAATGGTCCATCTGTGCAATATTGAACATCCCTAAACATCAAAATTCAAGATTCACAACACTATGAGTCCATGTTACACAGTGGTAGTGTCTTCAGTGAATCTGTACATTTGCAGGTGCAATTGCTCACACTAATCATGGCTCTTGAATTCTTTCTCTTCTTTTAAATCTTCTCACTCTGAAACACACAGAAGTGGCAGTGTTTTGTGCTTGGATTTGTACTTCAAAACATGAATCATAGACACTCCATCACAATCCAACCAAACACTTTATACTCAACTTTCACAGCTCACCCAGCCGAGCTAACACAGCAAAGAAAGGAGTCAGTTATGAACAAAGGCAAACTGGCACAGTGAACTGAGAGTAATACAGCACACGTTTTCTTGCAAACTGATGATTGATTGAGATTGAATTCTCACAGCCAATTAAAGAATACAAATCCCACCACATTGAAGTTGGCTTTGATGAATAATGTAAATCACAGGAACTGAATGGTGGGATTTTTTCAAAATTTGACACAAAATTAGAAAGTCCTGGAGTTTTGAGCTTCATATCTATCCTGTTTTTTTAGATCAACGACTTATGGCAACTAGAATATGCAAATTTGATGAGCTGGTAATATCATCATCTTGGCCGCAAACATTGGTGTAACAAATATTGACATAAATTAAAATATGACTGTAGATAAAGCTTTAATTAGCTATAAATTTGATATTCATTTATTTCTGCAATTTTATGACAAATGTGATATCTATATATACAAATACATTTTTCTTGTGTACAAATCATACAATTTTTAAAAGAAGAATTAATAATCTTGATGAATACAAAATATTGGCAATCATTTAATACAAATTATACAGTACATTGATAATAAAGAAAAATAATTTAAAGACATACAATCTAAGGGGAGCAATTGCAGAAAAAGGCTGTATCCTGTAAGCTTGCGCTTGAGAGCGGAAACAGCCCAGTTAACTTAATATAGATGTTTGTCCAGGGTGAGCATTAATTTCAAGAAAAAAAGAAGAAGAAGAAACAAAAACCTTTGCACTCTGGTGCTATCCTAGCCTATTTTTTACACATGAGGAGAAAGATAAATCTTAGGTATTTTACATGGGAAAAATTATGTCTCAAGTGGGAGAAAGACAGCTAGAGCAGGGAGAAATTCAAACTCGGAGAGTGGGAGATTTTGTGAGAGTTGGAGCCTCTGTTCCCACTAAACATTGCTTTGTGCTTCATGAAATCAGGTAACACACACACACACACACACACACACACAGACCAAGTGTCTCCTTCCTGTCAGCCTATAACTGATGTATTCCCAGGTGAAGGAAACGAGCACAATGCCTAATGAACCTTATTGTTCTGAATAGAATGGAAGATTATCCCAGCTCTGAAGGAAATGATCTGAATAAACAGACTTCCTACTGTTAAAAATGAATCTTTCCTGTGAAATAAAGCCTATAAACATTGCTGTGTCAAAAAAAAACCCCAAAAACAGTCTAATGCCAGAAAAGCTGGGATAGTGCAGGATAACAAAATTTGAACTACACACTGGTTTTCTTTTTCTTGCTGGTACTCTCCATGAATAAGATTGTAGGCTCATTCCATATTACCATTGAAAGGCAGTAGGTGATGTGGGTTTAAAATCCAGTCTACTTTTTTTTTTTCTTCTTTTTCACTTGGTGTTCATAAATATCTACTGATTGAGCATGTGATCTTATTCACAAAGAGCAGCAGCCAAACATGAACATCTCTGAATCTACCCTCTCTCTCTTTCCAAATCAAATTTCCTTTAAAATCTGATTGGTCTTCCAATTCCAAATTCTGTGGAGGGAGAGGGAAAGGGAGAATAGGAAGGAAAAAAAAAAGAAACAATGAGAAGAAGAAGAGGCAGAAGGAGGAGGATAAGGAGGAAAAGAAGAAAAGTTGAAAAGAAGGGGGAAGGAGATGAAGATAATAAACCAAGCAGATAAAGTTGAAGTAGAATGAGAAAGGAGTTAGAAGGACAAGAAAGAATGTAGAACTAAGAAGATAGAGAAAAGGAAGAAAGAAAAAGAAGAAGAGCAAGCAAAACAGGACAACAAATAAGAAGAAGGCAAGAGAGGCACAGGAAGAAGGAGGAAAAGAAGGACAAAAAAAGAAGAGATGGAAGGAGGAAGTGACAAAGTGAAAGTTGAAAGAGGAAGTAGACGAAGGAAAAGAAAGAAAAAAAAAAGCCTCACACATATCATCAAACCTGGATGGCAAAGGGTAGGCAGCATCCCCCAAAAAAACACACACACATACACAAGAGTTTGAGACCTTTGTTTGCTTAATCTGTCTCAGGATTTTTTTTTTCACACAGAGGAACTATGCACATAGCAGACTATACAGAACTATGATCATTACTAAAAGTCTCAAAATGCCATTCGAGCATCTTCTTCAGGCTAACACTATAATATGTCTAAAATGATGCCTCACTAAAGATTGTGAATAGTAAAATTTGAGTAATTCATTCGATCTGAATGAATCTAAAAAAAAAAAAATAATCATAAATCTACTGACAAATTGCACGAATACAACAGCAACTCTGAAACTCATAAAAAGGGAACATTTCTGAAAAATACTTTTAAAAAAAGCATAACAGTTGCTTTTAATTCATAGATCTTTTATTGGAGTCAGACTTACGAGTTCTTGTACTTGATATCTTTTTTGGGGCGGTCGATGCGGTAACCGAGATGCAAGACGTCGGACGTCCTCCCGGTCTCTGCCATGCTTTCCTGAAGCTCTGTGGCTACAAACTTGCAGACTAAAATAGTTCGAAGAAGTTGAGAGGAAAAGACAATAGAGAGAGAGATAAATAGGAATGGAGGAGATACACAGAAAGATAGAAGAAAGACATGAGAGGAGGTAGATACAGGAGAGAAAGAGATGAATAGATAGTGAGAGAGAGAGGGAGACAAAAATAAAAGATAGATAAGGACTTCATGAAGTAATGTATGTGACATCAATAAACTACAATAGGGGATAACATTGTAGGGCATTACACAAAGGAATTCCAAGCATGTACTGATGCAGAACAGGTTTGTGCATGACACTAAAAAGGGTGTCTGCATTTCACTGATCTTGAAGTTTGGTTCAAACCATACAGTACACACAGACAAAATTTTGCTAAGTGTGTACGACGGTACTTCTGAAACAAAACAATATTGCCAAAATTTTGCTGGATCTCCATGACATTCAGCGAACTAACTGGAATTCCATAATGTTCCCTAATGCAGTCTTTTTACCATTCACATCTTGCAGAGAAATGTGATGGAAATCACAAATAAAAGATAGTACAGAATAGTTACTTTTTGTTTTAGAATTTAATCACATTACAACAAATCATTTCTCTGAATTCAGTGTAAGTACAGACAGTGAATGCAGGGGAAAAAAAAAGCTAATGAAGAAAGCATCCTCCATATCTTTCTAATCTTAGGAAAGTCGATATATATATATTTGTTTGTATACTGTTGTCTTTAATCTGCCACATAATAAGAGAGAAATAGTCTGTAATGCAAGGCTGCCTAAATTCAGCTCTATTAATGGGACTTTATCAAAGAGCAAAGGGTTGGCGATCAGATAACAACCATTTCAAAACCACTGCTCACAAGTGTTAGATCTGGCAAGAAAATCGATATGTCATCAATCAACTATTATTGTTTGTAGCAAGCTACAACCATCACAAAAACCCACCAAGAAGAAGTTATCAGAGGTACCAATCTTTTTCTTTGCTCCCAGCAATGGGGAAAAACAGGATACTTACTTTCTAACAAAAAAAAAAAGAATTTCAATGAAAGACAAAATCAAGGTATTCAAGCATAAGCACACTTGTACACAGAAGCAACAACAAAAACTCAAATGCTAAAGAATATCGATCTAGCAACCTATTCAAACTTTACAAACAAAATTGAAATATCAGTGATGCACTGATTTTATAATCACACTCAATCATATCAGTTCCCATCAAATTAGGACAATAGATCTAGACTGTAGATCTTTGACTATCATTTCAAAAGTTAGTGTCTGTTTTGGAACCATAAGCCTATTGATGGTGTTTTGTCATTTTAGATCTTTGAAGGAACAAACCTGGCCTTCATGAGTGAAAAAAAAAATCAAAGGATGACTTTAGATGAACTTTGACATTCACAATGAATTCTCTCTCTCTTGGTGTAAGTTTGGGATTCATGTGAAACAATGGACTGTGCTGCTGTGTGGAAAAATGATATTAGCTAGGTTCCAATTTGTGCAAGTAAAAGATTGGAAGGAATAAAATCAGGTTTTCTTATTACCTCTGCCAAGGGAGGAGGTTATGTTTTCGTTACCGTTGGTTTGTGTGTTCATTAGTTAGTTTGTCCATGTTCAAAATAACTCAAAAAGTAGTTAACGGATAGGGATGAAACTTGCAGGAAAGGTTGAGAATGACACAAGTAACAAACGATTAACTTTTGGTAGTGATTGGAGAATTTTACGGAAATTTATGAAGGATTTTTGATATTTTGGCAGGTTGGGTCAATGAACTTGGGAGTTCAGGCTGTGCGTATTTGAGGTTTGCATGCACGCACTAAGGTGCGTGCTCTAGTTTCTGCTAGGGCAAGGCGCGCCATGCAGCTGAGGGTTTATGACGTAACAAAGGCTTCTACATGTATATTGGGAAATTGGGCGACTCTCAGCACACAATGCTGTAAATACGTATGGGTGGAAATCACTCATATCTCCATGGAAGAACAAGATCAGTGGTGGAAATGAGCTGCATGCTTGGCGGAGGTCTGCACTCTCAGAGTGCTTCTCTAGTTACAGATACTTCACTTATTATGCAGCAGTTGAGCTACATCTACTCAACCCTTCCAGTACCAATGACCAAAGATTTGTGAACAATTTCAGTGGCATTCTGAGATTTACTGGGAGAGATTTCAAGTTTCAGACTGTTGCTGTACGATAGTCTTAAGTAACACAGCTCAAATGCCATCTATCACTTACACATCCTGTTTCAGAAATTAATCATTTTTGTTAAAGGCTGATAAACTGGATGATAATGCTGTTTAAAAAATGAGGCAGAAATCATGATTAACTGAAATTACAGAAAGAGCCATGCAATAATCATTATCAAAGAAATGTTCACTTAATAATGCCTTTAAATTCATATTAAATTTGATTTACTTAATTTTGCTGCTGAGTTCCTAATTTGAAAGGGGAAAACACAATACATTAACCTGTCCATTTTTTAGTTGAATGGAAAATGGAATGGCTCTAAAGTTTATACACTGAAGCCAAACATTAATGCATATGTACACATGATTTCAATCCAAACACTGGGGTTCTTCAATTTGATTTCAAAGATATGATATATGTCTTGAATTTTGTTGTGACATCACAGCAGCCTATTAGTTTATTTTATATTCTAATACATATTTGAAACAAATTCTATCACATGATCCACATACTCATCGTGTTATATGTACATGGTGGATTGTACCCTACTTTCCTATACTTTCGCTTGTCAGTTCATGAGTTTGATCTAAGAAGAATAGCTTGACATTTTCTTCACATAAACTGCATGGTCTGTATTCATGAGCACTGCAAAATAAATGCAAGCTACCATTGTATATGCGACTGTGTACCACAAAATAAACAAAAAAAGTCGCACCCCTTGATTTTATGTGAGAACTAAAAATAAAAAAGTGAAATGGGTCAACCGAGTCAATCTTTAGTTTTTCATATTTTCTGAAAGAGCTATCCTTCTTCTACATTATTATAAAAGTTTGGGATCATAACATACATGAGAAAGTGTGTTTTCAGCAGTTTTTCTACAACTCTTTTTGGGGGGAGAATAGAATGATCAGGTATGTCTTAGAGTCCCCTTTTCATTTCTTGAAATCCTTTACACACTCTTCACTTTCAATTCTAATAACTTTTGAAATGATAACTCTACTGCTTTGAAAGTTGGCATTAATCATGGACAGAATGTGTTCATAGAACATGCTCAATTTCAGCTTAATCTGATAATCCCTTCATTGTTGTTGTTCTTGTGGGATAACAGTCTGTGTTTTGTCCCTTTCATTTTACAGCTAGTGCGGCTTGGTAAAAATTTAAAGCACTTGAATAGACACTGTACCTTAAAGCATCTTTTCTCTGTTCACTTCTTTTTCCAGAGTGTGTGCTTTCTCTCTAGTATTTAGGCAGGTTAGGAGAGTCCATTTGAATTGAGTTATACATCATTTTAAAGCTTAGTGTCTGCTCTTTAAGAATCTGCCCTCAACTAGAAATCCATGTCTGGCGACTTTTTGTTGGTTTTGTGATGCAGGGCCCCATACTTAAAATACCTAGAATGTACCCTGATTAGATCCTAAAGCAATGACTATACAAGTACAATTAGGGGGGGGGGGGAGGGGTTTCAGGATGGAAAATTAAGAATTCACCTATTCCGTGAGAGCACAAACAGAGATATCTTCAATGAAATAGTAGTAGTAGTAGTAGTAGTAGTAGTAGTAGTAGTAGTACTGTAGTAGTAGTAGTAGTAGTAGTAGTAGTAGTAGTAGAAGTAGTAGTAATAATAATAACATCTGATTATGATAATCATAATAACAATAATAGCAATAAGAAAACCAATAATAATAAAAAAAATAAGTAGCATTCCTAACTACATGCTTAATACAGGCTTTTCTAACTTAAAGGGAAGATAAACCCCAAGAACAATGTGGATTGAGTGAAAGCAGCAACATTAGTGGAACACATCAGTGAAAGTTTGAAGAAAATCGGACAATCGATGCAAAAGTTATGAATTTTTAAAGTTTTGGTGTTGGAACCGCTGGATGAGGAGACTACTAGAGGTTATGACGTATGAGTGGACTACAATATCAAGAAAATATAAAGAAAATACTACAAAAATCCATTTTTCATGAAAATTACAAATTCCATCAACTTGATATTGACATATGTTAAGGGTAGCAATTATTCCCCCTGCTTTCTGAAAGCGGTTGGTCCACTGCTCTTTCATAATTCTAGAAAAGTGAATTTTTGTTGAATATCCTTTATATTTTCTTTGTATTGTTGTCCACTCATACGTCATATCCTCTAGTAGTCTCCTCATCCAGCGGTTCCAACACCAAAACTTTAAAAATTCATAACTTTTGCATCGATTGTCCGATTTTTCTCAAACTTTCACTGATGTGTTCTACTGATGTTGCTGCTTTCACTCAATCCACATTGCTCTTTGGGTTTACCTTCCCTTTAAGTACATCAACACAAAACAGAAAATGTGAATCAAGTTAATATACAACATACTAACCAACATCAATTGTGAAAAATACGCTTGTAACTGATTATCTTGCAATCATTAAACATACAACACACCATTAACACATATTGTGTATGATGAAATCAAACAAGACTAAGTAGTATAGAATTTTAAATTTATCATCTCGATTCTGGCGTACCTTCCTGTTCACAAAAAGACTTCAAAGCCATGCTATAGCCATTTGTTGAATATAGGCCATGACTCTCCTGATATCAAGCTTCTTTTCCATTTAATTCAATTGTAAAAGATTAGATGAATACGTATATGAGTACAGGCTCGTTGTAGATTATGGCCTTCTTTTTAAAGAGAAGAAATGTGCATCTTGGAAAAAAAAAAAAAGCTTTAAAAGCTTTTAAGGGCAATTCCACGGTAACTGACGTTACACGTAAGGATTTTCATGAAATTGTTTACCTTGTAGTTTTGTGAATGAAAGCACCTTGGGCTTGCAATTAGCATTGATGAATAAGTTCATGACAATGAAGAAATAGGTGGAAAGTTTTTCTCTCAAACTGCATTTCTTATCACATAGCAAGTGAAAATGTGTCGGTAACTGACGTTACGGAAAAAGGACATGGGAAATTATGGTGTAGATGTAAATGGAAATATCTCATGTCCCTGACTTTTAGCCTTTAAGTGTTTAATGTGGCAATACACCTAGGTTCTTAGGAACAGGTGTGCAAAATAATGTGCAATTTAGTTGTCTCCTTTTACCACCATGCCAATTTTAGTGAAGGCATGACGGTAACTGACGTTACGTAACTGACGTTACGCTTACATTTGCCATAGGGTTTACACATGCAAAATCATGATTGGGAATAGCTATGTGATATTTCATAATTCTGACCATTCAGAATGATTTGGTTGATATGGAGTCATACCTTGGTTCATCAGTCATAAATACACAATGAAATGAAACAGTAGTCCATTTCCTTTGTATTCTATGAAAACTTAAAGGTAAACATGTCAGTAACTGACGTTACGTAACTGACGTTACACATACTTTACCGTGGGGTTTACAGAGAACTAATTTATTTAACAGGTTATTATACTGCTGCAATGTACCAGTGACAATCCCAGGCAACTACAGCAACAAATTAAAACAAAATCTAAAGACACAAATAATATTGGGTGGGCCCTTAGGGGGCACCCCCCCCCCCCCATGCCATAGCACAGTTGGGCAAAAATAATGTAAATGCACAAGAGGATATTTCTTGACATTTGTCTGAAGATTTAATTTTTATTCAACATTTATGATTACACAGAGCCATTAATAGATTAAGCAGTTCCAAGTATGAATATATTGACATGGCTAAGGGCTTTTTTTGTTTGTTTGTTTGTTTTTTAATGAACAGGAAAGTTTTTATCTACATAGAGTGCTCCACCCATAATACCTTGTAGTACTACACAAAACATGGATATTTTTGTGCTTGAAAAAAATATCAAAATATCTTCCAGGTCATGGGGAAAAAAAAAAATGTATCAACTCATAAATATGCATAAATATGTATGAAATCTATTGTGATATATTTCTCCTTCTTTTCTTTATTTTACTCCTGATGATCTCCATCATCAATTGATTTAAATGAAAAGTGTCGCACTTTTAATATTTCTCTGTGAGGAAGAAAAATAAATGCTTTTTTGGTCAAAAGAGCATTATTGTTTTATTCCTAGCTTGAAGTAATTTAACTGTTTTTCTTTTCCTTTTCACTGATATATCACGGCTTGCAAATCCATTCGAGATGCCAAAAAATCGGACTTTGCAACGAAAGAATACTAAAATCAATATAAAAAACTCTTCCTGTTCATAATTATCATGTGTTGTATTACAAAATGTCCCTGCATGAATAGAATAAAGTAATCAACAAATACACACTGTATGAACATTTTTTTTAAACCCTATAGAATCCTCTCTCACTTTGAGCAACATCAGTGTTAAGTTTCAAACAATAATGAGTACATGCCTTACATACCATAATACAAGATGAGCCATGTTAACTACACCACACATTTAAGTGCAAGAGAAGAAATATCTGTTTGTGCATTTGCCTTGAGGTAGAAACTTGACTAAGCTTCCTGAAAAAAAAAAGAAAAATACCAGCAAAAGCAAACATTGGTGAAGATTGTTAAACTGTTGGTATACAGCTGTGCAGAAGTTTGTTTGTTTGTTTGTTTTTTTTTTTGTAGAAAATGTGGTTGACATGCAATCATGTCACTGATTAGGCCTACAAACTTTGGTAGCTTTATCATCCTGTAGGACTGGGAATGTACTAATTTGAGTGCATGCATGTGGCAAACTAAACTTCCAGATGTTTTAACCTTAAACTTGTGCTGAATCAAAAATCGAAAGCTCAAGCTTCCCCCCCCCCAAAAAAAAGAAGATAATCATGGTAAATGAATGAATAAATGAATTTAGAAATATAATAAAATAAAATAAAAATATACATGGACAAACCATGGTAATGACATCATTTCCTATGAAAGGGATTGCTGCTCTTTGTTGTAAGTTGACTTCCCAGATGTATTGAAATGGCCAAAAGTCAAAAAATTTGCCTCAGTTATAATTACTGTCATGGTAACTGACGTTACATACTCGTGTATGACGTTTCGGTAACTGACGTTACACATTTTGTAGTGTTCATTTTGACTCTCCAGTATGCCAAGTATCCTTATTTCTGGTATTAAAATAAAGGCATATGGGCATACATTAGAAATCCCAAGTTACATCATACAGCTCACTTCCTTTGATGAATAAACTTAAAAATTCCTTGTTTTTGGTAACTGACGTTACATCCATCATTATCAAAGTAATTAACAGTTTTTATCAAATTCTTTAAAGCTACCAGCTTTTTTTTCTATCGTGTGGTAAAAGACTTCTCTTGTAACTGCATACATGTGAAAGATTGTTGTTTAGAGTACTAATAAAGTGGATATACAGAGAGTAAGTTATGCAACAATACACTCTTTTCACCATTGAGTTATAGGCATATTTTGGCAGCCATTTTGAAAATCAAAATGGCCGCTTTTATTGAAAAACATAATGATTCTTAAAACTTCAACTCAAGTACTGTCTGAAAATGTATGGTGTTTGAAACAAATATCATTTTGAATTTTTGGCACCTGTGTCCTAGTTACCGTGGAATTGCCCTTAAAGACATTATCAAATTGCCGTCTCACATTTTGTTGCAGTAATGAGTAAGCTATAGTCTGAATAATCAATTGTTCACATAATTTTTGCTAAATATTTTCTACTTCTCCATTCATCTTCTTTTCTTTCTCCTTCTCTTCCCTTTTCTCTCTCACATCAACCATGCCTCCTTTTAATAGTCAATACTTGTTTATTTCATGTTTTAAAATGATATGATTATTTGTATTAATATACTTTGTAAATCTATGCACTTTTATGTACAGTGGCCTTTTCAAACAATAATTCTGGCTTCTATTATTGGTCCCCCACTGTATATTTCACACATTACACATTTTACTACAACATAGAATAAATCTTTATGCATTGCAGGATCAGGATCTACCTCTGATTAAATGTGGAAATAAAACATAAAATGAATTAAATGTCAGCTGTTGCTGGTAAAACACAAGGATCTCTTGAATTTATGTTTCTCTTCATAGCTGTACATTTGCTACATTGTTTTACAAATTGCAACCCTGGGTATCATACTATATTTCCTGCTATGAAGTGAGTACATTGACATTGTGGGGTTTTGGTGTCATTTACAACTTTTAATAGTGCACAGTCCCTGTCGTAGTTAACTGCGTGGGTACATAATACCTGTATATTAATGGCCATACGACACGGCCACGGCAGACATGATTTACTCGTCAATACTCGCCAATTTCCTGAGCTTACCCTCGCATTTTGATGGTTCTCTGTGTGGGTCAGTCACCCCAGCTTCCAGCTGACCGAGTAGTAAAGCAAGAAAAACTGACGACAGAATGAAAATATGGTTTATCGCGTCCATGATTCCTCCTTGTTCTGGGCACCGGCCGCCCCGTTCGCGCTTGACTATGCCTATGTTGCTAGCCTAATACTGCTGCTGAACAAGGAAACACCAGTATACCGAAACACCTTCGTCTTCGACAAGTGTAGTCTATCTGCCTGCAGGATCGCAGCTCTATCTTATGAATTCTATTTCCATGAAAGGAAACATCGATCAAGATAAACGTCTTTTACTGGTAGTCCCTGATGTTCAAATACTACGAGTAGTACAGCAGTACGACACAGTACCGGTAGACACCCTTGATCAAGTTCACAGGTACCGTACGTACCAGGCCAGCTACGAATTTCCCCCGCTGTCGCGCCGGGTTCCGATAACTCCCCACCACAACGCTTGTCCCCAGCGCGGAAGTTTCATGTACGTACCGGTACGTGGGTTCTCAGGATTGGAGAAAGGCACAAGTTATTTATTACGTGAATCCATTTCATTGCCAAATGTGTCTTTGATTGCACGGCTGCACCAATCAGAAGCTACCATGCGTGAAAAGTGGGCGTGGTTTGAGATTATCCCTCTTGATGACCACGTGTTGTTATTTTACTTGCGTGATAAGGAATATTCCTTCTCCTACGGCTACGATTGGTAATTTGACCCCAATACGGAAAAGACATAATAATGATTATTACCTATACGAGTGAGTTTTGCGAGGCAATTCCGGTTGATATTTTGCAGGGTTAAAAGGTCAGGAGTTGATATTTTGCAGGGTTAAAAGGTCAGCAAGCAATATTCGTTCGCCTCTGCCGGGTTCGCGACGTTGCTGCGTGTCGGTTACACACACCGTACCGTACACAAAACAATGTGTGCCAGCAGTGCAATCTTCCGATTTTCGCCATTCACTTTACACAGGGAGGTGGGAAGAGAAAGAGTGCGATCTCTCTTCCCACCTCCCTCCGATCGACTACGAAAAGAAAACATTCCAGGACGTCGCTGGGTGTCGGTTACACGCACCGCAGAAGAACGCTGATAAATCAACTCATACGAAGGTCGACCACTTACAGCAGCACTACGCGTCAAACAATGATTAGTCCATTTGTGCTCAATAATTGCAGAGTGACCATCAGTTTTACAACTCTCCAAATTTAAACAGCAGTAAAAAATAAAGTGTGAAAGCGTTCAGATGTTTGAAGTTCGCCTGACATATGTATCTTTGAAGTTGGAGTTGAATGATATACATTGATGAACAATTTTTCAATTATTCGACATGTTGATGATCTACAGGTAGTCAAATGTGGCTTGATCTATATCATAGTGTATAGCCGTATTCACATATTTTCTTAATTTACCTAGAGGATAGGTAATAATTATGATATTGACTGGCCTTGAGGGAGATACCAGATAAATATTGCCCGCACTGAAAGAATATTGCCCTCGTCTTCGACTCGGGCAATATTCTTTCAGTTTGGGCAATATTTTCTGGTATCTCCCTCGAGGCCAGTCAATATTATATAATTATTAGCACTAGGAACTGAAAGGATGAAAAGAACATGGGTTAGGACATACGTGGTTCACTTCCCAGGGATATAAAAATGAATGATGTGATGCATAAAATCTTCTCCACACATTCTGTTGAAACTCGCATTTCTGATAAATTGATGCGTAATTAAATAACCAAAATAAATGATCAGCATGAACGATCAGACACATGGAAGATGAAGAAATATTCAATGTGATAAATACATCATTCTAATGATTACAGGATTATGCAACACTAGTAATGGTGCTGATGCTCACAACAATTGTGAAGATAATAGTATAGTAGAAGATTAGGGATAAGAGGAAGAGGAAGGAGATATAGAGGGAAGATGAGGCAAAAAAAAAAAAAAAAAAAGAGGGAAAAGAATCGGGGTATTTTGCAATCCCAAGGAAATGTTAATCAGTAGCATTGACAATATAATAATCTAGAATACGATTATTTGATATATTCTATTGCTCCATCTTATTAATTATGTATACATTGCCAAAATTAAACACAAAAGCAAACGACACTGAGTGTGACAAACCCTCTGGTAAGACTACACACACACACAAACACACACACACACACACACACACACACACACACACACATGCTCACAAAATATCACACCACACAACCCTCCTTTGACACAGGGGCTGTGGAACCAGAACGCAGGCACTACATTGGCTAAAATAAATCAATAATAAATAAATAAAAGAATGAATGAATGAACAAATGAATATATATATATATATATATATATATATATATATATTCATTTGTTCATTCATTCATTCTTTTATTTATTTATATATATATATATATAGCGAAGAATCAAGAAATAAACTAGTAATGCATTATTTCGCCAATAAGAATGAGTTTATTGAACAACTCAAATTTTCGGTGGCCTCCACCTTCTTCAGGAGTCTATGTATATATATATATACATATACATAATACATATAAATACATACATAAATAAAAACAAAAAAGACAAAATAAAATAAAACAAAAGTTTAAAAATGACATCAAAAACCCATGACTTCCCAAGGGGGTTTTTGCCCAGAGATTTTTTCTATCGATGTGGCCCTGAGACACACATACACATGTATTCCTTCACTATTGGGTACTATTACCGGTATGCTGATACAGACTGATCACAAGCTTTCATAAATTACCACAATATACACACATAGGCCCGAATTCATGAAGGTGGTAAAAACGAAACCATGGTTTAAACCATGGACAAAAACCATGGAGCGCCAAGTATTGCACAAAATTGTTCGTTACATGGTTTAAACCATGGTTTCATTCCATGGTTTCATTTGTACCACCTTCGTGAATTTGGGCTGTTAAGTAAGAATCATCTCATACAGTGATCAAGGCTTCAGTTCTGCATTAACTGAAGAGAAGTTGATAAGGATAGAAAATTTTCACAGCTTTGCTGATTCAGCTGTAACAGCAATCACAGAAAAACTTGCAGCTTTCAGTCTTTCTTGCAATTTGTCATGTCCTGAATTGGTATCCTCTTCCTGTTGTAAACCCATTCTCATCTATACCAGTACTTCACACTTGCCTATACAGTCCGATTTTAACACAGTACATGTATAACTATAAATCTATACATGTGAATGTGAATTGAGAATGCCCTTCAAGTTTCAGAAACCCCTTCTTCAGGAAATGAGAGATTCATTTCTATTCATGGAGCTTCACATGAGAGGGCTCCCTCGTATCTGTTACCTTTTGGTATCATTCATTGCACACCAGCATTTATATGCTTGCTGTTAGTGTCAGATACACACACACACACACACACACACACACACACCCACACACACATGCATTTCATGTATGTACACACACACAACAATATACACAATGTACGACACTGACACTTTTACATACGTGTACATTGCTCTGTACGTACTGTTGTTTAATTTTGACCTCTTTTGAATTCACATTTTATCAAGTCTCTGTACAAAAAGAAAATCAGATTAGATGCATCAATAATCAAATATGATGATCCATTTCTTACAAACATTACAGCTTAAAGAGTGTAATACAAAAATATGATACATGCAGAACGTGTACCTACGTATCTGGGAAATTATTTTAATTAATAGGATCCCATGCTACTCGAAGCAACCTACAAATGCCCCATTTAGGCAGAGTTTAGGGAGATACAAGCTGTCAAAATTAGCACATTTTGTACGTCACCACAATTCTTGTCCATGTGTTAACTTCATTGTTAAAAGTATCACATAGGTTAAGTCATAAGAAGGTATATTAAAGAGCACTTTTGCAGCCATTATTTGAAAGGGAATCCATCAAAATAGAAGGCAGAGAAGTCACAGAATGATCTCTTTTAGATGTACTATAAATGATATGAGAATGGAAAATAATGTAGAACAATAAAGAACAATGATAACTCATTGAATAATATGTCAAACTTTATCTCTGTTATGGGAAGCAACAGCAACAATAACAACAAATCAATTGCTATTAAAAGCAAGTTTGATATTATCAACATATGTAAGATATGTTATGTTCTGTCCAACCATTACGAAAAATATGACTAGAAATCTGTGACTTCAAGAGTGAGTTGTATAAAACCCATTTGATTTTGTGATAAATATGGACTACTGGTGATTTGGAAATGTGGTACAGCATGGCAAATATATTCCAGACAATACTTAAAACAAGACACCTAGTCAGTCTAAAAGAATTTTTAGTAAAAGATTGTGCTGCTTGATGATTTATTTCACAAAATAAAATAAAATGGCTGCCTATTTCGGACTGCATTTTAACTCTGAGACAAATCAGCAAAAATTGGAAGACAATATGACATTACAAACTAAATTTATGAGTACATTCATGAATCAATATGACATTGCAAACTAAATTTATGAGTACATGAATACGTGCCAATTATCTTTTTTTAATCTGTATTCGTAATTGTCTACAGACAGAGAGGGTTGTAAGAATCCCTAAAAAAAAATAGAAATGTCGCTACAGCGACTGGTTATACCCCCGCCAAACAACATTTCATAAGCTTTGGTCAAAACAACATTTGATAAGCTTTGGTCAAAAAACTGTGGAAGTAGTTAAATCCGCAAGATCTTTTCTTGATCTTCTGCCATTAATATGCTGTTACCATGGCAACATACTTTCGGGTACTGTCGAAAAATGCGTCTTGCACATCTACAACCAAAGGCACACATCTGTACCAAGTTTCATGGAAATTGGGCAAAAACTGAGGAAGTAGTTTGCAACAGAAAATTTTCCATCATTTTGGCTCATAATATGTGAGCTGTTACCATGGCAACATACTTTTTGTCACTGTCAAGAAATGTGTCATGCTGACCTATATCCTAAGACAAACATTCAATATGAATTCCATGAGAATTGGAAGAACACTGATGAAGCAGTTTTGCCATGAAGCATTTTGCCCTATATTTTACCAATAACATGCCGTTACCATGGCAACGCACTTTTTGCCACTGCGGAAATATGTGTCTTGCACATTAACATATTCAGATGAACATCTGTACCTAATTTCATAAAAATTGATCAAAAACTGTGGGAGGAGTTCGCGACGCAAGATTTGCACCCATTTTTGCCCATAATATGCCGTTACCATGGCAACGTACTTTTGGGTACTGTCAAAAAATACGTCTTGCACATCTACAACCCAAGGCACACATCTGTGCCAAGTTTTATGGGAATCGGTTGAAAACTGAGGAAGTAGTTCGCGACGCAAGATTTGTACCCATTTTTGCCCATAATATGCCGTTACCATGGCAACGTACTTTTGGGTACTGTCAAAAAATACGTCTTGCACATCTACAACCCAAGGCACACATCTGTGCCAAGTTTTATGGGAATCGGTTGAAAACTGAGGAAGTAGTTCGCGACGCAAGATTTGCAACGGACCGACCGCCCGACCGCCCGACCGACCGTCCGCTGATTCCTATATACCCCCTTCAAACTTCGTTTGGCGGGGGTATAAAAATTACAAAAGAATGAAAGGTCCTCTCTAGACTGCATTTGTAGATTATTGCACAAAATTTGTAATAATCAAATTTATAATGATTACAAGTGCTGTGAAGGACATTTATCAGAATCTTTTGAGATTTTATCAACATGAGCACAGCAGTACATTGTATGAAGGAGGAAATGAGACAAAGAAAATTAAAATATAAACATACAATGCAATACAGTAAAAAAAAAAAAAAAAGAAGAAGAAGAAGAAGAAGAAGAAAGAGACAATTTACACATAAGAGAACCTGAACTGACAGATTTCAGCATGCTTCAGAAAGAACAATCAGATACCTTCAAAATACTGAAGAGACATGAGCATGGAATTATAACATAAGTTCCTACATCCATTACATGACAGAACAACTGCAAGTTAAAATCTCCTTTATCACAGCTTTTTCAGAGCAATAGCAATCATGCCCATTTAGAATGAAAGAAGAGTATGATAGTAATGTATACAGGAGTGTATCTTACATAAGCCAGTAAACCTTGCATACAGTTGTAAGTTAAACATGGGACCAAAGAAATTACACTGTCAACTTCAACATAAGTCAGCAAAATATCACTCATTTGACAAGTGTTGACAAATTTTGACTTACACACGTTCATAGAGTTAGTGGTACCTATATCAGTAATTGCTGATAAACTAATATGTTTAAATAATGATATGTCAAACTTGAATGTCAAGGTTCTGATCTCCTGAAGTTTAATGAAATTTTGAATTGACAAGTCTGCACATACTATGTTGAAACCCTTTCCTCCGTCCTGATCTGAATACACTTTAACATAACTGAATCACTTAAACCATTAAAGGGACATTCCAGACGATTTTCATAATTTCATATCATGTAGTACAAAAATCGACAACTCCATGCATAAATCTCTGGAATTCATTTTGGTTCTTGAGCAGAGAAACAATACTTTGAAAAACCTCAAACAAATTACGCTGAACAAGGATGATGACATAGGAGGTTCACATATTTCAGAAATGTAGCAGTGTAATTCCATTACAATACCGCTTGCTTGCGAGTTCACCTGTGTATAATCTATGCATGCCTTCTTCTTTTGTTCTGCTTCCTTGAGCCCCAACTCATGCATTCTTTTGGTGACTCTGCCATGTCATCATCCTTGTTCATTGCAATTTCTTCTAAATTTTGAAAATATTCTTATTCTTCATCCCAATCATCACAAATTCTGAAACTCTGTCCTCAGTATAACTAATTTATAGTTATTCAAATGTAAAAATCTGAAAATCATCCGGAGGTCTCCTTTAACTCTCTCCCTGCAAACATGAAATGATTTTAAACCATCATTATTAATGTTGCCGACTTTGACAGAGATGAAGAATAAGATGAATTGTGAGAATTTTCCCATACATCAAAATTAGATTCCATGCTTTGGAACAGTAACAGCTGACCACACAGTACATACACACACACAATCACACACACACACACACACACACACACACACACACACACACATACATTTAACAAAATCACACACATGCTTACACTGTATTTGCATGCAACATGATGATTTGCAGGTGTAAGGCAACACCACAAAGAATCATACCTCATTATCACAGATGGCAGATTATTCTTGCATATTGCATTGTCAATATCATAAAAGCAAAAATACTTGTCGACTTTTGTGAGACAATAAACACAAGATTTCCCCCAGTTCAGATCAAGAAATCATGTCTACATAGGTAATTTGTCCCATGTAATTGTCAATTTACACAAAGAATTTAGTGAGAAAAAACTTAAAAAAAAATTATTTCACTTTTTTATGTTTTGAATAAACACAATTTGTTGACTCACATAATGTCAACAAGGATTACTACAGTGTATATTTTCATTACTTAATGATGCACAGCGCAGTGATATCTAAAAACATGTTTTCCGGACTCCCCCCCCCCCCCCCCCCTTAGATTTGAGCTTGCCTTCTTTCTTCAGATTTTGAAAACAACAAAAGATATCCTCAGTAACATGTCAAAACTCGGATCACTTTGCTTTAAAGCCGTTCTTGTCCTTGCGAAGTGCCCCCATAGTTTCGATGGGATCTGTACAGCCAACATAGTCCTGTATGGATTTCTCCCTGAAATGACAGACAATTACAAGAGTGATACATCAAAAACTTTCATAGATAACAAAATACTCCATGCTCAGCAGATAAAGCTTACTATCACTTCAAAACTTTAAAAAACGAACAAATTAATAGGTGCTTTCCAAAGCTGAGAAACTTCCATTATCCCCTTTGCTACGCAACTTTGTGGGAATTCATTAGCAAGCATTCAAATATTTGCACTTTCAAACTTATTTTTTGGGGAAAAAAAAATATCATGCTGAAGTATGAAGTGTGCTTTCACTAACTGTCCCATGAAAGACAAGGCATAGTTTCTACAAACCCTGACCAGTAAACATTGTCCTTGTGGAGGAAAACAAAGTAGTTGCTACAGAAATGAAATTATGCCATCAGCATTGGACAATTCTGCAACTACTGGGTTGTATTAGGATCCTTCATTCAAGTGAAATCAAAGTAGGATACTTGCATACACATGAAAAAAATATTTCACAAACTTTGACCTTAAAGGTACTAGCCCACATTTGCAAACCCATGAAAATCAAAACTGCATAAAACAGGTCCAATATGACTTCAAGTGCAAGTTATAACAGTAACATACCTCACCTGTCGCTCTTTGTCTATACCATTCGATAAAAGAGAGAAAATCATCGTTTTAAAATCAATTTTCAAACCGGGTCAACCCGACCCAAAATCGAATTACGAGCGCGGGCTATAGCTACGTACATTGTACATGTAACACCTATGTGGACCGGAGCTAGGGAGCGTTATACGCATGCATACGGATTACAGTGCATTTTCATTTATTTTTATGAAAGTAATGGACTAATTGGAATGAAATTTTGCACAGGTGTTACTGCAATCATACCCAAACTCCATGCTAACTATGAGACCAGTTGCTGCAGGTTTACAAATGTGGGCTAATACCTTTAAAAACACACCCCACTCTGAGGAACAGAGGTTTGCTGTGACACCATGTATATGCAATCCTTGAAAGGACTGTTGACTGGTGAAAGAAGACCCCAAAGAAAAGAGTGGAAGAGGGAGGAGGGGTAGTTTTCAAACAACACATACCCCACTCTCATGAACGGATTGTAGGATTTCTCCTCTTCAATGGTTGATGGAACTGTCGGCAGCTGTCTGCTCCTCTGATCCTGTGTGTTGAGGAGAGGTATACAAGATGTTGCACATAACTCGATTTGATTTTAATTACAATCTTTTCATTATCGCTCCTTGAAGCCCGATCTAAGCAGCTGATTTTCTGATTAGTGAAAACTAATGAATATTCCCTACATCAAGAATGTTATGTCATGCGACTTTGTAGCAATGACATGCCTTATATAACTTCAATTTGATTAATTTCTGAAATAAAAAGGCACTATATCATTACAATAAATGGCACCCAGGTAGCAATTTAAACCATCCCCCCCCCAAAAAAAAAAGAAAAAAAGAAAGAAGAAGAAACCCCTTTTTATCACAAAAATGGGCAGAAATTTGGCTCAGTCGGTAGCGTGTCGGCTCCAGATCCAAAGGACATGGGTTCTATTCCACAGTCTCACTGAGCAATGCTGTGTGTAAGCGTCTAGTCCCCTCTAGTAGGACACAAAACACTCTGTCCCTAATACAATAGATACGACATAAAATGGAGGTCGCGTGTGTGAGTTAGCGACGACTCACACACATGAAAGATCCTACTTTATTCATCGCAAAGAGCAGGATGCTAACCCAGTGACGTGGTCCACCTACCTACCTACCCATGCAAGAAAACGAGTAAGAGATGCCAACCCCTCACGGTTTGCCTCAGGTGACAAGCAATAGTCGGCAAACTGCATCAACCAGGCACATTATGCCATATGCTTGACTGAATCACAAAATATCATCAAATCCCCAGTTAGTGATCACTGCACAATTCAATTCAATTCAATTCAATCCACATTTATTTCGGATATAAAACAAGGTAAATATTACAAGGATTCATTTGGGTGACACCTGTAAGAAGCAAACGCTTGTCGGGTAAGGTGCACCCTATTGCAACTGTATAATAAACATAAATAATGATATAATATACAACATAAAAGCGACTAAAAGTAAAAAACATACATGCGTACATACATACAAAATACATTCACAAAGACAACAAATTTTAAAAAAAAATAATGGATATCGGGTAAGTGAGGCATCAAAAAAAGTAATGTTGGTTGAAACATACGTTGACTCAAAAGATGTGAAATATCAGATTGGATAAGTTAAACAGAGGCCAGGTAAACAGTAAAAAATCATTCAATTAGTCAATCAGCATTCGAAATATAGCCTATTATAAGCGTCAATGGTATAATTCCTTTGATTTTTATAGAAAAATATAATCAATACTAATGTTAATCAACACTAACATCTAGTGATAATTATTAAAATGAACTTTGAACAGTAACATGAAAGAACAATATAGCATGCAAAATATTAAAAGCAGATACTTATTCGAACATATACAAATGAAATATAATGTCAGTTTTTTAAAGCATGCTTACTATCATGTAAAAAACAATTAGTCAGTATTTCATATCATAACTTGCCAGATAAGAAGGAAGTGTAGATGGGAAACGTTGATTTTTGTTGCAGAGTCAAATCGGAAGAAATCATATGATGGCACATGAATTCAAAGCAATGTATTGCACAAGGATCATAATAATGTGAACTAATAACATATGTAAAATACGCAAAATGCATGCGATGAAACACTATTGTGGCACTAAGAATGTCTGCACCCATTGATGATGAGACAAATAAATACGGAAATGTAAAATGAGGCAAATAAATATGCAAACTCAGTTAATGATACGGCACAATAAACTAGAATAATTGTCATGAAAGGAAATGTTAAAATTCATATTGTATCAAGTGATAAATCATAAAAATGAACTCACCTGTGCCCATTGGAGCTTTTTCTTCACTGCTGGATTGTTAGGTTCCACATGTAGGGCATATTTCAAGCTGGCCACTGAATATTCATGACCACAGTACACATTGGTGTTGCTTGGCAGATTGCCAAGTTTTTCAATCAGGGCGGTGTGCATTTGCTGCGGCGTGCCTTCAAAGAACCTTCCACAGGCAGACAAGAACAGAGTATCACCTGTGGAGGATGTTGAGAAACTGTCATTGATTTCTGCAATCCATGTATTCTAAAATGTCCCATATACTTCAATGCTCTCAGTTTCAGCCTCTAAATTTGCAATGGGTTTATATATGTGCATATTTTGCATTGCCAGGAGAAACCCCAAAACTTTCATTCAACAGAATGTGAAGATTGTCCATTATGTGAGATGATAACAATTTGATTTGAGAATTTCGGAAAAGATACTTTGCCTGAGGAGTATGATTAATGTTTGTTCATCAATGGCTGATGTTCTTTTAACAAGATAACACACTGGGCAATAAGCATGTCATCTAACTTCAATCCTAGACACTTCATGGGCCTGTACAAGAGGCTAGCAACCAATAGTAACTTTGTAAGAGGTCATGTGACTACCTGTGAAGACAGCAGGTGTTTCTGAAGACTCTCCTCTAACATAGTAACAGATGTGTCCAGTTGTGTGGCAAGGGGTGAACATGCAACTCACTTTCAGGGATCCAATCTGTGATAGAAAATAGCACAATGCCAGACATATAGGATGCAAATGCTACATCAAGACATACTGCCTTCTTCAACTATTCTTTCTTTCCCTCTCTCTCACTCTCTTTGCTTTTAAAGGGTTGTGGTGTAACTGTGTCCTAAGATACAGTGTATGTCTGCATAATAATTCAACATATCATTATCATAATTATGATCATTAAAGTTTCATCTCATTCTCATTCTTGTGACATACACTTGGTGTCTAAAACAGGATGAAAAATGAGCTTTAATATTTCTTGGACAAAGAACACGAAATATGCTTAGTTTTTGGAAGGTATGTGTAACATACCTTCCTGTCTTCAAAGGCCCTACCATAGTATAATTGTAAAAGTGTGTAAATGTATGTGTTGTTTCTGAGAATGATATATTTTATATCTTTTTGATAAATGTATGATTATATGTAATATGATGTGAAATGAGGAATTATGAATTATGCAATATAAACACGTACTGGAACTTAGACATTTTTTTTTTCAATCATTCTCAATTATATCCCATCATATCACTTCTCAGTGAATTGCAATGTTAAAGATAAAGTTATTTATGTATTTTTCTACCTCCACAATACTCAACTATCTGGCTATGTTGTAAGTGTACCGTAATTGTATATTATATATATATATTTTTTTTTTTGGGATGTGTCTACAATGTGTGTATTTTGTGATGTACGGTATTGTATGTGTAGGGCCTCTGAGAATAACAGTGTTTAGCTACTGACAGAGCTACCCTACCGAAACAAAATAAATAAATAAATATATAAATAAATGAATAAATAAATAAACAAATAAATAAATTAGCCTATTTGGGCTTTCAAATCACATACCATTTTTCAATCAACTACACACATGGAACTATGACATTGAGCTGATGTTCTTTAGGTACCTATAGCTTGTATGCTAGCTTTTATGTGTTTTCCCATGTTGTTTTTTCTCTTTCATAATATAGTTTTTTTTTCCAATGTTTTCATTGCATTACACATATACTTTATTAGAGGAAAAATGAGCATAAAAAGAAAATAGGATTCCATCCAGATTCAAATCCGAGACCTCCGGATTGCCAGCCCAGTGCTCTACCGACTGAGCTATAGAACGCCCTAGTTCAGTGTTCATCCAAAATTCTCAATGCTCGGATGGTCAGAAGCTATCAGTGTGTTTGTGTGTGACACACACGCACACACTTGAACCTGGCATAAACCCGAAGGATGATTCAACTTGGGATAAATGCAAGGGATCACCGAAGTGATGCAGCTCTTTGAGTATGTAACAAATGCAAGAAAACTGACCAGAAATGAGTACAATCTATTAGAGATTTGACATAATATATACTTTGGTACATAATTGCTGTTATTAGGTGATCCGAGTATCCTCTCGGATCACCTTCTGTATTTTACATGTAATACTGTATAGGTGGTTATTTTCGCGAGGGTTAAATTTTCACGAATTTCACGAATCACAGTTGGATCACAAATTTAACAACACGCGAAAATGTCGCTATACACTAGAGTAGCAATACATGCAAGATAGCGTTGGTGTCAAATCGCAAAATCAACATCTCGCAAAAATGTCTGTCACCTTCTAATTCGTGAAAATATCTGTACGCGAAAATAACACCTTATACAGTAGGTATGTGTGTGTGTGTGTACATACACTCACACATTTATCTATTAATCAGGGAAAAAGGTTGAATCCATATGAAAAAGGAAATGTAGACAGAGGCAGCTGACACACAGAGAAAGACACCCACACAAACATACACATAAACCCCTCCATTGCACATGCATATTCATCCACATCAAACACAAAGTAAACTATTCAGTGATCATGATTATTTATACAATTCTAACATTAAACATTTTCAACAAATGTTTCATGGCAAACCACAATTATTCAGAAGCACATAAACTACAGTCAAAATGAAGTTTCAAAGACATACAGCTCACCTGTAATTGATCTCCTTCACCAACTTTCTTGTTGAGGGCTCCTATGCGGTCATCCCCTCCACATACCATCAAGGATCCTCCAGAAAAAAGCTTCACTAGCTCCTCGTTGCCGCCTGCATGGTCCCTATCAGGAAGTGAGATCCATTTGACTTTTAAGTTATCGAAATGCAAATTCAAGTGAAGACGTGAATAAATGAGGGATGCAATAAAAAAGAGATTTTCACAACTTTTCAACTTTTCAACAATTCCAATTTTAGCAATTCAACAGAATTGTTTCTTTGTTTTCACTTTTTTATGAATAGCAAAGGGTTGTTTACATTTGTGTGCGTGTTTTTTTTGTGTGTGTGTGTGTGTGTGTGTATTGTTGTTGAGGGGACTGCAATATTACAAGCAGAGCCTTTAAGCAGTTCCCTCCATTTCCAACAGCCTTCTCAATTATCCACAATTTTGATTAATTCTATATGAAGCATAGCAAAAAAAGCTGCCGAAAACTGCTTACCCAATAGTGGCAAGCCAATGGAGTATGATGACTCGGTCATTTTGCCTCTGACGAAGATTCTGCTAGGATCGAAAGCTCAGGCCCCTTTTGACTCCTTTTTAATTCCATATGACTATATAAATTTTGTAAACTTATCACATAACAAATCACATGCAGATGTAAATATTTAAAATATTTTGTACTGGGACAATCTTGTTGTGTTTATGATCGTGTTTGTTTTGTTTTGTTTTGTTTTGTTTTGTTTTGTTTTGTTTTGTTTTTGTCAGAAACAGACAAATACATGCAATGATATGAAACTGTGACTGAAGAATAAAAATAAACCCCTGACATACCAGTGGTGGTGAGTGGTCAAAACAGTTGTTAACTTCACACCTTCCTCGTGAACAGCCTTCAATACCTGTCAGTCAGTAAACAAGAAATATTCATTATATCACACAAAAACACACCAAAACACTGTAACACAAGTATGTGCCCATGTCTTTACACTTGGTATTCAAGGCTTATGATGACTTTTTGTCACTCTATTCTGAGTGTGTTAGTCCATAAAAGAGATAAATAAGAGTAATTCCACCTGCTTCCTGTCATAACCCTAATCGACATTCTACAGATGATAAAAGAAATTACCTTTGAATGCACGAAATGCTCAGTCCTGGTGGGTTACACTACAATCAAATTCTTACACGAGCAGTTTATTGGGAGGGATTCAGCGAAAGTTAGAGCACTGCAAAGGACGCCCTCTCTCGGTGTACCCAATGCCACGTGGTCATGTGACCTGCAGCAGATCAGCCATGTTATTCTATTACAGCGACTTAAGGTAAAAATTTTGAAAGTGACGGAATCAATTTTCCTCCTCCCCTACTGAAATTCATTCTT
Source organism: Diadema setosum (assembly GCA_033980235.1). NCBI lineage: Eukaryota > Metazoa > Echinodermata > Echinoidea > Diadematoida > Diadematidae > Diadema > Diadema setosum. The sequence continues at coordinate 41,897,244 of CM067064.1, forward strand.
AATATATGAATAATTCTTTTGCAAAATATTGTTTCCATGCACTGTACCTGTATGTACTTTTATAAAGAGAGATAGATATCAACCTTTTCGGGATTGACAGGATCCACAATAGCTGCCTGTTTGGTTGCTTCGTCAACCAAGAGATACATGTAGTTGTCCTCTAGGGCAGAGAGAATAGTGATCTTCATGTCTGGTTTGGGGATGACTGTGGTAGCCGAGTGACAAAGCCTGACATGGGGTCTGAGTGCAGTCTGAATCTGAGCAAGCCTCCCTAAGGATGGATCAATAACTGAAAACAAACAGACAACTAAGAATTATGAATACATTCTTTTGCTAAGTCATCATGCTTCTGTTCACAGTGTACAAAGTCTATCCAGAGTTTCCATACAAATGATCAATGTTATAAAACGATGATACAACAGACTGGTAGCCATATAAAATCTGATACAGCCATTTGTGACAAAAATATAGAATCTATGGATAAAGCATCAGCAGGGAAATCAGTCATTGATAATAGAACTAGATCTTCTCAGCCTGGGTAGTCTAGTTCAATTCAAATTCACTAAAATTCTCATTGCTTCGCTCCCTCGTTCCCGCACGCCGAGTCATGAAAATCTCACTCATAAATTTTATTTTTGAACTTGGCATCTCTGACTCTGTATCACCTTGACAGTACTCGATTCTTTGACATGGTTGAATGCAGCAGTGGTGAATGCAGCAACACCAGATGCAGAGGCCACAGCTTGCAAGAAACCAAGAATTAGATTGCGGTTGAAACAAAATGCCTTTGCTGTAAGAAGCATAAATAACTGGAATTGGAATGCTCTACCAGATCAGAAGCAGCAGTCTCAGCCACCAGCGTAAACAAGTTGGCACTAGAGAAACAATGGGAAAGCCACTCACTGTGACGACACTGACGTACAACCCATGGTACCCATATCAGAGACAAACACTGCAGTGACGAGGGGCACATAAGCAGATGCTTTACGAAAGTTTACATCTCTACACCTAAGTAAACCCAAGTAAGGAAGAGGGGTAAACTTACTTAGCTATATTAAATTAGAGCTCTAGCCCACGAGTATCAAGTAGCCCATCCGATCCCAACCCCCCCCCCCCCCCCCAGCATGCCCAATAATAATAGTAATACAATGTATCTCTAATAATTATTATGATCTCCTCAATAGACAGAAAGATCCGTCTGTCCGGAGGAGTCTTTTATTGTTATTTATTTATTGATTCATTTTTACGTTATCGCTCTCCTCCGAAGACGAGGGGACCCGTGAAGCCAGACGCAGTACCAGTAGATGAGTAGTCTCCGCGCGGGGAACATAATCCCCGACCGGTTATGCGACCAGATACAGACCGATCTTTCGGTCAATCTCCTCAACTGCCGCTGCCGTGAAATCTACACGATTTTTAATATTCCAGAATGAATGGGTAGCTGCATGATAATTATACGTGTTTTTCAAAGGAGGATACCTACTCGAGTCAGGAAAGGGACAGCTATATCTTACCTGACCTGGCTCAAAGCCAGGCTTGCCTTGCTTGTGTTGTTATGTTGTGAACGTATTTTTTTACTAACATGCGCACTCACGATACGGATAAACAACGCAGAATCCAGTGCAAGGGACTACACGTACGGTATACTCTTGCACCGCCATGCATGCCGAACAATTCCACTGAATCTCCGAGAACATGTCATAAAACCATTCACTTCGTCACATCGTTTTGATACTTACGTTTTAAACCTTGCAGTTTTGAAACCTGCTTCTTTGATCCAGAACAGAATACCTTTGAGGGTGGCGAACTCGTTGAGATCCTCGGTGCTAGTCTACAGAAAGTCAACATCGTGATTACGTAACATACATTCGCAGGGCCTCGTTATCGGGGGCCGGCCTAGGGCAGTTCGAGGGTCCGATCCTCCGGCCCGCCGCCGCAGGGAGGCGAGATCTCCCTGGAGGGACGTGTACCACTAGTACTGTAGTCAGTTATTTGTATCTCAAAGCCGCGGATCCGTTTGAGAATAGTAGTGTAGTCTCAATCACCATCTAAATTATCTACCCCAGGGCCGGCGCAGCCGTGGGGGCCGTGGGGGCTCGGGCCCCCACACTTTTTGTGCACCATACAAAGGAATACATAAGGTCTCATCACTTTGGGCCCCCACACTTTTTTCAACCCGGAAGTACGTAATTAAGTGGCACTAAAATAGAAATAGATAGAGATTTTGAAGTATGGCGGCGGTATAAGGTTATGTATTTTCTCTGAAGACCTTTTATTTAGAACACCCGGAAATGGGAGGGGAGAGAATATGAGCCGAGGCCCTTTTTTTTTTTTTTGCTTGTCAGCTGAAGAAACCCGGAAGTGGACGGGGAGAGATGAGCTGAGGACCTTTTTTTTTTTTTGCTTGTTAGCTCATGAAACCCGGAAGTGGGCCCCCACGGTTTTGAAAACACTGCGCTGGCCCGGTTCGGTGTAAAAATGGCAGAGGTAAAAATGGCAGGGGTAAAAATGGCTGAGGTAAAAATGGCAGAGGTAAAAACGGCAGAGGTAAAAATGGCAGAGGTAAAAATGGCAGGGGTAAAAATGGCAGAGGTAAAAATGGCAGAGGTAAAAATGGCAGAGGTAAAAATGGCAAAGGTAAAAATGGCAGAGGTAAAAATGGCAGGGGTAAAAATGGCAGGGGTAAAAATGGCAGGGGTAAAAATGGCAGAGGTAAAAATGGCAGAGGTTAAAATGGCAGAGGTAAAAATGGCAGAGGTAAAAATGGCAGGGGTAAAAATGGCAGGGGTAATGTCAGAGGTAAATGATTATGTCAGTGGTAAAAATGTCAGAGGTAAAGTTGTCAGTTGTCGAAATGTCAATGGTCAAAATGCTAGAGATAAAAATGCCATTGATAAAAATTTAGTCGTTGAAATGCAAGAGGACGAGGTAAAAGTGGCAGATTTTTTTTTTTTCTTCATGTTTCTGACACCTTTCTCGCAATACGCGCTTTTCGTGCCTTCTGAAATAAAGCACGGGGGAGACCGGGGAGAGATGGAACACAAGAAATATGGGACACTCATGTAACTTGAAAAATGCTTGGCCAGTCAACAATCCAATTATATCTGTAAAAAGATGAGCCTCGGTACACCAGAAAATGGACATATTAACCATTATACAGCTCTACAGGTATCTTGTCAGTAAAATATCAAACTTACTTTAGATCTGGTAGGTCCTATACTATGTTAATAGGTATTTTAATATATATTAGTGTGCAAACTTCTGAAAATAAAACTGCTTGATAACAGACATGCAGGTATGAAAAATTGGCAGGGATCTTTTACTGTTTCTGTTACCACTGGGAGAAATTTAATAGGGCAGTGTTACATTTCTCCCCGCGGCACATGTAAATCCTACTTTGGTCATGATGGTTGTCCAATTTCTCTCCATTGTCTCATTTCTCCCCTCTTGATGTCCCATTCCCCCAAAATGAGGGGTTAAACAAATCATTAATTACACGAAAATGTTTTACATATAAAGGGGTATCACTAAATACTCTAAGTGGGGCAGCTTAGCAAACCTATCGTGCGTTTTGTGATACAAACACCAAATTTGGCACGAAATGTACATCAACATATTGCAAGCATTTTCAGATATTGGGCCACTTGGAATTCTCTCTTTATGTCCGCCATATTGAATTTCAAAATGGTCGCCATTTGAAATCTACAGTTGCGATTATCTCAGGGTCTAATGGTGCTATTGACCTGATTCTGGTGTGTTCCGGGATTTACGCCCATGCTTTGGGGCAACAGCTAAGTTTGAGAGGTATCAAACATTTACATTTTTTCGCCTGCGGATTCGTTCAACAATAATTGAAAGAAATCCAATGGCAAACTCTCGCTTTTTACTCTCACTAGAACAGTCTATTGCTAATGTTCGTCTCCAGTTTTAATAGGCATAAGTTTGTATAATGATCACAAAGTGTTAATCAAACTTCGAGATATTTGTTTTCGCGCCATGTGATACTTGAACAATGTAATAAAATATTTTGCAAGAGCTTACTTATGTCTGCCGATACATCTGCTGTAATTTTTTTTTTTTTGCGTTTTGTATTTTTACTTTTACATTATGTCGCGATCAGGCCTTGTGAGATAAATAGGCTCCTACGAAACCTGAATGTGAGAAAATAACAAATAGAACAGGTGACAATTTAGCGGTTTGCTTCGACTATGTCTCCTTCACTTCTTTACACTAAACAGTTCAAAAGATGAAAAATAATGACAATATACTAGCCTGGTCGTGAGCGGAATTCGTTTGTGTAAGAGTGTGTATGTGAGAGTATGTACATGTGTATATCTGCGTATAGAAGCATATGTTTATACCAAAAGTGGGTTCATGCGTGTGTGCGTGTGTGTGTGCGTGTGTGTGTGCGTGTGTGTGTATGTGTGATAACTTCATTGGGCGAAATAACGTAGGATTATACAGTTTAAGGGCTTTGCAGCATTGTTGGAACCCCCTTATAATGATAGATAACATTAATAATAATAATAATAATAATAATAATAATAATAATAATAATAATAATAATGATACTGAATAATGAAAATTATTTCCCATAGGCCTATTGGCTCTTAGCTGGTTTATCATTCCTCTGAACAGACAGATTACGCCACTGCACTTGAATCAAACTCAGAATGAGTGCTCTAATCTTTTTAAAACATAATTCAATAAACATTCTTCAAATCTGCTGTTTGGATTTGATAATTCGATAAATACAGTTTGCTCTGGCTAGGTTATCATTCAAAAACCTCTTCATACGCTTATCTCTGACGAAATCGCTCTCATTACTTCTAACATTTTACCTCTGCCATTTTTACCTCTGCCATTTTTACTGCTGCCATTTTTATCTCTGCCATTTTTACCTCTGCCGTTTTTACCTCTGCCATTTTTACTCCTGCCATTTTTACCCCTGCCATTTTTACCTCTGCCATTTTTACCTCTGCCATTTTTACCCCTGCCATTTTTACCTCTGCCATTTTTACCTCTGCCATTTTTACCCCTGCCATTTTTACCTCTGCCATTTTTACCCCTGCCATTTTTACCTGGCACCGCTGGCCCTGTACCCTAGAGCTTGTCAGTCTTGTTGTTGTTGTTGTTGTTGTTGTTGTTGTTGTTGTTGTTGTTGTTGTTGTTGTTGTTGTTGTTGTTGTTGTTGTTGTTGTTGTTGTTGAGCGTGTTTATACAGAGAAGCAAAATACGCGCTCATGCCGGCTCATGCCGGCTCATGCGAGCTCATGCGAGAGGACCTCTCGAATTTTGCTCTGTATAAACACGGCGTATGCCGGCATACGCCGCCAAATGCAGGCTCATGCGAGAGGTTCCGTCCGCCACCTTTTGAGGTGGCCGATGCGAGAGGAGCCTCGCGTATTTTGCTGTGTGTTTATACAGACAACCGAAATTCGAGAGGTAACCGGAAAGCGTGTATTTTAATATCTGTCATGATCGAACCACGTCTTCTCCTTCTTACTGAAAAAACTGGATTTCAATTGATCATTTGGCCGGGTGGTTGTCAAGAGGAACGTTACAAGAATGACCTTCAAGCTTGGTGGTCCTGGGCCCCGTTGCTAGAAACTTTGCGTTTAAACGCAACTTGCAACTGATTGTCACTGACCATTCTGATTGGCTCAGGGTCTGCCCTATTAAGAAGACATGCATGCAACAATGATTTTGATTGGCCAGTGACAATCAGTTGCAAGTTGCGTTTAAACGCAAAGTTTCTAGCAACGGGGCCCCGGCCCTATGACTTTGCCGGTGCCATCTTGATTTTTTTCATTTTTTCCCATCATGCAATAAACTGCACTGCGAACGTGACCTGTGCTTGACCCCAAATTCGAGAGGTCCGGTTCAGCTGAGGTCCGCTCGCATCGGCTCGCATGAGCCGGTATTTTGACTTCTGTATAAACACGAGAAATAAGCGCTCATGCGGGAGGTAAAATACCGGCTCATGCGCGCCGATGCGAGAGGCTCCTGTATAAACACGCATGTTGTTGTTGTTGTTGTTGTTGTTGTTGTTGTTGTTGTTGTTGTTGTTGTTGTTGTTGTTGTTGTTGTTGTTGTTGTTGTTGCTGTTGCTGTTGCTGTTGTTGTTGTTGTTGTTGTTGCTGTTGTTGTTGTTGTTGTGTTGTTGTTGTTCTTCTTCTTCTTGTTTTAATTAAAGCATCCTCTCAATTTAAATTTATGATTTTGCTATAGCTGATTATACCACATTTGACTTACAGTGATCTGTGTGATTGTGTTTGTGGCGATTTTAAAACTTTGCCCCTCAATAAAAATTCATTGTAGGCCTACTTTGCTTTAGAAGGATTCCACTGTCACTTTGAATGTTAATAATATAATAATAATAATACATAACATTTATAAAGCGCTTAATATCATATTTCTAAGCGCTGGGGAAAACCAAATAAGATAGAGAACAATTAAGTGAAGAAGAAAACAATGAATAAGGACATCCACATATAACTACAGTAAACAATCAATGACAATTACAAATATGACTACTACTTAACTAACTCATATAACACTGCCTAAAGAGGTATGTTTTGAGGAGTGACTTAAATGAATCTAGTGTGTTGGCTTGTCGGATGCTGATGTTGTCATCAATGAAAATAACTGTTGTTATTTTCATTGATGACTTTTCTTCCAGGTTGTATGTACATATTCTATATCTCTTAAGAGAACAAATTTTCTTTTTCATCCAGACAAGGGTGATATACTGATATTCATGCCTTACCAGTTTTGTTATTTCTCTTAGTAGAATGCATAAAATGTTGATTTATTACTTGACTTTGTAAGAATGCAGTTCGATTTTCATCACAATGCAACCACTTCCTCTTCTTGGTGCTCTCAAATTCACATTTTAGCATTCACGCCTTTTGTATGGTGTTCCATGTGTAACAAAGAAAGGTAGGTGACTGCTGGTGGAAATGTACAGTACTTAGAAAATCTAGTGGTTGACAAAGAGAACACAGATGGTGGAAAAAAAAAAATAATCTGGTGATGGATTTGCCTTGATGACAATATCAACAAATATGCTATAATAAATTCAAGCATAGGTTTACAATCACAAAATATATTCTACCTGTGCAGGCAAACACACTAAACTACTCAACAACGTAAAGACATTCAGGACTATATTTTTATTGTAACAAGTGTTTTGTGTACATAGTATTGCACTGTCCAATCAATTCAGTGAATTGAAATGTGTTACTTAAAATTATACAACACCAGCACTGACATTCATTTGTTCTTCATCAGACATAAAAGTACAGCTCTGCATGTAAGTGAAAAACACTCTTCCATGCCCTGTAAATTCATACACATGTAACATTAATAAATGTTGACATCTATATACAGTAAAGTCGTTTGATAGCACTTGTACACTTTGTTAGCATAAAAATGTTTTGTTCTTAATAAATATGATGTACCTTTTCCTCTGAGTACATTGTATATACAAAACATTAAAAATACTTTCATCCTCGAATACTATAATAGAGACAGTCTATGTGGCATTTAGTGTACACTTTCCCATGAGTACCAGTAAATGTTTGTGTAGAGCCCCAGAAATGATGTGCTGATCAAATACTGTACGTTTGCAATGCTATTTCTATGCCTCCTCAACTACAAATTGTAAATCCTTATACTCAGATAAAACATTAGACATATATAGAAATCTTTTAGTCAATGTATAATCCCTCCATCAAAGGAATCATTTAACCCTATCTAAAGAATGGAAGGACCCAGAGTCAGGAGGAGATAGTGGATGAAATAATTGAGGCTAAGCTGTTGTTCTTCTCGTTGCGACTATCATTACAACAACCAAAATATCTCCTCATCTTGTATGCAGATTATTGAACGAAATACCCTGGGACAGGAGTAACATTTTGGCAACACAGTTTCGTGACCCGAACCTGACAATGATCATCATCTAGATGAACTCTTCAAAGAACTCTTCACAACTGTGGGTTATCGCACATGGATCAAGGACACTAACACCAGCAGAGAAAAACTACAGTGTACCATCTTCACTCTGGCAAGCTACAATGTAGAGTTTCTAGCCTTGAAATGAGGAACTACTGACCACTTCAGACACTACCTTCTGCATGCAAAAAGTTTCACTGTCTATGTCAAATCTGAATGCCATTTAACATCACTTGGTGGGGAGCTGGAGGAGATCCAATACCGCCCAGGAAAAGAGAATGTTGAGGAATAATCCCTCTCGTGGACGCCATTAGACACCAGCAGAGCCAACCAGATCTTCTCTGATTCATCCTCCCCCAAAGGTAATTGAGGATAGCTTTCATGGAGTCCATGTGAAGCACAAAGACAATTTAGCATCGATCAAATCCCTTGCAGTTGATTTTGGTCTGGCAGAGGTGGACACAGAAGCACAAGAAGACCCAGGGACCTTCAGCCAGATTGGCATCATGCAAGCTCAGAGGGAGGACCAAGCAACCACAGTTCCTATCCTAAAAGGATAAGGTTAGATGGTCAAGACTGCAGGACAGACAAGGGAAACACAAGAAACTTGGTCAATGGTGCAGGAATATCAAAAAATCTCCATGGGAAATCTGCTGACCGAACAGTGGAGGTAGCCTGGGAGCATTTCTATTGGCCCCACATGGAGAAATACATTGAGACATATGAATCAGAGCAATGTCAATGCATTGCCATCAAGAAGCAATCAAAACCGCCAAGAACACCAATGCACAGTTTTACATAGTACAGGACCCTTTGAACTGGGAGCACTGGCTTTCTCCTAATGCTGCAAAGGTGGTCATCATTATGGAACAATTCATTGTGTGCCACAACACAAAAAAAAAAACACTCCCACTGACCAATGGCAATTTCTATAGGCTAATGAAACACAAAACAAATACAAACAATGTATGAAATTAGAAAAAAAAGACAGCATGATCACTACTTGTACAAGGTGACTCCTCCTCTAAAAATGGACATTATTACTCATCAAAAAAACATACAAAAATATACCAGTGTAAAAGTTCTGAGAAATTTGGTCTTTCGGTAAGAATGTGGTAGACATACCCAGCACAGAATACTGTTTGGAAAATTGACAATAACTCATCTGTTCTCTCTAGGTATGTCCCGTCTCAGCAAAGTCTAGTTCAGCTATTGTATGCTAAAGGTATTCTCCTTCCCTATATCTGACTGTAACCTTAGATAGTATCCTTTACATACAGGAAGTTTGAATTCATCATTCAAAACTATTGTTGGCCTAAACACACAATTTCATTGATAAAACTGTGGAAGAGACATGAATACAGCAAAAAGGGAAGATAAACTTACTGAAAACATCCTCCACTTGGAAACAATTCTCATACAGTATGAATACAGTTACAACAAGGAAAATTATTACTGAAAATAAAGATATACATAAGAGGCTGCTGAAAATTTGGAAACTCATCTGACTATATCACATAAACATTGCATCTGATGACAGAGGCTGCTGAGTGCCTAGCATTTGTTTATTTGTTTTTGTTTTTCTTTTCTTTTTTGCATGCCACATGACACTCTTGTGTCTCTGCCAAATGTACCTTCCAGTATCCATTAGAGCAGCACTGCAATAACAGCATGGCGACGTGTTTTATGTAATCAAGACGATAGTTTAGTCAGTGCACCCAATTCACAAGCAATTGATTGGATTCAGATTGGCAGACACCAACTTTGGTCCCAAATTAAATCCTCCTTTGGATAAAGTTTTATCATGAAGCTCAAGGATACAACTGTCCCAGTTCTAGGAAACTGTTCACATGGGTGCTATGATCGAGGAGATTGTCATAAATGACGACCGCGACAATGCTCAGAAAGGTCACCAGAAAAGGGTAGAGATCTGCTGGTGAAATCTTAAGAAAATAGCTCTTGAATTGTGATTAAAAATTACGCATTCTGCAGATGACAGCATTCTTTTAAATGGTTGATATCAAACTGCAATATATCAATCATGATTCAGGTGCACATTTTTACATAATGTGGTGAAAAAATGACAAAATAATTCCAGCACAATAGATAAAAAAGACTGAGGGAAATAATACGAGGTGGATGTGTAACATCAGTAAGATGCAAAGGTCAAATTGGTGCAGGAATACTAAACTGTTTAATCATACAATCATTTTTCTGATTGTGTCTAAATTGCACTCGTGTTATGAATAATTTCCCTGGGAGAATTCTGAAAACAATGAAAGAGAATACATTCAAACTTAATCAGTGACAAAATAAAGTTTTATGTCATGAGGCTTTTCAAGTAGTGAAGCTGTGTGATTGCTCCTTGACAAGTCTACTCACTGTGCCACAAAAAGACTGGGTGATGCTTTGTACCAATTAGGAAAATGGAGGCACTGAATGTTCACAGTAATGACAAGAGCAAACAGTACATCACTTTATAACTTGACAGTTTTTTTTTTTCTTTTTTGTTCTTGTTGATTACACAGATTACATTCAAATTAAGTGTAGGAGTGATAAAAATGTGGGTCTGTTTGAAATCAAAATCTACAGTATTGCCAACATTCCTTGATTTTCCAGTTCAGGATATCTCATCTTGCTCCACTCTGTGTCAGCACATGTTTTGACCTGAAGTAAGATTCTCTTGAATACATTGAAGTCAATACGTTTCGCTAACTATCATGACAATTATACAATAATATACAAAGCTTTGATCAGAGATAAGTTACATACAGTATATAAGCAATGGAATACAAACTTTTTAATACCTTCTGTGTATACATTGAATTACTATGGGTATTGTGCGGTACGTCTGCTTTCACAAGGTGTAACATTGTTTGCTAAAGACACAAGATAGGGATTCAGCTATAGAGTTGCTCAAAATCATCTAGGCATTCTAGGGTTGCCAACCTTGTAAGCAGCACTGTAATATTCTGAGCGCTGAAAGGCTATTTTTGGTGGAAACAGTATTTTCACCATTTCCTACAATAGCCTTATGTAGGAATACAGTGTGGGACAAGGAGTATTTTCCATCAAACCTGCAGTGTATTTGGCAAAAAATAGTACAAAATACTGCAAGAAAAGTGACAATTAATGTCTCTGGCATTCCATAATGTAGCCTTCATGAATTAAATCAATACATGCATATTTTTACTCCCTAACTCATTTTCAACTACATGGAGTAGCATTCTAACTTTCTTAGAACACCTCAAGTATTTTCACAGCAAGTTGTCCAACAAACCACATTTGCCTGTAACATGTCATATCTACATGTATAGACAGCAAGTACAACAAATTGGGCCAAAAAATACAGAAAGGGATTTGTTTTACATCAGTGATAAAAACAACAACAGAAAGCAAAGTCCAAACTGAGAAGGAAGAAGAACAAAAGTTCATCTAATTTCATTAAAAAAAGAAAATTAGTAAGGTTTAACTTGCTCTTAAAAAAAAACAAAAAAACAGGAGAAACACTGTGACATTCAATCACAATGTCACACGCTGGCTGCATCCTTCCAAGAAAAGGTCATGGTTATGTAATCCAACTGTTCCACGGAAGAGGGGATGGGAAGCACAGCTAGGGTACTTCATTGCACAGGTAACAAGTGATGCACAGTTCAACAGGATACATAAATGAGTGGGTTCGGGACTTGTCACTGAAACCAGAACACAGTGGGAAATCACCCTTTGACATTTGACCCCAGCCACCTGACGACCTCTTCCAGGCCCTGGCCTGTGGAGGCGCTGACCTCCACGACCTCTATCCTCTGACTGGCGGAGAGAGCGATGTCCTCGAGGTGGAGGAGGTGCCGGATTTGTTGGATGCTCAGTGGTGGTGGTAGATCACTGAGAAGAAAAACCATAAACACAACATGGATCAGGTGCCCGCAACGAAATCACATTGTAAAACCAGAAATTCATGATTTGGAGCCGATGGCGTTTTTAACAGCATGAAACTTTAGAGAACTGCCACCAGCATTCGATGCATTGTACGGACTAAACCTATTGCATGCATTTTACTTACACAAATCTTGGCTCCTCATGGGATTCATTAGTTTCATGCACATGAAAACTTCTGCTTTTACAGTAAATATTAATCTACAAAATTTGCATTTGATTAAATTAAAGAGACATGGAATTAGACACACCATGTCACACAATTGAAAAACATCTTTTTGAATCAGAATTTGAAATGTACCCTGTACATAAAATGTTTCATGATTAGCTTTTTTTGAAATCTGCTGACACATTTTCACTGCTAGTGCTGATGTATATCTTCTTTTTTTTAACACTAAACCTCATTCAAGTTATTAAAACTATTCTTCTGCAATTGCCCTGCAATTTGAAAAGTGCTACATCTACCTCCTTAATGATGAAAACATTAATTTAAACAATGAAACAGATAATATTATTACTATAAACATTATAACTGTTAGTGTTACCACAAATGTCATTACTATAACTATATTACCATTACAAGTTTGAAGGGTGGGTATACACAAAATACTGTGTACTGATGGTGAAGACTGACCACTACTGACCGTTTGTTCAAGATGATCAGGACAGAGGCTCTCTGAAGTTTGGCCGCTGTCAGGATGTTGAGGAGTTGGATGCACGCTGATGAAAGCTGGGACTTATTTGAGGTGTCTACGACATACTAGGAAAGATTATGAGAAAGGAAAGATATGCTCTATGACTCTACATTCATGACCTGCTACTATATTTCCTTAGTCTTACAAATTGTGATCCTGAGATGTTATGACATTACGAGACATGTAAAACATTGCATTACACCTTTTTATATGATTTTTTTTCTTTCAATGTAATAAACATAATTACTGTATATGTACTACATATATACATTGTATACACTATGCAGTACCTGCAGTAAATCTGCTATCAACAATCAGTCACCAAAATTTTGATACCGTGGTTGAATCTTTTGTTTTTTTGTTTTTTTTTCTTCAAATCTTTGTGAAATCTAAATTTGTGAATCATTCACACTGTTGAAATTCCACCTGGCATCATACACGTAGCTTGGAAACTGCCTTGGAATTGAGCTAGAATTTGTTTGGCAGGGGTTATTCATATTCTCAAGTAGCTCCATTATAGAAGTTTCTTTCACTCTCACACCTAATGCAAGCTACTCTCACAAAGAGCTTTATTTTCAGCATGAACTAATGAGTGCAGTATTTATTGCAAATATCCAAAATGATCACATTGAATTAATTACTGCTTGGTTGGTTGCTACAGTAGAATCTGCAAATATTCAAAGTTGCAAATGTTAAGCGCTATTTAAAAAGTGCCTTGGTCACCAACAGAAGTGTTGACTTACTTCTGTACAATTCATACAAAACCATGCTATCATGGCTTAGATATTCTTCATACTAAGTGCAAACTTTCCAACTTGTGGTTGAAACAGCTAGTTTACTGGTAATTGCACCATTGAAAAAGTAAATCAAAGTTTCAGTATTGAAATTGAGATTCATCTTTTGCTTTCCTTTAATCATTACATCAATATCAGGAAAGATTTTATTTCCTCATCAGAATATTCTTTCACAGGAAATCCTTCATAGTAACTATACACAGCCCAGTCACTGGCATTTTTACAGCAACTGGGCTGTGTATAGTAACATTCATAGATGCTAAATAACACATAAAATGACATTTTCTCTTTTTTTTTCTGGATTCATGGATTACAATCAATCCTAACACACCTACTTGAGAACAGGATACAGTGGACTCCAGTTATTACGAAGTCCTTGGCACCGGCAGTTTTCTTTTGTTATACAGTTGAACCTCTCGTATCCGGACAAGTCGGGACCGGGGCTCATCCGGATAAGGGATTTGGCCGGATACGGGAGACTCAATGCTTTATACATGTACATATACATACACATGTACTGATGTAGCCCATTGTAGTGCCACATGTAGTAATGTGTATACTGCAACCTTTTCATTGTTACATTTGGGGATGTTTCGGGATGTTGAAATGTCTGAAGGTAAGCAATTTGGAAGGAAATTTGATGCAATATATGTTAATCATATTGGAAGTAATATGTAATTCATGTGTGTGTGGGTAGGAGTTCTCAAGGAGTTGGGAATCCCCCTTTCTTCCCGTGATTATTAAAAAAAAATCACGGCGAGATTGCGTCCGGATAATAGAGAGATCTGGATAAAGGGAGGCCGGATAATAGAGGTTCAACTGTATCAAAATTTCACTATAACCGAACAAAAAAACTAGAGAGAACAAAGAGCGGATAATTTGCAGCCTGAATTTTCACTTTGTTGTAACTGGAATATCGTTATAACTGTGTTCGATAAAACCAGAGTGCACTGTAGTTAAACAGTGATGGCTGTAAAGATAACAATAGCAAATGCAGAATAAACACCGTTTTGTCTGACTAGCTAGATACTAAAAAACAAACAAACAAATAAATAAATAGATTTAAAAATAAAAGGAAGAATAAGCAATCAACATAAATCTGCCATAGAAAAGTTTGGAGCATTGTGTATGGAGTGCAATTGGAAATACTTTACCATGACTGTAGAGCAGTCTGTGAAGTAGTTTGGCCAAATTGGAGCCATCATTCCACCAAGCTCACGAACTCGAATCTCTGTCTTCTTGTTCAGCTGGACATTGGTCAAATTTGTTCCAACCTGGATATTCAACATGCATAATTTGGTAATCTGTCACTACTGATTGAAAAAAAAAAAAAAAAAACTCCATACATGTAACTCTTACTATACTTGTGTGCCTGTACAATGTATCAATGATAGCACTTGCTCCACTTTGAGTCAATTTACTAACAAGTCTATTAGTCATTACTCTTTTTTTTTTTGGGGGGGGGCATTAATTTGCAGAGGCTTGTCAAACGTAACGAATTTTAGCTAGGCAAATTAGGCAAAGAGCATCTCAACCATCAAATAGATAAATTTGATAAATATGAAACTTTGCAAAACATGAATCATATACTCACAGTCAATCTTACTGGATATCCCTACACCAGTACTAATGGTAACATTAAACTGTCACGGCAAGTACACAATATTCATAAAGAATAGTCTGCTTTTTTGAGGTAAGGAAGCACTAAGCAAGCGAAGTGTTTGTTCCTTCTTTGCCCTTTGGTCACAATAAAGTAGTAATTTGTCTCATTTAGACTGGACTCACCGTAGGGATAGTGGCAGGAGCTTCCTCCATATTGTCAAAAGATCCTTTGGCTGAATATCGTGAAAACACTGTTAAGGCCATTACCAAGTAACATAAGAAAGTCTGTGAGCATTAAGCAACATCATGGAAGAAATACATCATCTGAGGAGGAAACTCTTGCTGTTATCAGCTCACTGATACACTGTACTAAACATTAAACTTGAAGCGAGACAAAATTTATGTACATTATGTGCATTATATGCAAGCTACACGTTTTTGAAAGAATTACATTGTACATAATTATACTTCCCTCTCTTTCCTGAAGCAATAAGAAGGACGACACATTTTCAGCTTTAAATAGTACTGTAACAATATGAGAGGGTTTGGGCTCATTCTCATACATTTTTGTATACAATGTACCATACATACGTATATGACCCTGCATTACAAAATCAACAAAAGGTCACCAGACATGGATTTATTAGTTAAAAACATCAGGACAGATCCTGAAAGAGCAGACTCTAAGCTTTAAAATGATGTATTTATAACTCAATTCAAATGGACTCTCCTACTGGCAACCCCATCTAAAATATTTGAAAGAAAGCACGCACTCTGGAAAAGTGTGAACTGAGAAAAAGAGGCTCTGAAGTACAGGGTCTATTCAAGCATTAATCTTTACCAAGCTGTGCTAGCTGTGCAACGAGCGGGACAAAAAACAGGATGTGAACCACCATAGCAACAACAATGAAAAGATTATCAGATTTAAGCTGAAATTGTATGAGCTTGCTCTATCTATGTAACCACATTCTGTCCATGATCAAAGAAGTAGTATCATCCTTTCTATTAAAAGTTATTAGAGTTGAATGTGAAGAGTGTGTTTAAAGGAATTTAAGAAATGAAAAATGACACCCAAGACATGTACCCAATCACACTAGATTCTACTGGTAATCTAGGAAAAAGGAGGTTGTAGAAAAATGCTGAAAATACACTTTCCCATTCGTTTTACGATCCCAAACTTACTAATAATGTAGAAGAATAGGTCTTTCAGAAAATACAAAAAAACCCCTCAAGATTGATTTAGTTGACCTGTTTCACCTTTTAGTCCTTACGTAAAATAAAGTGGTGCAATTATTTGTTGGTTTTGTGATGCATGGTTACATAGACTCTAGATCTCTAGATCTACTGGTACATAAAAAATGTTCTGGATATTGCCACTTTGTGCATCAATTATAATGAACAGAATAACACCGAAAAATTAACCTAGTATTAAAACCAAAAAATAACGGAACTTACGACAACGTTCCCTGCTGGAAAGCCTTATTCATAGTTAGTACTTTAGCAAATCTTACGGATAAGTCGGGGCCTTGAAATAGATCTGCATTGTCATGTTGTATTTTGCTTGGTCAACATAAAACACCTCCCATCCCTCTACCTCTAGCTAGCTGAGATCCGATTCATTGACTCCTTTATCACGAGTAGAGTTAATTATATTCCACATACTAAGAATCTTGCTGTAGGATTGGTCAAGAGCTGATCACATGATAAAGCGTAGTTTTGCCCATCACATCACCTGAGAAGAACTAGGTCACATGATAGTACACAGTGCAACGCACTTTCACTTCAGTGTCGCGCGGTGCGCGCAGCAAATTCATTGTTTTGTCATCTACAAAGACAGCTGTTTGTTTTGCTGATCTCTGGCAGTCCATACAGTCTTAACGCGAGATGAGTAGGCGCGAAATAAGTGCGTTGCACTGTGGACTATCATTTAACTAGGTCACTTGATAGTTACACAGCACAGTGCAACGCACTTTCACTTCAGTGCCGCAACAAATTCATTGTTTTGTCATCTACACACACACGTAGCCTAAGCCCTAAGGATACCTAAAGACAGCTAAAACGGTTTCAGATGTGGAATAAAATGGGATTTTCTAGGACCCTAGATGCGGAATATAAAGCAAATAAGTTTAATCAACTTTTAGTTTCAGGCAATGAGACAAACTATCACTTCCTTGGCGATCTGAATGTGTACGCTATCTTTCCTCAGCTGCGCTTCGGAAAGATAGCTACATCCAGATCGCCTCGGAAGTGATAGTTTGTCCCATCAGGCATCACCTTCACCAACGTTGATTATTTGCTTACTATACACAGCCCAGTTGCTGTGTATTCGGACAGCATATTAACAGCGTCTGGTCAGGCTAGAGTATACCCAGTCATTGACATTGGGTGTCCGGACAGGTTGTGGGACTGGACGCGTACTGTAAAGTGCGTCTGGTTTGACAATGACGCACCTAAGTCATAAACAGTTGTTTGTCAGTTAAGTGAGGAGCTGTGCGTAAATCATATTCAAAGTAAAATAAGCAAGTCAGTACGCGAGAGACGAGAGTCTTAAAGTGGGAGTTAGTGTCCACTTCACAGAATATACACTTACCAACTACGCCAGGCTGACGATGGACTGGATTCAGGTAGATTTATACAGGTGTATGCCTTGTAGTTGTTTCCTTCCCCAAATCGTGTGTCCATCAGCGTCGAGTCAAGGTCGTGGGGGTCAATTGTCACCTGATATAGAGTTGGATGTGTCAGTCAGGTGACCCCCTAGTCATGTTAAAGTACAAAAGTCACAGTCCGGGTCTGGTTAGTGTCATGAGGTACAGTAGGTAGGAGGGGAAGTTAAAACCAACCATCCCCCCAAACCAAATCCCACTACAGTCTTAAAGTGTCCGGACACCCAACCCCCCATCCTACTAGAGTAAAGTTATGCCCTTATTGACAGTGAAAGTCACAAAAAACAGTACCTTACTCGCACTTTTCCTTGTTCACTATCAGCATACTATAGGTCTACTCGCACCACATTCACAAGCACACTACAGTATGTAATATCATTCTCATCAAGAAACAGAATTACATTCGTGGGACTAAGTTAGCATTGGTTAGTGTTGGAATCTTGGCAACTTTTCTCACTCACGGCAGTGCCAGATTCGTAAATTTTAAATCATTCTAAAAAGAAGACTGAAGGGTAGATGCCCACTTCGTATTTTCAAAGGATATCTTGCAATCTCTTCAGGATCATGGTTTTCCCGACCCCTAAGGGTCCAATCAATAAGCACATCTTAGCGTCACGACTTTATCAGCTCTTTGTCAACTTGCACTCGGTAGATAGATACCAGCAGCATGCAGCATACAGCGCCCAGACTCTAGCAGCAGCACAGCAACAGTATATCCAGACCCACCCATTTACTTTTTTGTGCGGTTGTGCACACTTACACATCTGCGTGAGCTTCCCTTTCGTATCCAAGATGATATTCCCTGTGCTAACAATAGACGTAAGTGGCGGTACCACACGCTTGCCGAGATGCGCCGATTGTTCTCTTGTCGGGTAACTAAACTGATGATCAGCGCAGGGACAGGGCAAAGCGGGGGGGGGGGGGGGGGGGGGGGGGGGGGGGGGGTATTTTCATTTTCAGTTAATATTGCCCGTATTTAATCAATGGGATCATCACACAAAATATAATAGGTGATAAATTCAAACCAATAAATATCAGGAACCTAGCTAGCTGCATCACGTTCAATTTATCTATCTTTCTCATCAGGTTAAAGTTTAATTCTTTATCCAGTTGCTATCTCTCCATTTTATTTATAAATTTGCCTTCTCCACATCTGTTGTTATTGTGGATGGTGTTGAAATCTCATCAGTTAGTAAAGTTTGAAACTTGGGCTAAGGGTCTTCCTCATTATTGTGGACAAATATCTCCCAATATCAGCTTGTATTACTAAGTCCTGACAATATCTGCAACCACCTTCCAGCCAGGGGGAAAAAGGGATAAAAAAAAAAAAAAAAAGTCAAATTCGCCAATATCAAATGGATAGGAAATCATTACATTTTATATAGAAACTCTTTTATTCATGCATTGATCATGTCCCATGTTGATATTACTGGCTGACTAAATATAAGAACTGCTTAAGAAAAAAAATGCCTATAATCTTCATGAAGCCCTATTGAAGCTTGCTAAGTAGCTGCAGTAGATATTAAAAATCACTCAAATGATCGGCAGTTTTACATTTAAATCATGATACATGTATTTTGTATAATTATGTCCATACCTGAAAAATATTGTAGGATGCAATAGCTAGTTTTCTTTTCACAAAAAAATGTTCTCTCTTTATGGACTTGGATCTTCTTCTTCTAGTTCAAATCACCACTGGCGTATCTTTCTTATATTCATGGTGTATTCAGTACTATTGTAATGCTTTATTCCATGGTATTTGTATGTCCAAAAAATGAAACAAGTAGATTTAAGAAAATCCAGACCACAGCAGCAAGGTTTGTTACATTTTGTGTGCTACGGTGCAAATCCCTCTTGTATGCCATCTTATTCTAAAATCACAAAGCAAGTGACTCCCCCCCCCCCCCCCCAATTCTTTGAATTGGCTTTGAGCTATCAAAAATTAGGCTGACATAACAAATTCAGTAAATATCTATTATTGCTTGGTAATTATAAATATTAGTTTTATTAGGTTTGATTCTCTCTCAAAAAAAGAAAAAAAAAGAGATATATACACACATAAACCAATAATGCTACACATTACACACACACACACACACACACACATATATGAAGAGTTTGTTCGCAAAAACCAATAAGTCCATTTTTTAAGATTTTGAAGTACGGTCTCTGTCATAAAGTACAAAGTACCTTTTAATTGATATATTGGTCACTACATAATTTATAAAGGTACATTTTTGAAGTTATGGTCAAAAGAAGCAAAAATTTTCTTATCATTCTCCTTATTTTTCTTGACCTTTAATCACAAATATCTCCATTTGGCAAATATGGACTAATCAGTTTTTGCAAACATACTCTTCATATAATGATAGATAGCTCTGCTATATACTAGCATAGAGCACTTTTTCCTGAATCCTACGCAAACTCTTTGCTCTTATATATATATATATATATATATATATATATATATATATATATATACTCACACACACACATTCCTTCATATATTTATCTCAACATAAACACAACATTTGACACAAATGACAACACATCAAACCAAACCTCAGGAAAACTATATTTTACATAATGCCAAAGTTATAAAGTTTATTTTCTTATAATGCAATACACATCTTAAAATATACTACATATAATCCTTTCCTTTATGTGGAGGTGCAATATACAACTTGTTCATTAATATTTTACCCATGACACTTGTAATTGTGATCAAGGTAAAATAAAGCCTACACAGTGATTTCACAATGTTGACTACTATACCAGTTTAGTGCTTTTTGGTATATGATGCTATTGCTGCGATGTTCCAGAATTTCCAAACCATGCTGAACAGGGCCGGGTTAGAGTACATGTGCTATATGCCAGTATAATTCAGTTTCCTCTATATGAGGAAGTGTCAGGGAATGAACAAAAAACAAAGTTCATTATAATAAGTATTTTGTTGTATCATTCACAAAAAAAAAAAAAATGGAACTTGTTCTCTTGACACCTAAAAAAATTGTTATAACAGACATTTTGTTACATCATACATCTGTACTTCATGTTTCTACTGTACCTCATATCATATCATGATTGGCTTTTTGACCATGACCACAAAACAGGAAGTAAGTGGTTTTATTACTAGTATACAAAACAATTCTAAAAGAACTAAAGTCAAAAGAACAGGAAATGAAACTGAAGTGTGTCATGCTAATTAAATATATTTGTACTGTAAATCAATTTTATGTCTCTGAAATTTAGAATATATCTTGATTGCCATTTGTCATCTTTTACTTTATCACTTAAGCCAACATTACATACATACTGTATTGTATTCTTTTGCCTGTCAAGAACTTGGTTTGAGTCAAAGAGAATAAATAGTCTCATCATAGTGCCTTGAATTCAGACTACTTGACAGTGAAAACGAGTCAGAGCCTTCAGTCTATGGGTATATAAAGTTTGATGAACACCATGTTGGGAGTGTCTACAATGAAAACTACATCAGAATTATATATAGTGTGCCAGAACCGAGTCTATCAAGAAACTTTCTACTACAGTATTATAGACATCACCAAGTCAAGCTCTACTACGCCATGCTGTACTAGAGCTCATGGTATATCTTTATGATGCATGTTTATCAACATTTAGATAATATTACATGGAGTATCATACTTGCTCTAGCTGGGAGATGTGAAAGCAACATCAACTGTGGAAAAAAAAAGCAAATATCTAGGTCTTCTGATGTAGCATCACGTAATAGAATACTTGCTGCTTTTGTTCAAAAGTTTTGGAAGATTTCATCATTACAATTCAATGGGAACAACAGCATACAATAATGGAACTTCTCCCCTATAGTAAAACAACAACCATATTGGTTATTCTTTAATTTGAAAGCAAAAATACCAATTCATTACCATATTTCTGCTAGTCTCCATTTAACATCACATTTATAGTCTACATCTAATTGTGATATCACCTTTGATTATGAGTGTGGTAACCACCTTCTAAATACTAGTCCAACCTGCAACATTTTTTTCTCTTTTTTTTTTGGGGGGGGGGGGATGGGCTTCCCATATAGATCACCAGATTACCGGTGGATAAGCTTCATAAGCAGTTAGAGCTGTTGCTTCATATGGCCATATACAGAATATTAAGGAATGCATTAGACAGCTCTCAATAATAATGACAATGCAATCTGGACCATGCAACATGGTCACACCAGTCACAGTCACGACATCAATACCAACATTTGAAACATTTAGGTAATCTTCACAGAAAATATTGACACTGAGCTCACAGGAATGTCAGTCCAACAATACAGTCCATGTACAATACTAAAGATTATCTTTGGTTTCTGTGATAGAAAAATAAACACAGATTATGTGCTTTCACCATCGGCACAGATAGTATACTGGAGAGATGGTTGAAAAGCAGGAATTATTGTTCTGGAATGGTGCAATGTTAGCAAACATCATAGATTTTTTTAAAAATCATAATAACTCCCTTTATCTTGATTTTTCAACACTTTGTATTACACAAATGATATGGTTTACTCAGTCATACCAATTCATTTTGTTGATGAAGAAACAGCAGTGATATTGATGCCGCATTGCATGTATTCTAGCTGAAAAAAGAAGAAGAAATGATTGGAAACCACAGAGTAATGTGATTGCTGCAAACATGTCTGCACTGAGATGTCACATCTTAATGCAATCATTACACCTGCCATCGGTACATGGCTCTTACATTTGCCATCACAGTATATGGCTCTTTATTGTGTATTATGATGAAGTTCATTGGTCTGACCATTGACCGTGGAATGACCTTCACATAACCCTCTCTGCACAAAGAGACTCTTTTTTGCTTTGTTTCGTTCCATAACACCGAACAACATAATAATCAGACATAATATACTGAAGTGGAACTGAAGGACACAAAATCAAATTTTGGCTAAACTTTGGTGATCTGTCACCGATGTCTATTTCAGGCAACTACTTGAGTAATTTCATACTTATTTTTTTATCCTTTATACCAAAATATCATTATCATTGTACATTTCTAGCTGAAGTAAAGACTGTTTGTTTGGTTGTTTGTTTTGGTGAGTGTATTTTTTTTTTTTTTTGGGGGGGGGGGGGGGAGGGGGAGAAAAGTTTAGCAGCTATAGACCTGCAGACCTGAAACTTTCACCACTATTTTAGAAACAACTTCCTTTTCATTTCTACCCTTCCTACCAATAATTACTACTGGACATTCCTAGACGAATCCAGCCAAAAATGCCATGTTCAGTCAAAGTTCAGAGACTTTTCACCTTTGATCTTGAAGTATTTTGCCTAAAATCCGATGAACAAATCTTCATCTCTTGTACTTTACTTGGGTCTTGTACTAAAAAAAAAAAAAAAAATCGATCTTTTCTGTAATCTCGGAAACGAGACAGACACATGGAGGAATAAACGGACAATCAGAAAATATAGTATCCTCATCATCCGTTGCCATGGAGGCAAAAACAAGCAGACTTTATCATCTTGCCCCCCCCCCCCAAAAAAAAAATACAGATAGCTAAGATAAAAGAGCACTGGTTGGATTTGTTAGCTCGTGCAGTCTTTAGGAAATACACTAGTCTTAAAGAATCAACAGAAAGAGCAACATGGCACATAGTCAGCAAATTGCACAGGTATGGAATGGCCATAATCATTTGAGATAGCATTTGGAAATATTCAGTCAGAAAACCGAGCACCTTATCATGATGATAATTTCATCAATCAACTTGTTATATAAATGGACAACCATAGATTGTGTATCCATTATTTCTCTCAAACATAAAGATGAAGTTACGCAAAGTTGATATCAGTAGATCAGAAAAAGAAAATCGCCAACTACAAAGAGCCAATCACAAGAGAAGAAATACCCTACATTATCATAACAGAGGTTCACCTGAGCGTACTACAAACACAATTAACCCACTGAAGATGAAATGATTTTCCTACAACATTGAACACACATTTCAATTTACCCAAGGCCAAGCCTAAGAATAATCTGGACTAGTCTCCAATGGGTTAACAAGCTGGTCAACTTCTTTTAGATGTCGACAACTGCACTAACAGGACGTTTAGGCATTCAGTGTATACAGATCGTAAGCAAATATATTTTTGAATGACAGCTATAAGGCTTGCAGATGTCAACCTGCTGGCTCTAGGTTTTACTTTCCCTTGTATAGGGGAAATGTTTGTAGATACATCATATAGAAACCAATGTAGGCAAGCATTGTGGAACCATGGAAAGGCTGGTAACGTGACTACTGGCAAATTGTATCATCAGGTTCATGACCAGAACAAGCTCTTCTATAGGAAGCAAACTTTTCAGGCACTCACTCAAAGACAAACCAAGGAGGTACTAGACGACTTGTACCTCCTTGGACAAACTTAGATGATGATGGCCTAAAATGACATTTTGTTAAAACAAGCACAATGTCTATGGCAAGGCGACTTTGTCAAAACAGGTTTTGCCTGGCATACAAGAAGCAGCCGGTCGATGTCACAAATCATAGTAGTCAAGTAATCTGCACAGTACGCAAATTATCTGCTCAGTATGCAAATTGTTTGCATAACAATCAAATGCTGTAATTAGAACGCAACTGGGTGATGCTTGGCAATGCAACGCAGTGTTGCTTAAGCAAGCTGATCAAATCATGGGGGGGGGGGGGGGCAGGGAGGTGGCTGTGGCATTTTGGTTCATCTGGTATTCCCTCTTTAGTTCCACTGCATACAACTGAATCGCCCAAAGCTATCACAACCTGGAACCAAACGAAACATGTTTTAATAGGGCAAGAAGGTTCTAACTTACCACATCCAACAAAATTTCCTCACCATGTGAAGTGATTTCAACTCAATGACTTAAATTGCTAATGGATCATAAATAGGGATGAACTGCAAAGTAATTTAGTTACATCTTTTATGGCACTGCTCTGTTCCATTACAATTTTCTTCATAGCATAGAAACTGTAAATATTACATCCCATCACCAGTAAAAAGTCAGACTATAATTTACACACACTTACTATATATATAATGCAAGTGTAGTAGCTGGGTGAAAAATTTACATCTACTTTCATGAATATGCATAGTGCATGTTATACAAGTACTCCATTGAAAAAAAAACAAAAAAAACCCAACATCTCATGAAATATGAATCAGCAAGTAACAATCATAAAATTAACGATTGAAATCACAAAAATATTTCTATTGGTCATGGCAAGATTGATAATGTCATCAATATCATTACACAAGGGATTAAAATACATTTTTTCATCCTTCAATATTTCTGTTATACCTCCTCGTGCACTGGCATGATGACATGATGAGTTTGGTTAAATAACCTACCAGTCACTAGGAACATCACTTGGTGTCTTTTCTTGCATTAATATGCATTGATAGGAAGAAATTCAACCCAGTTCTGACGAGCAGATTCCACAGAAAATAAAAGCCCTGCAGTCTCATGGATTAATATGGATCAGGCACAAAAATATAACAAATACTTAGCTGCAAGCATGGACTAGTACGGCAATAATATGGACTCTATCATGAATACAACTTCATGCTTTATAAGTTCAAAATTCCTTGTATTTGAATCTTTAAATTTTGGTTTGAAGGTTTTGTGTGTATCTTTCAAAGCATTTGATATCTTGAGCATTTGATATCTTGAGCATTTGAGCATTTGATATCTTGAAACATAGCTCTGTTGCATAATTATGATGACCCTACATGGATATTGAGGCTCCTGATGCAGGTTTTGGACCAAATTATGTACTCATCAAAATGTGTCAACACATGACTCAAATATGAGATGAGCAGAGATAAGATATTTCCATTTTGAACAGACACAACCATTGTATCTTTGTTCTTTTGCATTCCATGGTACATGAATATCTTATTACTAGTTCTATTGCTGTATTTCTTCCTACTTGTAAGAAAATGCTCCAATGTTCCTGCTTGAGTTATCACAAACCACAGATTTCTGTTGACGTATAACAACTTTACTAAGTAAGTTGTATACCTGGTAGTTCTCTTCTTTCCTGTAGTCTGACTTAAAGGTGCTGATCTTACATATATACTTACCTTAACCCGTTGAGGATGGACTAATTTTGCTATAACACGCATTTCCCATAGACTCCTGCCCGAGTATACTCGGGACTCGTCCTCAACGGGTTAATTACAGCAAAGGTATTTAGCTTACTGACATTCCTAGCTTTGTGCATTAGACTTCATTTCCATAGTACTATATTTATCAGAGACAAAGCTGCAGGAGGTAGCCATGGAAACAGGGTCACTTGGCCACACCCTTTCCCTGTAGGTTTCTACCATTAAACACATCTCCTGCATTGTCGATTCAACTGGTACCCAATCCACTATTTTCTGGCAACATCTTTACACGTGGCAAACTGCACATTAGCGATTAATATCACAAAATGTTCATGCTGAATGAATGACTCTAATGTTAAAATTCCTTGACATGCAACCTAAAATTATTGGGGCATGGTCATTTTATTAAGTGATGAGTAGCAGTTATGACAACATAACTTGATTGCAGTACAAACTGTCGAATTGCAACAAACATACCTATATTGTACAAATACACAAATAATGAATTTCTGACATAAAGTACATACACATCTCAATTGGTTGAGGCACACAAAAAAACATTTCACACAATAATTGCTGAAAAGTTCACTTAAGTAAAATATTCTATACACCTGACAATGTCAAGGAATTGAAAATAAAGTGAAAGTGCTATTGCCTTACATGAGTGCAAAATAAGTACAACATACTTCATATATGTATTCCTATAGAAACAATTATCAACTCCAATGGCATTTAAATATATACAGGTTATACATATCCTGAAACCACAGGTATACATGCACTCTTGTAAACACAAAAGTGTATGGAGATCTTAACAGTCTGAGCAAATATGTACCTTGACCTTATGAGGTTGTTTGTTTTTCTTCTTAAACTGAACAACCAGCGCTGAAGGAAGACTCCCAATCTATAGACCTACGTCTGACTAGAAAGAAATAAGTGTTGCCACGGCTGGAAACCTCATAATCATTAATATTTTATGGTCTCTGCATATATAAGAAAGGTCAACAGCCAATGAGTGGTATGCCAACGTTATTATTTGGTCTTTCTCGACAATGTATTTCTTCTCATAATATCCTTGACCTAACCACATCAAGATGTCAGATGTATCACCCAAATGGCTCGTCTGGAAGGTACGCCTAAACAAAATGCTCTCAACTCTTGCAAACAATCCCCTCCTGAGTATGGCTACTCCTCATAGATTTAGCTCATAGCACAGCCAGTCCCTCTATAATAGCGGATTAGCATGTTATATTAATGGCTGAACAGTCACACTGAAAAAAAAAAGAAAAAATAAAACAAAAAACCCTCCTGTGATGACTTACATGTTGCACAAACTCACTCAGTAATTGATATCCAACATTGTGGAAAAATGTTCTGTATATAACAAAGATTTGCATGCAGAGACAGTCATCTATAAACTATGTAAAATTACTTCCCTCCCCCCCCCCCCCCCACAAAGAAAAAAAAAATCTCATAACATGATCCTTTGTCCACAACTCTGTAGAACAAGGTAACTTTCCAACTACAATTTGCAAGTGTTGTTGCAAGACCAGTCAAAAGCCTTCCAAGAACTCTTGTGTTGTGTACCACACACACTATTGCGTACCAAGAAGCTAAGCGGCAGCTGATACTCATGACCTATGACCTTCCATCTTTCCACACTGCAGGCTACCTCAACACCAACTTCCTGAATGTACTGATACCTGGATTAGTTTCCTGTTCTGAAGATTCTCACCTGTCTTACCTCTCTTACTATCAATGAACAATCTAGACTTTGTCGTTTCAAAAGTGCATACTTGATTGTCAGTCTTAAAAAGTGAAACCTGGCTCAGAGCCAATTTGCAATTCACTCTTTTGGAGTTGTCTTTAAACATCATACATGCAATCATACAACTGTATGTACTTTGTATTTCATATGGCAAGGTCCACCTACTAGTATACTCTAGATACCCTATAGCTTATACATGTACTGTTTCCTGAGAATTGGTCTTTCCTTTCAGGTTTAGTTAGAAGTCAAGGTATAACTCTCTGAAATAAACTGACATCTTTTTTGCCAGTTTTGCCAAGAAATATTATAATTTGTTTGTTTGTTGTTTTTTTCAAAGCAGAATGAGGTAGCATGATATTTCTGCTGAATGATCTCACCTAAATAACCCCCGATTTTTTTCACAAAAATATATCACTACTGAATCACAGTTACCTTGATCATCATCCTTGAAATAAGACTTCATAAAACTAATCCCCTCAATTAGCCTCAAATATTTTCAGTGATTGCCTTCATAAATTATCAAGAATTCTACTGGCAAGTGTAGGTGAGTTGTCATGCTGCAGCTTGGGTATACATTTCTAATTTTTATGTCTACATCAACTATCACTCATTCATTCTCTGTTGGTCACATCTGAAGAATGTAGGGTAGCTTTAAAAACATTTTTCCTAACATGAATGCAATAACCCATCTATGCTGTACCTTAAGTGCCCACACACAACATTAGCATCAAAATCAGCAATCTAAGTGCCGAAATATCTCTGACTTATGCAATTATGTAGACCTTATAGTCATATTTTCCCAAAGTTAGTTCCATATTATTAGCAACCCTACACAGAGGGCCAGGCCACCTCAACAAAGTACACAAAACTTTTCTGGGTGTATGATAACCTTAAAATGAAGAATTTAACACTGCTTGTAGATCAAAATAATGCCTCCGGCACCACTTCGTGGCGGAGGCATAAAAAAGTAGATACTGGGCTAAAAAAATGAGAAAAGCATGCTGATAAATCCACATATCAAATACATCTCAAAGTATCATAATTGGCATGATGAGAATCCATGGATAAATGGAATCTAAGTCTGTCAATACTTGTGCAATACATGTTCACAGAACATCGTATTGATATATACTTGGAAAATATCATAGTATAATGCAACTAAACCCATGGAAAATCTTTAATGATGATCAACAATCATAAATCATGATGAAAGTCAATCATACAATTTTTCAGAAATCTCTCTAATAAGTTTCTAACGTGATGGATAAACAAGTAGAAAATAGGTAAAGTGGTTTTTAAAAGCCAAAAATCCATCATGAAAGATTTGCCATTCCCATGGGTCATGGTGTTAAGCTGCAAAAAGTCATTGATCCCGAAGATTGGTTTACATGCTCTGCAAAAAGTGTGAAAGAATACATTCATTGCTTCTGGCAAGAGCCATGGCTGTAGCCACTCTACAAATCCAGCTAACATAACCTTTTCTAGAAGCACATGGGGTGATTACCTCTTTTTCTGTGTGTCTAATGGTAAAAAGGCTAACATAGTACAGCATAACAAAGTAATAAATTAATCATCTATAAAACATGAAAGAATGTGGAACTACTCTGGCCTATTGCATCCCACATTCAAAAAGCATATAAATCACACATTGTGGTATCCCAAAATACTGGATATCACACCTGCATAGCTTTGAAATTCAATGCAAATTTTCTAAACGAGTATGATAATTTATGCAGAGGAGAATTTAAAATTCTATACTAAGTGGAAGTACTGACAAACATGGAAGTAGGTTAGAGTCATTTAATAAAAAAAAAAAATGATAAAATTGCTAGAAGGAAAATGGCATTTGAAAATCATTCATGTTTCCTCGCAATGTTTTTCCTATATGCAGCACGGCTTATGGGGGGGGGGGGGAATACATGGCTAACTCCTGTCTAAACTCAGTGTGGGTTAGAATCCATTATCCTTTGAATGATTTTATATGCATGTCATACTTGCAGAATTTTGAATTATAAATAGCGATTAAATGGAAAGTAAAAAGACACATTTCAAATTAGAACAATGCATGCAGTTTGGTACAAGGATCCTTTATCAGCGCATGTGTGAACTCCGCACAATCTATCCTTGTGTCATGTACTTGATGATTCATCTTGAATATAGACTGATAAAGAAATATTAACCGATACTGAAACCTGTTTATAAAGACCATGCGTGGGATGAGACAGGAAAGGGGGCGTACATAGGCAGGTGTTTTTACAAACAGGTTCATTAAAGGGTAACATGCATTGAATGGAGATCTTTTGGTCTTTATGGACAGGAGGCAAGTTAGATTGTCTTAAAATTTTATCAGTATACACAAATATACCCTCTTTCTTAAACCACAGCAGCCAGCCAAGCAACGAAGGCCAACTCACCCTACAAGAAAGGGTCATCATATGATAAAATTTCCTGTTGATGCATAGTACTATCAAACTTTGACAAGAAGCCATATGCCTGCCTACGCTATCTGCCCCGCTACTTCTTGTTGTACGAGTCAGCTCCAAGCCAAGATGGGAAGAGGGAGGGGAAATGGGAGTTGGAGATGGTGCACATTCTAGCTCCTCCAGGGCCTAGGAGCTGCCAGCCATGCCCCACCGGACATGCTTGGACTCCGGGTTGAGATGGGTGAGTTGGACCTCAACGGCCTGGACTTTATCCTTCTTGGGCGGAATAGGGCACTCCTTGTAGGTCACTAGGTCACCATGGACTGGGACGTATTCCCCCTCAATGCTGCAACACAAACACAGGAGACATCCACGTCACAAACAGTGCCATCAACAAAAGGTAAACTGCTATGTCCAGACAAGCCCTTCTTTGCAGCATTACAATATCTCATTAACAACATCATATTAACATTTGGTTTTCTGGCTCTCCAACTTATGAATATTTTATATCCACTTTCAATATTTAAATATGTCAACTACTTAAAAAAAATCTTCAATGATATTTTCAGATGAAGCTTCGTGCAACGATGGGTACATACTGTAAGTTCTGATAACATCACATGGTAGCACTAATAATTAAATCATCCAGGTAGTTGTGTAAAAAAAAAATGCATCATAAGATGATAAATACACGAACAAACTGTGTAAAGTGTAATCCTTTCCTATACTTTAGCTGACTTTGACAAATAGTGTAAAGTAGAACAGAGAAAAATTCATAAAACTCGGGAAACATACAATTACAAAGCTCCAAAACATTTGAGTTTCACAAGTGTTCATATTAAGGAATCAGTGACATAAGTGGTAGTCCAACATGCATTTAAAATGAGGCAATGAGGTTAGCTTGTATACAAATCTTCAGTAAATGTCTTTCTCTGTTTATCATTGCATAAATTACAGAAGAAATCTTCCCCTTCACATGAATCTGGTGCAGTGTTAATGACCACTGATATTGTCTCATGATAACAATTAGATTAGAGAATCATTCAACTTCCCTATTTTTGTGCTGATTTCATGAAACTTTCATTTTCTAATTTGATTTTACTCTTCTCACAAAAGTCAATATGAACACAGTCACTGTCTTTCCCTAATCAATGAATACAAGTATTTTCTTTTCACAAGAGAGTTTAAAATTGATGTTGGAGAATTAGAGAGCCACCTACTCTG
The DNA here is from genome assembly GCA_033980235.1 of Diadema setosum. Classification (NCBI taxonomy): domain Eukaryota; kingdom Metazoa; phylum Echinodermata; class Echinoidea; order Diadematoida; family Diadematidae; genus Diadema; species Diadema setosum. The sequence continues at coordinate 41,928,428 of CM067064.1, forward strand.
AAATGTGGACAAAAATCTTCTCAGCCCCTTCCTCTAAGGGCTGAATAAATCCATGACCTTTGCTTCGCTCAAACTCGATAATTTCACCCTTCTTCACTGGCCCATCTGCTGCAAACTTGGACCTGCAAAGAGGAAGAGAGCAAAATTATGAATGCCATATCTAGACAACAGCTTGTTGATGCAAAAAGAGAGGTTTAAATATCCTGGTGGAAATACAGGAAATAGATTGAGCAGCTGCACACTGTCAGCATTTGTTCCAAGTCACAGTCCACGCAACTGAAAGGGCTCATCAGTACCGTATAAGCTTTCTAACACACAGCCTGTACAACTGAAACAAAACACCTCAGGAATTCAAAACAAATAACTATTGGGAGTTATCAAGTACTGCCACTACACTGTACATACTTTGCACATAACCGCCTACACGCAGCAGAATTGCTACTCTACTGGTGACAAGTTTTCTCATCATTCTTGTTCTTCTTCTTTTTTCCCCATACATAGTGACGAACATCTTGATAACTTTGTGATTGTTGGCCCCCATCCCTTATTAAAACTCATGAAAATACAGCACCCTTGCCAACCTCAAATGCTTCTGATCACATGAGTCAATAACTGCTGGAATAATCTTCAAGATTCCTGAGAGTTTCTTCTCAGAGCAATTTTTTCTAAAACTGCAAAAATCACAAAGTAAATGCAAATGAAATCTTGGCAAGAGACTGGGGGAAGAAAGACAGACAGAAAGAAAGGGAAAAAAGTGGTGATGGCATTAAGGAAAGGAAATAACTCATGGTAATGGTTGCCCAAAGTTTATGTTACCACCAAGCTGCTGTTAATTCTGAGTCTCAGGCTTAACTCTTTATGTGCCATGTTCGCATGTCCGACTCAGTCGACAGCGTGCCAAGTTTGCATATTCTGCTCAAATGCACAAACCTGCCCAAAATGACTGATAAATTGTCACATGCCCTAGTACAATGGAAGCGTTTCTTGCCTGTAGCTTGCGTTTTATGTAATGATTAACTATCAAATGGTGTTACCTACTGGATTTGAGAGTAAATTCTAAGTTCTCCCACTGTTTTGTGAGCAAAAGTCATGACTCTATAAAATTATGTAGCTACTGGTCATTTAACAGAAAAAAACAAACAAATGAAACAATCACAGGTTGACATACAATTTACATCAAAAGCAAAGCCTGGCATTTTCTCCACAATGTTGCTCATTACATGTCCAGGGTAACAAAAGTCTGTAAGAGTTAACAGAACATTTTCCCAAAGCACGACTACGTTGCTGTCTCACAACAATGTGGCACACACAGGGTTTTCACCATGGCACATAAATCCCCAAACTCACATGGACTGTGTTCTGGTCCTGCGGGTGATGATTGGGCTTGGAATGAGGAAGTGACCTTTGACATGATTCTTGGCTGGAGAGGTCTTCTCTGGCGTAGTCGCGGACTGAGGTGCGTCAGACATGGCTGGCTGATGAGAAGTTGTCTCTCGTGTTTCAAAAGAATTTCTGCAGAAATAACATGTATCATCGGTGTCAAAGCCCATTCATTTATAAGCCTTTGTTTGATACATCTAGAAAAAGCGTAAAAAAAAAAAAAAAAATCTGCACCTTCAATGTTTGGTGAAATCCATCCGAGTCCCAGACCAGTAAATATCACTGTTGGGCCAGTAACTTTTCAGGAATTGCCACATCAACTGGTCAGACATGACAGAAAAAAGGAACATAGTCGGAAACCAGTCGAAAAAAAAAAAAGAAGAAAAAAAGAGCAGGACCAGTAAATCTTTAATATGTTCAGACGAGTAAATTCTGGAAAAGCTGGGTATCTACTACTGGTCTGATGGGACAGGTTGGGCCAGTAGAAAAAAGTAGTAAAAAAAAGCCCTGCCCTAGGACAAGTCCCCAACATAGTTTTCAAAAGTAAGGACAAGAATGCAATGCAACAGGTGCTACTGAGTATCACATTCATGCAATATTCCACCCCTGGGCGGGGAAGTGCAGGCAGTTTCACCTCTTCGACTGACCTTGTGAGTATATGAACTCTGTTCTACCGAATGTGCTAGAGGCAGCCCCTATCTTTTGTGCACAAGCAAATACTCTGCAGGCTTAGACATTGACTCTAGTTGAAAGAATTCAGTTGAGGTCAGAGCTACCAAGTCTCACGCATTCTGCGTGAGACTCAAGCATTTAGGGTCTGTCTCACGATCTCACGCAGGGCACCCATTTTTCTCACGCATCTGGTGAAGTCTGCAATTTGGGCCAAAAATAAGTGGCATAGCTCAAAGGATTAGAGTGATAGTTGCAATTGAAGGTATATTTCCCTTTTGCCTTTCAAAATTAGTAAAAAATAATCATTTAAGTATGCACCAGATCGCATCATTAAGAGCTAATAAAGCCCCCTTCCATGGGAGGGGGACACCCTCCTCGTTCGCGTGCGCATGCGCGCGAGCGCCGAGACGCCGAGTCATAAAGATCTCACTCATAAAAGTATTTTGAACTTGGCATCTCTGTGAGGTATTTTATTCAGTACCTGCAGCACCCAACGTTGTAGACACAAACAAGCACAAGAGTATGTGTGTGCTCTAGGAACTACATCGCCATTTCTCTGTCGACTTCTTCACACTTGTCACAATCCATCATGACTGTGCATTGATTTTTAGACTCCTGGTTTCTTGGCTAATTTTAGTGGTTTAGAATCATATGACATGAAAGTTGACATAGATATCACAGCTTCCTGAAGATCAATTTTGTTAAAATTCACGAGTGATTAGAAATTAGCTATGAAATATATCCTGTGATTTGGGTGCAATTTGACTTTGTTGGATCAAGGAGGTATAATATTCTCTCATACCTCCTTGGTTGGATTTGAGATATCTACATGGACATGATAGTAATAAATACACATCAGTGCCACCAGGAAGGGGTCATGCACTCTCTACACTTCAGTGTGGAAGTTGATGGTGCATGGTGTGTAAAAAACCTGCACAAAGGTTCGACCTCCCATGCCAAAACTGGACTGCGCACAAAGCATATAGGTTTTACATGTAGCTGGCAGTCAAATGTTTGATGCTATTATGGTAGTGTACCATAATTAGAAATGATTTATGTTTGTATGCCAATAGTTGAAATAAATAAATCATATAAAGGAAAAAAAAAAAGAATTATGGGCAGCTTGCTTTAGTGCTGTCTAAAAAATAAAAAATAAAATAATGCAAATGCTGGTGAACTGCTGGTTATGGATCATTATTTGACCAAAAGATCAGTCTGTATCTTGTCGTCGTCGGGGATATGTTCCGCGGAGACTACTACTGGCTCTATGGAATCCTCTCTATGGAGGAGAACTGTAAAAGTAAAAAAAAAAAGATTTTAAAAATTCCTCTGGACAGACACATTTTTCTGTGTAGATCATATATGTTAATGTCCTGCATCGTATTCATACCATCTGGAGCAGTATACAATTGAAAATTGTAACGATCATGGGAAATTACTATTAGGGGATCTGGTGACATTCCATGAGGAACAAAAAAAAAAATGTGCAGAATCTTCAAATGAAAGAAAAGTCAATAAACCTACTTTATCAGATCATCTTTGATATCTACTAAACATACACTAATACAGCAGTGGCAGATCCTGGGGGAAAGCACCAGGGGTGCATGCGCCCCCCCCCCCCCCCTTTAATTTTGTAAAGGCACTTATGGATCCGCCCCTGATAAAGTACTCTTTAACGTTATCACTAACATTAAAATGCCAGTATTACCACCCATATGACACTTTATGGGCAATCCCTTGGCATACTTGTGAAATAGGCCCCACCACTGCGTGTCCGTACTAATACTACGTGAATTCAGCCCCACTGTGTGGCATTCATCGGTAGGTAAGCACGGCGGTGGGGCTTTCTTCCACAGTATATCAAATACTTGCTATGTGAATGCGGCCCCACCAAACGGCGTTTACACGAGATCGATACAGCGGCGGGGCCGATTTCTACAGCATAGTATCTTTAGTCCTCCCGGTTTTTTTTTTCTTTCTTCTTCAACTTTTTATTCTCGGAAGGACTCCCTAAATGTTCCTCGACTAATTTAACGGCCAATTTAACCATAAACACAACCCTACCTAACCCTAACCCAAGTTTGCTTGCTAACGCACAGGTGCACGTGCACTGCGGAGGGCCAATTTCACGATTTTGCCCAATCTCTTTAATGTTAGTCTTAAACAAAGCAAGAGTATCTACTACACTGTAGTACTACTGCTAGTAGATACGGTACTCAAGATTTTGTTTAAAACTAACGTACTAGCTTGATTTATTTTTTTAATCTATTCATAGCCCGACCAGATGCCATGTGAAGTGCAGTAGGACCTACTACGTACACTTTATTACCTCCACCACTAGACAGAAAGATCCGTCTGTCCGGAGGAGTCTTTTATTTTCTTTGACGTTATCGCTCTCCTCCGTAGATAGGATGGGATCCGTGAAGCCAGACGCAGTCTCCGCGGAACATTTCCCGACAACCAGATACAGACCGATCTTTCGGTCAATTCCGCCAGACAATGTAGTGCAGTACGTGGTATTACATGTATTTAATACCAGGGTTCTAACTCTGTTAGTATTCTATCAGTCAGTGTCCTGTTTCTGTAACCATGGTAACACCTGCATAATATGCATTCGACTGACATCATCAACCTTAACCCTGCAGCTCATGCAGCAATCTTCAGATCTTTTCTTTTTTTGTATTTGTATGTTTTATTGATTTTCTTGATTACAAACAATAGGCAAACAGATTACACAATAGGCAAAATCGTGAAATAGGCCCCACCGCAGTGCGCGTGCATCCGTGCGTTAGCAAGCAAGGTTAGGTTAGGGTTAGGGTTTAGGGTTAGGTAGGGTTGTATTTATGGTTAAATTGGCCATTAAATTAGTCAAGGGACATTAGGGAGTCCTTCCGAGAATAAAAATTAGAAGACCAAAGAAAAAAACGGGAGAAAGGGAGGACGAAAGATGCTATGCTGTGGAAATCGGCCCCACCGCCGTATGCATCTCGCGTAAACGCCGTTTGGTGGGGCCGCATTCACGAGTATTATACTGTGGAAGAAAGCCCCATCGCCGTGCTTATCTACCGATGAACGCCACACGGTGGGGCTGAATTCACGAGTATAAACAGGCGAGCCGCCGTAGTATTTGTACGGACACGCAGTGGTGGGGCCTATTTCACGAGTATGCCACACAATAATTATGAACATATGAAACAAAAAATATAAATAACAATAAAAATATGATCATCAATAAGACAAAAAAGCAGTAACATTTTGATCAATACGATAGGCCCCCTACACAAATTATTGTGGTAGTTACCAGTAAAACATCTTGCAGGTTCTACCCTATTATACAGTCTAGATCTATGTTAAACCTTTACCAATGTTTACTGGGTTTTACAAATCAAATTTCCATTTCTTAAAGTGAAGATGAAGTTTACCTCGTTTCTTCTGTTCTTAGCCACATCTACTCTGTTTCTCTCTTAATTTTCGAGTGTAACTTTAAAAATTCAAAATTGGGTCTAGCTTAGGGACTAATGTAATGACTAATGACATGTTTTTCAATTTACATAACGTTAGACTCTAGACGTTTCTATATAAACGAAATATTTTAACGACAAAAACAGAAAAGACAAAAATTTATCTGAAGAAACTCCAAACATTATCTTGAAACTATCCAGACTATTAAAATCACAAACATAGATCTATCATGTTTTAAAATTATTTGCAACAAATCATTTCAGATCTTGCAGTGTTGTTGCACTGCACAGACTGACATGACAAGACCAGTGCAGTGAAGACAGAGACAACGAAATTTCCCAGTCTTCGAGAGCTTGACCTGTATACGACCTTCAACGACCGATCTAAACTGTTGTTTGTTGTAACGACCGATCTAAACTGTTGTTTAGATCTCATTTTTTTTTAAATAAACTTCACTCCCCTGTATTCTTTTTCTTAACAATCAGCTTACATTTTTCCTGTTCTCTCAGTGCAGTATGATCTTGTAACACTGTTAGTTAGCTTCGGGCGGGCTTCACGCAGTAACCTAGTACGCCAGTACAGTAGATTCTCTGTCTGGGAAATGCCCTTTTCGGTCCAGGCGCTAGTAGAGGGCGATGTAGCTCGCTCGCAAAATACGCAAACATCCACTATCCACTGCATGCAGTGTAACGTTAGTGCTGCAGCTAAGGTGGTCTGCAGCGCGCTAGCATAGCACAGCTAGCGGGATCGGGAAGCGAATGAGTGGGATGACTGGAACGTTGAGATCAAGCAGGTTTGCGGGAATTTTTACTGGAGAAATGTACCAACTCTAAAACTGCAGATGATGTTTACAGCTGTGCTCAAGGCAGAGGACCAATAGATAATGTCGTAGTCGCAAACAAATAGGTAGAGATTGTTGTTTATTTATACACACAAGTCACACTATTGTCACATGGTAATATTGTAGAATAGTCGAATGGCAAATCTCCATCCAGTTTCGCGAAAAAGGTACCCTCCCCTCATGCCGCATCGCATTGTACGTACGTACGTGTACGTGTACAACTAGCTGTAAAATATGGAAGGCCATCGCCGCCAAAACGCGTGCCAACACCATACGCGTGCATGTCAGAACGTACGCATGGTTGTTTCGTAACGTACGCATGGTTCTGTCATAACGTACGCATGGACATTTGTCATTATAGTTCTATGAAATTCCTAGCGTACGCATGCTACTGTCATAACGTACGCATGCTACTGTCATAACGTACGCGTGGTCTTACCATTACGTACGTGTGCTTCTGTCATTACGTACGTATGGTCTAACAGATTTTTGTCATTACGTACGCAAGGTCTTGGAATTACATACGTATGGTCTCGTCATTACGTACGTATGGCCTTTTCCTTACGTACGCGTGGTCTTGTCATTACGTGCGTATGGTCTCGTCATTACGTACGCATAGTCTTTTCATTTCGTGAGCAATATATAGCGGGTATGTTGGAATGACCAATTTGGCGGTAGTCCCTATGTGATACCAATTAAGGAGGTTCAAGAACAAGAGTTCCAACTGGCAGTAACTATTCAAACAGCCGTCAATTTTGTATGGATTCACAAAAGAATTTCACAGGTGCATTTGTGGCTTTGGCGATTGGGATTCTATGCCGCCGTCTTCCTAAGCAATCTGAAGATTCTTTTGAGCACTAGCATAATGTCGGCCGTATATTTCGCTTGTCTGTTTATTCAATGAAATGAAATTTTACCTGATGGTAAATCACATTAAACAGAAGTAAATCCTGTCCAAAACAATGTGCAAAGTTCAATCATAAATCTGAGGCATAAAGTTGTGAAAATATTTGAAACTGTATATCCTCACTGGGAAGCCTTTATTATCATTTTCCGAGCAACTTCGTCAATGAAGCTTATAATTATGTGATTATAACCATGGACATACTACTCATTGACATTCATCTCTTGTTAATCAATTCATGCACCTGTTTCTGTCAAAGGCGTCACAATAACTTTTTCCTGTAAATATGCTTTCCTGCTTTGATCATATTGCCATATCCTTCATAATATAAAATATTCAGCCTGGATGGAAATAATACTACGTTTTGGAAACCTAGAAACTACATGCGCAGAAGATAACAACTCTCTTAGATCAGGAAATATGCAAAAAAAAAAAAAAAAAAAAAAAGAGAGAAAATGCGTGTGCAACGGTAGTTTATAATTATTGGGAAATGATTGCTCAAGTAATCTCATTTGCACGTAATTTACAAGAGAAAGCAAATACTGTGGCAGGTGGATCGTGATTTTTAATCTAATTTTCCCATTTCTAGCACATATGGTTCAGATGGACAGTAGCGATTGACAGATATGTCTAACCACTGAAGTAACGTTACCTGCTTGCCCACAAGTATCCACTGCAGTAATTGATATTCTTTTTTACACAAACTTTGTTGTGTTTTGAGGTTTGCTTTTTTTTTTTTTTACTACATATCTCGGCGTAGGACGTTGTACCACAGCCACGGAAGACATTCTGTACTCAGCAGTGGCATGAAGATTTTGATAGCACGCGAACGAAGCAAAACTACTAGGGCTATCACCTTTTCAAAATTTGCAATCTTCGGGTAGTGTGCGTAACATGTTCGTGACACAAGTCGATAAACTACTCTAATTCTCGACAGAGGGTATATCGTGTATATAATTGTCAATGTGATCTCCCTCAAATCAGGCTTTCATACAGACCAATTCACCCACATTCTGATCACAAGCACTTATAGTAAGTCACACCTTCGCTCAGTGGCGTACCGTGGGTCGAGACCTCGTGGAAAAGTAATTTTTGAGGGTGTGTATGCTTATGCGTGCGTGCGTGTGTATGTGTGTGTGTGTGCGTGCGTGCGATGTCAGTCTGCAAACTTAATGGGGACTGCAATACATAACGGAATGTGATACATTCCACAGAGCAGTCATTAAGCAACATTGTAAGTTTTCCTTACATGGATTATGGAATGACGATGTGAAACGACAAATTACTGGCAGCAACATCAGTAGAATTTTTTCTGGAATGAGTTAGATTCTGTTCGGCTTCATCAAGTTCTCTAAGTTCCTTTAAGCAAAATCTAAAAGCCAATTTTTAAAATCTTATGTATAGTTACTTGCTGTGACCATTTTTATATATCTGTTCTTATTCGCAATGATGCCTCGCTCGGGTGACTTCATTTGACCACATTTCTTTGACCAATAGTGCAATTTTATGGAGCATTGAATCCCTGAGTTTTACCTTGAACATCATAAACTATTTTGTACATTCCGTAGCGTTTATTATAATCTCGACATACCGATTTTCGCTTGTGTTTCGTCATCTTTTGTAATTAGCATGTTGTACTAAACGCTTATATTATTTCTTTGGAACCTACATCCTACGCAAGCATCGCTTTGTAGTAGGTTCCTCATATTTACACATCATTTTATAGGTTTTCCCGGCCAATTTCGCACTTTTTTCATTAGCACAATTTAGACTAGACGGCATGTTCGGTATTTCAATTTTATAATCTTTTCATTCAAATTCATTTTGGAGCATTCAAATTACCTTTTACATCATTCGAATCAGCACTTTTTCAGTTCAAATTCGTAAGAGAAGCACCATTTCGCAAATCGTTCATTCAATTTAGCACGATATAGTCACGTGATCACGTAAACGCTGCGCTCGTTCATTCGAATTCATTCTTGGGCATCCAATTTCGCATTTGCTGCAGTCAATTTAGCAGACACGTTTATGCTTTTATTCTGATATCACCTTTGCAACAGTACTTTCAAAATAAGTGTATGTGTTTATAATATTCGATAGCATTATTTCATTCACAGATACATTGATCTTAAGTTTGTTTTGTCAATAATTGGGAGAAGGAGGTTTCAATTTACATGATTATTTCTTTCATCTGCATGTTTCATTATTTTCATTGGGTGGGTGCTAGATTGCGTTAATTATCATTAGGAATAAATAAAAGTTCTTGGATCAGCTCTAGCCATCAATTTGTCAAGGTTATTACCCTCAAATGCTTCTATGATTATTTCCCTGTTTTCTTGAGAGATACGCCTGCGTCTAACTCGTGCTGCCATGACTGGACATAAGAAAGTGAAGTGAATCTATGGTACTGGTGCAAGCATGGCATGTATAGTTCTGATAACATGTATGGAAGAAGAGGGGCGTTACAGAACAACAAACTTGAGTTATTTAGGGTCAAAGATACCTTTACTGTATACTTAACAGTGTGTGGATGAAACAAAAATTCACATTTAAATACGTATAAATCACGGTTCTCACCTTTTCAAAACAGAAATAACATTACGTCAATTTGAATGAACATGTTTGGAATTTGACTGCCCATACGCGAAATTGAATGACTGAAATACCATTTTCCGCCAGTGCTGGCGAATTTGAATGACTGAAGAGCACGTGCCAATTTGAATGCCCGTTTTAAGAATTCGAAAGGCACATGTGCGAATTTCATTGACCGAAATGCTAAATTGAACGAACAAGTTGCAATTTTGAATGACAGAATGTGCAGTGACGAGGATTTTCGCTAAATTGAATGAACGTTTTATCAAATGGACTGACAAAAGTGCGAAATTGGCCGGGAAAACCTATATTACATGTCCTTATATACATTTGTGAAATTATGTCTAAAATTGAATGTTGTGTTATACATATCTTACTCCGAAATCAAATGGAATATGAAACCTGAATATGGAATGTGGAATATGGAACTTGAATTAAAAAAAAAAAGGCATAGCAATGTCAAATGCGAGCAAGCGGAGCTGGCGAGCTTGAAAATTTTGACATTTTACAGTCCAAAAACTGCCCTTTGTAGCTATGTTTTTTCGCTTTGGAATTTAAGGGGGGCAATTACTGGCAGCAACATCAGGAGAATGGCATAACGATTATATGCGAGCGAGCGGGGCGAGCAAGCTTGAACATTTTGACATATTACAGTCCCAAAACTGCCGTTTGTAGCTACACTTTTTCGCTATGGAAATTAAGGAGGGTGCACCGGGCGCAACTGCTGGTAATAACTGGCAGCAATATCAGGAGAATGGCATAGCGATTAAATGCGAGCAAGCGGAGCGAGCGAGTTTTAAAATTTTGACATTTCACAGTCCAAAAACTGCCGTTTGTAGCTTTATTTTCGCTTTGGAAATTAAGAGGGGGTGGGGGGGGGGGGGGCGCCCAGTGTGCCCCCCTTGATACCCCTGGTAGTCAAGGATGTCGGTTTATGTTCGTGATTGGGGAAGGTATGACCAGCGAGGGGGCGTCGAAGTGACCAAGTGGGGAATGATGTCCAAAATCTGCACTTTAGAGCATCACCAAATGGTTTGTGTTTGTGTGTGTATATGTTTTATATACATGGAAAGGTTAGGAAATAGCCCAGGACAAGTTTTATTATTGGCAATGCAAGGCATTTTAAGATAGACTATAGTATGTAAAGCAACACTGCAAAATCAATGAGCTAGCTTTGATAACGAAGCGTACGGTACAAAGCTGTACATTCTATATCACATTGCGCAACATTGCCGTTCGGATGTTCTGAGTACACTGCGCACCTCCTGCTTATATTCAGAATGCCAACCAGGAATCACGCTAAATCACAATCTTTTGTCGGTTCCAGGCTTTTTGAACAATGTTCCACACTATATACCTCTTCAATCATGGTTAAAAGAAATCTTAGAAAAATATCTTATTTCTTGATGACCCTTTCATGTCGATTTCAAAAGCAGTTTACTAACCCTTGATTTACCATTTTGGTGAGGTCTTTTTTGGTTTTTGGTTTTTGTTTTTGTTTTGGGGTTTATTTACCAGCGGATGGGGGGGGGGGGGCACATGCCCCCCCCCCCCTAGTTACGCCACTGCCTACGCTTTATAACTCCTCAGAAGCTGTTGATCTGTGTCGTAGCATCGTTCACAAGGTGGACGCTTCTACTACGCACGTTTATTTTCCAAATAAATTATCCTCTAACTCACATTTGTTTTTTTATTTGCCTCAATTACTATTTAAGAAAACAGAGATGAAATTTTGACGGCAATTCTAATATTGATCTGCGGAATATACGGGAATATCTATATCAATAAACTATGCAGTATATACATCGGCGAGAATCAGTTTACTAACGTTAATAGATTATATTTTAACTTACATTTCTGATCATCTACATTATATACCTATATGTATTGACGACACACAGAATTCCTATACTTATACCAACAAAACTTGAGACGAAGTGCAAATTTCATCTTCATTAGAAAAAAAAAATGTTATTGTTCAACGACGAATTAATCACAGAAACATGAGACGATTTATCATTATGCGCAGACACAGATAGTGTCTCTGAAGCGTTCTAAGATATTATTCATCTCTTATTTTGGCATGCATATCCCCGATATTGAGCAGAAACATTAAAAAAAAAAAATTTCATGGACGGCAAAGGAAAATTTGTGTTCAATTAAGAAAATAAATGCCATAAACAAAACAAAATTTTTATTCAGTTTCAATATTAATTGATTGTAATCTGACAGTAACATAGTTTTTCAATCTAGCTTTAAAAGAATACGTTTTACATGATTTAACATAATCTGGAGGTGTGTTCCAAAGGTCTGGTCCATTATGTCTTATAGATTTTTGTGCATTAAGGTTGCAGTAGGTCGCAGGAGGTCATAGAGGTCGCAGGAGGTCGTAGATTTGAATCCCCACCGAATATGTAGGCCTTTGATTATTTCTTATCGTGGCTACTACTAAACACTGATTAATTCTGTGCCTATTTATACGTTGATGTAGAGCAATATCAATTGCAATTGAAACACTTTATCAAATTGACCCCTCCTCCCCCCCCCCCAAAAAAAAGAAAGTCTTCCTGATGATTATTTTATTTATCCTAGAACACCAGATATGTTCGCGTGCATTATCAATTCGCAAAATTTCGCGAGTCAAGGTTTCCGAAATGAAAATACACGCGACAGTTTTTGCCTACTATACCATATGCATTGAATGCCAGTGGCGATTCACGAACGTTTTGTGCCACGAAAAAAGACCGTCGGCTCCAAGTCACGACAATATCATGCCGCGAAAATATTTTGCTTTCAACCGAGTAACTAATAGTATCTTGTTTCATCATGGCTCAACTTCTGTAATAGCCTTCTGTATGGAGTTACTGTAACAAATCCAAAATTGATGTGTTATTTCTCGTACAGAAAAGGACATTTCAATGTGTATATATACATTCTGTCTATTTAGCTCATACCTCTCCTTTATCAAAACAACTATAGAACTATGAGAGTACATGACCTCTGTACCTACCAGTCTGCTATGTTAAAGCACATCAAAATAATTACTTCATTTCTTCCAGGATACATTCATCCGCAACTGCAATATCAGCCTCCTATCCCACACGTCATTGCAAAGATTTTCGTTTTCAATAATCCGAAGCAACTCCTCTTCCATAGTTCTATCTCATACCACGGACCTTGCAGTTAATAGAAATCGCTGCCGGAACGAATCAAATCGTGCGCGACACCTTTGTTTGTTTGTGTGTGTGTGTGTGTTTTTTTTTTTTTTCAAATCTCACATGACAAAGCATATCAAACTCTAAAGATCAGGAAACATCTAATCATGTCATTCACGAAATGCTTTATGCATTTGATATTTCGGATCACTATTCACGAATGTATTAAACATCAAACCATTCAGGAAAAATTCACGCCTATAGTTTAAGGCAATTTGCACTCACCCTCACTTCATCCCTTTATACTTGACAATCTATTTTTATCAACGCAATGCAAAACTCCAGAATATTAAATGACATGGTTTTCTCGTTTGCTCTGTACTTTCAGTTTCCTATTATTTTTGATATTATTATTGATATATTAAGTTATAATGGCTTTCTCTCTGGTTATGCGAGATCGTAATAGCTACAGAAAAATATTTAATGCACTACGTACGCATCGTCGAGTCATTACGTACGCATGGTTCCATAATAACGTACGCATGGTTTCGTCATAACGTACGCATGGCTCTGTCATTACGTACGCATCGTTCATTCATTACATACGCTTGGTTCTGTCTGAGAGTGTGCCATTTTTCCGAATCCATGCGTATGTAATGGCAAGACCACGCTTACGTTATGACAGAAGCATGCGTACGTTAGGAATTTCATTGAAAAATGATAGCAAATGTCCCATGCGTATGTTATGACAGAACCATGCGTACGTTATGAAATAAGCATGCGTACGTTCTGACATGTATGCGTATGGTTTGGCACGCGTTTTGGCGGCGATGGCCTTCCATAGTAAAAGTAATTGCACGCGCGTACGCATGGATTCGCTAACCCTCCCCTCTCTGTACTGGTACCAAAGAGTTACTGGTATACAAACTAGACTGGCGCGCACATAAAAGTGGGGCCAATTGAACGACCCGTCGCCATTACTCATGAGGTAATCATAAAAACTTCGCACGAGAATGTATGGAACTGTTAAAATGGAACTAAACTGTATTGATTTCATATGATTATATCAGATTGATACTTTTTTTTTTAACCAATACTGATATAAAAGTCTCCTTTATGTATCCAACATTTTCATGCTTCGAATGTTCTGTTCATGGTTAATTTTTTTTTTTCACAGAATTTTTGAAGAAAAAAATGAAGTTTGTTTGCAAAAACCAATAAGTCCATATTTGCCAAATGGAGATATTTGCGATTAAAGATCAAGAAAAATAAAGAGAGTAATAAGAAAATTTTTGCTTCTTTTGACCATAACTTAGATAATATACCATTGGCATTATATGTAGTGACCAATGGTATTATTTTGTACTTTATGACGGAGATCGTACTTCAAAATCTTCAAAAATGGACATCGGTTTTTGCAAACAAACCCTTCAAATGGCCAAAATAAGCTTTTTCTCCATGGGTTTGCATTTCTTGTTCAGTCAGTGATAGTGGCGGATGAGGGGGGGGGGGGGGGTGGGCGCCGAGGCTCTCCTAATTTTTCTTAAAATAACAGAAATAAAAAGAAAAAATAATGCAAAGGGGCGCATACAGTGCGCCCTAGTTCGGTGGTGCGCCCCAAACCCCCGTATTTTCAATTATTATTGTAGTGGCACTAGAATAGTTGCGCTGATCCGAAGCCGCTTTTTTTCACCTTTTTTTTTTTTCCTTTGATTGTCAGGCTGATTTTAAAACCGGGAAGCGGAACAGCATCAGAAAAACGTTTGCACACCCCACCCCTGATCCGCCCCTGTTCAGTTGTACTTCTAATATGAATATTTAGTATTTATAGCTCCGTTATGTGATTCCTTCCACCACAATGCTTTCCTAGGTTATTCATGTATAGGGTCTGTATCACAGGCCCTGTAATAGGCTCACGCGGTGCATGCACCTATGGGGGTTTTGGAGGGTCAATGGTATTACCAGTCACCCCATCCCCCTCCCTATAGGCCTATGCCCCCTTTAAACGGGAATAATGAAGCCTTCGGGAAAAACATGGATGCAGTGGTTTATTTGTCAATTTCCCCGGGATTTTTTTTTTTCGGTGTTCTTTTGACGAGCCAAAAGGTTTGTGTGGTGGGGGGAGGGGCTTTTTTTTTTTGTTTAATAAAACTAAAGAGGGGTGCGCCTGGATCCGCCACTGAAAGTGTAGTATATGAGGGGACCAAGGCCTACCGTTTGGATGCCCCTCCCATGTAGGTTCCTATCTAAAGAGCTTTTGCCTTTTTAGAACTGAAATTCAACGATCTGGCGCACACTTTTGTTGGAAAATCTTGAAATTTTTCAATCAGAGTAATAGTCTGTGGAGGGAGAAAGTTTGTCAGACGTACATTTCAAATCAATCCGTCATTGAATTTGGTATGATATTATGACGGTCCCTCTCGACCCAGGTTTATATATAGGCCTACCTGGCAATGCTATATAGGCCATAGGGTAATAATAATTGCAGGGCCCTCTGGTAGAACAGTGGCAACATAGAGGCTACCCTGGGTAAATAAGACCTTATTATTATTATTATTATTATTATTATTATTATTATTATTATTACTATTATTATTATTATTATCATTATTATTATTATTATTATTATTATTATTATTATTACTATTATTATTATATTTTCACATTACGAATAAGCAAAATAAATACCTCGCGATAGTTATTTCACTTTACATTATGATTGGGCCTTATAATACCGTTACCCAACTTTTCTAGGGGCTGTTTCTATAAATACACTCTTTTGCTGTGTGAAATGAACGAAATTGTCAATTTGGCAAAGGGATGTTAACTTTTATAAAAATTAATAATAAACAATGTGAATAGGAAATAGGTCCTTATCAGTCCATTGATCAGTTTGGCAAAGAGATGTATCTGTAGTTACACCATTTTGCCGAATGACGTATCGACTTATCCAACTATTCAAGTGGTGTAACCAATATACGCCTTTCTGTCATCAAAATTGCCCGAAAATACTTTATTATAATTATGAAAATGACTCAAGATAGACCATTTTATAAATGAGAAACCTTCCACTCCTGAAGTATTCTTTTTTTTTTGGGGGGGGGGGGGGCTTGTCAGCCGATGGAACCCTGAAGTGGCACAATCGAGAAACGGGAAAATTGCTCGCTGAAGCGTGAATTCTTTCTGTTTTGTTTGTCAGCTCTCTTTTTGTTTTTTGTTTTTTGTTTTTTGCGCCTCCTTCCTGGATCTGCCCCGCTGATCAAAGGTTTTTTTAATGACATTTTCGACCTAAAAGC
Source organism: Diadema setosum (assembly GCA_033980235.1). NCBI lineage: Eukaryota > Metazoa > Echinodermata > Echinoidea > Diadematoida > Diadematidae > Diadema > Diadema setosum. Next base: position 41,944,730 of record CM067064.1, read on the forward strand.
AAAAAAAAAAAAAAAAAAAAAAAAAAAAACAGCAATTGGAGAAAAAAAGTGTAAACTCGACATTGAACCAAGATACGAGTTCGCTTTTTTGCCGTGATGACGGCCGTAGTGCATGCCAGATACTGTACCTACGCGCAAAAAGCGCGAAGGCTGGAGCGAGCCGCGTATACCTGTAAAAATGCTACAGTAACTGGGGCCCGTTGCATAAAACTTACCATTGAATTTCAATGGTAACTACCGTCAAAATTAGGCATCACAGCCAATCAGCATCAAGGATTATAAAATTTACCGCTGATTTGAAGACTTACCGCTAGAAAGGAGCGGTAAGTCCAGCGGTAAGGGTTTTATGCAACAGGGCCCTGTAGTCTAGCAGCCAGAAAGGGTCCCCGTGCACCCCCCCTAAAACAAAATTCTACGATATGTCCGAAGATCGTCAGAACCTGAATTTTCCGAATCCGGTTGTCGCCGACGGAAAAAAAGGTTGCGCGCGCGTCTAATTTGCATATTTCTAAGATGGCCGCCGCCCGTTGCTAGGAGACGGATTATTTTTGAATAACTTTAGTTAGGAATATCAAATTACCATAAAAATGGTATCATTTTGAAGAGAATTAAATTTCCTACAAGTTGATACCCCATTTGATGGGATAAATAGCTTTTGTCTTGAAATATCAAGGAAGGAATTATGTTTTTTAAACATTTTTCCAAAAAAATACGGCATTCGGTAATAATGTTCTTTTCCATACATTTAATATGCGTTTACAAATAACATTTGAATTTTTCTAAAATTATTCCCAAAACAAAACTATTATCGTGTGGAAACGGCTTTCCAATACACCAACTTCTTTCAAAGTTACACGACATCAAAGGGGATATGATTCAATAGGTTTTACAGCAATATATAAGGGTTATAATGTCTCCGCGCGCAATTGCGTACGTTCTGTTTTTGGGGTTTGTTGGTGATCACTGCTATCTCCTGATCAAATCTCATCGAAATCGGTGAAGCAAGAAAGAAAAATTATATTTTCTATTTCTTATTTGAAATAAAAATGTTTTTTTTTTCCTAGTCTGTGTCACCAAACTCGATACATTCAGCTTCCCATATCAACAGTTTCTTGTCTTTTTAGTTTCCCATCAAAGAACTCGGAATTAATCACAACTTATATGGCATTAAAAAGTTAAAGAAAAAAATCAAATATGACAGTTTTCTTTTATTGGACGATTAAAGTGAATAAAATCTTATGCTAAAAGTGCTAATAAATAAAGAACTTGTTAAATGGCCTTTCAGAGTTTAAAATGAAACATGGCTATCTTATTTCTTTCATAACAAAATGAAGGGAAGTATCTGTGTAGTTCATGGCGGCCGATATTAGGTTACATCATGAATTATTCGGAAAGGGTCCTCGTACACTCCCCCCCCCCCCCCCCAAAAAAAAAAAAAAAAAAAAAAAAAATCTACGATATGTACGAAGATCGTCAGAACCTGTATTTTCCGAATCCGGTTGTCGCCAGCGGAAAAAAAAAAGGTTGCGCGCGCGTCTAATTTGCATATTTCTAAGATGGCCGCCGCCCGTTGCTAGGAGACGGATTATTTTTGAATAACTTTAGTTAAGAATATCAAATTACCATAAAAATTGTATCATATTAAAGAGAATTAAATTTCCTACAAGTTGATACCCCGTTTTATGGAATAAATAGTTGTCATGAAATACAGTACTAAGGAATGATTATTTTTTTCTACATTTTTCCCAAGAAATACGGAATACCTCAATATTTTTCCATACATTTAATATCTGTTTACAAATAACATTGAAACTTAAAGTTAAACCCCATAAATAATTATTATTATATGAAAGCGGCTATTCAAAACACTAATTATTTTAAACGTTACAGGACATTAAAAGGAAAAGGTTCAATACGGTTATACAGAAGGGTAATGTCGATGCCCGTACTTGCGTAACGCGTGTAATAATATAATAATTATTGCAAGTATGAGACCCTATCACCTCTTACATGCAAATTATTGATTAGATATCATTTAATCTTGTGGAATATGAAAGAAAATTTGATTTTCTATTCGCTATCACGTTTGATCCACTCAGCTTCACTTTTGGTTTACGTCTTTTTTCATCAAATAGAGTGAAGGCCTTACAAGAGGGGTAATTTCATGACGGCCGAAACGGGCTTATCTGGATATGGATTTTCAACATATTGATATCAATCAAACTTCTCTTCATTAAATCTTAATCATCTGATAATCTTCACGCACATACTCACAGCTTCAGTATCACACACAGGCATTCATACAAGGGAAATGAATAAGCTCAGTCGTGAATTTCATGAATTTATTGAATACGTCATTACTGCATTCATGGAACATCAAACTCGAATGCTTTATTTAGATGTCGAAATAAGAGATTCATGTGTATACCGCACAATCGAAATAATTCTCACCATGCTCTAGCATGAAATCAATTAATCTTTATATGTATAAGATCGCACACGCGTATTCTCATTCTTTGGTGGTTAGCCTGGTGTTTTTTTTTTAAATATATTGATCATACGTTTATTATTGCCAAGAAATTAATAGATAAATTACAAATACCAGTAATGGCATTGGTAAAAACGAATAGTTGCAAGTCAAATCCAGTCGCTTTCAAATTCTGTTTTTCTTATATAAGAAACGATTTCATGCACTTAATTTCATCACATGGGTTGATTTAAATGCAATACAATGTAAACTTGCTTGTTAAGTCCGTTAGGGGTGACCAATAATCAATATTATACAAAAATGAGAGAGAGAGAGAAAATGTTCTGGTTAGGTAGACCTTAAAGGTAGGGGATACCTTTTACAGACCTACCAAAATGCAGCAAAACATTAAGTATGAACCTCAGGGGATTTGTTTAGGCCACTGCTGAGAAATTTGGAAGTCAGCAGTTATCTACAATTTGAATAATGCATAAAACTCAACTACTCAGTAATTCTGTGTGTTAGCCAACTTAAGCCTTTTTGTTGCAGTCTTCTGTATTTTTTATCTATAAACAAAAATCTAAAAGTGTAAGAGCTGATGTAATAACATATAGAGTGTGTGGCATGAATGTATATAGAAATGTTTGTAAGTTTTGATGAACTTTCTTCACAAAATATACATGATGGACACACATGCAGTGCATGGGTCTGCAAAGGTAGCCTTGTAATGTACTTGAATTTACGGTGAGCCCCGAAAAAAAATTCAATTCAAAATCTAACGGTCAATAAAAATGTACTAAATGTTACCTTCCACTTTCAATACTTTAGGGAAGTTTCTAAAGTAATGATACTCTCTTCAACACATTACTGTATTTATACAACTCTTCATTTAAGGCATGCAAATGGGATTCCCTACCTTTAATGCAAGGAAAAGGATCTATATAAAACATGAGGGAAAAGTCAGAGGGAACATTAACCATGCATGCGTGTATGTATGTGTGTATGTATGTACGTATAACTGAGTGTATATATATATATATATATATATATATATATATATATATATGGTGCGAGAGATGGTTCCCTTCCCAAACGTGCACGGAGCCTCATTGTTGGTTGCATACTGAAAGAAATTACACTGAGGCGGACGTTGCTCTCGATCTTGAGTCTCCTTTTTATTCAGTCAAGCTTTCGGCCAGTCCACAGGCCTTCCTCAGGATCTACCAACAGAATAGTTATCATCTGAATGACCGGGGGCCTGTTTCATAAAACTTGTCACCAATGACAAGTTGTCATAGATGTGACAAGCTACTAAAATCCTTGCAGCTGATTGGCTGAGAGCAAATTTGTCATAGAAATATGACAGTTGTCACTGATGACAAGTTTTATGAAACGGGCCCCTGATGTGTCATAATAATGTAATGCATTTATGTATGTGGGTGTATGTGTATGTATACATATATACGCAACGCAAATAGATATATGAATATAATATATGTATGATTTGTTTGTAATTATTATGCTCAGAATTATGAGAAAATATGGTTATTATATTTCAGCAGTTTGATATAAGAATGTATTCATATATTATATATATATATATATATATATATATATATATATATATATTATATATATATATATATTTTGATATACGATGTTATTTTGATGATGAAATGAGGCTCGATTGGATTTTGTATTGAATTGAATGATTGATTTGTGTACTGTATATAAAGAAAATAATTCTGAAGATTGGCAATGGTTATGAAATTGCATTACATATTACGACACATCAGGTTATTAAGATAATAACTACTCTGTTGGTAGATCCTGATAAAAGCCTGATGACTGGCCGAAAGCTTGACTGAATAAAAGGGAGACACAAGATCGAGAGTAACGTCTAATTCAGTCTAATTTCTTTCAGTATAATATATATATATATATATGCAGGTTTGTATGAGTTTGTGTTGTGTGTGTTTGTGTTTAAGGACGTATGTGTTTGACTAATGCGTGAAACATTAGATATACTCAAAGTGTAAATGTTTAACCACAACGAATACAATATTTTCATGTATTCCACAGAAATTAGACATCTATTATAATTTAGATAGATTTGCTAAGAATGATTTGAAGTGTATTTGCTACAAGCGCATCTGACGTGAAATCCACTTTATAGTGCGCATGTAATTTTCGCTGGAATAACAACTCATGCATGAATTACACCATCCAATGTTTTCAGATATCCATGCTCTACTCGTCCGCCGATCGTTTTTAGATAGCGTATAGTATAAATGTGCATGGTCGATACCCAAAAGATTATTGACATTGCACGTTAAACACTTTCACTAAAGTTCCCATCGTCGCGCGACTCAATATGCTAATATGTACCATCTACCACGAATTGATTCTTAGTCTACGAGTGATCGTGGTGATCTTATCATGGCTTATCACATCTTGAGGTCTATGGTGGTAATCGTGTTGATCGTAGAAGAATTATTGGACTGTTCGAAAAATAACTACGATCAACAGAATGTCTTTGACTGACATGAAGATTTGATTAGGCCTATCTGATGATCAGCACCATTAGTCCCCGAGTAAGACCACGATTTCGGGCGAATCGAGAAAGTGGAACCAGCTTAGTGAATTCCACGAGAGTGGTAACGTACCATAAAGGATAATCAACACGACAGTTTCAATACCCCACGTATCAATATTTACATAATTTCAAAGACTACTTCACTTATGTAAGCTAGATTCTTTTCTTTTTATCTTACAACGAAGATTAAGACTATCATTAGCAATTGGTAATTTAGCGGTGTACCGACGACTAACTCACATAATTAATTGAGTAGCTATTCTAATGTACACTTGATGAAAACCCAATAAATCTGATTTTCAGGTTACAGGTCTGTGCCAGTAACGTCACTTTCATGGGCATAATATCATGCATGCCTTAAAGATGGGCAATCCCTTTTGCATTCCTTCCCAAATAGCACGGAACATGACACATTCCATCAAAATGACAAGACTATTGTAAAGCTATAACCTTATGTGATATTTGAAGGTTGTTAGCCGTTAAAATTCAAATAATACACCATTGCTCACCGTAACGTATTCTGCTGCTTAGGCATAGCTGCTGCATTAATTCTCCTGTGGTTGTAATATTATGATACTCATAATTCGAACAAAAGATACGCATGTTCAGCTGTCAGAAAGGAAGAATTCACTATCTCATTTTACTTTATATATAGCAAATAACAACACACCACTTAATGAACTACATATATTAAGTGCATCACACACATATCTGTAAAACTGGAGTAGTAGTTTAGATTTGTAATTTGTAAAATTATTCAAATCTGAACGGTCAATTAAATTCAACAAATAAAGATCCTCTTGAGTTCGAAATTTACAGGAGGTTGCCAAATATTTTGTTCTTCAATACGTAAGGGTTCTCATCAATTTTTCTTTCTACTTAAAGCAATATTATGAAAGCATCTATATCAGACATCATTTCACATCTAAACGGAGCCCGTCTGCACTACACTTTGAATTAAAAGTTTGATACAGATGATGAATCCCGATGGTGTGATGGAGAAGAATATTTCATCTTCCAACATCATTTGTTACCAAATTAAAATTAAGCGTTTTGGAGGTATGTATCTAGGAGGCCCGTAGGATTCTTTGAAAGGGTTGGGGGGGGGGGGGGTTCCGTACGTAATTAATTTTGAGAAAACGGACCTTGGATGTATGTGAAAATGTCGGACTACTTTTTCTCTATAACAAATATGGAATGTCTTACCACTGGTGTATACAATTCAAATATTTGTTATTACTATGTCATAGAATAATACCTGATAAAATAATATCCGCGAGTAAGCAAGCGCTTCAGAAATTGATTATTTTCATGTCACACACAGAATTATGGCATTTCATTTCTAACTTACAACAGTAATTTATAGGTAGATACATTTCTCTTGAATGTCTCAAACCGTTAGCACTTACCCCGTGCATAAGATAATCAATGCACGTTTAGGTTATATCATCGTTTTCCATCATCAGAGCATCGTCATCAATGACGCCGGAAGCTTTTAAATGCCCTATAAACGCGACTTTTGTACTCTCGGTTTTTACACCCTAGCCCCACTCGGTCGCTTCGCTCCCTCGCCGAGGATCTCACACCGTAACATAATGTACCCCCTATTGATGTAATCGTATAGTTCTTCGCACTAATTATTTTTCACTATATTAATTTTTTTCCTAGAAATTTGCTTTTAAATGCTCTATAAACGCGACTTTTGTCGTCTGTTTTCACAAAAAATCCCTACCCTGGGAGAAGGTATTCCCCCTCTCACCCCCCCCCCCCCCGCTCGGTCATTTGGCTCCCTCTGGCCGAGGATTTCAAACCGTCACATAAATGTACTCCCGTATGTTATAATCATAGTCCTTCGCACTAATTTTTCCACTATGTTTAATTTCCTAGAAATTTGCTTTTAAATGCTCTATAAACGCGACTTCTGCACTCTGTTTTCACAAAAAGTCCCTACCGTGGGAGGGGGTATCCCTCCTCCCACATTCTACCCGTACTGAATTCAGTGTTTCTGGGGGGAAAATTTGAAAAAAAAAAAAACATAATTCCTTCCTCAATATTTCATGACAACAACTATTTATCCCATAAAATGGGGTACGAACTTGTAGGAAATTTAATTTTCTTTGATGTGATATCATTTCTACGGTAATTTGATATTTTCAACTAAAGTTATTCAAAAATATTCCATCTCCTAGCAACGGACGACGGCCATCTTAGAAATATGCAAGTACGAAATACGCACGCGCAACCCTTTCTTCCGCTGGCGACAACCGGATTCGCAAAATACAGGTTCTGACGATCTTCGAACATATCGAAGTTTGTTTGTTTGTTTGTTTGTTTTTTGCGGGGGGGGGGGAGCACGGGGACCCTTTCTCAAGAATTTATGATGTAACCCAATATCGGCCGCCATGAACTACACAGATACTTCCCTTCATTTTGTTATGAAAACACAAATAAGATAGCCGTGGTTCATTTTAAACTCTGAAAGGCTATTTAGCAAGTTCTGTATTTCTTAGCGTTTTTAGCATAAGATTCCTTTTTTTTTTCACTTTAATCTTCCAATAAGAGAAAACTGTCATGTCTAACTTTTTTCTTTAAGTTTTTAAATGTTATATATGTTGTGATTAATTCCACGTTCTATAGAGGGAATCTAAAAAGGCAATAAACTGTTGATATGGGGAGCTGAATGGATTGAGTTTGGTAACACAAAATAGAAAAAAAAATAGTTTATAATAAGGAAAAGAAAGTGTAATTTTTCTTTCTTACTTCACCGATTTCGATGAGATTTGATCAAGAGATAGCAGTGACCATCAACAAACCCCATAAACAGAACGTACGCAATTGCGCGCGGAGACATTATAACCCTTAAATATTGCTGTAAAATCTATTGAACCATATCCCCTTTGATGTCGTGTAACTTTGAAAAGAGTTGGTGTATTGGAAAGCCGTTTTCACACGATAATAGTTATGTTTTGGGAATAATTTTAGGAAAATTCAAGTGTTATTTGTAAACGCATATTAAATGTATGGAAAAGAACATTATTACCGAATGCCGTATTTTTTTGGAAAAATGTTAAAAAACATAATTTCTTCCTTAATATTTCACGACAAAAACTATCTATCCCATCAAATGGGGTATCAACTGGTAGGAAATTTAATTCTCTTCAAAATGATACTGTTCTTATGGTAATTTGATATTCCTAACTAAAGTTATTCAAAAATAATCCGTCTCCTAGCAACGGGCGGCGGCCATCTTAGAAATATGCAAATTAGACGCGCGCGCAACCTTTTTTTCCGTCGGCGACAACCGGATTCGCAAAATAGAGGTTCTGACGATCTTCGGACATATCGTAGAATTTTGTTTTAGGGGGGGTGCACGGGGACCCTTTCTGGCTGCTAGACTACTGTTGTAGTTATCATCTCAACAGCTGGGTGCTCATACGTCACGAGCGAGTCGTACTCTCGCGCACACCAAAGAGTATTCTCTTTGGCGCACACTGTACACTTACAGTGCCGCAGTGTATGTGTGTGTGTGTGGATGGTACGTGTATTGCTTGTAGCAGCATTGCTTGCATGCTAAAGTATACAAATGATGCACAGGATAGAGTGCATTAGTGTAGGCGTAGTGCACTCGAGGGTATTTACAATTGTGAAACATGCACGAGGCGAAGCCGAGTGCATGTTGCACTACATTGTAAATACCCGAGAGTGAGCTACGCCTACACTAACGACACGAAATAATCCTGTGCATCATTTGTTTTATAAAATGGGTCGAAAATCCGAAAACTAACATCATTTTTCAGCGTTTTTCACGTACCTTTGTGGGTCAAGACGTCCGAAGATGTTCGTCCCAAACTTTTACGCACGTCGCACTCGCGGAAGTCCCGCACATACAGTATTACTATAAGTATAATGGGGGGTTGGGTTTCCGGACACCCGCATGAAAACTTACTTATTTTACATAGAATATGCACCCTTTACCTTAAAGACTTGATATAGACTCCTCATATAGGCCTACTAGACAACATACTCTGAAAACGGCGTGAGGATTAACCTGCTAAATCGTTGGATTTGCTCTTCAAAGTGACTCCATGTACGCGTCCGGTCCCATAACGCTTGGTCTACTGTACTGTACAAAGTGTACGTAGTATAGTACAGTATACGTACGTACGCCACATATGTTATGCACAAGGGAAGACAGGCCGGCCGGCCGGCAGCCCGAACTAGAAGTTGTTTACAGGCTAGGATTGACAGCGCGTACGCGTATGCATGCAATTCATCAAAGGAGCCGCCGCGCGCACAGACGATCGGCAATCTACCATAGGATTACAGGCAGTGCAATAGTACTGAAGTAAAGGAAGGAGGTGTGTCTCATTTCAGAGCTTCCTATTGGCTACATTCTTGAACCCATTTTATAATGCTGCATAACGAACTGCCCAACCCCCCTGTGGTTGCTTTGCTTCTTCACTCAGGAAACTATGTGTATTGTGCCTGCTGTATGTTGCAGAGAAGTTAGGAATGACGAAAACTAGGTGAGGTTTAAAAGATACGGACTATGCTGTTTGTCTTGTGAAGAAGGGAACTGGAAGAACCGTGTTTTTTCTTTGTATTTCTGTTGACGTTTTCGATTAGGTGTGCACGTCACTGGGGCAGGAATTCGACATGCATTCGGCCGCCGCTGTCCCGCACCGCAACTAGCTCGTACCAAGGAGGTACTACTGTATAGTACCTCCTTGCTCGTACATAGTCACAGGGCTCAGGGCAGGGTCTTCGATCGTGTCGCGTTGGGGAAAGTTGATGCCCTCGTTCGCCCCGTACCTACGTTTGCGTTGTGGTTTCGAGCTCCGTGCGTTTGCACTAAGCTATAGTGACGATTTAACATCATACATAGTAGGAAAGAAAAATCACCGTTTAACTTAAACTTGTTAGCACCCTAGTACTATACACAATGTCACAATGTTTGTTTGTTTTTGTTTTTTTTTCTAGATTCTGTAGTGTAAATAGACTAGATCTCGGTACAGGTGTAGATTCAAGGGCCAGTACGGGGTCCTACAATATTAAATTTACTGTTACGCACTGTTAGTGTTACGTACTGTTAGTGTTACTTAAAGGGTGTGTACAGTTCTGGTCGAGGTGAAGATTTAGCTCTTAACGTTTTGTGAGATATTCAGAAACAAAACCACTCTATGAGATGTCAAAGAGCATGCAGTTCTAAAGGGTATCAAAAGTTTATTCGATGAAAATCGGTTTTGAAATGGCTGAGAATTTATGAGATATCCAAAAACAAGGTGAAACAAAGAGATGCTAATAAAGTTGGGGCATGTCGCCTTTTATTATTAGTACTTTTTTGGATATCTCAGCCATTTGAAAACCAATTTTCATCAAATAAACGTTGAAACCATCTTAAAATTACATGCTCTTTCATATTTCATAAGAGGCTTTTCATTATCTCACTTAGGAATGTTCAAAACATGAATCCCTACCTCAACCAGTACTGTACAGTCCCTTTAAACCCCGCCCGGGCCCCGGGCGCTCCTTTATGAGAGGTCTAGACCAATAGGCCAACAGTAAACAGACAGACAAATGAAATAAAATAAACCAGTGCCGACAAAAACATGACCTCAGCAGTCCTCAGTGGAGGTACAATTGTAGTATTTTTAATTATGAAAATTAAAATAATCATACTAGAAGCAGAGATGCCAAGTTCAAAAAACTTTTATGAGTGAGATTTTTATGACTCGGCATCTCGGCGTTCGCGCGCATGCGCACGCGAACGAGGAGGGTGTCCCCCTCCCATGGTAGGGAGCTTTTTAAAATTATTAGCTCTTAATGATGTGATCTGGTGCATACTTAAGTGACTATTTTTTACTAATTTTGAAAGGCAAAAGGGAAATATACCTTCAATTGCAACTATCATTTTAATCCTTTGAGCTATGCTCTTTATTTTTGGCCCAAATTGCAGACTTCACCAGATGCATGAGAAAAATGGGTGCCATGCGTGAGATCGTGAGACAGACCCTAAATGCTTGAGTCTCACGCAGAATGCGTGAGACTTGGTAGCTCTGTAGAAGTATCGATTGTGTTGTGATCTACCAAATTCCAAGTGAGTCTAGATTAACCGAGTTGAGTATAAATCCAGCCCGTGTCAGTCTACACAAGCCCTTCACAATTCATCCCGGTGATGAATTGAAAATGTTATGGAGATCCTCTTGTATTGAAAGAGTGTAACTTTGTACAAACAGGGAATTGTCAGAAAGGACAGAGTTACACAGGGTTTGCCTTCTACCTACACTTATTCGGCTTTTTGTTACTGAACCGTCGTTAGTAAAACATCACAGAACAATCTCCATCTTTTCACCCTTCCCACTCGACATATGTATGTCCTACAACAGTTTGCATGTATCCACATCCACCGGCGTCATTGCAAATCCACTACGTTACCTTACAATATTTAACCCGATGAGGATGAATCCCGAGGATACTCGGGCAGGGGTCTATGGAGTATGGGAAATGTGTTTTGCTGCAAAATCAGCTTGTCCTCAATGGGTTAAGCTGTCTCAACTCACATACTGTAAAAGTGGATATTTTCGCGCGACTAATTTTTCACGCTAGGCCGGGTCAGAAGAGTTTCGCGTGTTTTTAATTCCGCGGAATCAAGACATCACGCTCAGGAACGTATGGCAAGCAAAAATATTCGCGTGCTTTTATTTTCGCGCTAGTTTCTGATTGCGCGAAATGCGCGAAAATTTCAACACCGCGAAAATTTCCACTTTTACAGTAATGTGTGTAAAGGAGCCCATTTCACTTTGTACAAAAAGTAGGATGCAATCATATATTACTGAAGTACAGGTAGTTAGTCCATGCAAGCATATCGAACTACATGTGTAGAAAACAACCCAACAATTATAATTTTATAGCAAATTAGTACCAACCAATCACATGATGTGGTCATCCCAAAGAGGGCTTAACTAGTAGTAGAGTGAGATTTGGCTGTAGGTAACCAAGATGTGTTTGTGATCAACCATAGTGGTTTGAGAGTTTGGGATTGTTTTTGACATTCCTGAATGACAGACTTTCAATGATATTGTTGCCATGACAACCTATGGGAATAGATATATTCTACCCAGGCAGAGTAGTTCTGATGTTTACTTTCTTTTTTTTTTTCTTTCATTATTACTTCTTCTTTTTTTCAGCCAGAAGCGCTCTAGGAGCGAGGAGGAAGAGACGGATGATATTTTCCCAAGAACAAAGCGGAGAGAGTTTTACAGGTACTGTTAAAAATGCACCATTATTACACCTAGCTTCTTTCTTCATGTGAAGTAGGATTAAACTTTTATTCATGTTGTATCCTGGAAAAGAATATTTGCCAGTTCGTCTTTCGCTTCAGACAACACTGAAAATTCTACTCTGTTGTGTGCATAATAAAGATCATCAAAGTCTGGATTCTTTATGCTTGTTTTCACATTTGGAAAAGACTGGTTCTGTTAAATAGGCATTGACAGGTCACCTGTTGTGTGTGAGGCAGTTGGAATTTGGCAATACCTGGAAGTAGAAAGAATGATCATGGATATTATCTCTGTCCTTGCCTATATTAGAATAGCAGTAATTACGCTAAGACATTTTTTCAATACTCAGGTTTTCAAATGAGACTGCCAAGATGCAAATTTTTGTGGCTGGCAAAATTTGACTTAAAGGGAAAGTAAACCCAAAGAGCAATGTGGATTGAGTGAAAGCAACAACATTAGCAGAACACATCAGTGAAAGTTTGAGGAAAATCGGACAAGCGATGCAAAAGTTATGAATTTTTAAAGTTTTGGTGTTGACACCGCTGGATGAGGAGACTACGAGAGGCTATGACGTATGAGTGGACAGCAATATAAAGAAAATATAAAGGAAAATCAACAAAAATTCGCTTTTCTAGCATTATGAAAGCGCACTTGCCTAACCGCTTTCAGAAAGCAGGAGGAATAATTGCTACCCTTAACATATGTCAGTATCAAGTTGATGGAATTTGTAGTTTTCATGAAAAATGAATTTTTGTGAAAATTTCTTTATATTTCCTTTACATTGTTGTCCTCTCATACGTCATAACCTCTATTAGTCTCCTCATCCAGCGGTTCCAACACCAAAACTTTAAAAATTCATAACTTTTGCATCGATTGTCCGATTTTCTTCAAACTTTCACTGATGTGTTCTACTAATGTTGCTGCTTTCACTCAATCCACATTGCTCTTTGGGTTTACCTTCCCTTTAAACAGTTATTTGCGACATTCAGGTTATGATGGTATGTTGTATGCATGTTTTGATTCTCTCATCATTACAAAAGCATTGCATAACTTTACAAAGGATTATTCCAAAGGGCACTCGTACTTTATTTGTGCTATGGAAATAAATGTTTGTTGTTTTCCCTGTAATATAATGCCACAGGAATGAGAACCGTAGTGCAGCGGGTGAAGACCAACCTGATGGATGCAGACAGACACACCCTTCTCAGGTTTGTTGGTTCCTGTCTAGCGAGAGAGAAAATTCTTTGGTAAAGAGGGAGGAGCTGGGCCCTGTTTCATAAAAGTTGTTAACAGTGACAAGTTGTGATAGTTGTTAAAAGCTACTGAAATCCTTGCATCTGCCTGGCTGAGAGCAAATTTGTCATAGAAATATGGCAATTGTCACTGATAACAAGTTTTATAAAACAGGGTCCTGATTGACTGCAGATTCAAAGGGTTCTTCCTTCCTTTTGATACTTCATATTTGCATTGTATTTCTCTTTCTTCAGTTGGGGGGGGGGGGGGATGGTCAGAGGGTACGGGGCATCAATCCATCCTGTGGTTTGTTCACATGTCCATCCATTAATTCCCATTTTTCCTGCCAAAAGATCACAACAAGTTCAATAATTTAATTAGATTTTCCTTACTCTCAATGCAAGGGTAGACTTTGAGAAGTAAATAAACTGGTTAAATGTTGGAGAATTTTGGTAATGGTTAAGTTGAACAGCCGTGGTAAGATTTCAAATATGAATACTCGGGCATTAAAAGCTCTTAAAGGACAAGTTCACCTTCATAAACGTAAGGATTGAGAGAATGCAGCAATATTAGTAGAACACATCAGTGAAAGTTTGAGGAAAATTGGACAATCGATGCAAAAGTTATGAATTTTTTACATTTTTGTGTTGGAACCGCTGGATGAGGAGACTACTAAGGCTCGTGATGTCATATGAGTACAACAGTATAAAGAAAATGTAAAGAAAATTCAACATATTTTCACTTTTTTCGCAGAATAAAAGAGCACATGACTTGCCTCTTTCTAAAGGCAATGGGAAGAATATTACCTATAACATATGTCAGTAACGAGTCAGGGGAATGTGTACTTTTTTCAAAAGATGAAATTTTGTGAAATTCTCTTTATATTTCCCTTATATTGTTGTACGCATGTGACATCATACACTGGAGTAGTCTTCTCATCCAGCGTTGACTGCACAAAAACTTCAAAAATTCATATCTTTTGAACGGATTGTCAGATTTTCCTCAAACTTTCAATGATGTCTTCTACTAATAATGCTACATTCTCTCAATCCTTATGTTAATGAAGGTGAACTTGTCCTTTAAAAGTGTGTGTAAGGCTGAAATTTATAATTAAGCTGATTTCCTTCATGAAATGATACAATGAAAATTTGACTGGGGTAAGACTAGTCCCGTTTCATAAAACTTGTTATATCAGTGACAAGTTGTCATAGTTGTTATAAGCTACTGAAATCCTTGCATCTGATTGGCTAGGAGCAAATTTGTCATAGAAATATGGCAGTTGTCATTGATAACAAGTTTTTGAATTTGACTTCTTATGCAGTGTACAAAATATATTCAAACATCAAACATTTGTACATGACATGGAGATTACTTTGTATTCAAAGGAGGAATATATGTTTATTGCTTTCTCTGATATCTTTCAAATTATTATGGAATTTATGTCAAAGCTTATATTCAGGAGGAAGAGGGAATTGAGATGAGGATGTTGGCATGAAGAGACAAAGTTGAACTAGACTTGGAATTTGTCAAGACTGACAAATTAGGTGATCCGATTCTCTTTTAATCAATGATTCGAGTCCCGATCGCAATAGGCATGACCATATAGGTTTCATCTGTGTTTAGAGACATTGGCCGTGTGATATTTGGATTCTCATTTAGAAAAGAGAGTCAGGTCTGCCATCTTAGGTACCAAATTCGGTATACACTATAACGAAGATACAGAATGAAGTATATTTGACCATTGACCCAACTTTGCACAGCCTAGATGGCATCTGAGCAAAAAGTGGTTATTTTGTGAAATGATTCTTGTAACATGGTCTTTGAGTGTGCAAAATATGGGAAAGATAGGACATGTATTCACCAAGATACAGGATGAAACATTTATGACCTTTGACCCTAATTTACATACCCAAGATGGCGTCTGATCAAGTAGTTGTTATTTTGTGAAATAATGTACGTGGCATGAACTAAACATGTGCAAAATATGGGGATGATGGGGCTGTTTTTCTTGAGTTATTGCAAAGAAAATTGCAGAAAAAAGAAATATCTCAATACATCGAAGATAAGTTTGATTTCAACCAAGTTTTTTGACGTGATCCGGGCGTCGTATGAAGAAATGGAGAAAACACCGACGATAGCCCAAAGTCTCAGCTACAACATTTTAAAATCTGGGAGAAATTCACAGAAGAGTAAGTGAGCTAGTGCTCGATAAAGACCGTCATGTCAATTTTCATTTACATAAAAACTGCACTCCCATAGAGATAACACGTAAACTGGCCAAATTTGACAAGGTTACGTTCAATCCATTTTTACGAGGTGATAACGTCATCCAAGCAAAACTGTGTTATTATATTTATGAAAGACTATTTCATAAGCTACAACATACTGAAATCTGGGCCAAAATCGGCAAAGGATAAGTGAAATACGCTCGAGTGACCTTGAAATTTGATGACGTCATTTTGAAAATTTACTCTTTTTTTTCATTAAGAAATTTGATATCTTTTAATCATTTTTTCAGCATTGCCACCCCATGAAATGACATGTACATCTCATCAGCTTTCGAAATATGTAAAGAAAATGGGGGGTCACCGTCCATCCTGACGAGTAAAATCGGGTTTTAAATTGGCGGTTTTTGGCATAGTTGCACTGTATATCGCCATTGACGCGCGCGCGGAATTTCAACTTTGACGGGCCCGTATGACGTCATATTGAGTTGGATTGATTTGAAACTTGGTCGAAATATTCCTTGACATTTCAGAGATCCGATCTGAGTGTAAAAACGGGAAATTTATATTGCATATGAGCTGTGCGTGCGTATATGTGCGCGCGCGTACGTGTCCGTCCGATTTTTTTCAATTTTTTTAAAAATGCTCCAAATGGTCTGAAACGTGTACAAAAAAATTTTGAGCTCGATTGGAGCATACAAATATTTCAACGCGTGCGTACGCGCACGTTTTAAGAGTATAGATGAATTTTGAGAAGATGAGTAGAATCAACTTGATTCGAACTATAGGTGAGGTAAAGTTCATAGAAAAATTCCATTCCATTAATGAGATATGAATGAGAATGTGTTTTCATATAATGACGTCATAGTGACGTCACGGTCGACTGATCACTTTGATTTTATTAGATCTGTCGTCTTTGGGACATGATACATATATGGTATAATTTTGACATGGATAGGATGAGGACTTTCTGAGCTAACCTCTACACAACATTTGAGTAGAAAGAACTTTTTTGTGACAACGGGAAGTTTAACACTAGACTCGGAATTTGTCAAGACTGACAAATTAGGTGATCCGATTTTTTTTTTAATCAATGATTCGAGTCCTGATCGCAATAGGCATGACCATATAGGTTTCATCTGTGTTTAGAGACATTGGCCGTGTGATATTTGGATTCTCATTTAGAAAAGGGAGTCAGACCTGCCATCTTAGGTACCAAATTCCGTATACACTATCGAAGATACAGAATGAAGTACATTTGACCATTGGCCCCACTTTGCACCCCCAAGATGGCATCTGAGCAAAAAGTAGTTATTTTGTGAAATGATCCTTGTAACATGGTCGTTACGTGTGCAAAATATGAAAAAGATAGGACATGTATTCACCAAGATACAAGATGATACATTTATGACCTTTGACCCTAATTTACATACCCAAGATGACGTCTGATCAAGTAGTTGTTATTTTATGAAATAATGTGCGTGACATGAACTAAACATGTGCAAAATATTGGGCTGATAGAGCTTGTTTTTCTTGAGTTATTGTAAAGAAAGTTGCAAAAAGAAAGGAATATCTCAATACATCGAAGATAAGCTTTAATTTCAACCAAGTTTTTGGACATGATCCCGACACCGTATGAAAAAACGAAGGGCACACTTACGATAGCGCAAAGTCTCAGCTACACCATATCAAAATCTGGGAGAAATTCACCGAAGCATAAGTGAGCTAGTGCTCGAAAAAGACAGTCATGTCAATTTTCATTTCCAGAAAAACTGCACTCCCATAGAGATAACACGTAAACTGGTCAAATTTGACAAGATTACATTCAATCCATTTTTACGAGGTGATACCGTCATCCAATCAAAATGTTGTTATTACATTTATGAAAGAGTATTTAATAAGCTACAACATACTGAAATCTGGGTGAAAATTTGCATAGGATAAGTGAGATACGCTCGAGTGAACTTGAAATTTTATGACGTCATTTTGTAAATTTACTTTTTTAATTGTATTAAGAAATTTGATATCTTTTAATCATTTTTCCAGCATCGCCAACCCATGAATTGACATGTACAACTCATCAGCTTTCAGAATATGTAAAAAAAACGGGGGGTCACCGTCCATCCTGACGAGTAAAATCGGATTCAAAATTGGCGATTTTTTGGCATTGTTGGACTGTATATCGCCATTGACGCGCGCGCGGAATTTCAAATTTGACGGGTCCGTATGACGTCATATTGAGTCGGATTGACTTGAAACCTGGTAGAAATATTCCTTGACATTTCAGGCATCCAGTAAGTGTGAAAAAATGGGAAATTTCCATTGCATATGAGCTGTGCGTGCGTATATGTGCGCGCGCGTACGCGTCCGTCCAATTTTTTAAATTTTTCAAAAAATGCTCCAAATGGTCTGAAACGTGTCCAAAAAAAATTTGAGCTCGATTTGAGCATACAAATATTTCAACGCGCGCGTACGCGCACGTTTTAAGAGAAAATATGAATTTTGAGAATATGAGTAGAATGCGCATAACTTGAAATATATGTGACATAAATTTCATTGAGAAACTCTATTCCATTAATGAGATATGATTGAGAATGTGTTTTCATATAATGACGTCATAGTGACGTCACGGTCGACCAATCACAATGATACAGAAAATTTGTCATCTTTGGGACATGATACATATATGGTATGAGTTTGAAGTTGACACTGTGAGTACTTTCTGAGTAAGTAGATACACAACTTTTGTCCAGAAATAAAGAAAGAAGAAGAAGAAGAAGAAGAACAAAGAATCCGTACAGATACAGAAGGTGATCCGAGAGGATACTCGGATCACCTAATTAGGGAAAGCCATTCTGTGCAATCTGATCTTTCCTTTCTCAAACAGGTGGCATCCACTTCCACTTCACCACTGCAGGGGCACCAAAGCCACCACGCCCCTCCCTCATTCTCTGCCAGCTTACCCGCTGGTAGCTCCGCCCAGAAACGTCTTCCTCTGACCAGTGCGGACATCACGGCCACACTTCAGAACACCCACCTGGACCACCCGAGCCACTCGCACTCTTCAGGGCTTCCACCTGTCGACGAACACTGCCCTCCACTGGCAGAGAAAGAGACAGGCTCCCTCCTATCGCTTCATGATCCATCGATAGGACTACTCCCGGACGTCGTACACCAAACTTCCGAGGAGTATTACTCTCGCATCAATAGGTTGCTACGCACGGCTCATTTCGAGAAGTTAAAACGAATTGGGGATCCCAGCCTCCAGAATGCCAATGAAGGGGACACTTTCCACTGAAGGGAGAACTGTCCACCCCACACACAGTCTGTCTATCATGACAGTCGTCTGCAACTCAGTCTATGTCAATGCTTTGATTGCTGTCATCATATTTGTTTCTTTTATGATGCTTTTGCTGAAGGAACACCAACAAGATTTTTGGTTTTCTTCTATGAACCAAAGATAAAGATATTGTTACAGACGGAATGACCCTCTCTTACATTATTTTCTTCATTTGAGTTGCTGTGCAAATATGTGTAGTACTCATACTGTAGAAATAAGCCAGTTCGGAGTTCCACTCTGCGCATGAGCAGAAACAAGGTCATTCGGACCAACAGGCATGTTGGTTTTTAAATTTACTGGGATAAGCATCTGTCATGTAAATGGTTATTCATGTAATCCTTATAAATGCCGCTTGCCAGCACATCCACCTGACAGCAAAAGCGGTATTTGGCAATATCAATAGAAAGAGATTGTCAATACATCCAATGCAAAATAATGAAATGGATGCTTTCTCAAGTGTGAATTGACAGATCATTCTGCTCATCTGGTCTACGCAAGTTTATTCTTTGTTTGAACGGGATTGATGAATTCCATAAATTGTTAAGTAAAGCTTATGCATTATGTCGCTCTGGAAACGAGTGAAGTGCCCCTAACCAACTGAGAAAAAAGAAAGGTCATTCGTACCAATGTGCCCATGAGCTAACTCCGAACTGGCTTATACTCTTGAAGTCATATTTGTAGTGTTAGATGATTATCTCAGCTCATTTCTACACTGGAGCAGCATGTTATATGCAGTTTTCAACTCTTATCCATACTTTGTAGACAGAAACATCAAGGCTATTGCAATGCGTAGAATTAACATACATAATTAACACAAAGTGTAAGTCAACCAAATTTTATGCTACAAGTCATAGAAACTCAAGGAATGTACACGTACTTCAAAAGCCAAGTGAAGTCAATGTACCAGTTTAGTGCTTGATGAAGTTAAGATGCAAAATTTTTGCCATGCCCCACCCTAGTTTAAATATGAGTATGTATACAGAGATATATGCAAATGTTGGACTAAGGTGTATTCCTGATTGCTCACAAGGTTCCATTATGTCACTTTTACCTCTGTCTTCTGTTTTCCAAACTTCTATTTTCATTTGTCATTTGGGAGCATGATTATACGTCAGGGTTATTTTTTTTTTTCTCACTCTCTATGAACATGTGTCTTTCTTTGACACACAAGGTTTTATAAACTTGTGCTTTCTTGGTGTTTCATGTGGTCCCAAGCATTTCACAGGACCTAACTATCCAATCTTTTCCAAGTGCTATTGTGGAATTTTCTGTTCACTTGAGTGATCTATCCCGTGCTATGCTAGAAAGATTCCACTTGACAGTTGCCCAAAATGTGGTTTTAGCTATCTTTGGCCTTTGCTGCCTATTCAGTCCAAGTAACCTCAGTCATGAGTTCAGATGAGTGGGTATTATGAACTCTATACTTGGTATGTGCAATGGCTTTGGGTTCCGATCTTTCAACAGCATGCTGCATTTACAACATTTCTCAAAATGCTATATATGGCACGCCTGTAACACACTATTGTCTCCGAGGGGGTTTGTAGTTGCTGCAGAAAGTAGCGGCTGCTGGAGACAGGTGGCTGTTGTATACAGGTGGCCACTGAGACAGGTGATACTGTATAGTTCATTTACAATTTCAAGTAAGCACATCCTTGCAATTGTATTGGTGAAGCGGTATGCTCCAGAGGTAGTTTACCAGATATTTCTCCAATTTATGAAGAGATGTAACTGGTAGATTGCCTCACTTCTAATAAGTAAAAAGATGTTGCAGTGTATGATGTCAAATTGAGCACTACTAGTAGTGTACTAAGCTCAACTACAGAGCATCAAAGGCCAAAAGAGTGTCGTGGTCAATATTGGTCCATCAAGGTGTTTAACTGTGTAAGCATGTTTGTGTAAGCCCATAGTCAGAGAATATCACACAAGATATTCAGTGATTTTGATTTGGCGCTGTGTGTCCAATCTGTGGCTTTATACTGGCTGCTTTGGAGTTTGAAATTTTCTGTGTGAATAAGCATTCTCTCTCCTACTATGGCATATAAATAATTTTCTTACATCAACAGTATTTTGGCAGGTATTTGAAAAATGCACAGACTATTACATGGTTATGTTATTGTTAGTAGTTAGCATCTGCTACTGTGCTTCTACATCACATGTTTGGCATTTACACTGACGCAGTCTGTAGTGATTCATCAGCTATATGCAGCTTAGGGCAGGTCAAAGTGGCTACTTGGACACGTGTCCTCTCATTTTGCTTGCCCAAAGGTGAGGTTAAGTTGCCCCCAGCAGGTGGACATTTTGGTTTACAGCACCCTGCCGCAGTACTTACCAAGCTGTTGCAGGCATGTTTTGCCCGAAGTGAAATTATCTTTTTCAGCTGTGGTCACCCGCAGAGACTTTGCCCAGGCTATATCATAGGGTTTAGATAATAAGCACAAAATAAAATAAATTGCTTAAAGGGGGTCGTTTGCTAATAGTGCCTTTTGAGAGGTAGAGGGAGGGTGGGATTGTATATTATCGTGATACTGGAGTGGTGATACTAAAGCAAGTCATCAACAAGGCATATAATAATTTTTGTTTTGTTTTGTTTTGTTTTTTTTTTTTTTTTTTTTGGGGGGGGGGACAAAGTGGGCTCAGAACTTTGGTTCTGGCTGCAGTGAATATTGTATCTAGCACTTTTCCAAAAATGTATCACAAATTTTCCTAACTTTATACTGTCTTGCACATATAGACTCTTGATATGACAATATCAAGATTATTCTCAGCTGTTGACTGTGATTTTTCTCATTGGTTTCTATAGGCTCTCTCCTGAAACAGATGGATCATAATATTGTCAATTTATGGGATATCAGTTTATGTTCAAACTGTGAGGATTTGAAGGAGATCAGTGTGTGGCTAAAGTAGCAACTGTCATCAGAGTTTGAGTATATGGGTTGTCAGTTTCCTCTTCCTAGACATAAAGGGGATGATTTACTGAAACATACATTGTAACGTTATGATGTATATTATAGGAATGATCAACAGCAACAATATTCTTCTGAAACTCATCAAAAAACTGAGTGAGAACTGTGTGTGTAAATCTTATAGGACACAGATGCATATATTTTATTCATCTTAAACCCGATTTATTCTTAGTATTTTTGTAAAAGTTAAAACATAAAAATTTATTAAACTTTATATTGAATGGTTTATGTTGCATGTCTATGATATCACTGCAGCTCCCTTTATTAGAATTTAATATGTAGTGACTTGTCTTTTATTTCATTATAGTGCTAGTGCTTGTTGCTCTGTAGTTACTTGTATTCACTGTAGATTAGCCTCTTGGTGAGTGCAGTAAAATTTTGTCCAGTTCTATGTTTTGCATGCAAATAGTTGGGATGGCAGATCAAAGTAGGTATAACTTTATGATGTATTGTCTCTGGTGATTATATATATATATATGCAGGTAGGAAAGAGTTTGAAATGCAAGCATGTAGTCTGGGAGATGGAAATGACACCCCCCCCCCCCCCCATGTTGACATAATTTGATCTGTTTCGTTTATATATATGTATATATATATATATATATATATATATATATATATATATATATATATATAAATATATATAAAACAGTCCCCCTCCCCATCTGCTTCTCTTGTTCACATTTTGATGTAAGTACTGTATCTTAAAGAGCTAGACATATCAGTATGTGAACATTGGAAGGTGTTTAACCTGTTAAGGACATGCTGATTTTGCTATTAACACTTATTTCCCATACACACCTGCCTGACTATATACTAGTCTTCAAATGGTTACGAAGTGTGATGAGAATTAACAAGGATCATCTCTTCTGGGATATAATAACAGACAAATTAGCTGAAGTGTACTTTCAAGATAATAGCAAGAAGAAGAAAGTATTTGAGTAGTTGCAGTCATTATGAATTATTACTCTGCAAAGGGAGATGTCTTTTGTGCAGACACCAATACTGAAAAGAAAAATTGCCTTGTTCGTGGCAAACATGCAAAATATGACAGATACACGTGACATAACTAAATACGTATGTCATTCTTCCATAACTACCTTTCTGTTTTCAATTAACATGAGCCAGATATGGTGAAGAGTGTGCAATTCACACTTTGTCGCCACGGTTATGAAAACTTCAGTTGTGTAGATATTGCACAATACAGTCAGTTTTCTGGTCTCCACCTTACAGTGTGCGATGCAACATATGTGGATTTACCTTCTGGCTTTTCATTTCTTTCTAGTACAATTGTCTGCCTTTCTTTATTTTAGTGTGCTGCCTAGTGAAATATTTTGTCATTTGCCCTGTTCCTGCCACTATTTGTTTTTATGCATTTCATTTTATTTCAAGGATGTATACTGCTAGAATAGATATACATTGTATCAGCTGTTCATTTCAGCCAGTAGTAGACTGCTTGTAGAGTGTTATATGAATTTTATCTCCATGTTGAATATAATTCTCAACAGATATATCCTTATTTGAAGTGAGGTGTAAGATGTGATATGATGATTACGTCACAATGGGTTAGTGGCTCCATGACTCGAGAAAAGATAGAATGGAAAGAAATTGATGAGAAAGACTGTTGGCTGTTGGATGACTTGTACGCACCTGTTAGCAGTTAAACTTGTTTGACTGTGTATTATGTTTTGTGCCCTTTTGACTCTCACCTGACATGCTGTCAAGTCACTCTGCTTGGTTGAACACCAAGAAGGAAGCAAGTACATATCTGTGAAGTAAAGACCATTGCTGGGTTAATTTCACAGGAGGCATGTATTCTTGAAGTGGGTTTGTGACTGTCAGTATTTTGTGAATACCAGCTGTGTCACTACTGGGCAGTTGTGGTGGTCCGAAGTCAAATAATGATAATGTGCATTACTGTAAAAGTGAAAATTTTTGTGGTGTTGAAATTTTCACGCATTTCACGCAACCAGAAACTAGCGCGAAAATAAAAACACGCAAATATTTTTTGCTTGCGGTATGTTCCAATGGTTGATGTCTTGATTCCACGGAATTAAAAACACGCAAAACTTCTGTTACTCCGCCAAGTGCGAAAAACTAGTCGTGCGAAAATATCCACTTTTTCAGGATCTTGTAGAGTGTGATATCTGTGCCTAGATATTATTTTTTTCAGTAAGATGTTTCTGCAATCATATTTCTCTCTGGTTCTGAATGCAGTCAGCCCTGCACTTTGTTATGTCATCAATTTCAGTCACTATCAAGCATTATATATGTTGGCTTGTCAGATCTCTGTTTATTATTTTAATAAAGGACTTTGATAATATATTTGCATTTAAATTTGTATGCAATTGTTTGACTGATCAGTGTGTTCATTCAAGTCATGCATTTTTAATATGTTGTACAATGATTAGGAATCACATCACATGCAATGTAACAGGCTTTCATGATACCATGACAATAATATATGCATGTATTGTAGTGACTTCAAACCAGTAAGAAGGGGAAAAGAAAACAATTTAAAACAGTTTTTCACTGTTGTTGAGAACCTCAAAAATGAAAATGGCTTTTATCTTTTTTTGCATTCAAATTATATACACTGTATATATAAATATATATATGTGTATATATATATGTGAGATATGAGAAAGGAAGGAGAAAATCGGTGCGTAGCTTTGACATTATTATTCCTCTTACTGTTCCTCCTTTTCGGAAAAGCGCAAGAGTTGAAAAATTGGTCTCCGCCGGGACTCGAACCCGGGTCTTTGGCATGGAACGCCAACGCCTTAACCGCTCGGCCACGGAGACGTCATAGCGGTTCAGGCAGACCCAAGCTCTAATACCCGACGGACCAACCTTTCAACTCTTTGACTTTATGCGCACGTTCCTTTTTGGGGCAGAGAGTTATGAATAATAACCAGCCGCGTGCCTCAGCTGGATCTTCTAATGAGATTCACGTAGCGGTGAATTGGGATAATGTTTTTGTGAAAGAAGTCACCACTACAACAGGTTTTTGGCTTCTCCTGGATAATTTTGCATATATATGTGAGATATGAGAAAGGAAGGAGAAAATCGGTGCGTAGCTTTGACATTATTATTCCTCTTACTGTTCCTCCTTTTCGGAAAAGCGCAAGAGTTGAAAAATTGGTCTCCGCCGGGACTCGAACCCGGGTCTTTGGCATGGAACGCCAACGCCTTAACCGCTCGGCCACGGAGACGTCATAGCGGTTCAGGCAGACCCAAGCTCTAATACCCGACGGACCAACCTTTCAACTCTTTGACTTTATGCGCACGTTCCTTTTTGGGGCAGAGAGTTATGAATAATAACCAGCCGCGTGCCTCAGCTGGATCTTCTAATGAGATTCACGTAGCGGTGAATTGGGATAATGTTTTTGTGAAAGAAGTCACCACTACAACAGGTTTTTGGCTTCTCCTGGATAATTTTGCATATATATGTGAGATATGAGAAAGGAAGGAGAAAATCGGTGCGTAGCTTTGACATTATTATTCCTCTTACTGTTCCTCCTTTTCGGAAAAGCGCAAGAGTTGAAAAATTGGTCTCCGCCGGGACTCGAACCCGGGTCTTTGGCATGGAACGCCAACGCCTTAACCGCTCGGCCACGGAGACGTCATAGCGGTTCAGGCAGACCCAAGCTCTAATACCCGACGGACCAACCTTTCAACTCTTTGACTTTATGCGCACGTTCCTTTTTGGGGCAGAGAGTTATGAATAATAACCAGCCGCGTGCCTCAGCTGGATCTTCTAATGAGATTCACGTAGCGGTGAATTGGGATAATGTTTTTGTGAAAGAAGTCACCACTACAACAGGTTTTTGGCTTCTCCTGGATAATTTTGCATATATATGTGAGATATGAGAAAGGAAGGAGAAAATCGGTGCGTAGCTTTGACATTATTATTCCTCTTACTGTTCCTCCTTTTCGGAAAAGCGCAAGAGTTGAAAAATTGGTCTCCGCCGGGACTCGAACCCGGGTCTTTGGCATGGAACGCCAACGCCTTAACCGCTCGGCCACGGAGACGTCATAGCGGTTCAGGCAGACCCAAGCTCTAATACCCGACGGACCAACCTTTCAACTCTTTGACTTTATGCGCACGTTCCTTTTTGGGGCAGAGAGTTATGAATAATAACCAGCCGCGTGCCTCAGCTGGATCTTCTAATGAGATTCACGTAGCGGTGAATTGGGATAATGTTTTTGTGAAAGAAGTCACCACTACAACAGGTTTTTGGCTTCTCCTGGATAATTTTGCATATATATGTGAGATATGAGAAAGGAAGGAGAAAATCGGTGCGTAGCTTTGACATTATTATTCCTCTTACTGTTCCTCCTTTTCGGAAAAGCGCAAGAGTTGAAAAATTGGTCTCCGCCGGGACTCGAACCCGGGTCTTTGGCATGGAACGCCAACGCCTTAACCGCTCGGCCACGGAGACGTCATAGCGGTTCAGGCAGACCCAAGCTCTAATACCCGACGGACCAACCTTTCAACTCTTTGACTTTATGCGCACGTTCCTTTTTGGGGCAGAGAGTTATGAATAATAACCAGCCGCGTGCCTCAGCTGGATCTTCTAATGAGATTCACGTAGCGGTGAATTGGGATAATGTTTTTGTGAAAGAAGTCACCACTACAACAGGTTTTTGGCTTCTCCTGGATAATTTTGCATATATATGTGAGATATGAGAAAGGAAGGAGAAAATCGGTGCGTAGCTTTGACATTATTAATCCTCTTACTGTTCCTCCTTTTCGGAAAAGCGCAAGAGTTGAAAAATTGGTCTCCGCCGGGACTCGAACCCGGGTCTTTGGCATGGAACGCCAACGCCTTAACCGCTCGGCCACGGAGACGTCATAGCGGTTCAGGCAGACCCAAGCTCTAATACCCGACGGACCAACCTTTCAACTCTTTGACTTTATGCGCACGTTCCTTTTTGGGGCAGAGAGTTATGAATAATAACCAGCCGCGTGCCTCAGCTGGATCTTCTAATGAGATTCACGTAGCGGTGAATTGGGATAATGTTTTTGTGAAAGAAGTCACCACTACAACAGGTTTTTGGCTTCTCCTGGATAATTTTGCATATATATGTGAGATATGAGAAAGGAAGGAGAAAATCGGTGCGTAGCTTTGACATTATTATTCCTCTTACTGTTCCTCCTTTTCGGAAAAGCGCAAGAGTTGAAAAATTGGTCTCCGCCGGGACTCGAACCCGGGTCTTTGGCATGGAACGCCAACGCCTTAACCGCTCGGCCACGGAGACGTCATAGCGGTTCAGGCAGACCCAAGCTCTAATACCCGACGGACCAACCTTTCAACTCTTTGACTTTATGCGCACGTTCCTTTTTGGGGCAGAGAGTTATGAATAATAACCAGCCGCGTGCCTCAGCTGGATCTTCTAATGAGATTCACGTAGCGGTGAATTGGGATAATGTTTTTGTGAAAGAAGTCACCACTACAACAGGTTTTTGGCTTCTCCTGGATAATTTTGCATATATATGTGAGATATGAGAAAGGAAGGAGAAAATCGGTGCGTAGCTTTGACATTATTATTCCTCTTACTGTTCCTCCTTTTCGGAAAAGCGCAAGAGTTGAAAAATTGGTCTCCGCCGGGACTCGAACCCGAACCCGAACCCGAACCCGGGACTCGAATATGTGTATATATATATATATATACATACATAATATATTTGATATACTGAATATGCAAAACAGCATTGTCTAAATGATAACTAGCACTGTAAATGGACATATGGGCATATTTCATAGCTCTGTGTGTGTGTGTGTGTGTGTGCGTGTGTGAATAAACAGAAATTACATTAGAATTAAAACAAACACATAAAAATGTTTCTTACTGGTCTACTGGTCAATAAAAACAAAAACAAAAAGTCATCCCCAAACCCGTAATACTCTGGTGACAAAGGTATGTCCCTCAGAAAAATAATTTTAATAGTAGTAATGATACTTATGACTATGATATTAATATAGGAATTATTACTTCCTTTGTTTGTAACCAAGTTCCACTTGTCCTCACCGTTTGTAACGGCAGCAATTGGCGTCATGTGATGTTAAGTGAGGAAGACCCAGCCGACCGTCCTGCCGTCGAGTCGTTGCCTCCGCCGTAAATTGTACCAAAGAGCTACGATTGTACTTTCTGTCCAACAGCGCAATGGCCCTGAGAGCAAGCGCGCCATCCAGAGCCCTACTGATTTTTTTTTTCTTAATCATGAAAAACAAAAATCTTGAATCTTGATGGTGATTCGGATCACTACCAAAATTCAATCATCTCTCCGCATAATTTTATCATTGTCGACTTTTCGTGAAAATTTCATCCATATCTGAGGTGGTAACTTTTTGAGTTATTTTGCAAACAGACAAACAAACCAAAAAACGTAACCTCCCAAAGTGGCGGAGGTGATTAAAAAGGAAAACACAGAGTTTCTGGTTTTTGTTTTTTTTTTGCTGCTCTTCTCCGTCAGTAAGATCACTTGTTCAATCTGTATGCTTATAAACCTGTGGAAAGAAGGACCAAGCCTTGGATGTATACAATGTATCGTAGAGTTGCGGGAAATTTACAAAGAAAATAATTAATTGAGGTGATTCGCGAGAAACAGATGTATGTCAATATCACCTTGCTTTTCAAAAAGGAAAAAAAATGAATTGCTTAGTGTACTTCATGTTTGCTTTCTTATCTTATTTTCTTCAGTTCTGCATGACAAAGCCTCAGAAAGAGGTAAAATCTAAAAGAACAAAAGACTGTGCAAAGTCATATGTTAACCTGAGAACGGTACAAACTTCAAACTCTGCATGGTTGTCCATATAAGCCGTGATTAAGTCGGCACATGTAAGTTCTTTTCTCTCTCTCTCTCTCTCTCTCTCTCTCAACAATCTTCCGCACTTGTATCTACATTATATATTAATATATTATATATATATATATATATATATATATATATATATATATATATATATATATATATAATATATACCAAAATTGAAGATCTAAAGAATTTACACTGTACATGCCCAAGTGGGCCACCAGAGGAAAAAAAATAAAATGTCGAGCCCTTTGTATGCTCATGATACATTATTATATACAAAAATTATTTGGAGATAATGTGCTCTAAACAACAATGAGGATGGGAAGAAAGCAAGTCTACAACTAAGCTATGATGTTTCAAGCCTGATTTTGTATGTGTATGTGTGTGTGTGGGTGTGCGCGCGCGCACACACACACACACACACACACACACACAAGCAATGGGGAGCAAAGACAGGCACCATCGACAAAGACTCAGAGTCAGATAAGTTTGAAGAACGGTGATTTTATTTATGGGGAAACTAGCTAGAGTTCGTCCGTAGTTCTTGATTACAAAAATCCATACATCCATTTATTTTGATCACGTGGGCAAATGAAAATAAAAACATTTAAAAATGCTTACTTACTAAAGCCCATATTACTTTAATAAACAGTATAAAACACTGCAATGGTACTATTTTATTGCGTGAACGTGGCATGATTGTTTTCACAATGACAAAAAGTATACGTAAATCTTGTCTTAATATCTTGGTCTGTGTGACATATTTTCTTATTGCTTTAATGTGATGGACAAGAAGAGGAGGAGAAGGAAGAGGGGTGACTGTTATCTATTGTCAATTTTGTTTTCTACAGTTTTTTTTTTTTTTTTATACCATACCAATTTTAACATCATAGATATTCACGTCCCAGATTATCCAGGGTAGCCTCTTCAGTGTTGCCACTGTTCTACCAGAGGGCCGTGCCACTATTATTACCCTAGCGGTGCTTTATAGGTATACCATTTATACACCTGGGTCGAGAGGGACATGGTGGGTAAAAACATCTTGTCCAAGGATGTAAGCACTGGGCGGGACTCGAACTCGGGTCCTCCGATTGGGAGTCGAGATTCTTATCCACTATGCCACTGTGCCCCCTAGAAGTGCATATCGTGAAAACTGACTATCTTAAGAGTAGCTCATAGTCTCTGAATGCACTTATCTAGCTGTCGCTATTGCTGTTACTATTTCTACTTCTGTTATGACTATTCTGCTGCACCTTTAGCCATTTCCTATTATGTCTATTGACACAAAAATTAATTCTGCATGCAGTTCTACATCACAAGACAGTATATCAAGCGATATACTGCGTCTATATACGATTAACTACAACTAGGTCTACTACTGATTGGTCTATCACGATATGATACAATTTTAAATATTTTGTTGTTGTTTCTATTTTATCTTGTTAGCCATAATCTTCTTTGCGTTTGCGTTTACGTTATAACATGCTCTTCCTGCAGAGTTATAATCCCTTATCAATTAATTTCCTTCAGAAAAGTGCAAGTACATAACATTCCAAAATATTTCATAAACGTATCAAGATGAGAAAACTTAATATTCGCCATATTCGGTTTTATTGCCACTGTCTTTCCGTATATTTATTTCCATGTTTGATGCAGACAAAATAGATTATTGCTTTATTTTCTTTCAGACTATTCATATGCAAATGGATTGGTTAAAGTTCATCATTCCGAATGTTTGTTAAACCGCGGGTTTGTTACTCCAAAGGTTCGTAATTCCTAAAATGAATAAGGTTCGTTATCCACTCCGAAGGTTCGTTGATCCGGAAATGAAATAAGGTTCGTTATTCCAACGCGTCGCAACAGCTTGCTAATCCGAAAATGGAAAAAAGATTCGTTATTCCAAATTTTCGTAAATCCGAAAAGGAAATAAGGTTCGTAATTCCGAAGGTCCGTTAGTGTTTGCATTCATTATCAATATTTTCAATATAATTATCTTGATGTTGATGGCGAGGAGAAGGAAAATTGTCATCGTTATTACCATACATCACTTCACACATTAAATCATTCTCAAAATAGATAGAAGTGAGCTGTTGTTTCGTCGACATTATTACAATCATCGATCATCATCATCATCATCATCATCATCACTGTACGTAAACCGTTAGGACTGGATAGTTGGCTATACCACCGTATACCGTATACACATTTTAAAACAAGCTGACAACATCCTACAAAGACGCAATGTTTGTGAATGGTAGACTAATTGAGAGAATAATTCACGCCTTGTTTCATGGGTGAAAAAACAAAAACAAAACGAGTCTGACACCCAATGCTCTTGTAATAATTATATATGTATTGTGCTTTAATGTCATTGTCATACTATCTATCAGATAAAGTTACGCATTACGATTAAGTCTAAAACTTTACAGTCTTTAATTCACGGCACACAGTGATTGTATATAAAGTTTGCTTAAAACATTATCCAGTGTAACTAACATGATTTACAGAAGCGTAACCCTCTGCGTACGACGTTGTATACTCGCTCATAGATTTGTGTGTGAAATTTGTGCACCTTTTACTTATTGGCGCAGAAAGGGTTAATCGTGCTACGAGAAGGCGACGTGTTGAAACTCACCAAGGCACCTCTTTAGGATGAGGAGGGGCAAGAAGACGACTTGGATTAAAGTCACCATATAAGGTGCCTTGTTTCGGATGTTTCCTGCTTTTCTGTCCTGAACAAGGTCCCTATCCGGCGAGTTTCAAGAAGCCGCCTTCTCTTCCCACGGATTAAAACTTTTTTACACTGCTGCTGTGTATCACAGCTCAATGGATGTCGCTTGGATGATATCACTATGGGAGTTCGGGTGATGGACGCGGTAGTCGGACCCCGCCATAGATGGCCTCAGAGGGCTGTGTTCCCGGTTGTCGTCGTCGTGGACCTCGATGTCGGGTGCATGGGAGACACACGTGGTCATGGTCATCAACTGGTGCTGAATTCGCTCCTGCTCGCTGTGGACAGCCATCTTCTCTAGGCGGATATAAAGGTAGAGGCTGGCCACGCCCGTCGAGTTGATGAGGAAGAAAGCCAGGACGGCGACTACGAAGGAGAAGCCGTACCGGTGCGAGAAGAGGTCTTCAGACGACACCGGATGTTTCTCGATTACCGCATCGTTCACGGCGATGATGTACCGAATTAGTCCACTCAGAGAACACAGTCCTAAGGATGGAAACCGTAACAAAGTTGTTTTTAAGAGAAATTGTGTACTTTGCCCCTATACGTCACTCTCGACATGATAATAGTACTTAATGAAATTTCAGTCAAAATTCAATTTAACGAGGTGCATGAGAGCCTGGAAATTTGTTCATTATATCAGGCATGTCGCACTGGAATCCCCAAACAATAAAACAATGCTATTGAACCATTAGTTTTCTTTCAGAGTTTATATGCTAAGTTTTAGAGTCATTATAGGGTCAAATAAGAAATTGTTAGAAACTTATGGAGCTTGAGCTAGAATGATATTTGATATTTTATTGAAAGATAACAGACAAAAGATCTGGTTACATCCCTTACACCTGGGATCATTATTATCACTATTAATGTTGCATCTTTCTACTTTACTTCATCAACAGTTTGGTTTTTTTTTCGCTCTTTTATTTCGCTGAACCTTTTACAATCCTGTCATGAATTACAATACTCTCAGACAGAATAACGTGGTCCGTTCATACAGGTTCAAAAAAAGAAAAAAAAAAGGGAAAAAAGGAAAATATACAATGAACTTTGTTCTCTTCGTGTGTCTACGAAATAGAGATTTCTCCGCTTGTGACGTCATATGCACGTGACATTAAAACTATTCTGTTACATACTAGTACAGTATTCTAACCGATATTATGACGCTATGTAAAATTACTCTTGATTTTGATATTTGATTTAAATGTTTTTACAATGCGCAGAACTTACATGACGTTAAAAAGAAGAAAGACAAAATATATATAATGTATGGCAATTGTTTCACTAAATTAAATATCTCAGTAAATATGCTGACGCTTGTACGCAGAGTTAAGAAATTGTCAAAAGATGTACTATTATATATACCAGCCAGTATGTGCGCCGCTCCGGTGAAAAATATGAAACAGCGCCGCTGTGGGAAGAAAAGTCCCATTGAGCTGAAGAGTGACGTCAGCAAGAGCAGAAGGAGGCTACAGATGGACAGCGGCAACACCTTTAAGACGTGAGCTGTGGAAACAATAATAGATGAACATTAAGAACAACCAGAGCAAGAACTGAATTAAGAATACGCGTGACAACCACATGTCTCTTAGTATAATGTTGAAAAGACTGTCGCACACAACTAGCACAGATACGCGCACGGATTATTAATGGATGACTGTAATACGAAATGTACAATAACTCTTGTCCCTTTGTCCTTTTGCTAATTCTCTTCAAAAGCTATCAGAGCAAATGGGGACATCACTGATGAATGATAAATGAAGTGTAGATTGCTATAACTGAAACAACTCGAATGCCCCTGCTAAATGTTCCATCGATGTAAAACTGCTTTCTGTCAGTGGTTATCCTTTTTTTATTATTATTATTACTATGAAAGCAGTTCGTCAATGTGGAATAACCTGCTTCAGAGTATCGATAGTGTATCGATACATTGAACGATGCAAATGTGCCACAGAGATTATGCAAGGTCTTCTGTGAGAATATTTCAATATAGAGGTCAATCTAATCCATTTTGATTCTCATTCATCATCAGGTTCTTAAGTAACTGACTGACTAATTACTGCTCTTTGATCTATCTTGATATTGATACATGGAGTATTTTGCTATGTATGTCCGCATAGTGATCCGATTCATAGTCATCAATTTGATTACACATTATTTTCTTCATATTCACTTCTGAAAATTTTCTTTCATTTTTTTCATTCCATTTCCACTTTATTTTAATTCATTCTCATATTTCTCAATAAAAAGAAAAAAATATATCAGATATAACAAAATAGAATGATATAATCGATATCCAGCTTGGATGAATAGCAAAATATTACTAACATAGTACGTGGTTTATCTATGGAAATTCGAATCTAAGTAAAATGCTTCAGAAATATGATGGAACATACTTAAAATCAGATTAGTTAGGTATTTTAATTGAGTACCTAAAACTGCTGAAGTTATACTCTTGGGTGGCTCGTCGCCTTCCGGGAGGGTGTCGCGAATATTTCCACATTCTACGTCATCTGGGGGAAACAAAACAGCAAAAATGAACCAATTATTTGAGAGATGATGAGAAATACCAATCTTGCTTTTGATAGATTAGTCTTTCACCTTATGATAATGACGATAACCTGATACAGTGGCGGATCCAGGGGGTGCCCCCTTTAATTTTTGTTAAAATAAAAGAAATAAAAAGAAATAATGGGGAGGGGTGCGTGCGCTCCCCCCTTTAATTTTGTAAAGGCACCCCCTCTTTATAGAATTCCTGGATCCGCCCCTACAATGATGGTAAAAATGACAGAAATGATACTGGTAATGATGATGAATATATGATAACAAATTTCATTGAAATGATAATAAAAATGGGAAATTACAATGATAGTGATTTCTCTTCGAATATTTCGCCGCGCTTCTCTGTGCTACTCTGCGAGCTTTCATTGCCGTAACACTCTTCTCGTATTCGACTCGTACTTTCGCCCTCTTGAATAATAGTTGTTTATTCCGCATCAACAGTTATCGGGGTATAATATGCCGTTCTTCCTAATTATATTCAAACTCGTGTGTTCGTCGTCCGTATAGTAATGATCGCGTATTATACCACCCGTCTTGGGGCGCCCATTTCTGGGTGGCGTCCGTAAGTCGGCGATGTGGGCGAAAACGCGAGGTCGATTGCGGATGCGAAAGCACTTGCTGTGTCACTGGGTCCGTTGACGCTGCGGGATGATCGTCGACGAGGGAATTGATGGTTTCGATGACGGTCATGCATTATTCACGAGCCCGTGCCATGACGCCGATGAATTATGCCGCGCGACGGAGGTATTTATCGCCTGATCAGGGAGAATAGACTTCTCTTCCATAGACAGCAGCACGTGGAGCTTTTTGGAGACGAGTTGTCGAACTGATGGTTTAAACATACCTCGATGTTTCTTCCTCATAATATTGTTGCCTTTCTTGGAAGCAGTATTGAATCTGTGTGAATCTCATTTTGTGTACAGTATGACGTATTACCCTCAGTGTGTGTGATGCGTGTGTGTGTGTGCTAATAACCACATATAGATTAATTGATCGTAAAATTATTTGAAATAAGATCACAATGTTTGAAGATGCATTATCAAAGTGACTAATTTTTGCTTCTTTTGAACAAGTATAGCTGAGTCCATAATAAGCTAGTTCGGGGATCCAATTTGCACATGAGCAGAAAAAAAAAATGTAATTTTTATATACCATCAGGGCATGCTGGTTCTTAAATTCACTGAAAGAAGCATCTGTGATGTAATGAATATTCAAATAATCTTTATCAGTTAATACATTCAAAGCAAATTAATGAAATGGATGATTTCCCAAGTGGAAATCGACAGATCATTCTGGTCACCTGGTCTACGCAAGATGATATTTGGTTGAACATAATTGATGAATTCCATAATCACTTTTTAAACAAGTGAAGTGCCTACCCAACTAGGAAAAAACAAAGGTCATTAATATTTTTGTACCCATGTGCTCCGAACTGGCTTATTCAAACATAAATAAAACATGTCATAATAATCCATCATAATTCGTCGGCATTACCACGAACTGACGCTATTTCGTTTTTGAGCGAAAATGCAGTTCTGAGAAAATCGCGTTTAAAGATCTCACAAGTTATAGACAACGTTTTCAATGACTTTTCCTGTCTTGTGTGTGAAAATTTTGACAGGGTGATGAGAGTGGAAGTTATTCTTCCTATCCATAGTGTAATTTTAGTGTGAATTCAAAAAATTTACGATATTTCTGTCTTCAAACTCACTGCGTCGGTTCGTAAATCCATCGTTTCTTGCGCGCACCATAGGTTATGTACTTAAGCGCGGGTCCCACGAACCGACGTAAGTTGTATTACGCCGGTTCGTGGGACCCGCGCTGTAGGGCCTGTACAATAGGTAACGTGCAATACGCGTGTATTTACGAACCGTCGCAATTTCATTTTCGTATGTGTTTACATACAAATACTATTAGGGCTATACCTGCTTATCAACAATAACCTTATTAATTGAAATTAATTGTCATGTAATGATTGTTGTGATGATTACAATACATTTAGTGATAATTAAGATGATAATACAAGCCAGTTTCTCTTAATTGTTCTAAAAAGAGTGTTGTCAGTGTTTTCATCTTCATTTAGTACACGCATGTATTGTTATTATAGCTGTGGTTGATCGTTCCAAAGATTTCTTTGCCCCCCCCCCCCTTTTTGTGGATATGTTATTATTTAACACTTTTGCATTTGGACATCTATGGTAATACATGTATTCGGTATACTGTGTTTCATATTTTTTTACTTTTTACTGTTTTTTTTTTTACTTAATTAACTTACTTTTTCATTTTTTCACATTATTTTTAATTCAAATTCAGTTCACTTCTTTCATAATAATTATGAATGTTTGTTCTAAGATGAAGGATACCGCTAAATCTTGGGGAAAAGACGTGCCAGTCAGTAATAATTACTTGTATTTACTCATCTTTCACACTCATGCATGCACTCTGTTATTTCTTTCTCTGAAATAATATATTAATTTCTTTATTTCTTATTATTCCACATATTTGTGACATTTACTTTGTCACAATTTTTATCAGTGTCATTATTGTCATTTGGCTCGCATGCGAATTCACTCATAATTCCTCATTTTCCATCTTTCTCTTTCCTGCTCAACAGATTCTATGATAGCTGCACCTGATCATATAAAGACATAAACTCATCCTGCATGCACTCTTCGAAATTGATAAACTCCTAAAAATACATGAATATCAACACTATCAGAATTTCAAGCTTCATTTTAAATATATAATAATGGTCATGTTTTATTATGCCTTTTGCAGCAATATATTGAAGAGGTGCATTATGTAATCGAAGAAACATAGGTCCTCAGTAGAATATCAAATTTGAATTATTCAGAGATGAGTAATGACAATGGGAAGGATAACAATTGTGGAAGAGCTACATAAATCAATACATATCCAATGGCAAATGGAGATGGAATCAAGATTCAAGAATATGTGTAATTCAAGTTCATTATTATATCAGTTCTTGTGTGTTCACAAAAAGAGAAACACAGTTCGAACATGCACACCAAATCTTACATCGTACATTTACATCTATAGAGTGCGGACGGAACATATACAAGAGAAAGAATAACATTCTCAAATCAATATATCAAGCATAACTACATGTATGTATATGACCACACAAAGATGTTGCTGCATATGCATGAAGCTTGAGAGTGCTGCAACACCCATATGCTCAGATAAAAACTTGATGTATATCATACAAAAGAGAAGAGGTACTGCATGTACATGTAGTTACACTATTCACAGGACAGTAGAGAAAAAGCACGAGAGAGAGAGGGAAATGGGTGTCTAAAATAGGTCGATGTAAGGAGTGCCAAGCCAATTAAGTCTCTAAAAGAAGTCATACATATATAAGGAAACAAATTAATCACAACATAAATGATCATGCTCATGTTAACCAATAATTAGCATCTAAAAATGTGTGTAGAAAGCCCATAATATCAGCCTTTCGCCCCGAAGGCTTGTATTATGAGAAAAGAGAAATTTTGGCCGACCCCCCCCCCCTCCCTGTGAATCCTTAATCCACCAGTACTATAAACACATTCTGAGAATGTGTTTTAGTACATGTACTAGCAAATTCACAAGAGGGTTGGGGAAATTCAGCCAAAATTGTGTGTGGCTAAAATAATTAAAAAGAAAGGTCATCAGCAAAACTACGGGGTGGATGCAGACGAATTTTCATGTGATGACTAAAAAATATGCAGCTAAAGGAAAAAAAAAAGACGGCGGAGAGGGGCCAAGGCTAATTTGACTCCCCTCCCCCCCCCCCCCACCAAAAAACAAACAAACAAACAAACACCACTGTTTTACAGCACCTTTAAAGGACTCTTAATTTTTTGTTTGTTAAAAACAAACGTCTCGAAGTAAAGAATTCCATATTGTAGGCGAAATGTAGACCGATACAGTGTATAAAGTGTACATCCCAAGCTATTAAAGAAAAAAAAAAAAACAGATTATGAATATCATTTAAAGTAAGAATTTCAGTGTGTTTAATCATCTTTAGTTGAGTTGCAAATGACATGTACATATTTAATAAGAGCAGTAAACTTCGAAGCGCCCCAAGCCCTTCTATACTTAATTATTCCTGTGTAAAGGTAGCGCCAGGGCACTCTGGTGGTCTAGTGGTTATGACGCTGGTCTAGTAATCCAGAGGTCGTGGGTTCGAATCCTGCTTGGGCTGCCTGTGATTTTTTTTTTTTTTTTCACAGCAGCCTACAAACTGCACACTGCAGTTGCGTGCGTTACTACGGATGGAGACAAATGAATAATCTATTATTTTAATATACGATGTTTGACATCCTTATTGCAATCACTTTCTTTAATTGTAAATTTAGAGACATAATGAATTATTATTAAAAGAAATCAAATTTCTGTATTTTGTTGTGAGTTTGCATGGGAACATACACGTATCATAATTTACAATTTTAGTTAGATAAAGAACATCTTATAACAGAACTGTCTAGTGATGGTTGAATAATTATGTCAATTTGTTATAAGTCCTATCATTTACATGGAGTGCATGTTCCCATGTTTAT
The DNA here is from genome assembly GCA_033980235.1 of Diadema setosum. Taxonomy (NCBI): domain Eukaryota; kingdom Metazoa; phylum Echinodermata; class Echinoidea; order Diadematoida; family Diadematidae; genus Diadema; species Diadema setosum. The sequence continues at coordinate 41,983,509 of CM067064.1, forward strand.
AAGAATCATACGTGACACATTCAAAGTGGGTTGAAGACAACAAAATAATAAATAAAAGAATAAAGGAGAATAGAACTTAATCTGATTACAGCATCATCTAAATATTGCCAATGTGCACTTAGAAATCTATCAAGATTTATCACAAGGTTATGATTACCACACAAAACCTTCAAGATTTATTATCATGAAATACATACCAATGAACACTTAAAAAAATCTAACGTTCCACATCCACATGAAGCTTTCCTTGATATAAATGTCTCTCTGTAGTGTTATTAAAGTGTAGCAAAATTGTAATTACGACATCACAGAATGGAATGCATTGTTTTCACCTTCAATCTTAGGATCTCCTTTCATGTTTCCACTTTACAATCACATTTCACTGTAGATATACCGTCCTTATGTTGTCGCCCTTCATCCCAATTTCTCCCTTCTATCCTATCTGTAGATTGTCTTCTTTCCTAAGCCATTGTATTCACATTCCTTGATGATCAGCACGATGCTGTACTTTTTTCTTCTTCTCTGAAACAGTCCAGCTCTTCGCTACTGCATGGCATCAGTCATCTGAAAGAAAAGACAGAAATTAAGAACTTTCGATTAAAATCAAACATCATGATACAAGATACAACTTTCATTTTGAGAAAAAGAAATCAGCCAACTAAACTGTAGTTGAAATTATTTTGCTCTATTTATATTAAACATAAAACAAAACGGTATACAGGATCAAAGAATGTCAAAAAAATACTGCTGTTTTTGATGCATATTCAAATTGTCTCGCCTTTTACATATTTTAATGATGCAAGATCTTATGTCTAGCACTTAGTAAGTCTCATGTAGAATTTAAATTATTATTCACACGAATAAATCTGCATGTCCTTGTAAACAAGGCATTGCTTTGAAAAAGCTGAATATCACTAATTGCATTTGGGAAAGAGTCTACGACAATCAAACTTGTTTATTATCAGAGACTTTAACATCTTAATAAGACCTAGACTCTACATTACCATTGTATTCACATCCGTTGGTGATGTACACGACCCTGTACTTTTCCTTTTCTTTTCTGAGACAGTCCAGTTCTTCGCTACTACATGGCACCAGTCATCTGAAAGAAAAGAAAGAAATTAAGAACTTTTGATTAAAATCAAACATCATGGCACAAGATACATTTTTAATTTTGAGAAGAAAAAAAAATCAGCCAACAAAACTGAAGTTGAAATTATTTTGCTCTATTTATATTAAACATAAAACAAAATGGTAGGCCTATGCAGGATCAAAGAATGTCAAAAAATGCTGCTGTTCGTATTTGATGCATATTCAAATTGTCTCTTCATTTACACATTTTACTGATGCAAGATATTATGTTTAGCACTTGGTATGTCTCATGTAGAAATTGAATTATCATTCACATGAATATAAATCTACATGTATTTGTAAACAAGGCATTGCATTGAAATAGCTGAATATTACTACATGTACCTACATTTGGGAAACAGTCTATGACAATCAAACCTGTTTCTTATCAGAGACTGTAACATCTTAATTAGACCTAGACTCTACATTATCATTCAGCTTTTAAAGGTATTAACCATTCACCTATAAAACACTGGCATTGTCATGTGCATCATATTTCTTTGATACTGCACATATTTTCATTCATGAAGTCTGCACAAGAATGCAAATGAAACACGTCTGCTGTTTGGTATTTATGAAAAAAAAAAATCACTAACCCGAAGTCCTTGGCCTTAGAAATAACACGTGGCGAGTTAGTAGGAATTGACGTTAAAATAGAAAAGAATAGATCTACTAAGTAGGCCTTTGCCTCATGAATGTCTGGTCTAATTATAGACTAAGTGAAGTCTAGACCTTTCACTTTTAAGTTACCAGTGGTTCACAAAATTTATATTATAGATCTAGACTACATCTAGATCTAGACATCTAATACTATTAGATCTTGGCAACTTTTGTCTTTGTGACACGAAATTAACACGTCACGGATGATATTGCGGCGATATCCAACAGGATGACAGTACCACTATTACTGACTCAGTAAGTTGACATAGATAACTAACATCAACTTGTTAAAGTACGTTAGAGATGGCACCATATACAAAAGCCGGTGACACTGACACTGACAGATCTAACGACTACGTTTAGACTAACGTTAAAGAGTTAGACTCGCCATCTCAGTAAGTCGGCCAAAGACAAAGTCAATACAGGGCTAAGTCAGTGTTACTGTTAGGCCTAACAAATGTTAACGGTTACTCGGTTAGGTTAGGTTTACCAGGACTCAAGAGTCCTGGTTAAATCAGTCGAGGGACATTTCTTAGAAGTCCTTCGATTCCAAGAATAAAAAGGGTGAAAGAACAAAGGGAAAAAAGGAAAGAAGAAAGGACAAAAGATTATGTATGGATGCTGTGGAAATCGACAGCGCTATTGTATCACTATCAATCACGCGTGAATATGTAAACGCCATTTGGTTGGGCCGCATTCACAAGTTTTAGGGAAAAAAAGCCCCACCGCTGTGCTTCAAAGGTACTCCACTCGAACTAACATTAGACATAATGTCACATATCTACACACAGTACGGTACTAGGGCTGAATTCACAAGTAGGTCCTATACTATAACACTGCACTGTACAGGAAAGCCACCTAACCTGTAGAGTACTACTCGTAGTGTTTAGCGTTAGGTAGTATCACTAGACCACATACTGTCATAGATGACATCTACACCAACGCTGCACACTGGCACTGGTCCGACGGTCCCTGACCAGGAAAAATCACTGTTGGACACTGACCAGTAACTTTTTCAGGAATGGACCAGTAAAAATTGGGGGGAAAAATGGGTGGACTCTACCTACTATTACCACTAGTCTAGATGTAGATCTAGAGCTAGACTATAGACTCTGTGTAAATTTGACTTGGTCTTAGACTTCAGCTGATCTTAGTTTTAGTAACTGGCATTACAAGTAAAGTCTTAACTTAGACTTAATAGTTAAACTTGAAAGTTAACGTCTAACATGTCTAACTTTATTCTTTACTCTTCCTTTGAGTTTTACTTTTAGACTTTTTACTTTTTTTTTTTTTTTAGTTTAGTAGGCCTACTTTGTCAATCTCATGATTTCATTTTCAACTCAAGGCATAGCCATGAGTGTCTTCGAGACTTTGACATCTTGCATGTCTTGCACACAGACGTTACGACTACAGTACTCAGTAGTCTCAGAAGTAACGACATAAGTTGAAAAGAAACTATAAATAATATGATTTGGGATCTAATTTGAAATTGGATGGCGTTTACAGACTAGGCTTCATAAGCATCACGCGATTGAATACATGGGACTACACTCTACCGCAATTAATGGTTATGGTAGTCCAACTGAAACTGTTATTTTGAGCATGATTTTAATAGGATTATAGCTTACCATTCACTTCACTCGTGGACATTGGGCTGGCTTAGGTCGTCATTCATCTTTCCGATGGTTTGGTTCTCACTCTGAGATCTGGATTAGGGCCAAAACCTAATTCTAGGCCAGTAAGTTGAACAAAGCTCAAAATAATGCAACTGCGACGGTTCGTGAAACCCGCATTGCTCTTCACCCTAGCAATTCGGGTTTCACGAACCGGCGTATCTTTACTGCGTCGGTTCGTGAAACTCCTTTTTCTCAATTTCTCGATATTTCGAGTACCGTCGTTTTTTTCTTTCTTTGATAAAATTAAGAATAATTAATTTTGTGATCTAAAATTTTGGGATTTGGTAGAGTTTTGAAAGCACTTTCATTTGGTACCAATATCTCGATTTTGAAAATTTTGACCAAAATCGAAATAGCGTCGGTTCGTGAAAACGCCGACGAATTATTTAGATTCTTTCTTGATGTCAGTCAGATTTCTGGAGGGAAAATATTCGATTTAATAAATTTTCCTTTTTTATTTTCACAAGATACCAGAGTTCACATTATACAAATTCATTTTTCTCATTTATCTAGCCTCTCTTTTGAGATCAACCCCGTCGTTATTGCACAGCCCACATAAAAACAGCCATTGTGATGCACTACAGGTCTATGATAATTATATGTCTACAATGGTGTCATCATTTTAATTTGTTGGCTTATGATTTCTCTTTTTTTCGCAAATATTACATAATGATACTTCTCCTTTAATGAAAGGAAAACACCAAAAGGTATATTATGGAGACACTTTAACAATATTGTACAGTACAAACATACGGAAAGACGTAGGTTTATTTTATCCGAATATCGAGTATATAGAAACACAGAAGACTTACATTCAGTAATGATTAACAGGCCTCAGCCATATAACACAAATTAGATGCACACGGACTCAGTTTCTCTTCTGCTCTGGCGCATGCGTAGTGCACACCAGAACACGGACGATGCAGCCAGAGCCTCAAATATCAATGCTAGTCTTTTCATATTATTCTCCTGTCTGTTCCCGTATATTGTATTTTGCTTGATTATCATTTTTCTTATTTTGCCTTCATTCTTACTCCCATCATACTCCACGCCATCCCGCATTATGCCTTATACGCTGTTTAAAGGGACTGTACAGTACTGGTTGAGGTGAGGATTCAGCTTGTAACGTTTTGCGAGATATTTAGAAACCATTCTATGTATAATGTTAAAGAGCATGCAATTCTAAAGGGAATCAAAACTTTATTTGATGAAAATCGGTTTTGAAATGACTGAGATATCTAAAAACAAGGTAAAACAAAGAGATAATAAAAGTTGTGGTCGGTCAATTTTATTATGATCGCTTTTTTTGTTGTTGATATTTCTGCCATTTCAAGGTCAATTTTCATCAAATAAACGCCGAATCCTTCTTGAAATTACATGCTCCTTCATATTTCATAAGACGTGTCTCATTATCTCACCAAAAATATCATAAACCTGAATCCTTACCTCAACCAGTACTGTACAGTCCCTTTAATTCATCCCTCCCATTATGCCTCAACCATCCCACCATGCCGTACCCTTCCCATCATGCATTACCTCTCCCATCATGCTTCACTCCTCCCACAATGCCTTACCCTTCCCATCATGCCTTACCCTTCCCATCATGCTTTACCCTTCCTATCATGCCTCATCCCTCCCATCATGCCTCTCACTCCTCCCATCATGCCTTACCCCTCACAACCTCCAACGGTCATAGCAACCCTATTAGGGCTCACACCTGTAAATAAAATGGACTGTCCCAGACCCCTTCACAAATTCGTACCAAAGATACCAAAATAAATGAAGAAAAAAATTAATTAAAAATCAATGATGTAGTTTGGCAAAAAACTGAATAGCTGTAGATATTGAGTATGAATTCCTCTACAAACTGCATTTTCGTTGGAAGATGAAAGCTTTTCTGATGGAATTTGAGGGGACTATATTTCATTGGGTACGTGTACGGAAAATAGGTGATTTTTTGAGTGACAAGAACTCGTAGTCTGGCTTTGCGGACCCCTGGACAGAATTAGAGCAGAACAACCCACCCTGGCAATCTGACGGATGAAAGGTAATATCTCACTTATTTAGGTTAGTGAAGATGAAACACCTCATTTCTCCCAGCTATTTTACAGAATTTTTTGAAATTTGAATTTTAACACACGTCTCTATGGGGAATTATTTACCCGTGTGAGCCCATTACTGACGGTACATTACCTGGGTCAGGGTTCAGCTCCTTCAGGGCACTTTGAGAGACGTTGCCTCCGTTGTCAGGGATACGACTGATCCACTTGTACCGTACTGAGGTCAGAATAAAACAAAACAAAAAAGTGTATAGTTATGTCACAGTTGCATGGTTACTTACCTTTCGCTGATGTCTCCTGACTTTCTTGCCGCGCAAAACTCAGAAATTAAAAATAAAAAAGTCATAATCCAATAGCATCCAGACGATACACGTACTTTGTTTAAAAAAGCAACAACAAACACGGGACAAACCGCTGTGCGTCACGTCTATGTATGTATGTATGCCGAGTCTGCATGGAAAACGCGGCAGCTACGAAGCCATTTTTTCTCACCTGTCACCCGAGTTCCAAATCTATTAATCAAGAGATCCTTAAAGGACAAGTTCACCTTCATTAACAATAGGATTGAGAGAATGTAGCAATATAGTAGAACACATCATTGCAAGTTTGAGGAAAATCGGACAATCCGTTCAAAAGTTATGAATTTTTAAAGTTTTTGTGTAGTCACCGCTGGATGAGAAGACTACTGCAGTGTATGATGTCACATGCGCATAACAATATAAGGAAAACATAAAGAGAATTTCACAAAATTTCATCTTTTGAAAAAAAAAAGTACACATTCCCTTGACTCGTTACTGACATAAGTATGTTATGGGTAATATTATTCCCATTGCCTTTTAGAAAGAGGCAAGTCAAGTGCTCTTTTATTATGCGAAAAAAAGTGAAAATATGTTGAATTTTCTTTACATTTTCTTTGTACCGTTGGACTCATATGACATCACGAGCCTTAGTAGTCTCCTCAGCCAGCGGTTCCAACACAAAAATTGTAAAAATTCATAACTTTTGCATCGATTGTCCAATTTTCCTCAAACTTTCACTGATGTGTTCTACTAATATTGCTGCATTCTCTCAATCGTTATGTTCATGAAGGTGAACTTGTCCTTTAACTACTGCAGCACTACGAGCAACTCTACAGCATTATAGAATGATGATATGATGCGTACTCGAGCGATCGTGCGAGGGTTAGCTCCATAACACTATTATGCAGTCTTTCTCCTGGGATATAGGAGAAGAGGATATCCATCCATCTACCCATCTATCCATCTGCCCATATTCATCTATCCATCTACCAACCATCCATCTATCTAGCTGACTCCTAGGATAACCGTCTAGTGCGGGCTTGAAATAGATTTTTCTATTGAGTTAATTATAACTGAGTGTTATGAAGAATTAGAGAAGAGCACCAAATAAAGGTTACGAGTTGAGCAAGGAGAGACAGATTATCTAAGAAAAGAGCAAAGAAGCAATTAAAAACATAAAAAAGTGAAAATGAACATTTTCACTCAAAATTCACTACAACTTCACTCTAAATTCACTCTTTTTGTATTCACTCCTTCAAGAATGAATATTTTCACTCGATCTTTTTTATAGAGAGTATAGCTTATTGAATGAATAGATTAGTGAAACACTGACACTGAGACAGGGTAATTACGACTATTAAGTATGAACATAGATGAAATGGTAGATGGATCGACTGTCGGCTGAATGAAGAGATAAACTAACTGATGTAACTTAAATAAAAAGGTTTTAAAAAGGAGATGAAATTAAAAGCATGGAAGTTCTTCACGAAGAAAATTAGAGACAACTTCCGTGCAGGGTAGGGTGTCATCTTTTAGTGTTTTTTGTTCCTCTAGCCACGCCCAATCCACCCTTCACAATCACCCCATACGCATCTCCTCCAACACTCCCCTCTGGCTATTATACCTACCATTGTCCCTACAAAAGGTAAGTAGACCGGACTGCATCGTGATAATGGTCCTCAGAGTGCCGTTCGGAAAATCTTTATCGATGGTCTCGGTGGTTCTGATCCAACGGTTGGTGAACGTAGCCACGCCCATGAGAAGAAGAGCCAGGTAGGACCCAGCCACCGCCCAGACTGTCAGGGCAATTAGTGATACATTCTTCACCTTCATCTTTTCTCTCATGAATTCGCTGTTCTCCTTTTAATGAACTGAGGACGAGCCAAACTTTTAATCCATTAATATTTTCCTTGGATTGTAATATGCTGAATGGGGCACACAAGAAAGAAGAAGTCGCAAAGAGGTTGTTAAAGCATCAACATGAAGATTTAAAAAAAGCATTCAGCAGTTGTTGACCGGTAAGCGTTTTCTCCACTGAGTGTGTGTTAGCTGATAATCAACATTTTTGTCACGTTCACGAAAAGGAAAACGACGCCACAGGCATTTGTGAAGAAAGGCGTGCTTGGATGCAGTTCGTGAAGCAAATTTTTAAACCGCTGCTGCATCTAGTAGGAAGCTTGTCTCAGTATATTCCAGTGTGTTTATCGTGTATATCCTTGTTGATGTGTGATCATGATAGGGCCTCAACTCCGGGCCTCAACGATGTGTGGCGATTGCAATTGTCCCTTCTTCACTCGAGATGGTGATCAGATAGGCCTCTATGATATCTCTAGCAGACACAAAATGGTATAAACACAATCAAGACAGGTGCTGTCTTATTAGCAGTCGATAGGTTACGTTCCTTGGCATTCACTTTTCAATGAATTCCGCACGATTTCTATTTGGGAAACAAAGTCAGCGACTCACGTGTTTCGTCACAACATTCCACGCTTTCAAAATTTACTAGATGTCCCGACTGGCACCAGCTAATCATAGTACATGACCAGTACTGTATTTGTATTGCCCTCCTTTCGAAAACATTTCCCACCAAGCGATAAGCACGAAGTGAAACGTTTGATATATTATTGTCCCGCTTGATGCACTGCCCGACTCGAGCGCTTGGCGTACGATTCGGGATGGCGTTATGAAGACAACCCTTTCCTCCAAGACAGTGGTTAGCTGTTGCTTGATAGCTTACCACAAAAACAACGCGATCGTTGATTAGTCGTTTGGCCAAGCTGTGTCTCTGAATATGTTGATCAGGCCAATCACATGGGGCGAACTTCCCGACGCTGCAGTGCTGCGAAAGAATGTGTGGTGCTCATCAACAACACCGTACCATGATGATGAACGGACGTGCCACGTATTGACATCAAAGTGACTTAAACCAACATCTCCAAGAAGATTGAGAGCAAAAGGCCCCTCCACTCTCCGGGGGAAAATACGACCTTTCAAAAGAAGTGACTTATAGGGACACAAATAGGTGTTTTCATCAGCTTTTGGGCCGACTTGTGCGCAAAAGATAATGATCCCTGAAGTGTTCCTCGCTTACACAACTATCGAGAAGTAAACTCAGCATTTGTAATCTAATGACATCTACATGTGTTCAAAGTTTACCCTCTTTGTCTGTCTACTTCTTTCGTTATCAATTTCCTTTCTAATCGCTCTCTTCTGTCCATGTCGCTTCTTCTTTGTCGTTTTCAGGTTGTTGGGTGGTGTTTTTTTTTTTTTTCAGTTTCAGTTCACTTGCATTTTTTCGGATTTTATTTTTGCATTGAATATAATTATGTTATATTAGAAAATTTAATGTGCAGTCATTTCTTTTTCCAACACAATAAGGCATACAGTCTGTCAACCGAATATAATTGAAATTTACGCGTACAATGGATGTTAACCAAACAGATTGACGAAAAGAAAAAAAAAAGAAATGTTGATTAGGAGCTACTGAGGAGAGTGATACGACTGAATTGTATTACGTGTATTGTGGGATGAAGAATTAATGCAGAAGACTGTCGTCGAATAAGCATATAGCTTGAAGATACAACAGCCTAGTAAGAAAAGAAAACCGTCAAAACATACATCATGTGAGATACTTATCGAAAGCAGAAAAACCACATTATCGGCTATTCTGGCATCACATTGCGATAACAAAAAAAAAGTCTAGATACAAGAGAATGAGTCGAGTGTGCTGAGTACCTTGGCAAGTGAATGTCCTCAGAAGGCGCCTTTTTCAATGATAAGAACTTAAATGTGTTGATGGAATAGTTTATTGTAAAGAGACTTCTCCAAGACTTCTCCGGGGAGGGACCAAAACACAAATGACATATAAACCATTTTGTGGTTACAATAATAAAAAAATCAACTAATCCCCATAATTATTTGATATAATATGCTTTTTCATGTTAGCTTTTGAAAGCAAAAACTGATAAACATGTACATGAATTAATTAGTTCTGCCAGAGAATTCTTTATAAATTATCCAGTCCTTTTTCCGGGTTTGTTGATTGCCTTTTTTTCGTGCATCATTTTTCACTTTTGTTTTCATTGCCAATTCCTTTTCCCTTTTTAACTCTCATTTCTTTCTATCTTGGTCTAAATCTCGCCTACTTGGGAAAATACAAAAATAAAGCAAAGGGTTGATAGAGACAGGAACAGAATCATACAGACAGACACAGAGAGAGAGAGAGAGGGGGGGGGGGGGAGGGAGAGGGAGAGATAGTAGGCCTATATACCGGATAAACATATTTCAGTGCATGTTCATCAAGGAGTGGTGAACGTCTGAAATATTGAAGAAGTTAAGAGTCCAGTCTGCCACACCCTTATCACAGATTTCACTTTTCCCATTAAAAAAAGAAAGAAAAAGAAAAACATGATCTGAAATATTGAGTCTACGCTTTTTTGTCACCATTTTGTAGAATTAAGTGAAACATTTTAATAGTTGCATCCTAGCAGGTGGCGCTTTAAAAAAATGTCACATATAGTTGGCAAAAAGAAATAAGATATTCGTTTTTATCTCTTTAGAGCTGGTTGCTCATAACTATGTTATTCGGAGTATAGTGCACACTATTAAAAGCTGTGACTCTCGTGAGACATAGGGCTGGAAACACCCCATTTTATAACGAACAAAAATCAATATGATGTTATTTGAATTACGATGTCAACATTTTACAGAGTGTGTGTCTTGTGTTACGGCTGACACAGAATCATAAGCAAATCATTGTGACAGAGGCATTACAAGCTCTCACATTCAAGCCCCAACTACATTTGGTCAAAGAGTAATCGGCTTGGGTAAATATTTCAGAGCCTTATTACTGACAATAGCACTCCCTTGATATACACATCCGAGTTACTAATGTATGATTAGTCTAGTTCTTTAATATAAATGCGATAGACTATATAGGCAACTATTATTTTGTCTCCAAATTAGTAAAAATGTGAGTGGGAAGTCATATGGATTGTTTACAAATATTGATTCATTTGTATTTGTTTGCTTTACAGTTCTTCAGTGAGTGCGTACAGTCAAACGCATACAAATACATCATACAACCTTAATACACATTGTTATCCTTCTAGCAGTGTCTAGTTATGTGACATAAACGGCTTAGGCAAAGGAGTCATCGGAAGTATTTCGACATGACCTCGCGTCTAACTCATATTCAGTCTACTAGATAGCTCAACAGCTTCGAAGGGAGGAGAATTCTGAGGCTTTATAAGATACGAGCTCGGGAATCACATCCTCGGGCATCATTGCCCATTCTCTGATCGACCAAGCGGAAATTTCCATGAATACTTGATGGCGTCCCGTTTACCCTGCTTGGGTGGGGAGCTAGTATCCCCAGTACGGGCAGCTCTCCCGGTTCTAATCAAATCAAAATTCGATGATTGCAGTAGGTAGGTCCCTTGGTCTCCTACGGATTCAAGATAAAATTCTATGCATCTAGCAACCATATGTAACGTCGGAAATTATGTTTTCCTTCCTTGTGTGTTCATCAGAATATTATACAAGGCCAGACAAATTAGAGATTAAAAACATTCGTTTTTATTTGAAATCTACACCTTGCATGGTCATTAACGAAGCTATACAGTCAATGTATCCATGTTTAATTGGCGTAATGCGTGAGCGATAATTACTGCCCCCTCCTCATTATTAGCCATCCGCTGTAAAAGTGGAAATTTTCGCACATTTAGCGCGACCAGAAACTAGTGAGAAAATAAAAGCACGCGAAACTCTTTTTTTCCCGCCAAGCGCGAAAAATTAGTCGCGCGAAAATATCCACTTTTACAGAGTAGTGTTTGGAATTGCCAAAGCGATGCCCATTCCAGATTTATTGCTTAACTTGCAAACTAAACAGCTCTTTCATATTAACACAAATCCCTCGATGACGTCAAATCAAGCATCTTAAATTCCATATCAAGCGCTGCTTTCCTTGATCACGTCACAGAGATGAACAGAAATTTGATGTAATTTGATAAGATTTGAATTGACTTATAGATTTCAAGTTTGCATGAGCTCTTCAATATTATTAACTCAAGTTTGATTCACAATTCAACAGAAATATACAGTATATAATATACTGCTATTATGTACACTCAGCAAAAAAAAGAAAGTAAACACTTTTTCAAATTTATCTTTCTCATAAACTATTTGTCTAAAAAATGGTATTTTATATACCATGTTAAAGATAATTTAATTAGCTATCAACCTAGCAGGTCAATGAAAATGTTAACATTACACATGAGTGAACACATTCGTTTTTCTCTTCCAAGGCACAAAAGTAAAAATTGCAAAATGGACAAGTTGTTATTCAAGCGTATTTGCTCTTCAATATAATAATGAGAACAAAAGACAAATTCAACACAATAGAAATGCAAATGAATTTGCAAAAATCAACCTATGATCTCAATAATGTCTCTGTAATCCTTCAAAGATAAAGAAAGGCAAAAAATAATGAAGGAAAATGAAGAATCTTCTGTCAAATCTGCAGTCAAAAGACATGAGAAAAATTATGGTAACAAAGAAAGTTAAATTTGAAAAGTTATTCCAAATTAAGAAAATTTGAAATAATATTTGGTCCTTGAATGTGACTCGTACATTCTTAACTTCCTTGATTAAAAGGTAAAATGAGGAAATTATGTCGATTTTATCACCTCGCTTACTCCCTATGTCATTTAAAGTTTGAATTGATGGAAAATGCTTATGTTCCACCTTCAGTTTCTCCACTTTGTTTTTGTTTTGAATATAAAGGGAAACAAGGGAACGGACACTTATTTCTGCTGTTTCATTCATGTCTCTCATTGCGTTAGATTGCATGGTCTTTTGTTATCATTTGCTATATACCTTGGAGGGCATTTGCATATGAATTTCAATATGTCCAATTCTGCAATTTTTACTTTTCTGCCTTGGGGGATAAAAACGGATGTGTTCACTCATGCGTAAAATTTCCCTTTGTATAAACCTACCAGGTTGATAGCAAATTAAATAATCTTTGATATGGTATATGACACACTGATTTTTATGAAAATCTTCTATGAAAAATATTAACTGGAAAAAGTGTTTACTTTCTTTTTTTGCTGAGTGTATAATGTTATAATAATTATAGCGCGTATATATAGTGATTTACATTTGTATCAAAATAATGTCGCTATATATCACGAAGCGCAAGATATGACAAAACGTTTTCTTTGGATGGTGTTTTTATGATATCATGGTGGTCGCTAGTGATACCATGTTACTCATCATGACAATTGTTATGACTCATCACAGGTCTGGATTGTCGATGACGGTTTTATCGATTACGGTCTCCTCCACCTGAGTGTATCACATACTTAAAGATATACTATGAAATATAGAATATCATGTACGTCTTATTCATATAATTATATATTTGCAATGATATATCTTGCTAGTTTATTTTCATGACTTATGAATGTTCTTGATTTTGTCCAAGTGATTTTTTTTTCATACAAGTGGAAAATAAAACTTACTGCAACTAAGACTGAATGTGATTTATCCTCCTTAAAATTGGCGGTATATATATTCTGTGTTCTAAACAACAACAACAACAAACCCTCGGGATGTGTAACTTGCATCAGCTGATCGCGATAGGGAACTGTGAAGATGAACTGACAAAATTCTCCTCCATTTTCTCTTTAACGTCGTCAAATTCCATGGAGAGGAGGCTCGGAGCTAATAAGAGTGTAGGGTACTATCTTCACAGAGTACAATCCTCTAGGGTAATAAAGTACATAATCATGCAGTCATCGATGAATAATACCAACCACACCAACGCCTTTGCCACACTTAAAGGCATTATTTGCCATTTGCAGATGAAACAAAAACCTACCTTTAGTGCTTCAAAGTATAGTTATAGAATGTGAGTTTGGGATAGAAACAACCAATGTAGAAATTTTAATCAGTAGGCCTATATTGTATAATCAATGTTAAGTATTTTTAAATGATGTGACAAAATGTGATTAATATAGTTATGATAAAATATTGTTTGTGGAATAAACCGCATACAGGTAAGGTTTATTGAGAAAAATAGAATAGTGATATCTCCATATATTTTAGGCTTTATTATCACGGAACTTTTATATGGTAAGATGTTTTGTGATATACAACTGACCTATAATGTGATAACAGGAAAACTTTTAAATTACTGCTCCCAATAGTAAACAATACCTTTAAAGGAGAGTTCCGGATGGTTTTTAGACTTTGCATTTGATCAGCTTTAAATTGTTTGTATTCCTATCCTTGGTAAAGAGTAAAAGTATTTATTAGTGATTGAGACAAAGAATAAGAATGTTTTCCGAATTCATAACAAATCACAGTGAACAAGGATGATGAAGTAGTTATCAGCTTCTGTATCAGGGCAATTCCCCGATCTAGATACTGGTTAGTGATAAAGTTATAGTAAAGAATGATTAAGGTTAAGGTTAGGGTTGTTGGGTTATGGTTAGGATTAGGTTCTGGGTTAGGATTAGGGTTGGGGTCAGGCAATGTCAGGGGAAAGGTCTGGGGTATATTGCCCTAAGACCCCAATATCTCGTGACTTTAAGATGTAAGAGATTGATGTACGAAAGTCGCAGAAAAGTACGTTTCAAGTATTACCCTGCTTATGACAGCTATCTTTAATGTAGTGAGGATTTTCATTACAATGAACATTGATCCAATTAATTGTTAACATGAAATATTTACTGAGCTTCACCCTTCCACAAACACCTGTTTATAAAGGGAAATTAAAGCCTGGCATTATGCAGCTTTGTATAAAAAAATCAGTGAAAATTTGCGAACAAAAGAAATCACACACACATACACACACACATAAACAAACACAAAGTTGTTCATAGTAACTGTAAAACTTGAGAGGGTAAGAAAAATTGAAAAATTTTGTACGATGTTTCTTTGAGCAGGTCTCCATTCAGTATATTGTACATAAAAAATAGAAAAAAAAATAATTTTCGTATTTCTCTCAGATCACACAGAGTTGCGAATTTTTCTTACTTTTTGAACTTTTACAATTTGTAGATTTTTTACGTGTCCGATTTCCCCCGATTTCCATTAATTCACTCTTATGATTTTTCTGTCTTATTAGTGGAAAAATGAGCAATGAAAATGGGATTCCAATGGGATACGGAGCAAAGTAAAATAAGGATAAAATTTCCCTTTAAGAGACTGTCGGCTAAGACCGATTGTGAACAGGGTCATGTAGGCATTGCACTGCCACAAAATTAGCCAAGATGGACAAACATTAAAGGAAATATTCAAATTCGGCTCTAACAATATAACTATTGTGTTATTCGTGAAGGCATCTTGAGAGATCATTTATGTTGACCGCCATCGGAGTGTCTCAGGCTCCAGCAGCAACTTAATTCGTGAGCGATAGCAAAATCTTTCTAAATAACTAGCCATTTTGTTTTCTTCGTGTGTCCTTCGAGTATATCTTCGTGTTGCCTTCGTGTATGGTTCGTGTATGTGTTTGGGGGAACTTCTGTTGGCACCGTACTTGCTTCGGCTGTTAATTGGCTTCTGACTAGATAAAGTTCGGGGCCAACTTCGCATGAAATCGAAAAATACTGCCATCATGTGTCAATGTCGAGACAGTGTGATACCACCCCGAGGACATGACGGAGGGGCGGGTTCGTAGAGGAGTCGTGATGATAATCATGTTTCCGTGCGCGTGCCTGGAATCCCGTTGACATTTCTATATAGTAGGAAACTAGTGGTGATAAATCAGGTCGGGAGGTATAATATCCATGCACAGCGTCGAGTCACGTGACATTTCCATATCTTTGTGTCTTCAATTAGTAATTCTTCACTGTGCAGAATGGAAATTGTACCCTCTGTATAAAAGATGGGAAAGATGGTTATTGTAACAATCATTATTAATTTTTACAAAACGTTTTTCTCATTATTGGCACCATTCTCATGAATATTGGTAGGCGTAATATATCGTTCTTATCACCAATTATTCTTATTAGTGTGATAAATATCGTCATTACTACTTTGTACTGCAGTTGTTATTATTGTTTTGATTGTCAAGTGCTTTGCGTCTTAATGACCTTTCATGGTTTTCTAAAGAAGATGAACGGTTTAGGATAAAATGCTCAAGTGCTCATAAAGCATAATTTATGTGACTTGATCACAGCCAAGCTCATAGGGCATACGTTGTTGGCGAAGATGTTGACACAGCAATATCCGTCTTGAATGAAAAAAAGAAGAAGAAAGAAAGCAAATATATGACTGATAATCTCATGCGTTAATTCATTGAAAATCGAATACTTATAAGGACAGTTCTGTTGGTCAACAATATAATTATACGAATCTTGGGCAGGAAGTTGCAACATGCAGGCTTCCATGAGAATTGGTATATTAGGGATTTTGAATTCTCCTTACGTGGACTTCAATATTGACACTCAAAAAATAACTGGTGGGACAAATCTGAAATCTCTCCTTCAGAACAGAAACAAAACAACACCTGCAAATTGTTGGGGTTTTAGCTTTTTAGATAATAATATAACGCCAAACGACACTTCTCTGTATCAAGGGTGTTTAACTCGTTGCAGAGATCTGGGTTATTTAACGCCTACTGGCAGGTACACAACCAGAAGCTTCGGACAATGTGCACGATAGTCACTATTAGAGGGCGGGTAAGTGACCTGTCCTGCGGTAACATGAGTACTAGTAACCCAACTGGTACCGTAGGAGGGCAAATTAGAGATTAATATGCTTTCTCAACACTCTTTGAGCTGACCAACCTCCTTGAGCTGACAGTGTTATTAAAACCAAACAATCATTTTGCGTGACTGTGAACTCAACTCGTCTTGTTTACCCCCCCCCCCCCCCTTCTTTCATGGGCGTCGCCGCCATAATTATAAGACCTCTTCATTAAAAAAAAAGTAACAAGGTTTCCGAAAATGTTTCTCTTTAAACCACGGATGTAGTAAGTTCTTCCATGAAGTCATATCTAAGACTTATTCGCCGAGATGGGGGTGGGGTGGAGGTGGGGAGGGGATAATAAGCCCGTCAATCATGCGCAAATTGAGAAATTATCTAGCGCCCTCTGAAGACGGCGCGGCTGTACTTAGATATCTATTATACTCCAGACTTCACAAGCCTTTACCTATTACTTTTTTTTTTTTTTTAAATCAACCTGGTGTTTTTCAATTCGTATTCTTAAGCAGTTGTAAAAATTGGAATTAAAGAAATCTGATAATTATTTGTAGTGCTCTTTCCTTGAATATGGTATGCATTTATTTGATAAAATCTGTTTTTGAACAGTGTTAGATTCAATCAATAATGGCTTATAAAAATCAAGGGTTGACTTTCTTTTTTTTTTGCAGGCGTGAGGGATTATGTTATACTTTGTACCTAAAGTAGGCAAGATCAAACATCACTTCATTGTCTTCGAAAATACATCGGAAAATATGCCTTTTTTATTTTCTGTATAGGAGCTATATATATATGCATGTGTTTGTTTGCTTGCTCGTTCAATAGCAAGGTTGAAATCTCACTAGCAAAACCTGAGAAGTCCTATTATAATGACTCAGTATCAAAGTGTGTAAGTTGAATCGTTTAAATGCCCAACTAAGAGCGATTAAATAAAAACAAACAAACAAACAAACAAATATCATGTCCGTAGTGCATCATTAGGCGATTACCAACCACTTACCGAAACTACAAAGAAAATTTTCAGGAGTTCGCTGAAAATCACATCTGTATTATTTCTCCAAGAAAACTGATCGTCAGAAAAATACATTCCCGTAAAAAATTTCATAAAACGGTTGACTTTCATAGCAGCATAACATTTTAATGGAAACAGGATATGGATTTCGTGACAAACTAAAAGTGTTTGGGTGATCTGTTATTCTTTGTTCCCATGCATGCTTCAGAAGAAACCCTATATTGCCCATATAATGAGCAACGACAGAACAACAACATCTCTTTATTTTCTGTTGATTCATCATGTACGATTGTCATCGAGTTTCTATAGGTCAGAGATCAATACAACTTGTGGGGGTGTCCTATATCTCTTCAAGTTAATCACCAGTGACATTTAATTATATTCTCTGGAAATGTTATTTCTCAAGGCACTTATATTCATTTCTATAGAATATGATAACAAGAATCACAAGGTGCATTGCTTCTCTTTGACAGTACACATTGTAGCTCTCTCTTTCTACCTCTCTGGTTTCATGCAAGAAATAAAGGAGTTCAGTAACCATCCCCATAAACTTTCTGAAATGAACATCAATAACAACCCCCGGAAAGGAGACAGAGAGTCAATGGAAGGAAAGTTCGGACAAAATTGAAATCACAGATTCTTATATTTCGTATCTTCCTACTATGTACAATAACCTCTGTAACCCCGGTAACATACATCACCTTCAAAGCGGGCTCGCAATAGATTGTTACGCCCAATATTGCAAACACTTGCCATCATCATCGTCATCATCGAAGCATCGCGCCAGCCAATTTTGATCGTCTGTGCGTGAGCGCTGTCGGCTGGTATGGCAACGTACGATGTGTGTGCCTTGGCGATGTAACGCGATGGATGTGGATCGACCGTCTACCGCCGCTTCGCTAGCAACGTGAACAGCTGTATTGCACCGTTGTAGCGTGTACAATATCCCTATTTATTCTAATGACAAAACCTCTACACCAAGAATTGGCTCGGCTTTCGCTGCACGCTTTTATTGCTGCCTTGTGTATCATGATTCGATTGAGTGTGTTATTTTAAGTGCCGATTTACACAACGTTGGATATTATAATTTGCCTGGCGTTGAAATGGTCATGGTCATCGCGTGCGAGATACTTTTCGGATTTGTACCATGTCCATGAACAGAGAACGAGCGCCCAAAACATGGAAATTGAACAATCGTCAACAACGAACAAGCAGCTTGTTTTTGCAAAGGTAAGCTTGGTGCTTTTAAGCAATTTTTGTAGATAGCTATTTCCATACCAATTCGGTTATGTCTCAGTTGTGTGCATAGGGAGTATCATGTCTTCATAATCAGCCGGGATCTCGTGGGAGAGTAGGACCTACTACGGTTTAAAGGAAGCCCGGGTTATCATCTGCACGGTCATATAACGCAACAAGAAGTCGCGGTAAATTTCCCTCGCGTATCTCCCTCCCTCTCGAGAGGGGCAGAGGGGCATTCATTATCTTATCTACTGATGATCTGAACTGATTAGGCATCGGACTAAACGACATCGCTTTGTTATATAGCTGCTGGACACTGAGCCTGGACACTGAGATTGAGGCTCAGGCTATTATTTTTGCTTGTTCACTGTGTCATTTTTTTTTTCTGCATGAAAAAAAAAAAAAAAAACCCAAAAAACAAACTGTCACTAGTGTCAGATTTTAAGACTTACACAATATCAAACCACTGGCATGCACTATCGCTGTGCAGGCATAAAGCACAATTACAGAGTAGACTCTAGATGAGAAAAAAAAAATAACCCCTCCAAATGCTGTAACTACTGATAGGTTAAAAGAGGTGTGATGTTGGTTTTTTTTTTTTTAATTTGCTGAGCCTGTAGATTAAAGGGATCATACAGTTTTGGTTGAGACCTAATTTCAGGTTTCTAACATTCTTTGGTGTGATAATGAGAAACCTCTTATGAAATATGAAAGAGCATGTAATTCTATGAGGAATTCAACATTTATTTGATGAAAATTGGTTTTGAAATGGCCGAGATATCCAAAAAGAGCGATTCTAGTAAGTGTGGAACCCACACTTTATTACAATCACTTTTGTTTTACTTTGTTTTTGGATTTTTCAGTCATTCCAAACCCGATTTTCATCAAATAAACTTTGAATTCCTCTTAAAATGGTATGCTGTGTACTATATATCATAAGTGTTTTCTTGGTATTTCGCAAAAAGTTAAAAGCCCAATTCTCAATTCTCAGCCCAATTCTATCCCAAACAACACATAGCCCAATTCTCATCTTCACCAATACTGTACTATCCCTTTAAGGGATTTGGTTCATAGATGGTACAGATTTATCAAAATATTCAACTGTCTTAAAAAGAATGAAATGTCTTTAAATTTGTCAATTTTTATCTAGGCCCTTGAATGTGTTTGTTTTAAATCAGCACACAGAATGTGATGATACATTCAGCAAGAGTCAACGGAAAGGGGGGGGGGGGATGTTACACATGATAAGAAAGTTGTATATAAAGAAAGAGACCAATTAAAAATAAATGGATAAAAAGTAGAATAGATGGATCATAGAAAAATAGAAAAGCATAATTGAAAGAAATGTGAGCAGATTGTTTAACCTGTTGAGGACGGGCAGATTTTGCTGCAAAACACATTTCCCAGAGACACTTGCCCGAACCTACTCGGGCCTTGTCCTCAACGATTAAAGATGGGCCATCCCTTTTGCATTCATTCCCAAATAGCACAGAACATGATATATTCCACCAGAATGACAAGACTATTGTAAAGCTATAACATTTCTGTGATATTTGAAGGTTGTTAGACATTAAAATTATGTTCAAATAATGCACCAAATGCTCACTGTAACGTATTCTGTGTACGAGGCACAGATGCATATACTGATCCTCCTGTGGTTGTATTATGATACTTATACTACGAACAAAAGATATGCATGTTAAAGCTGTCAGTGAGAAGGAATTCAGTAGCTCTTTTACTCTGTTATCTATGGCAAATAACAACACACCACTCACATGAACTACATAAGTGCATCACACAGGTTTGTAAAACTAGATTAGTAGTTTAGATTTGTAATTTTTTCATAGTACAAAAAAAAAATTATTTAAATCTTAACGGTCAATTAAAATCGGCAAGTAAAGACCCTCTTGAGTTCAAAATTTACTGGAGTATTCCTAATAGTGTTTTCTTCAATACGTAAGTGTTCTCACCAAATTTTCAAAAATTTACCTGCAAAAGGGATGGTATGTCTTTAACATATTGAGGTGTGGATGTGTGGGTAGATTGGTAGATATCTTATAACAAATATCTGGATTATTCCTGGACTATTACTGAATGTAAGTACATAACTTGAGTAGATTGGTAGTTTAAGGTATAGGTGGAGGATAATAATGATCCCTGAGAGATAGAGACCAGGTGAGCATAATTTGCATTTTTGTCTTTGTTGGGCCTGAGCAGCAAAACTTTTATGAATAAATTTACAAAAAGAGTTCAACTCAGCAGTGATTGCAGTATGATCAATGTGCATGTAATCTTTTTTAGATGAATATGTCGTCGCTGGGGTGACAAGACCTCGTATCTCAAAAATGTCAATTTTTTTTTTTTAGCTTAATGGTCAAATAATGGGTCAAGTGATGTCTTGGCCAAATCCTAACTGTCTTACTCCAAAAATGAAGCCACCATGACATGTCAAAGAGAAGGCTTTCCCATTCACTGTAGTGCTTTGGCCGCCATGTTTTTTCGCTCTCCTGAGCATTTGACAATTTTGAGATACGAGGTTTTGTCACCCCAGCGACGATATGTATATATGAATATAAGAATATATTATTGATATACTTACATCCATTGTAGGGTGTAATATATATATATATATAACCTTATATAATACATCAAGATGATAGTAGTCAAAGGTGAATGTGGGGATTATTTGATCATTTTACTTTGGGTAGCCTCTTCTGTGTAAGCACCATCCTTCCAGAGAACCTTGTCAGTGTTATTCCTCAAGCACTGGCAGATACTGTGTGAAATTTTTGTGAATTTCATGCAATATGAAACTAGTGCAGAAATAAAAGCATTATTTGTGCTTGTTTAATATGATACTCTTTTATATTCTAGTTCTATGGATTAAAAAAAAACATACCAGATCAACTTACCCTGCTAAGTGCAAAATAGTCTACCATTAGGTAGCTTATATAAAAAACCAATATCCCTGTACATGTAGCCAATTGGATGCAATGATTTAGCTGATGCTGATGTTTTTATAAACAATACTTTTATGATATTCAACTTCAGACCATGAATTATAAAAACCTGCACGGAACCAGCTGAACTACTATATATTTGCCATATATTTCAAAAGTACAAAATTTCACAAATTTTTTACTTGTAAGACAAATCCCTGAGTGTTTGAATTTGTACTAACTTAATAAACCACAGTGACAAAATAAGACAAATCCCACTTAGAACTGGCTGTACAACACATCGGTGTTTTTGGAGACAAAGTTTTTGCAAGCTTTTGATTTCTTGTATACCAGTCAACTTGCGTAATTTGCAAAAATATAAACCACTACAAAATATACCACCTATATATGCAGTATGTTAAGTGTTGCAAAGTAGGCCCAGAGCATTGTTTTGTCTGTCAACACACTAGAGGTGCTATAGATCCATTTAGTGAAGATGTGACAGGGAAAATCATAAAAAGAAAGCAAACTATTAGGGAGTAAAACATTTGGAAACGAAACAATATCATCACACGAACATGACAAAGACTGGACATGTGACAACATAAGATCTAGTTACCTAGGAGATTCAAATTTGTTGCTTATACATGTGGTTCTGATGTTATTCAAGAACTACACCAAAGATGTATTGTCATTTTTATTATTGCCTTCAAAGAGACTTGCAATATTGAGCCCAATGTCAGAAAATTGTATAACATGACTGTAGCACCTGTCATATCAGAATTGTTTATTTGGTCAAGCAGTTGTATGAAGAATAAAGTGACTGTCCTGTATGTCTACACTTGTGTTTCTCGTATAGATGGACTCTATACCTAATGCCATTATTTCCACTGACAGCAATTTCCACTGGTTGCAATGGCAATTTCAATTGTGGTCCTTTAGAGGATTTAAAGAGAGCTCTACTAACTCTTATCCATAAAATAAAATCTGTAATCAGTGGTAAAAATAGCAATGTGCGTTTGTTGAGAAAACACATCTTGGGGTGATATAAGCATGCTAGAGTCTAGTACAGTTCACTGATATTGTTTGCAGATAGGATTACATCCCTGTGTTTGAATGATGATTGTTTGGTTGTCATGCTGGATATCTTTTGTCGATTTTCCTGCACCAGGGGTGATTACCACCACATTGGAACTGTGAGCAGATTACAGTTGTAGTACCCCAGATATATACCGGCTTGTGAATTGTCATGTGTTTCAGACAGTACGTTGAATAACTAGTCTGGTTTTATTGGCATGAGTCACACTTGAGATGCGATGTTTTAGTACAATATGTATGACAATAATTCCAAAATTTCCAGCATACAAGTCTCCAATCGCTCTTCAGTAAACTTCATGAAACTTTTATGTCACATTGAATAGCAATGAATGGGATACCAAGTCATAATTATTGTACAAGTCAGGACCAATATTGCATGAATCAAATACATATTTATTATTATATTTATACAAATATCCCTACACCCCCAATGTGTCCATGAAGTATCTACATTTTACCCAGGTATGAACAACAGAATACAATCACATTGTTTGTAATTTATGTCTGGCCATTACTATCAATCATCTGAGATGAAATAACAAAAAAAAAATGACCTGCATTTTCTTGGAAAGTGGTCCACACGTAGCATCAGTGCGACCTTTTGTATAACTTCAATGAAGGGATGATGAAAGGGATGATGACAATGGATGACAAAGTAGTCAGTGACTCTCCTTGGAGACCGCATCACTTCTGCATCCAAGGAGGAAGATAGGAGGAGCGATCCCTGAGCTATTATACATCAGTTGCTTTGTAGGACAAAGCCAGCCTTTATCAACACACATATAACTGGGCCGATGGCTCTTTGATGCTTTTGTGCCATCTATTTTCAAAGCTCTCTCTGAACAAGAATAGAGTTACAGTGAACAGTCTCCGGAGTTGCCTTTGTGTTCTGCATGATCACACAATTCGACATGTCGTGCCGTTTCCATGGATACGGAAATGGTATATGGAACAAGCTCCCCTCTGGCATTTCTGAACACATGCATTCTGCTCTCATAATCAGTAAATATGAGAACATAATGTCTGTATATTTCCTTAGTTCCATCTAGATATGTCTACAATTTTGCATGTGGACAAATCTTGACTAAAAGTCTTCGATCTATAGGAAAAGACAAGGGGATTTTATTGACATTGTACAGATGATGGGAAGGCACATGGTGTGTTAGGGTGCGTTCGAGCCCTCTCCTAAAGCGAACTGTACCGGACTGTACCCGCGCCAGAGGAGCGCTCGAACGCTCCTAAAGTGTACCGTACCGTACTGTACCGAGCCAAAAGTGGACCACTTCCCAATGTGCTCCAAAAGCGTACAAAGCGTACCAAAATTCGCTGTAAAGCATGCGCGTATCATGCGCATATGTCACAATGCAAAAACATCATTCTCTTTGTTCGGGACAGCTGTATAAGTAGTTCAAATGCCAGGTGGAGGACATTCTTGCTTCAAAAATGCATGACCTTTTCTAGAAATAACTCGTGAGGTACGCTTTCTCGACAGAGCGCTCGAACGAGTCAAATCTGGCACAGTTCGGTACGGTACCATGTACGCTTTGGTTCAGTTCGCTTTGGTTCACTTTAGAGCGCTCGAACGCAGCCTTAGTCTGTATCCATCAGTCTTGGTCATGCAGTAATGTAGCTGTCTTAACTACTCTTATTTTACATTTGAAGAGTTTGTTCGCAAAAACCGATAAGTCCATTTTTGAAGATTTTGAAATACGGTCTCTGTCATAAAGTACAAAATAATACCTTTTAAATGATATATTGGTCACTACATATAAAGGTACATTTTTGAAGTTATGGTCAAAAGAAGCACAAATGTTCTTATTAATCTCGTTATTTTTCTTGACCTTTAATCGCAAATTTCTCCATTTGGCAAATATGGACTTATCGGTTTTTGCAAACAAACTCTTCATTTTATGCTGGAATGGAAAATGAATAGCATAGTTTTTTTTTTTTTTTTTGCCAAAATGTGTTATCAGTTCAGTTCAACTTTTCACAAAAAATTATAAGTACATTATATACACAATAAAAACAAAAGCCATGTGTACATATATGCACATTGTATGTTTAGCAAATCAATGCCAGGACCTCTTTGAAGCAAGTAGACTTGTTAGTATAGAGCTCAAATTATAAATCTTGTGAATATAATTTTTACAAGAGATTCTCATAAAGAGGAGAAGTCTGTTCAATCATGATTACCTCCAGAGTCTGGTATCTGCAGTCTATCTGTGCACAAAGCAAACAGCAGAATAACCCCAAACAAAACAAAATGGCATTTTAGTAATTTGAGGATATTATAGAAGTAGATATGTCATGGTCACAAGTCATGACCCATTTGAAGTGCATATTTATATCATGTAATGTGAATTTTGCTCTGGAAAACAAATGATCTTATATTACATACCTATTAATCATTTCAAATTCACTCAAAGTCTAATCTATGAATTTTTGTTTTGTATTTGCTGCCGTTTCTTTTTTTTTTCAATTTATGCTACAACAACTTACATTATAGGGTGTAACATTGCTTAAAACATAAAATAACTGTAAAAGAGAAGTTTCCATAAACATACTTGTGCATTTAGTGAATGAATAGTGGTAGAACATATCAGTGAAGTTTGAGGAAAATTGGGCAATCTGTTAAGAGTTTTCAAGACTTTTTCAAGTGTTACTGCCATAGTTTGATAAGAGACAACAACAGTACAGTACAGTACAGGACAGTACAGTACAGTTAATTTAATTTATTTCCTTTTTTTTTTTGTTTTACACAGTTTGTGAGGTCTCTGCAGAACAATGACAATAATGAGAATATAATGAAGTTCCACATTTCATTGTCCAGATGAAAAGTACACATGAAATACCACAACTTGTTACTGACATATCAAGGATAAAAATTCCACCTGCATTATGAAAGAAAAAATTTTCTGGAAAAGGTTAATTTTGCAGAATTCTCTTTGTAGTTCCTTTTAATATTATTGTTTAATGAGAGTTTTGAAAAGGGATGCATGAATTAAAGTCTGAATCTAACTAATCTGCAGGATGTTGTAAATATTTCAATTTCAGGAAGTATTCAACTAAACCAAGGGATGGACTGTGCTGTGTTGCCTGTGACTTGCTCCATCCTCTTAGCTGCACAATTGATTCTTAAACCAGTTATCAGACTCTTGTTCTTAAAATGATTTTTGTGTCCCCAATGCTCCACTTGGACAATAAGCAGCCCCTAAAATGAAACCATCCAAACCGTCGCATATGTACATTTCATAATTATAACTTAATAGAAGTGAGTGTAAAATGCAAGAGAATTTTGCATCTAGATATACCTGTGTGTTTGTCCATGCTTTTAGCATTCACATGTAGACCCAGCTAAGAAAATCATAGATGTAAAGTGTGCAGAGAGAGAGAGAGAATAAAAAAGCTATAACACATGCAGCTTACCTGTTGTTATCCATGAAAGACAATTTAAGATAAAAGACCGCATTATAACCTAATTTGGCTGTAAATCAAAATGATAGAAACAGAGAAGTGTAGAGATAGAGAAAAGGTATACATGGTAACATTGCTGATGTCTGTAACATCAAAATATAACAGAGAGGTAAAAAACAATTCAGAAAGGGGTTATTGTCGCTGGAATTAAATAGTAAAATAATTTTTGGATAAAATAGAAGAGAAAGTGAAAGAGAAACAATCTAGGTTATACAGCAGGAGTGCTGTTGAATCAAGTCAAAATCATGGGAAAGAGAGAAATAAGGTTGTGCTTGTAAAATAAGAGTTATTAACCTATTCTTTGCCAATGAGTCAATTGTGCACAAATCTCACACACAAACCTGTAAGCAAGTGATAAATGTGGCACACAAATGGTTAATGTCCTAATATATGTGAGAAGAAGAGAGAAAGATAAGAAGCAGAAAGACACAGGGCTGAGGGAGTGTTAGGCAATGTACACACTATGTGTGAGGGAGATATTGCAAGAGTGCTCTCTCTGACTTATTCTCCAAGTGTTCAGTTGTCATGGCTGCGGTTTCGTGATGGCAATTTGCAAATTGGATGATGGATATGGAGCCTAAGTGTGTCCAACCTTGTTCTGTCATCAAGCTTGGCTATATAATGCATAATGAGCAAAGACTTCACTCTTTATACATGATGGGCACATATACATGTACGTGTGTACAGCTGTATGAGTGTACATGTATATGTGTGCATGTGTGAATTTGATATAAATGTATGTACATATGCATGTGTATGAATATATGTATATTATGTATATAAATAAAACTTTATGTTATGTATGTTTGTATGTGTAGAAATGTTTTCATTTATCTTAAGATATGGGTTTTTTTCAAAAGTAAATAAATGGATGTGTGTTTATGCAATATAAATAAAAGGACATGCTAGTGATCTATTAAACCCAAATAGTGACAGCAAATACCCAAGTATTTTTTGTTTGTTTTGCATTACTTAATTTGCTTCATTGTAAACCTAAATTATAAAACCTTGGAGCATTCTTTTCTCGTGGAATCACTGTTCAAGAGACCAGCAACAATCTTACTGAATGGCTGGTCGATATCTAACAGTAGTATGATAAAGCCAGGTTTATAGATATACTCCTTTTTCTTGAATGAGAGGTTACAATAAAGTTTTGTAATTGAATGACATTTCAATTTCAATTCAAGTGATTCTATTTCCACATAAAGTAATACAAAGCAACATACATAACGCTTACATGAGTACATAATATTTTAAGGAACTTTGAATCACATACACTGTAAGTTTCAACAAAACATGGATACAATTATAATAATGTCATCTTCGTTTTTAGATAAATAGACAAGAAAGCAATACAATTTTATTTTGTAACTCTATATGGAAAAGAGGAATTCACAAGAGGATTCAGCATAGGTTGTAAATTTTGTGAATTACTTTAGAAGATGAGGGCATCTCATCTTATAGATGCCATTTCTCATCCACTAGATGCCACATTATGCCACTTTTTTGGCTATGAAACATTGGTTGTGTTTATCTAACTTCAGAGAGAGAATCACGTTCCAAAATGGAGTTCAAATGGAATGAGGAACATGGTTTGAAAAGTGATTCTTGGCTTGCTGCATTTATCTAACCATCATATAATTGCAATCTGACTTGTCATTGCACAGCTGCTTTATGCCATTTGACCTTGGAAGTAGAGGTCAACTGTATACCACCAAACATCATTCATGCACAAAAATTTGGCAGAAAACACAAATGGCATAAATTTGCTTTCCTACACAAGCAGAAACATTAGGAAGTTAAAGGGATGGTAGAGTATTGGTGGAGATGAGAACTGGGCTTTTAACTTTTTGCGAGATACCAAGAAAACACTTAGGATATAGTACAGAGCATACCATTTTAAGAGGAATTCAAAGTTTATTTGATGAAAATCGGGTTTGGAATGACTGAAATATCCAAAAACAAGGTAAAAGAAAACAAGCGTAATAAAGTGCGGGTCCCACACTTTATTAAAATCACTCTTTTTTGGATATCTCAGCCATTTCAAAACCAATTTTCATCAAATAAACGTTGAATTTCTCATAGAATTACATGCTCTTTCATATTTCATAAGAGGTTTCTCATTATTTCACCAAAAAATGTTAGAAGCCTGAAATTAGGTCTCAACCAAAACTGTACGATCCCTTTAACTTGTGTGGCTTGGAGAAATAAACGCATTTCAAGATGGAATTGTTTTTATCAACCAGCAGAAAGGTGATCGTGGTCTCAAACACTTTTCAAATCGCATTTCACTAAATGTATTTGAAAACATGGTTGCAGTTATCTATTGCCCCAAAATGCCTCAAACAAGTTAAAGGGGATGGCTAGTAACTGATCAGTGGGAATCAGTGGGAATCGTGGGGGATGATTGTTCCAATCCTTATGGGATTCATTTAAGAGTACATTATATATCTATTGTTGTGTGAAAATTATTTGCTTCAGAATGGTCTCATATTCAAGTAATGTGCAGTTTATGTTTCCAGGTTAGCATGCCTGTACAGTGACGGGGCATTAAACTGCACATTACTTGAATATGAGACCGTTCTGAAGCAAATAATTTTCACACAACAATAGATGTATAGTGTACTCTTAAATGAATCCCACAAGAATTGGAACAATCATCCCCCATCATTCCCACTGATTCCCACTGATCAGTTACTAGCCATCCCCTTTATGGATCATGATGCTACCTCAGAAAATTTTCAGATAAATACACCCGAAGACTTATTCATGCTTGTGATGAATACTTTGCCTTAATGCATTTATGCACAATGCATTTGTTTTTTCTGTACAGAAAGCTAAAATTTCAAGCTGCAGACCACTCTGAAAATGCTTGCCTGATAAATGAAAAACTTGAATCTTTGCAGCAAGATAAGATGCATTAGGCTTTCAATTATGGGAGGAGAATTAACAAAAAATCCAACTCGTGTGTGCCACATGTTATGAAGTTATGCAACTGGGAAGTTTCTATGAAGTTGACAAAAAAAGATTTAAAATACCTTTATTTCCTTGCAGGTTTTAAGAAATATTTGAAGAGTTTGTTTGCAAAAACCGATAAGTCCATATTTGCCAAATGGAGATATTTGCGATTAAAGGTCAAGAAAAATAAAGAGAATAATAAGAAAATTTTTGCTTCTTTTGACCATAACTTAAAAAATGTACCTTTATATGTAGTGACCAATATATAATTTAAAATGTATTATTTTGAACTTTATGACAGAGACAGTACTTCAAAATCTTCAAAATTGGACTTATCGGTTTTTGCGAACAAACTCTTCAAATATTTCCTCCCACCCCCCCCCCCCCCACACACACACACAAATACATATAAACCCTACATTAGTATGCATATAAAAACAATATTTAATGTCTTCATATTTGAAATACAAATGTTTTAGTCTGGTTCTTGATACGCTATATCATTCATGTTTGTAAAATTGAAGATTTTGGCATAGATTTATATGATCTAATATATTCAGCGAGTCAACTCTTTCATGAATCAGGACTTCCCGACAATCTCACGACTGATTAAATTTGTGATTATGGATTGAATTACTGAACAAAAAATGTATGTGTGCACATCGCATTCATGGCGGGATGAGAGTTGATATTTTCGCTTGTTTTAAATTCACGACAAGCACCGGACTCATGAAAATTGTGAAAAATAAAAAACCTTGTGGAGCATTCAGGGTATACAGTAATTGTAAACACTTGCATAAGGCAGTAATTCCCTTGATACTGTCAATGACACGACTGATAAAGGTGACTGGATTTAGAATGATTTTGACATGGAGCACTCTTCCCCTGAGATTGCTGTAGCATGCTTGGCCGCCCTAATTGTGATAATTGTGGTCGTCATGACAACGGAGAATAGCTTCAGAAAGAGGAGCTGGGAGCCAACATTAATTTCCCCCACTGTTTATAGCCATCTTGGTGTACTGGTAGGACCAAATTGGGTTAATTAAACAAGAATTGCTCTGTAACAGTATTACATAACTCCCTCATGTCTTGTCTGATGTGTGAGCAAAAATACATCGAGAGTGTAATATGTGATGTCGCTGGAAATATGAGGGGGGAAAAATCTGCTAATGTTGCCTTCACTTTGAATATTTGCATGATTTCAAATAAAGAGTTGATATCCAAAATATAGAAGAAATCACCATCTTCAGTCTGTGTTAAGAGATAAAGAGAGAAAATGAAACCTTTTACAGCTGTTCATTGCATCTAGCTTGCTGCTAAACCAATGGGCAATGAGGCATAAATTTACACTCTTTCAGAAGTTATTTTTTGATAGGTTTGTCTGATTTTGTTTGTAGTACTTGTGAATATGTATATAGATACACAATGTTAACAGTCAGCCAGGAAGTTCCTGTTATTTTATGTGATTTATGTCTATTTATAGGAGTCAATTATATAATCTTTCTACATAATTCAATCTTAAAGGTATTAGCCCACATTTGTAAACCTGCAGCAATTGGTCTCATAATTAGCATGGAGTTTAGGTATGATTGCAGTAACACCTGTGCAAAATTTCGTTCCAATTAGTCCATTACTTTCATAAAAATAAATGAAAATGCACCGTAATCCGTATGCATGCGTATAACGCTCGCTAGCTCCGGTCCACGTACGTGTTACATGTACAATGTACGTAGCTATAGCCCGCGCTCGTAATTCGATTTTGGGTCGGGTTGACCCGGTTTGAAAATTGATTTTAAAACGATGATTTTCTCTCTTTTATCGAATGGTATAGACAAAGAGCGACAGGTGAGGTATGTTACTGTTATAACTTGTACTTGAAGTCATATTGGACCTGTTTTATGCAGTTTTGATTTTCATGGGTTTGCAAATGTGGGCTAGTCCCTTTAAAGTGGACATGAGAATTACTTATCCCATGCTAGTATTCATCTTGACAGAAGCTAATGAGGTTGTTTTGCCCATTTTCTTTTTTCTTCTCTTTTAAGGCTGTCATATCTTCTTAAGCTATATGCTTATTTGACAACAGTCTTCTGCATTCAAACTCCCAATACATGCGCCATAATTTAGTCAAGTCATTTGATTCACTTTATCCCGAGTGGTTCCCAATTGATGTGTTCTCCTTTTCTTTTCTTCAATCTGTTCACATATATCTCAGTTATGTTTGGATGTACACACTGTATGATTTATTGTCTTGAATATAAAAAGAAATGACTGTATTTCATTTCTAATATTCAATGCTGAAAATTCCCAATAAATTCATTTGAATTGAATTGAATTGTATTGTAAGCTGCAAAGCATATTTGTATGCACATTTATTGTCTTTTGACACATTTGTTTTCAAAGAGAAAATGACGAACTCTTTCAGCAGTTGTTACATGACATGCAGTCACTGAAATGATGAGATTAGTCTGTTCTCCATGCTTTATGAATATTCATGGTCAAGTCCCCCCACCCCCCTTGTTAACATGATTAACGCTTGTGGAGTTCAAGGTGAAGTCCTCTAGAGGTGAACATTGATTGGAGGGGACCAGGCATAATGTCAAGCAGCCCTCAGGTGGACAAAACTTTTTTTGTGTTAGTTTTATTCAGGAGAGATGATATGAGAACTTCAAGAAAAAATATGTTATGATTACTGATCTTTGCCATTTTAACTTGCATCAGATATGCTTCCTTTGCCTTGAGTATGTCCTTTTATGTTATGATTACTGATCTTTGCCATTTTAACTTGCATCAGATATGCTTCCTTTGCCTAGAGTATGTCCGTTTACAAGATCGAGGCCAGGTTACATTTGCATGGTTTCGTAACCCTGACTTATGATAGACAATGTATCTATTTAGCCTCACAACATTTCTACAAAAGCACTGTTGTTGAAAAGAACATTATGTTGGCATAGGTGTGTGTGTGGGGGGGGGGGGAGGGGGAGGGGTAAGAGGGAGAGGGTTGGCAGTGGGGAATCTCATCTCTTTATCTCTTTAAAACAATTGCAGCCGAGCAGGGTGTGGGTGCTTAGTCACGAGTGAGTGAGGTACTTGAGGCAATTAGGAATGGTGGGAGAGAAGGGAACGAGATGGATAGATTTAACACAAGAGCGGTAGAGCAGAAATCTGTCTTATGAGCATTACACAACAGAGTGTTGGCAGAGGGCACTCTTTCTGAAGGAAACGATCTGTGAAACGTTAATCTTTGTGGGTAGAGGAGCAGGTGATTAAAGACAACTTTTGAATACACTGTATTACAAAAGATTGTCACTTCAATACAATTCTTTATTTTTCATCTGTATTAGTTTCTAAGGAAGCAAGCTACTAACACACAAGTAATCTGCATAACTTTTGAAACTTTGTAATCCTAGAATATAGGCCCATGCATATAAATTAATGTTTATTTTATGAAGTAGTAGTATTAACTATGATATGTTAAGTATGACATGTTTTCTCAGTTGTTAAGAATTTGTATAAACAAGTGAAGAGTTTGTTTGCAAAAACCGATAAGTCCATATTCTCCAAATGGAGATATTTGCGATTAAAGGTCAAGAAAAATAATGAGAATAATAAGAAAATTTTTGCTTCTTTTGACCATAACTTAAAAAATGTACCTTTATATGTAGTGACTGATACAATCATTTAAAAGGTATTATTTTGTACTTCATGACAGAGACCGTACTTCAAAATCTTCAAAAATGGACTTATCGGGTTTTTGCAAACAAACTCTTCAAGTGTACTGAGACACTTTAATTCAGAAATGAAAGATATTCATTATTGCAAGATTCCCAGGCCAGCAGTGGCTCCAAGCTAACTGAGCTGAACACTCAAATAATTACAATGCCTTTGTTATACATAGGCAATGCAGCTAAGTGCTGACAAGCGATCATTAGTAGCAATTGCTACACAGCAGGTGAAATAAGCAACTTTGGACATTTAGGCAAAAATAGAAAAGAAAAAAAGAAAAAACAAAAGAAAAAAAAGACTGGTTTTGTGAGAGTTCTCACCCAATCATTTGATTAGGTTCCATATCACACATCATAACAAAGACCATGGGACTGTTTTTATATGTTCATAAGTGTTATTAATGAGAAAACATGATTGTTTGTGTCAAGTGAAGTGTTTTTTAACAAACTACCTCACTAACTTTCCTTACAGTGTATATATATATATTTGTATTTCTGTTTTTATCGAAAACTGTAACATTTGCCATGAAACAAAATACATAGTAACTTTTGGAGGGATAATGCTACTGCTTTGAAAGTTGGCATTAATCATGGACAGAATGTGTTAATAGAACATATTTAATGTCAGCCCAATCTGATAATCTGTTCACTGTTGTTGCTCCAGTGGTTTACACCCTATTTCAATTGTCCCATTCATTGCTCAGCTAGCACGCCGGTTTGGTGAGGATTAAGCATTTGAATTGACCCTGTACTTAGAGCCTCTTTTCTCGGTTCACACTTTTCCAGAGGGTGTGCTTTCATTCCAATATTTAAAAGGGTTAGGGGAGTCCATTTCCATTGAGCTGTATATCATTCTAAAGCTCAGAGTCTCCTCAATATCAGAATCTACCCTTATCTAAAAATCTCTATCTGGCGACTCTTTGTTGGTTTTGTGATGCAGGCTCACATATATATACCTGTGAAAGTATAATGCTCAATGGAGCATAAATGAACACACAACCAAGACAACACAATACAATACAATACAACATAACACAACGATCTATCTTCTGAAAAACCTTTTGATTTCATATTATTGTGGACTCCCATTTACAACAAAGTCCTCGGGACCGGCAGTTTTTACGTCATATCAAAACTTTGTTATAACCAAACAAATAAATAATAAAAAACAACAACAACATAGAGCTGATTATGTTGTGACCTTCATTTTTTACTTCGTTTTAACTGGAATTTCATTATAACTGTGTTTGTTATAAGGAGAGTGCACTGTGCTTGTAAATGTTCAAGCTGTTCAAGATGTTTATGTACATCCAAACTCTTCTCTCTTGCCTGTTCTTCGCAAACAGATTGAAAATGTGATACGCAACATGCAGCATGCTGAGAGTGGGATCCCGACTCGATCACAAAAGGTCTTTTTATCCTCCGTGCCATGTGCCTTTTCTGGTAAGTACATGTCTGGGTCTATGTCACCATATCAAAAATGTTCTTTTGCATAAAAGATCTTCTGTGGGAGTAAGAACTGACTGATATTTCTCTATTTAAAGGAGATATGTCTTTTTATTATTATGGATTGGTATATACAAAGACTGATCAGTATAAGGCTGAACAAGGATCAACTTGCATCAAAATAATTTCAGGCATTTCACTTTAACATATAAATAGTTATGAATATGAGATGTATAACATACGTTAAAGCCACACATCATATGCAACCTTATTAGCCCAGTATGGTCACAGTTACAGATTGCATCAGGTAACCACAAGTTTCATGAGAGAGATATATGAAGAGTTTGTTCGCAAAAACCGATAAGTCCATTTTTGAAGATTTTGAAGTACAGTCTCTGTCATAAAGTACAAAATAATACCTTTTAAATGATATATTGGTCACTACATATAAAGGTACATATTTGAAGTTATGGTCAAAAGAAGCAACAATTTTCTTATTATTCTCTTTATTTTTCTTGACCTTTAATCGCAAATATCTCCATTTGGCAAATATGGACTATTGGTTTTTGCGAACAAACTCTTTATATCCTATCATTGTGCAAAGCATGGATGCTAGTTGTAATTTTACTTTTACAGACTGTGAAAGTGGAAATTTTTGAGCAAGTAATTTTTTGTTGTGATCAGCTTTGTATTGAAGTCTGCATGTTTTTAGTTCTGGAGAATCAAATCATAAAGTACTTTGATGGCAAGCAAAAAAGAAAATTGATGTGTTTGAATCGTTTTTGTACTATATAGTTTCATGTTATGTGAAATGGGCGCTAAAATTTTCACTTTTACTTTTACTTATTTGTATGCCAGCAATATGTTGTTGTGTATCTAGAACTGCAGCTTTCAAGAGCTTACATACATGATGCCTAATTGAATTGCCACTTGCAATAAATTGTCATTCTATGTCCATGTTTTTTCTTTTTAGAAAATCAAAATTTTGGTTGTGATTGTTGTACAACAATTTTGAACAATTCAAACTTGGTTGTGAAAAAAAGAGAAAATCAGGACTTCTATGTACAGACAATTGCATTTCACCCATTATTTTGTTTTATTATTTCATTCTTTACTTACAGGTATTGATTTAATAGACTGGATTACAAAATCCCTTGATGTCCATAGCACTACTGAAGCCACACATCTTGCGACCTTACTTGCTCAGTATGGTTACATCTACCCTGTAGAGCCAACCAAATGTTTCTCAATCAAAGAAGATAACACGCTATACCGGTTCCAAAGTCCATATTTTTGGACGTCGCAAGATCGACCACATGACAACACAGACTATGGTAAGAATGATAATTAGTCTATGTCCTGCAAGATGTAGTCGATGCAAATGTTTACATATTGGATTTAGATTTTTTTTTTTTTGTATTGACTTATTTAGAAGGACTGCTATCTATTCCAGGAAAAATCAACATGGAAGGGAAAAGTTCTCAGGAAAGATCATGCTTTTGGAGTGATGATGCTCAAAATTGAAAATCCCAATTGATCCTGACAAAGCACATTTCACAGAAGAACAATTTACTACTCAGAGTTTTGATCCAGGTGATAGTGAAGTGAAACTGTAAAATCATTTGTGTATAAGTGTTGCTATAGTAATGCAAATGTTTATCAAAATGTTAAGTGCATATATAACATTGATTGTAATGAGGAAATTGCACATAATCCCTGCAAAGAGTAGAAATAACAATGAATATTGATATTAGTACCTACATATAGTCATGTTTATTTTAAAAATGCCTTGACGTATACTCCATGCTGCCCTAGAGTTCATTAATGTCTATATCATTAAAGGTAAAACTTAGCTCTCAAAAGGGCTCAAAATTCATCTTTCACCATTTGGAATTTGCATGCAGTATATCCAAAGGGTCTACCAAGAAACTTTCTGATGTGATTTGCCAAGATAATGAGTTGTTTTTGAGTATTTTGAGATTAGAGATATAATTAAGGTAATCGAGAGTGGAGTACCCAACTTTAAGGCACAACGTTACATAATAATCGATCATGCCTAAGCAATAGTATTTCCAAACATGCTGCAGATCAATGCATAGGCCTACTGTTTGATCTGACTTGAAATCAGTTATAAAACATAACGTAGCAACCATTATCAAATTTGTTCTCAGATTGCAATACTTTTAGCATACCTAATTTTTGGCTAATATTTTCCATTTTTGTTGTTCCCCAATTGAAATCAAATTAAACAAGCATTCCTTCACAAAAATCTATTCATATGCATCCATTTTAGTGCAAAAATTGAAAGTTTCAGCAGGGTATATGGAAATTGTGCCTTAAAATACATGTACCTTTAACTCTGAAATGGCCTTGCAGATCATTTCCTGGATTTTGGTCACAAATATTTCATAGTAAACAGCCGCTAAAGTTGCCAAGAGCTCAACCACGAGTCATGATCACATGCATAATGTAGCATACCCGCCAGGGACATGGCATTGCATTTTTCCAAAGAATGTCTTTAAAGCATGCAAATCCCACCAATTTTCTGCCTTGCTGATGATGTTTGGGCTGCATGCCCAGAGCATGTTGTTGCCATGGAAACCAAAGCACATCCAAGCAGTGGTATATACCGTCTATACACGAGCGGAGGCAATTTCATTACTGAGAGTGCTACCTTTTGAGACTCAATCGCGAAAGAGACCGTGTCATGAATCGCTGACCGGTGTGACTGTAAAGGAACCAGCCTTCTAGATACCACGCGTAGAGTTGCCATTGACAACTGGCAGGCCCTGCAAAGTCCAAAGGTCCCCCTTTTTTAATGAATTAAAATCTCACTCTCTTGACATTTCTCTTACAAAAACATACTCTCCCACCTTTTCCCCATCCCTCTCTCTCTCTCTCTTTCTCTCTTCCTCCATCTGTCTGTCTGTCCGTCTGTCTGTCTGTCTGACTGTTGGTGCAAGTGACACATGATGGATGTGCTTTGCTGCCACATTTCCAAGGAAAGGTTGATAATTCACAAAAATGCCAGCAGCTGCACATTTTCTATCACTCAACAGACTCCAAAGTCTGACCAGTCCCTTGTTAGAAAGGAAGCCAATTGTGGCAGCCATAAAATGTTAGTATTTGTAGGCAGTATTTTCTCCATAATTGGTGAAATTGCTATGAAACATTTTAACCCGTTGAGGATGAGTCCCAAGTATACTTGGGAAAGCATCTATGGGAAATTTGTGTTGTAGCAAAATCAAACGGGTAAAGAGCTCATTATTACATGCACATTCTTAATTGACTTAATGTCTTAAATGGAAAAAAAAGTAATATGGCTCTTAGATGATTTCAATGGTTTTCATGAAGTGAAACAATGAAGTGAAAACATGTTTAATTTTACAAACATATTAGGATCTAGTGTAACAAACACATCAGGTACCTTTTATACTTCATGATTTTTCAGTGTATCATAAATGTGGTTTCTCCCACAACCAGCATGTCTATTACCACTATTACAGATTTAAGAAGGTCTCCAGTGGCTTCAAAATATCCCAGTGAATATTTTGATAAAGTATGTGCCCTCCTGCTGCAATCTCAGATGTGCTCAAAAAGATATTTTGCATTGTCCTGTTACTCAGACCAAGTTTTATGGTGGCGATCTTTATCTCACGTTGCCCCTTTACTTTGAAATTCTATTCCATCTCATTTTAAGAACTCAGAAACAACTTACTCCAAAGTTTAAAACAGTAGTACAGGAAATGTATTCATTTCAAAAAATTTTAAATGATTTTATTGCATAATGCATTTGATAGCATAAAGTTGTCTCTATATTTGTCGTCCTTAAAGAATGGACACACAATCAATGGCATTGATATGCACTATAAAAGAACCTTATCATTGGTACATTATTATTCCTATTACCAGTGTCATCTGTAGCATTTTCATTATTCCTATCATACATCCATCATAATACCCCAACCATTATGAACTCTTATATCATCACCACCATCATCAAGGCCAACATCTCCATCATAAAATTAGCAGCACGAACATCAGTACCATCCTTGACCAAATTATTCCCCCCATCATTTCCTCTACCAACATCATCACCATCATCTGTGTCATCATCTTCAGCACAAGTATGTGATAGAATATTCCCTGATCAAATTAATTCACCCCTCTGCATCTACCTTGATCATTATTACTAGAGTGATTATAACTGTTATCTTCATTCAGTACATATAGCCTCAGATAACCCTGTTCCATTTTATTCCTTTTCCCCTTCTTCTTTTTCTCTCTTGACAGCTCTGTACCTTGCCAAGCGT
This sequence comes from Diadema setosum, assembly GCA_033980235.1. Lineage (NCBI taxonomy): Eukaryota > Metazoa > Echinodermata > Echinoidea > Diadematoida > Diadematidae > Diadema > Diadema setosum. The sequence goes on from CM067064.1 coordinate 42,022,246, forward strand.
ACAATGAGGAACAAGCAACAGTTTGGTCTGGAGGAATATGAAAACGTGAGTACATAACCTTGAGTGCTTTGGTTCTCATGGAAAAGACACAAAACAAAGCTGACACCCAGCACCATTAAAGGTCATTGTTTGACTGAATCAATACACATAAATCCCCAGGATTGCTGTCTTTATTGCACAGATAAGAAAGTGTGTTGGATGCATTGTCTTCATCATATGCCCTTAATGGCATGTTTGTATGCTTCATCACTGACATTGTTAAGTGGTGTTCTTCAGAAGGTTAAAGTGATAAACATAAAAACCATGCAGCATTATCTGGGACATACACATCCCTTAGAGATACCCCACACAAAACAAAACAAAACAAACAAAACAATAACTCCCCTCCCCTTGCATGTATACCCACAATATGAACCACAAACAATCATGTGCATTGAGTCCTGAAGGATAATTCTGTACACTGAAGTTGTTATTGATGTTGTTTACCATGGGGTGTTATTGGTAACGACAAGGCCACTTTTCCATTGTAGTTTTCGTGTATGATAGCTGCAGTGGACTGTCATAGGCCAGACTGTGTTTATGTGATAACTGAGATGTTTTCAGCATACTACAGCGTTATGATATCTGAACAATTGATAATGTTATTAGGGGATGAAATGTTGCAGAAGGGGAAAAGAGATGATTTATTGATTTAACCCATCAAATCCTGGTGAAATTTTGCTGCAAAAATAATTGAAGTAGCAATATATTTGCAGCTTTAAAATCCATGGATATCTCATATTAACAAAAAATATATTGAACTAATTGAAATCATAAAATTTGCACAAATGTCAGAACTAAATTGATTAAGTTTTTTTTTTTGTCAATTATAAATCAATTCTAAATTTATGGACCAAAAAATGCTCAATGAAAGATGTTTATTCTGCCTTTAAAAAATGATTGAACATCATCATCTCTCCTGACTTGCATATTATATTTGATGCTCTATTATTGCTGTTAAAAATAAATACATTCCAAAGTTTCACACTGTTTGTCTGATTTCCATAAAGTGCATTCTGCTGATTTTTTTTTCTCATTATCATCATCAAAATCTATTTTGGTTGACTTTTCTTTCAATTTGCAGAGCATTTTCATCTTGGTGAGGTATTATCAGTGTACTTTATGAGAAAAATATCAATCTGAAATGGCTGTGCATGTATGGCAGAAAACATCAAAGTGCTTTAATCAGAGCAGACATCATTTAGCGCACACAAAAAAAGATGCAAACAATTTGCCAAAACCATTAGCATGATTGAACATTTATAATTTGACCACATTATGATATTAAAACTAGTAGTATTCAAAATGTACCTTATGTATTACGGGCAGCCATAAATTCTGTACAAGCTGTGTTTAGTCAGTGAGGGTAGAAAAAAAAAAATCAGTTCACCAAACAAGTTCCATTGATTCAATCATGAATCAGTCTGTGAATATGCTTCTATTATGACCAGCTCTCTTAAGGGTTGGTATGGGGGGGGGGGGGGGGGGAGGGGAGAGTTGTATAAGTGAGGCAGTATTGACTAAATTTGACTAAATTATCTTCTTTTTTTTGCTGATTCTCTGCTTTTCAATTAGTCCATTTTTTTCCCCACAAGAACCACAATGCTGCCCCAGATTTTTGTTCAGTTACTAGAGGAAAATAAAATGGTCATTCACAATCAGATGGAAGACATTTTACTACCAGAGGTTGCTCAAGATTTATATTATTCTTTATGATGGGTTAACTTGCTGAAGGTTGAATGAGATATATGTTGTTTTTTTTTTCCTTCTGATACCTTCGTTACTTCCACATCTGGAAATGATTAGAAATGGAAATACTACTCCCTGTGATGTGAATATGAAGTACCTGTACATGAAAACAGTGATATTAATTATTTTCTCTTTGCCTGTTCATGTCATTTCATCTGTCATGGCAGGGTTGTTACCATCTCTGATTTTTACAGTGTCAATGTTGTTCAGATTTCTGATGTATCTTTTTGTGTGTATAAGAACCAACATGCAAATCATAAGAGAGAGCAGAGAGTTGCTGAGTACCAAAACTGTCGTAGTTAGAGGGTATATAGCTTTAAAACAGATAGCAAACTGCTGAATTCTTTAGGCAAGAGTAGAGAATGACATCAGGAACCATAGTCTGTGTTTTCAAATGCCACTAACCACCTGTTTGCTCATGCATAAACAATTTCACTTGCAGATGTGATATCAAGAATGATAAAGTTTATCAACTTGTATCTAATTTAGAATCTCTTACACATAAAATCTCTAAGAATAAAGGGAATGAAATCTTTAAAAAAAATGAGGGAAAAAAGGAAACCTGTAAATGAAATGAAATTTACAAGGTTAAAGTTTGTGGACAGGGGTGTTCCGTGCAGACACATTTTTCTAAGAGCTTCATCCATATAAATTTTCTTTTGATTTTTTTTTTGTTAAACTAAACAAATCACATCAGGATAAGAAAAAGGAAAAATTACAATGAATGCCAAGAATGACAGGTTGCCAATTCACAGATTTTTATAGAACAAAATGTATTCAAGAAATATGAAGCAAAGTTCCTGTTCTTCTATTTGTCTTGTTTATTCTATACTATAGAGTACTGAATTTATTATTCATCATAATGAATTGACTCAAACTTATGAATCTGCTGGAGCTTAATGGCACATATTTCTGTGCATTCTGAGTTTGAAATCATAAAGTTGCCACCAATATCCCCTGTTTTGCTTTACAGCATTCTCAACTGAATTTGAAAGAAAAATTTACTTTACAGCATTCTTCACCTCCTAAACATTTTTACCACCCCATCCACCTGTCATTACCATAAGGGTTTCTTCTAACCAGTAATTTAATTTCTGTTTCACACACTTGATCTTAGTGTTGAATATTTGGAGCATTGAAGTTGATTTTTTTTTTTCAGTTTTTGAAATTAATGTATGAATATATTTATAAATGAAGTTAAGGGTTGGATGATTATATTGGAATTGTATTGTGTTTTTTTATGTTTTGAAGTTTGATATGGATTTTGAGTTAAGGGCTGGGGATCAGGGGTTGAGTGATAATTTTTTAATGATTGTTAAATGTTTCTTAGGGGCAACATGTGTGGGTTTACATGCCTTCGGGCAATAGTAAATGTATTTACTTTTGTGTGCCCTGACCCTTGTGTAGTCTCCATTCATTTCATTTTCATTTTGTGTAATGTGTACAGTACAGTGTATCCTTTGTAATGTTCATTCTGGTTTTTGTTTCATGTTTGTAATGTTTATAATATGTATCCTATATTCTTTACCTGGTCGAATACATAAAAGTGATAATAATAATTGCTTGGATAATAAGTTACTGTACGATACATGATCTTGATGCCCTGCTGTTAATGACATGCACAACAAAATTAATGTATGATTTTCCCAAATGCAATTTCATGCCACTTAATTTTGGTGTGGTTCTCCTGAGAAGGCAAGAGAATAGAGGTGTCCTTCAGGTGGCAGAATCAAGTGTCTACAGACTGGCTTGTGTTATGAAGGTCCAACATGTAATAAGAGCTGTCCTGACAATATTTGGAAAGGGCATTCATGAGTAAGGCCTGCGTCCAGCGTACACCAAAGCATTTATTGAAGGCTTTGTAAACCTTTGAACATGCAGAACAAAGACCCAAGGTAGTTGCAAGAAAGGTCATGTTTATTTGTGTGTTTTTATGAGGTTGGGTTTAATAAGAAAGACATGATTGGACAGTTTTTTTCTCCATCCTTCTCCAGAGTCCTTCTATCCTCTTTTTTTCTTTGTTTCCCTTTTCTATACGATGGCATTATCTTTCTCTTCTTTCTCTTTTATGTCTACGTCTGTCTCTTATGTCTGTATCTCTTTGTTGTGATCCTTAAAGGTCATGTTTACCTTTAGGGAGGAGTAATCTAAAAAATGTTTAAGATATCACATTTTATGCATATGTGTAGGTCAGTTATATCACAAAACATCCTACCATATAAAAGTTTTGCAATAAAGCCTAAAATATACGGAGATATCACTATTTTTCTTAATAAACCATAACTAGAGATGGTTAAGTCAGGAAACATTTCTGTTATAACTATTGTTCTCATTTTGTATATTAAATGGTTATTAACATTGATTATACTGATTCAAATTTGTGCATTGGTTGTTTCTATCCCTAACTCTTATTTTAGAACATGCCTTTAAGTCACCCAGTTTCCTGTTGGATAGCTTGTATTTTCTTAATCCAAAAATATTTTGCTTGTATATCAATCTCCTTCACTTTGTTTTTATTTTTTCTGTGTCTTCCTTCACTCTTTTGTTATCTCTCTCTCTCTCTCTTTTGCCCCTTTCCTTTTGTTTCAGTTTTAAATTTCATTCACTGCTTTAATCCTTATTGTGCTGGTTTGCTGATTGGCACTGATATTTTGAAACAAATTGTCGATGAATAGAGATTATCTAATCCCTCTGGTCAAGTTTGGATAGATTAATAAATGCAGGTGTAAAAGCTTGGCAAATTAAGTTTCACGTTTCTTTATTTCATCAAAGCAAAGAAGATATCAAAAAACAAAAACAAAAACAAAAACAAACACATACATCAACATTAGAATACAATTACAAAAATATCAGATTAACAGTGTAAAAGGAAATGCTATGGTAGGCAGCAGCCAGAAAGGAAATGACCCTTATTTTCGGCTGACCCATACACGTTCATTAAATTTCTGTTACCAATGTGTTCGAAGCGAGTAAAACATAAGAACAGGACAAGACAAAGACAAAACAATCAACACACAATGGTAAATAACAAAATGATGTCGGATAACAGAAGGGATAAAAATTGATACTCTTAACTTAAATGAGTTTGGGTGAAATTATTGAGAAGAATCTTTTTATAACTAGATTTAAATATATTCAAAGAGTTAGCATTATGTATTACAAGGGGGAGACATTTCCACAGAGTAGAACCACTGTAAAGAATAGATTGTTGATTATGCAAAGAGCCTAAGTACATATATGGTCAACTTTCTTCTTTCTATAGTGCACCATAAAAATCTAATATCTCTACTTCCATCTTTTTTGTTCTTCTTTCCTCTTTCTGTTTCATTTGTGTAGAACTTTTAATTCTTTCTGTACTATATTATTAAATATTTCATCTTTTCTCTCACTCCTCTCTCGCCTGTTTTATTCCATCTCTGATGTTCTCTGTATCTTGTATTTTCTGTTGCATGCCGTATATCTCTTTCAAAATCTTTCCATTTCACTGTGCTTTCTCTCTCACTATTCCTATCAACTGCTTTTTAATCTTTAAATGTTGAGAAAAGAAACACAAATCAAAGAACAACAAAAATATGGTAATAAAGAATTATTTTTTCCTTGATTTTGTTGTCCTTTGATCTGTGTTTCTTTTTTCAACATTTTCTCATAAACTGTACTTTCTTGTGCAACCCCATACCTGTGCTACCCATACAGAAATATATGTTTAGCACACCTTTTCATATGGATCTCTTGCAGATGAGTTCACCCACGTACACTAAATGAAAGATGCTGGTGCATCATTTTCACCCGTTGAAGACGGGCTAATTTTGCTACAACACACATTTCCCATAGACACCTGCCTGAGTCTGAGTATACTCGGGACTCATCCTCAAAGGGTTAAAACATGCATTCACCACCCAGACATGTTTGTCTTGACTGTATGAAATTTCTTCTAACATGACATTTCGGCATCATCTATACTAACTCAGAGCTGTACTCCCTATGAGGTAATTTTGTGACTATGGTGCTGTAACTTTTACCTGATAGAATCTAACATGTATGACTCAGTGAAAAAAGTACAATAATGGATACCTTAGTGCAAAGTTACCTTTCTTCCTATTGCATTGCATTGCATATACACATACACACACACACACACACACACACACACACACACACACACACACACACACACACTGCAGGCGGGATTTAAATTCTTATTGGCTTTGCAGTAATTGCAAAGAGGAAGGCAGTTTTTTTTTTTTTATTGTATGATTGGTATGTCTCCTGTGCCAAAAATCTTTGACATTTATAGATGCATTCCTCAGGAAAATACACCCACGTGAGATTCGTTTCATGATTGTAAAAGTGGCAGCTTTGCTTAGAAGGTCTCGGGTTTGCTCATTTTGAAATCTTATTCTTTCATCACAATCATAATTGCATTGTGAGAGAGTGATACAATATTCATCTTTCTAGTCTTGCCCAATGAATAATGAAAGCATAAATACTTTACCTGGCACATTCAGAGACATTTTGGAGTGTGGTTGAATCATATCTTTTTGCCAAAGTGATCCAGCAGTATGTGAAGATGAGGCAAATGGAAAATTTCTGATGTGGTTCCTGTATCTGATTCTAAATATTAGCACTTTCTTTGCATTATTTTGACTCAGAATTCCTAGCAAGTTTCAAAAAGATTTCTGTCAGATTTATAAATGTTAAATTCATCAGTCACCTAAGGTCTGATTCCAGTAAACACAGCTAGTGTTTTCATGTCATAGAACATGCTGTATTAATTCCAGGGGTGAATCCAGGAATTCTGTAAGGGGGGGGGGGGGGGTGCAACTAATATTTGTGGTGCCACTTCCGGGTTTCATTCCATTTTTTTCTTTTTATTTCTTTTGTTTTTAATGAAAAATAAAGGGAGAGGGGTGTGTGCCGGTTGTGCCTCCCTCTGGATCCGCCACTGAATCCTGTTGTTTCAATAAGATCAATCATATATCACAATATTCTAATTTCAGTGGGAAGATTTAGCTCAATTTGAAAATAATTTTAGTTTACACTGTGCAATCATATTCATATGAAAGAAGATACATATCATCATCCAAGACAGATCAAGTCTGTGGATTTTTTTTGGGAGTTAACAATTTTAATGCATCATTCCTAATGTGCAACTTGATGTGCAACAATGATCCATGTCTTAATGTTATCTATTTTACTAGGCAAACAATAAATGAAATCAAATGCTAAAGAAAGCAATCAAATCAAACATATCAAATAAAGAGTAGTAGGCCTGATGACATTTATTATAACCTATGCGCTGTATAGAGTATACAAATACCACAAGTATAATGTATCATACTACCTTTCGGCAAATGTTCATGGTTGTAAATCAGTGTTTACTTCATCTCAACTTTGCAATTAAAGCTGCTAAAAACAGTGGAAATAATCAAATGTATATTTTTAAGCATAACTTCAAGAACATTTCTTGTTATAATACAAATGAGATATCACTGGAAAGGTTTTATTTCACTCTATCTCTTGATGGAATAGCTTACTTTAAAATGTTTAAAATGGTGCCTTATAGCCAGTTTTGCAATGAAATTCTTCAAATATGTAATGTAGTCTGATAGAAGATGTACTACAGTAATGAACATCATAATGAAGAGGGTGAATCATTGGTGTCTTTGTGAGGAGCCATAGAAACGCACCCGTGAAGGGCACCATACTCAATAAAACAGCTTGGTTGTCCCTGACACCAACAAGCCTTCTTTTGTTACTCGTTAGCAGCACGCTAATTAAATGAAATCATGGGCCTGATGTGGCTGTTTGTTATAGTCCCATTTTTTTTTTAATACCCAAAGTGCACGCCATCACTACACGCACCATCAAGTTTTATTATCAAACATGGTGTCATGGTATACAGAGCAAGGATTGAGGTAGGAGTCAATTTGGCGCCACATTTGTAGATTTACAGTCCTTACTTGACTTCGTAATCAAGCTGAAACTAACCAATTTTTGCATTTTCCCCTTTCTTTTATCCTGCGATATAATATTGCCAGCCTTCTTACATCTGAATAACCATGCTGTCTTTAGCTTGAGGTTAAGTTTGGTAGGATTACTAAATGCTGATTTTAAGCTCAAATGGCAAGTTAGGCTGAATTTCTTTGACATTTAAGGATTAATGCTGATCAAAGAATTTTTGACTTGTCTTCACAACACATTACTATCTTTTGAAAAGGCACAATGGGAATCAGTAGTTTTTTGTTTTTGTTTTGTTTTTTGTTCTTGTGCACATCAGGAAATCGGCACTAGTGCTTGGTGATGGAAGCATGTTGGCCTAGTTGACTACATGCATGTCTCATACATGAGGTTCTTGGTTCAAAACTCCTTTGAGACAAGCTGAGTCAGTGTAGCATACCATCTCTGGGCATTCTGCTATTAAAGGGGAATAAAACCCAAGTAGACATGTGGATGGAGTAAATGTAGCAATATTGATAGAACACAACAGTGAAAGTTTGACAAAAATCAGAATAATTTAAAAGTTATGAAGTTTTAAAGTTTGGTGAATCCACCACTGGATGAGAAGACAGATCCTGATGTTACATAATAAACAATAAGAAAATAACAAAATTCAACATTTTCTCCCTTTTCTAGTAGGGTGCCTACAGCAAAAGAGCACTAGACTTACCTGAGCTTTCAGAAAGCAGGGAGAATAATATTACATATGAAATATGTCAGTAACAAATAGAGGAAATGTGTACTTTTCCAATAAAATTATATTTTATGGAATTCTCTTTCTTTTCTTAATATTATTTTCCAATTCTGACATCATGATCTGTAATAGTCTTCTTATTATTTCAGTAATGCATGGTGGCACTGAATCTTGAAATTGTCCAATTTTCCTCAAACTTTCACTGATGTGTTCTACTATTGTTGCTACATTCACTTTAATTGACATGTATATTTGGGTTTCATTCCCCTTTAAGATTTGAAAACATATTTTGGCCCAGCTAGAACACAACAAACTGTCCTATAGAAGTCTATGAGGAAGTCAAATAAGTGATGTAAATATCCCACAGCATTTGAAGAGTTTGTTTGCAAAAACGGATAAGTCCATATTTGTCAAATGGAGATATTTGCGATTAAAGGTCAAGAAAAATAAAGGGAATAATAAGAAAATTTTTGCTTCTTTTGACCATAACTTTAGAAATATACCTTTATATGTAGTGACCAATATATCATTTAAAAGGTATTATTTTGTACTTTATGTCAGAGACCGTACTTCAAAATCTTCAAAAATGGACTTATCGGTTTTTGCAAACAAACTCTTCATTTCTTACCCAAAGTAGGTGGGTTGAATACACTGACTGCATGGAGCCAGACCAGATGAAGAATAAGAATGACAGCACATTAGAGTACCAGTCATTTTCAGTTTTGTGCCTTTCCATCATACTTTGGAACTCAAAAAGCTTTTTACATCATATCATTGCCCTTACCATTCACTAGAATCAAAATATGTGCAATAAAAGTGTGTTTTGAATTTTCACTCCCTTGTAGAATTTTATTTAAAGTGGGTAAGTATACCACTCATATGAACTAAATCTCTCTGAATTAACATTTGGTTTCTTACCAGGTACCCATTTAAACATGTGAACGATGAGTTATTCAGACTTGAAAACTACTAAGATATTTATTACTCACTGCAGGTATTATGGTGGGGCTTGAACCATTGACTTCTGCAATGTGCAATCCAGAAGATCACAACGATGATTTATCATCTGTTACTCCGTATCTTTTACGAGTACCATAGCATTAAAGGAGACCTCCGGATGATTTTCAAATTTTTACATTTGAACATATATAAATTAGTTATACTGGGTACAGAGTTTCAGGATTTATAATGATTGGGATGAAAAATAAGAATGTTTTCGAAGTTTATAACAAATTGCAATGAACAAGGATGATGACATGGCAGCCTCACCATAAGAATGCATAAGATGTGGCTCAAGGAAGCAGCACAAAAGAAGAAGGCATGCATAGATTACACACAGGTGAGCTTGCAAGCATGCGGTATTGTAATGGAATGACACTGCTACATTTCTGAGATATGTGAGGCTCCTATGTCATCATCTTTGTTCAGTGTAATTTGTTTAAGGTTTTTGAAAGTACTGTTTCTCTGCTCAAGAACCACAATAAATTCTACAAATCTATACATGAAGCTGTTGATTTATGTACTACATGATGTGAAATTATGAAAATCGTCCGGAATGCCCCTTTAATCACTGAATGAAAGATGGTGTCGTAAAATGTGCCGTCAAGTATGGGAGGATGAATAAAAAAAGATTAAAAAATGATTTATGATCCTGAGCACTCCAAGAGTTAACATCGGAAATGCTTTGAGAGGCTATCAGACCTGCACATGTTTAGATATTAGTGCTACCTGGGACTCCCTCTCAAAGACAAAGATGGCTTTTTTAACTCATTGACTCCTAGAATATATTTATATGATAGGGCTGACATAAATATGAGCATGCTTCATATAAACCTGGTGGTGTATGACTGATGAAAATTTTGAACTAGTAGAAAAGAGAAACCTTCTATTTTCACATAAGATTTGCATTAAGATAATCTCTAGATCCTGTGAGGTAAATGCACATTATCTGATCTTTGTTTTTCCTTTACTCTTCAATTTGGACATGCATACTTTGAAGTTTTTCCATGTAAATTGTACAGAGCTTCTCTTGACTGAGATAAAACAAGCAAAATATTTGTGTATCTTGGTTTATTCCATGTGAAATAGACCTTGAAATCAGGAAAGTCATTTATGGATATGCATGAAATATGTTACCTTTAACCCGTTGAGGACGAGTCCCGAGTATACTCGGGCAGGTGTCTATGAGAAATGTGTGTTGTAGCAAAATCAGTCCATCCTCAACTGGTTAAAATGAATCTATACATCATAGGTTAGTTTTGATAAAATATTGATTAAGTTTTCTCCAAGTATGGCCTTGTTCGTTGTCATTCATTCTTATCTTGCTGTAAAGAAAGTACTGCAGAACACAACATTTTTGAGGCATGAAATTTTTATGAATTGGAGTTGACGGCCTTTTTTTGTGGCATGAAATTTTCGTGAGTTGCCTCTAACATTCAATGCGTACGTATATTGTAGACAATGAACTTTCACATGCATTTTAATTTTGTGAATCAATGCTCGTGAAATTTGCAAAACTAAAACGCATGCAAACATTCATTGTTTTACAGTAATTAGATTCAGATGCAAGTAAGAGGGGAGGTAATCATGACCGAACGTTTACCTTTTACTACATGTAAGGCGCAGATTATCAACACGAAACATTCAATTGTGATAATATGGACTTCTGTGCTTTGAGTAAGGCACAAATGAAAAGAAACATAAACAAGTGCATATCTTATATTTACCGAATATCCACTTGAGAATTGATTTTCCATTGAATCAAAATTGTCTTATTTGTTGAATTTTTTTTGTTTTTTGTTTTGTTTTTGCTTTGTATTATTGCCCCAGGCAGATTATTTGTAGAGAGCTCCATGGAACAGGTGCACATACTTACATTGGAACACCTAGGACCATTATCAATGCTGAAAAGTTTAATGGTCAGCACTCATTGACAGGTGTATATAGCACAGATCCTTAATGTGAAATCTGCCAACAGAATCATATCCAGTCTTATTAACCCTTCTTGGACAAACATCCCAATGTGCCATTGACATTGTCATGTGAACAGGTGGATGATGGTACTGACAGCATTTTGTGCTGTATGCACCATATATTCTCAATGGTTGCTTCTTCTTTTTTGTTAATATGGCAAAATGTGCATTGTTTCTTTTGTTTGTTATAATCCATGCACATATTTAAATTGTGTTCAGTGAACTGTCCTTATCGGTTGAATGAAAGTCAAATTGACACATGTACCACTTTGAATAATTTTTTAATGGAAATAGATAAACTATTGAATTTAATTGTTTCATTATTTCAGATGCTTAGCAAAATAACCTATGTTCCTAAGCATTTGATTTCCAACAAATTTGATATTAATTCAGTAAAATCAGAAAAGCCACAGTATTTATTGTCATTTGACAGTATTTTTCTTGGTTGTAACATTGTACTGATTCTGTGTTACTATGTGTATGTAAATGCTTTCTGTTGTTGTAAATGAAATAAAATGAAATGAAAGCATGATATGAGTATGATCTTCAAAGTAAGCAATCACTGACTATGCTTTTTAGCAAGGGATAATCTTTCTTGTATAGTTACTATGGTTTTCAGGAGTGATTTAACCATTTCTTGATTTTTTAAAGTCCTGATTCACAAAATATCATGTTTGCCATGTATACAGTGTGCAAAGTGCTACGTTCAGCAAGCTGCTTGAGTATAATGTTAGTGATATTTTGAGATAGTAGTTCTGAGAGCAAAAGGGTTTATTATGACTGCATGTGTTTGTATTATTCTTTGGCTTATGAAAGTCTGACCTGAAGATAATAAAAATGAAATCACTTTCTTCAATTCCTTCTTATTTGTCTAAGACTGTGAATAGCTACAATTCATGCATTCTCCCCCCCCCCCAAAAAAAAACAAACAAACAACAACCCAAAACCAACAACAACCCAACAACACCAAGGCATTCAATAATCCTCTTAAGTCAGCATGTTTTTATTGGCAGACTTGTATTCCATCACAGAAACATCTAGTAGCACTGATTCATTGATTCATTAGGTTGTTATGAAATTGTAGCTTCCAGTGCAATTTACATTTAAAAAGACTCTCAATATTGAACTTTTTACTACACACTAACTGTGATGGCCACCATTGATCTGACTTTTGAATTGATTTCAATGCAGCACCATGACATTTACGAGGCTAATTCAGTTATTAAGTTCTGTCAGAATGAATCTTATGCATAGCAGAAGTTGTTGCCTGCCCAACAAAAGAGCTGTTACATGAAATTTCAACCTGAAATTGAATTGTGGTTGTGACATATTTCTATTTTAGTGTTTTAAAAGCTCTTCATAATTATGATGTAATCATCTCTTTTTTGGGTGATTTTTTTTTTTTTAATATACACAAACCTTAGACCCTTCTGCTGAGCAAGCAGCAATGTTTGCTTGCATTAGGGGTTACAAAAGATATGGAAACTTATTCAAATATATAATCAAGTTATGAAGATGCATAATCATACGCGGATAGATTGTACGATGTGTCACTTACTGGTTATACCTGCGGTTGTAGAAAGTGGACACAATCACAGTTTTTGGATTCTCTGCTTGATCATTTATTCTCTTATTCTCTAACAACCTGTAGATGGAACCAATATTGATTGAAGTGCTGTTGTCGTGGCAACATGGAACTTTGCTTTTTACCTTCAGGATGTCAATATTGTATGAGTGAGGACTGTGTATCCAATTGTAATGGACGGGTGTGCTTTACCATTTTAACTGGTAGTTGTATGATATACATCATAATGAATGTTCTATGTAGACGTGTCTCCTACTACATTGTGCAACTAAAATTGAAAAAAAATATGAACAATGACAAAGTCATATATTCTTAAACTTCATATCTGACTATATTACTGATTTTTATGTATAGTATTTGTAAAGTGTAAGAATATGAAGTGTCTTTTATATACATTATATATTGTGAAACTAGAGACATGCATAAATTAAAATTTCCTTTCAGGATTTATTGCTGATTGGTTGACTTTGCATTCCCTTAAATTGAATAATGAAAAATCAGAGTTTTATTATTTGGTTCAGACATTCCTCTGGGCAAAATATGTATTTTTAGAAGTCAATCATGATTTCTGATACTCTCACAAAAGTCTCAGATTCTTGTCAGAATCTTGGCATTATGTTTGATTCATCTAATGTCCATGTCTTGTCAGATATCAAGAGTATGCAAATCTGTGGGGTTCCATCTGCTAAATCTGGGTTTTATCCGCAAGTACTTATAAACTCACCCTACTTTTTTTCACTAGTGCACATGCAAATATCATAGCACCTTGATTTTGTGAATGCCCTTTTGTATAACTTACCTAACATAAAATTGGTTCAACTCCAAAATTACAAAATACACCCACATCAATCCTATTTTGAAGTCATTACATCAATGACCAATCACACGGTGCATTACATTCAGAATTTTAGTGTCTGTTTTCAATTGTGTGTTCTGCCCCTGTATATAGTGCTTTATTAGTGAAGGTATAGGATGCTTTTCTATCACTATTGTCAGAAGACTCTGAGTTACTTGTGGTTCATGCATATAGCAAGTGGGGGGGGGGGGGGAGCTTTGCATGTGCTGCCGGGCCATTACTGTGGAATTCATTGCCAGAGTACCTTACATCAGAAATGAGTTATTGACAGATTCATGAGAATGAGTTGAAAACTGATTTGTTTCATAATGTTTGAGCTTTTCCCTTTTTTTTCTCGTAGATTTATTCTTTCATCTCCTAGTGCACCTTGAACATTTCATTTAATAGATTTGGACACATGACAATGACTACTGTAAAACATGATATTTTTGCGGCATGAAATTTTTGTGAATTGGAGCCGACGGCCTTTTGCGGGGCATAAAATTTTGGGAGTTGCCCATAACATTCAATGCATATAGTGTAGACAAGAACTTTCATGTGCATTTTAATTTTGTGAATCTTGGCTCTCGTGAAATTTGTGAAATTAAAATGCATGCAAACATTCCTCATTCTACAGTATACTCAAAGGCATATCACACACACACACACACACACACACACACACACACACACACACACATATATATATATATATATATATATATATATGACATTGAATAGGACACTAGAAGATATCATGCCTACCAGAGGGCAAAAATTGACAATATTTCATGAAATCATTTTGTCTGGTGTGTGATGATCACTATCTAGATCAAATGATTAACTGCATGTCAAAACTTTCATCCAGTTCTTCACCATTCAGTGATTGAAATCATGATCCGGTAGACGTTTGGCAGGTAATCAAATTAAGTGGTCCTGTATGCACGTAGGGTAGTGTCACTCAATTTAGTCTTGTAGTTAGTCTGTTCACATGGAAACTCTTCGGGATTTCCGATGTTATCGCCCAGTTTGCAGCGATGGCTTAGAGCAGGCTGTTCTTGCGATCTAATTGCTTCTGCTCAAGTGCACTTGAGACTACCCTTACGTCACTCTTATAACACTGGCCGCTTTTTTTTTATAATATTGAAGTGGTCTATGGGAAAAACATTCTTGGTATTACACCACATTTTACATGCTGTTTTAAAGGACAGAAATAAGAAAAATAAACTACTTGATACAAATAATCCATTTTGTATCTGTTTTGAGTTTGGTGCTGCCACTTTAGTTGGAGAATAAATTATGGAATTCTTATTTCTGATGTCAGCTCTGAACAAACTGTGTATGCATACCTAAACATTTATGCATACATTCATACATATGTATAAATAAACGTATAAACACATACATATTACATCTGTACTTTACTATAAATAATGTGTATTTCTATGTACTGTGGCTGTTGATAAACAACCATCTCTCATTGTAAACATGGACTGTTGATAGAACAAAAACATGTTCAGAGATTGCTTGTCTGTTGTTTGGGAAGAAGATGTGTGTTAATTCAAAGATACCATGAAGTTTGTGTCAGAGCAAGTTTGATTTTGTTTTTAAATTCAGAAAAATACAATTCTACCCCTGATTTTTCTCATATGATATGTATATGAATTGTGGAACAAGGAGTGGTAGTACAGGTCCAGAAATGTTGGGTGAAATTAACTGTTGTGGTAAGAAAAGGTCACTAGTTGACGTACCAGTCCAAGATATGCACCAGGGTCCTTTTACGTGCATGGTGCCCTTAGTGTGGATTGACAAACTGACCTACTAATTGAAATGGTTTTGTTTTGACCTCCATATCCGCCAGAATTTGATTGTTTGCAAACATGCAGAACCCTGTATCAGATGTCATTGACTTAAATTAGAATTCCCTTTTTCAACTTAATCAAGGCCAGGTGAAATGATTCCAGGACATCTGTAGCTAAAACTGCAACACCCACCCAAACAAAAAGTGTAATTCATTTCAACCCCAACCTATCCTTGTATATCTGTGACCATCATCAGTCAACTATGTCACCTCAAAGTATCCTCAGCGAACACTTTCTTTTTATTCTTCTTCCTCTCTCTCTTCCTCCTCCATTGCTGATGTGCAGACTGCCTACAACAATTTGCAGCGAATGTTGGGCCACAAGTGGGAGTTCATTCTTATGCAAGCACAGGAACAGCTCAGGTAGGTTTATTCAATTTCATGAAATTCTTCGGTCGAGATGTTTTCATTGCAACTGATTGACAAATTGCCCTATCTCGATGTAAATAAGCACCGAATTGATCACTGTTTTTAGTAGTAACCATGATAAAAAATCATGAGTGTATGTACTCGAGCAGGATTCAAACCTACTTCATGAATTTGAATAATTACGCTGTACCTGCTGCAATACTATAAGGATTAGAACCAACACTTGCTGTCGGGCGAAAGCTCGGTGGTCTAGTGGAGATGACGCCTGTCCGGTGATCAGGAGGTCGTAGGTTCGAATCCTGCTCGAGTATGTACGCCCATGATTTTTATCATGGCTACTACTAAAACACTGATTAATTCAGTTCTTATTTATGTCGATGTAGGGCAATTTGTCAATCAGGTAGGTTTACCGACATAAGCCATCCTGACAATATTGCATGCATTTGAGTTTACACATGGTTTACACCTTGGCACATATCATTGGCACTTATCATCTCTTGCCAATGTGGGAAGCAGTGGTAATGTTTTGGAGAATGCTGGCCAATATGGTCAATACGTGAAATGTGTGACACAATGATCAACATGTTCAAAATTTTGGCACAACTGAATTCAGATGGGCATGCACAACTTTGGTGAGCCCTCTGTGAACAACAACAATAATAATAATACATTACATTTGTAATGTGCTTAATACAATGTTTCTAAGCGCACAGGGAAGAGACGAAAGGAAAGATGAAAAATGAGGGAAAGCAGACAGGTCAAAACATAAGTAAGAATAACATGACATGATAAATCAATGTGTACCAGTAAATAAACACATACAATAATTGGGTTACTTAGGGAAGGAATCAGTATGGGAAAAGATGAGTTTTAAGAAGTGCCTTAAATGATTCTACTGATGGGGGTTGTCGTATATGAATGGGTAGATTGTTCCAAAGCTTAGGTGCAATAACCGCGAATGAGCATTCTCCATACTGTGTCCTAGTGCGAGGTCCGGGTATAACAGTTGAAGATGGGCAGTAACATGGGAGCACAGACGTCTAGATGCAGGAGAAGTTGATGAGGATCGGAGAGAGATTAGGTTCTGTAGGTATGAAGGGGCTTGGTTATGGATAGCTTTGTAGACAAGGAGGAGAACTTTGAAGATAACACGTTCCTTTATTGGCAACCAATGAAGTGACTGGATGATTGGGGTAATGTGTTCAGAATTCTTGGAACGTGTGAATGCGCATGCTAGCCATTTCATGCAGTGCATATGCCAGTGCATGTCAGAACCAGTTTTTGCAACCAAAAAATAACAAAAAAAGGGACCACTGCAAGTATGTTGTGGCAATACCGGGACATACCAGTGCTAAAAGCAATGTATAAGAATATCATAAATATGATGTAATAATGCGCAACCTGCAGATGGTGCATCATTTCATAACCTACTGGTAAATTTGACATGACCAAAAAATGGGCTATATGCCACTAGATAGCATGCACTGGCATGCCTTAATGCAGGGCAGGGCAAAAGGCACTTTCTATTTTTTTTTGAAGTCACAAAAAAATGAGGTGAAATATTAGTCACAGGTGGTCCGCTCAGCTCATCATGCCCAGGTGGCTTACATAAGGTCTTTTATCAAATCCCAAAGAATCTCTCTGTCAAACTGTAATTGATATGGCATCTATTACACCTGAAACACACAAAAAAACAAATAAAAAGAACTCTATTGATTTGTATACTTTCCTCTCTGCCATTGTTAGGTTGTTTGTTCAAGCAAACAGGCCATTTGCATAGAAATCAGGTCATTAACTTAGGCATATATTCCTCAAAAAGAAATCAGGTCACTGAACTGCCTTTTGCTAAATATTACATTTCACAATCAAATCAACTGACAACTGATATCTTACCCATGAAAAATTCAAAACTGAAGTCTAAAGGCTTTATTTTGCCCTGATTTTGCTACAAGTGTCACTTCTTGTGAAAGGCAACATTGATATTGAAAAGACATTAAACATATCGCAAACACATTGTTTATTTCTAGTGTGGTATGTACTTCAGAGAGCTGTACATGTACACATGCCTGCCATCTAGTATTTTTCCTTTCATTTGTATTCATCTTTTCATCCAAAAGAGTAAAATATCATTTTTAAACAAAAGTATACATTTCCTGAAATTCTGTGAAGCGTGTTTATATACTACAATTCTTCTGTTGGAACCAGAATATCTTGCTTATCTGTGAAATATATTTTTAGTGTGAATCATTTTCTTCATCTCGTATATGTTTGATCTGCAATGTATAGCAGCATTCTTTACAGTGGTTTTCTGTTGTAATGCTGTACCTATGCTATGATATGCATATTGAAAGCTCAGGTGGCTAATTACAAAGAGAAAACATAAGCATATCTTTTACGTAATTATGCAACTGTAATACGTTTCCAGGCTTGTAAAAATATATCAGGTGATATTACATGATGTCTTGTGATTCGCACAGCAAGCCTCGTGCAGGAGCGATGGTAGACTAGAAATTAAGGATAAGCATTGTTTAAATGAAATGGCATTCATACCAGGTAAATCAAGTGGCTGCACAGCTTTGAAGAGTGGTCACCAGAAAGGTCGCTATAGTGGCAAAAAGTGATGGCTTGATTAAAAAAAAAAAAAAAAATGCGTTGGCCGAACACAGTGGTCTATTCATCAAGATGATGAAAGGGAACAAATGACCAAATGACCAAATGACCACAACAAGGTTGATGCATATGTGTCTACAGAGCCCTGACAAGTGTCCATGCACGTGCTGGTCAAGGTTAATTGACATGTCCCTGCTGGTCATTTCATATCAGCATTAGATTACTCAGAAACCTTTAGGGACTGAGTCCTGTCACTTATAGCACACTCAAGACTCATCGACATATTTATCATTCCTTTGTTCAGGGTTTGACATAAACAGTTTTCTGCTCTGTTACAAAGAAAAATCATTAAAAAACCATCACAACATGAGAACAATGGATAGAATATTTGATTTGAAAAAGGGAATAGGTCGCTGCAATGTGGTCACTATTAAACAAACAACAAATTGCAGGGTGGGAAAACACAATGTAGGCAGGGGTGGATCCAGGAATTCTTTAGGGGGGGGGGGCACAACTAATATTACTGGTGTCACTTCCCGGTTTCATTTCATTTTTTTTCTTTTGTTTTTAATGAAAGATAAAGGGGGGGGGGGTGTGCGCCGGTTGTGTCCCCTTCTGGATCCGCCACTGGTAGGATATGTTATATGGGCGTAAAAGTACACATCATGATATAGACTTGACATGAGAGTATTGAAGAAATGTAGACCAGTAAAAGATTGAAAAGGAATTCTCCAGTTGATGCAACCCTGTGTGTGAAGTAAGGGAACACAACCAGGGATATTTTTGACTCTTCCTTCAACTTTGCAGAGGGATAATAACTCACATAAAAGCCCATACCATGTGTATGGTCTGTACTACTTGTGTTGTGAATTGGTAAGGCTGTAAAGGACATAAAATACTTGGTGCAAGATTTATTCAATAATGTCAATTATGACTTCGCAGCGATAATGAGATGTTTTGGGTTCTGGAGGTGTTCTCTTTTTTATTTCCATGCATACACCTGCTGTAAATTTGCAAATTGATTCCCTTATCATTTACTACTTTCTCAAACAAAAATGAACACAAAAACAAACACAAAGCTGATCACATTTTAAAAACTAAAACCACGGTTCTAAAGTTTCATTTTTGTTTTTTTTTACATGCTAGAGGACTTCACAGATAGTTTTAGGATATTAACCCTTTGAGCATGGGCTGATTTTGCTACAACATGCATTTACTGTAGATACCTGCCTGAGTATACCGAGGACTAGAGTAACTGCGGCAGTAAGCGGCCGTGCAGCCGTTCGCGGCAGGTACAACATACACGGTAATATATCGCTAAACACAGCATTGCACTGTTACATGCACACTACACATATACTAACACACTAGCAATCAACAAAAACCAACCGATAAAATGGGCACGATCTCTGACGAAAGTGAAATTTTCTTACCTAAATGACAACATATCGCATCCAAAATAAAAATTTCGATACTTCTTAACATAACAATTAAGAAATAATGGTCCAAGAAACTTGATTTCTGGTTGTTTTCCCGATGCTCATGGATTTTGAAAACATATCCTCACATGAAATAGAACTTTCGCGAGCCGATGTGGGCCGCCATTTTTGCTCGGAAAGTGGACGTTACCATCGAAAAATTCAGAAAAACACGAGAAAGACATCAACAACACCGCCAGAATTGCGATCTTGTTTGCGGCCAATGCATGTGCGCCCGCTATTTTCACATGCTTTCGCAATGGGTATTGGCGCTTACGCAATGTTCGCGAGACATGTGAAGGCGTTCAGCTAAAGATCGCGGAGCACGCGCGTATTGCATAGGGATTGTACATCGTGCCGCAAGCAGAAATACTACGCCGCATATCGCCCTTATCGGTGAAAATTGTGCCAGGTTTTGCCCTGGTAAATCATGAAAACTGCGTTGGTCAATGGTAAATTTCTTTTATGAAAACAATTGCATTATTGAATAATCTTGTCTATGATATATGAAATGGTTGAAAATAATTTGCCTGATTTGTCTACAAGTTGGAAAAACCCTAAACAATGCTTAAACTGCCGCAAACGGGATATTTTACTCTAGTCTTCAACGGGTTAAGAACTAAGCAGCCCAGTGTTTGCACTGACTATATATTTAACTAAACATAGAAATTAATGAGGAAATACAAGTCTGCATTATTTCTTGATGCTCTTATTTCTTTCTCTCACAGTTGTAATGCTATCATGTTTTAGACATTGTGTAGAGATGGTATGTGGAATTGTTTTTACAGGACAAGCTCTGAAGTTGCAATGCAATCTCAAATCCATTAGTTGATTGTCAAAAAGGTTGGTATGTATACATAGATCAATGTGCTTAGTGTGCCTTGCTTTTCCTTCCATTTACTTTAACTAGCTGCAAGGTAGGGATCGAAATACCAGCAACTTTTGATGTTCATTTCTCTCAAAAATGACGGCAGCAGAGTCCACAATGCTCGTACTATATTCAGATGGAATTGGAGGAGAAGGTAGAGGCTCTATTATGTCATTTTGTCCATCTCTCTCTTGCTCTTTTAGATCCATTTTGCCTCATACTGATCAAACAGACACCCAGCCCGAGTGCAAACAGACCGTGTTCTCCCCCAATTGTCACCCCGCCATCAGCTAGATGCTACGGGCTGCATTAAAGGGTGTTGTACAAATATTTGCCTGGCAATTTCTCATTTTCCCTCCCTTTTTCCTGCCAGTCTCCTTCCTTTGATCCTGACTTAACTCTGACCGTATCTCTCTGTCTCACCTTATCTCAGTCTGCTCTTTATTTCTTCAATGCTTCTAAACCATTTTCTCCCTCAATATTGCAGGTTAGCCAAGCACAGGAAGAAAGCGGACAGACTTGTCTTAGACTCGCAGGAACGAGCCTTTTGGCGTGTGCACTACCCTCCGGTGAGTGTATGCAGTCTTGGATGCAATGTCTAGTCACATGCACAAAGTAACTGCACCAGCATCATCTGCAATAGAAAAAAAAACAATAACTGCAGTAGTTATATATTAATTCATGGGAGCTTTTATTGTTATTTTAATGACAGAATGATGCAGTTAGATGATGACATTGGACATTGATTCACTTGCCCTCCCTGAAAAGCAAATCATTTTAATTTTGTGATGAAGTATGGACATAAAGATGGATATTTCATTTTACTTTTCAAGGGAATATAATTCCAAGGGCTTGCAAAGGGCCTGCCTAACCTAGCGGTCATCAAGAAATGACTCCTATTAATTGAAGATAACTGCCACCATATATTACAGCACCTCTTAACCATCTTTAACCCAAGGGCAACTTTGGCTCCTTTAGTCTTTATCTTTTGAGGTCCAGTTAAATCGAATATTTCTTTTTTCATTTTTGAGTAACATTGCAGCCCACAGGATGAGAAGCACTGATATGATAGACCTCATTAATTGTAATGTATTCATATGTTCATATACAGGAATATAAGTGTATATACTTATATAAAGGTACATAGTTATTTTGATATTTCTCTATATTTCCAAATCTTACAAAGGTTTCTTACATCAAATTCTTAATGGTGATATCTTTGTCTGGTAACAGAAGATTTGATGAGTTGCAGCCCAAGTAATGGTTTAAAACAATGATTTCTACCTCTGCTTTTACCGTTCATTTGACTTCAGATATCAATGTCAAAGGAATCATAGCTTGTTTTATCTCTGTTCATGAGACTGTGTTGGCATACTGTACTAAAGAGGTGTATCATACCGTATGTCCAAAAAAAAAAAAAAAAATACAGCAGGACCCTCCACAACAATAAGTCTAAAAATAGTGAATCAATCCACATACAATTTCAAGTAATGAAACTGTAACTTATTATCCACATCTCACAGAAAACCACATCCGATTTTCTTCAGTGGTCAAAGAGAAATAAGGATATGTGTAGAGCATGTCAGGAATCCCTTCTTTCCAAGTTCTGTCCAATGTGTTCAAACAATAATATGCAGTTCCAGGAGCATCCAAGTGCTAAACTTGGAAGAAACAGACCCATGACATGCTTTACAATGATCCACATCGGCTGTGACCACATAATTACATTGAATTGGGTTTTTCTGCAAAATATAGGTAAAAATGTTATATTTTTTGACCCTGAAATAGCATTCAGACAGTTTAATCATATTGGAAGTTATCTGGAAATCCCACTGTATTTCATTTATTTATTTATTTATTTATTTATTTATTTATTTATTTATTTATTTATTTATTTATTCATTCATTCATTCATTCATTCATTCATTCATTCATTCATTATTATTATTTTTCTTTGGGGGGGGGGCATACTGTAACGTATTTCTGTAACCATACAACTTGTACACGTACTGCAAACTGTGGCATCATGCATCTTATATTTGCTCTGATGATTTCACATTTAGGGAAATAATTTTGTAATGTCTCTCTCTCTCTCTCTCTCTGCTACAAAGAAGCTAAACCAAATACCTTTTTAATGTAGAATAAAGGAAGACACAAGGCTAAACATCATCTGCTATTATTCTCCCTAAAGAGCAAAATTCCAAAAAATTGTCGAGGACAGAATTTCAGAGGTTTTATTTTGGTTAGGACTTCAGCAAATTGTTTCCTCAACATATCCTCCATCATCCGATTCATTATCTCAAAATGAGTTTCACTTTAATAAGCAATTGATTTAATGTGAGTGATGAAATTCACCACATATCACTATTTCTTTCAGTGAATTGAAGATGAATGCTCTCCACTATGCTGTATAAAGCTTGTGACTCATGTCAAAATTCTACTACAGCTTTTGCCTCCAGTATTCAGCATCTCCAACCCTTGTGTTTGCTTTAGATAACAGAATTAACTTTCAACAACTGATACCTGCTATTCATATAAATGACCATCAACCATAATTCATTCATTGGGATACGTTATACAAGGTCACTCTTTATCTGTTCTGACCATAGTTTTTTTTTTCTTCCAAAATGGCAACCATGACGTATTGTACTATCTAATCAAGAGAGAGAGAGAGAAAAAAAAAATAATGGCATCTTGCGTCATACATTAAAGGGATGGTATGGTATTGGTGGAGATGAGAAATGGGCTCTTAACTTTTTGCTAGATACCAGGAAACCACTTATGAAATAATACACAAAATACCATTCTAAGTGGCATTCAAAGTTTACAATGATGAAAATCAGTTTTGGAATGGTTTAGACATTCTAAAACAAAGTATAAAAACAAAACAGTTGTAATAAAAAGTGGGTCCCAGCTTTTATTAGGATTGCTCTGTTTCTGTCAAATAAATATTGAATTCCTCATGGAAGTACATGCTCTTTCATATTTTATGAGAAGTTTCTCATTATCTCACTGAAAAATGTCCCACACCTGAAGTTAGGTCTCAACTAATACTATGCAATCCCTTTAATATAAACTCATTTCATCACAGTGCATACGTCACTGTGAAAGTACACATAGTCTTCTTGAGTTTCAACTACATTAGATTAACTCCATATAACGCGACCCTCACTCTACTGTGTGTGCCAATAGGCACATCCGCTGGAGTGCTGTCCATATACTGTACATGCCATATATTTCGCAGGTCTAGATTTTTGCGAATTGGGAATTCCCTATGATTTCGCGAGTGGTTACATTCACGATCATGGAGTCCTGTACTGAACGGAGAAGTGTACACGCGTATGTCACATTCACATCGGGATCAAAGTCAATATTTTGCGTGTCTTTAATTTCGTGAATAGCACCTGACTCGCAAAATTCGCGAAAATTAGAACCTCGCGAAATATTTGGCGTATACAGTAACTGTAAAAACTGAAACAATGGCAGCGCTACCTAATTATGGTACCCAGTGCCGTATATGAAGAGAGTCTGGCCAACTCGGTTTTTGGCTTATGTGTTTTGAAGCCTGTGGTTGGTCAAAAGCTGGTCCCGTGATCTACAGGCGCCATGTCGTTACTGAAGTGCGCTCATACGCAGTGCCCATTGTTAACTACCCCTTATTTGGCTTGGTTATTTTGTTACGTCTGAGCGTAAAAGCTAACCCTGTAACGCGTAATACGCGCGGTAATGACATGGCGTCCAAATTAGCAGTTGGCCAGACTCTCTTTATATACGGCACTGATGGTATCGAAGCATTGACAACACTGTGCAGTACAGAGCCTGAGCTCTGTTTGATCTCTTATCTCCATATTATCAAAATGATTTTGGAGATTTCCTCAGCAGTTGTTACATGTTTGGAAAAGAAATATCTGTTTATAAGCTCTAAAATGCATTTCTATTGTAAAGTGACAACATTTTAGTCCTGCATAAAAAGGGTAAAATTAGATCAAGTATCACATATGCTCTGCCTGTGCCTATTTCACCGTAACTCCACATTACCGGAAGTATTACACAAGTCAACACCAAAAGCGTGACCCCACTTAAGCTCCATGTGTTGTGCATTAGCGCATGTAATGATCACCTCATACATATGCACGTAACATACCACAAGCATACGGACGTGACCCGAACGTTTACATTTATATGCAATGAGAGAATTGGTACATATGTCTAGATACTAATTGTCAATGAATTAAGAGAGACTACCTAATGCCTCTGAAACATATTGTACCACCATCGCCTTTCTGTTTAGACCGAGGCAAATTGTATAAGCTATTATTTTCGTGAATTTCGTTAGACGATAAATTTTACAACATGCAAAAATGTCACCATTATCTGCTAGGATAATAATGCACTTATGATAGCCTCAGTGTCAAAGTGTGAAAACAACATCTTCAGAAAATGTCTATGACCTCCTCATTTAATTGGGAAAATATCTGTGTGTGAAAATAACAGCTAATACAGTAACTTACCGTCATGTAGAGGAAAGTGTGACAAGTTAGAAATATGTGTCTGGGCGCATAAACGGTCAAACTGCAATAATTGTGATTTTGCTCTCATAATCGTTACTGTTGTAACGTGACACAATATGTACTCTGTTCTATAGCGCTTTGAGTATCTTATGGTAGAAAATGTGCGCTTTATAAGAGTCTCACTATTATTATTATCATCGGAATGGATACTGTATACGCCATATATTTTGCGAGCCTAAATTTTTGTGAACCAGGAATTCCCAACGATTTCGCGAGTGGTTAAATTCGCGATCGGGGAGTCTAGCTGTACTGAACGGAGAATTGTGTACACGTACGTCATGTTCACATCGGGATTGGAGTCAATATTTTTTGCATGTCTTTAATTTAGTGAATAGCACCTGACACGCAAAATTCGCAAAAAATAAAGACCTCACAAATATTTGAGGTATACAGTAGTTGATGTGACTTTGCCAAATCTGGACTGGTTAATGAAGTCATGATTGTAAAAATTATCAAAGTATTTTACTAATGATAGGTCCAATTCTGTTCAGAATTTGGGACCTACGCTTAACAAGCTCGCTTTTAAGTAGGTTCCATCATATTTCTTTAGCGTTATACATAGAACCAAACATATGATGATTGACCACTATGTTTTATATGTTTATATTAATTTACTGTGCATCCAAGCCAGATACTGTGATTCATTGTGTTTTATTATATTTAATGTACATTCCTTCATTGAGAAATATGAAAATAAATTGAATTGAATAACAATGTTTGTTTTCAAAATAATGATAATGATAATGAATGGTTAAATGTGTGGTGACAAAAATGATATAGTGAATTTATTGTGGGTATTATTGTTTTTTGAACATTGTTGTTTTTAAAAATGTTTTATAAAATGGGTTCAAGAATGTAGCCAATAGGAAGCGCTGAAATGAGACACACCTCCTTCCTTTACTTCAGTACAATTGCACTGCCTGTAATCCTATGGTAGATTGCCGATCGTCTGTGCGCGCGGCGGCTCCTTTAATGAATTGCATGCATACGCGTACGCGCTGTCAATCCTGTAAACAACTTCTAGTTCGGGCTGCCGGCCGGCCGGCCTGTCTTCCCTTGTGCATAACATATGTGGCGTACGTACGTATACTGTACTATACGTACACTTTGTACAGTACAGTAGACCAAGCGTTATGGGACCGGACGCATACATGGAGTCACTTTGAAGAGCAAATCCAACGATTTAGCAGGTTAATTCTCATGCCGTTTTCAGAGTATGTTGTCTAGTAGGCCTATATGAGGAGTCTATATCAAGTCTTTAAGGTAAAGGGTGCATATTCTATGTAAAATAAGTAAGTTTTCATGCGGATGTCCGGAAACCCAACCCCCCATTATACTTATACTGTATGTGCGGGACTTCTGCGAGTGCGACGTGCGTAAAAGTTTGGGACGAACATCTTCGGACGTCTTGACCCACAAAGGTACATGAAAAACACTGAAAAATGATGTTAGTTTTCGAATTTTTGACCCATTTTATAAAACAAATGATGCACAGGATTATTTCGTGGCGTTAGTGTAGGCGTAGCTCACTCTCGGGTATTTACAATGTAGTGCAACATGCACTCGGCTTCGCCTCGTGCATGTTTCACAATTGTAAATACCCTCGAGTGCACTACGCCTACACTAACGCACTCTATCCTGTGCATCATTTGTATAATAATCATCATGTTTCTAATCACTAGCATTTTTGTCATCATTTATGACAAGCATAGAGTGTAAGCAAAGCAAAGAAATACATCAATAAAAAGACTGCTTTCAAATTATATCACAGTTTATAGAGGGAATGATATGAGCTAGGAAAGGTGCAAACAGTGAGATACATGTATATATTTAGATATGTGTCTGAATGCATTTTGTCCTCATTTCCATGTTGTTGATCTGGGGCCCGTTTCATAAAACTTGTCATCAGTGACAACTGCCACATTTCTATGACAAATTTGCTCTCAGCCAATCAGATGCAAGGATTTCAGCAGCTTGTCACATCTATGACAACTTGTCACTGATGACAAGTTTTATGAAATGGGCCGCTGATTGGCTTTCAACATGCACCATACATGTAACATAAACATTTGATTTACCAAATTTCCTACTGGTGCTATTTCTCCATAAGCCCGGTCAAACTAATTGCCTTGAAACGGACATCAGGAGAACATGTAAGAGTTCGCAGCCGGTCCGAACAAAGAAGCCGTCCGCGGAAGAATCCCGGAAACAAGTAAGACTTTTTGTTTTGAATTTTTTTTCTTAAATACTATTACATTTCTTTGAGAAAAATATTCCAAAGATGTGAGTCTGTGTCCATTTGCCAGGTGCAGTGAAGTATTTGTAGCTTTTATTCTTCTTGATATGTCTCTTCAAGATGTCAACAAGTGTAGCAAATCCCAACTGTGATATTCTTCAACTATAGTGAAGTAATTGGCATTGCATACATTGTATTATTACAGAGTCATTAAATGTGTGGAATATGTTGTGTCTATCTACTGTAAAAGCGAAAAATTTCACGGTGATGACATTTTTGTGCATTTCGCGCAACCAGAACCTAGCGCAAAAATAAAAGCATGCAAAAATCTTCTTGCCCGGCCAAGCGTGAAAAATTAGTCGTGCGGAAATAACATTATCCACGTTTACAGTATCTATCTATCTATCTATCTATCTATCTATCTATCTGTTTATCTATGTATCTATCTATCTATTATCTATCTGTCTATCCATCTATCTATATGAAGTAGGGTAGTAAAGCATTTCAATGCTATTTATTCAAGCCAAATTTTCAATGCATACACTCATCTTCTTCAGGGTCAACATGAACAGATGAAAATAAACAAGATGACTCTATTCTGTACATACACAAGTGGTAGTCATAGGGATGTTTCTGGTAACGTTCGTGTGGTATCTAAGTAGAGGCATTGTGCACGTCTTATTAGCATGCGCACTTGCAGTTGTGGTCAATTTGTATGATAGATAGATAGATAGATAAATGGTATTTTATTGCAGTATTCATGTCTCGCAGTCATACGACTGAATTGCACATAGACAGCAAGTATTCATATTAAAAAAAAAAAAACGTAAAATACCGACATTAAGAAACAAGGTCATACGACAGGACATGTATACCTACAAACTGAGCAAGCCGTAAACATAACATCATAACAAAAACACAGATGATCAGGGTTCGGTATTCACACACTCTCTTTCGACACCTGCCTCACACACTATCACACTCACTTTCACCCTTTGTCACTTTCACTCGCTCTTTCTCTCATGTTTTTGCATACCCACCACACTACACTCACACAATATATTAGTACATTAACAGACCTGCTGGTTTCCGATTCTCTTTACACCCCAGTGATCACTTATGTACACCTGATCATCAAAGCCAATACTGATCAATGAGATTCTTCCCGGGAGATATTGTAACAAATTTGCCTCTTTGTTATTACTGAGTGTTTTCACCCACTCAATCGGGATACTCGCCAAAGTATATGGCTGGCAGGCACCTCAGCTCATCGCTCACTCATTCATGGTCACCTCACAGTCACACCCTCGCCTCGCTCATCAGAGCAACCACCAACAATGCACCCACTACATGCACTTATTATGTAGGCCAAGACATCACAAAATGAGTCAACAGTCAGGGTACATACTGTTCCGATGTGTTTAATCACGGAGGATCAACTCCAATACAGCTGCAGTGTATGTCGATTCAAGTACAGAGCATAGCAAGAGAGAAGTACAGTAAACAGCCAAAACAGCCAAAACAGCACCGTGGCAGGATCAGGGAGGTGAGACAACTCACCTCCCTGCACCTCCTTGGCAGGATTCAGTCTTCACCCCACTGCAATCCCCGGACAAACTCATCTACAACTGACTGACTGCCGACTGCCAAGTGGCAAGAAAAGTGCACATCACTAAACTTTATACTGACCTGACACTGGGTCAGGCACACACACACTCATGACCCGTGTACTTTAACACATGACCTATGACTACAGTACAGTACATACTCCAGTGCACACTCCAGTGCACAACCCTGGACTGATCCATTACAGTGAGAGGGGTGCTCTAGGCAATTTTGTGACACAACCCTCTACCAAGATTGAAACGTCCCAGTTTCAAATTATCTGAAAACGCCACAAAATTCACAGAACGCTATTTTTGTTCAAAGAAAACAAAACGAAACTATTTACAAACTCTGAGGTACGACTGACCAACACACGTATGGCAATTAAGGCATCAAGTATAACATACAAAAATATACCTTCTCACGTAGCATATACAGTAGCGTATCGAAAATATTTCTTGTCACACACTAATGTTTGGCAAAAAATTGTCTAGCACTGAAAGAGGTATCAAAACTTTAAAATGCGAATGGCACTTCCATACTTTGCATCTTGAAACACCCTGTATCACTTGGCGCAAAAATATAGGAATGTGAATACAAGTATAAAACTTTCTTCATAAAAGTCACGTTTACACCTGAGGAACTTGCAGCAATTAAACTCCAGATGTCGTCATACATGTAATACAAAACAAAATCATTTTTCGTTCATGGTAACATCACATAACTGTCAAATCGTTCTGGTAGAGAAAGACAACAGAGAAAGTGAGCAGAAATAGTTGAAGAGATGGGGAAATGTGAGGCAGAACCTGTACGCATAATCGAAAAGGAAAAAGCAAAAGTGACAGGCGATAGAGAAGGAAAGTAGAGAATGGTAAGTTAAGACATAACATGACAATTTCAAACTTCCAGCAATTACTAGAAAACAAGATGTTTACACGGTATGTACACAAATCTTTCCGAAGTCCAACAACACAAACTTCAGACAAAAATCACAAATATGTACCATAAAATCAAGTACTTGCCCAGGAAGCGCGGACAAGATTTTCCAACAGTGTTATCAACAAACAGACTTAACCATAATAAACATACACCTGGCATGTAAAAAGCTAAGATTAAATCCGGTTCTGTTTGTTTCTCTTAAAACATACATGTAACATAAACTTTTTTTTTTTTATGCACCTGTTCATATACATGTCAGCCATACTTACTCCTTTGGCAAACCTGCTTTGGCATAAGTTTTGTACACAACAGACAAAAAAAGTGTACCTTTATGTGTACAATAATACATGAACACATAGTTAGAAGAGAGTGAAAGTCTGTATAAAAACACATATATACTTAAGCGTGAACACAAAAATACTAAGGCAGTTATCATTTCCATTCGATCTGTGTGCTTCGTAGATGTAAACACAAATTTATATGATCAGCAAACTATTTCTTTGTTACTGCAAAGAGAACTCATACAAACCGAACTTTTCGTAAAGTTTTCCTTTACCATGTGTCAAAAAAAAAAACTAAGGCATAACAAAAGCATTACTTAACAAAACAGAAATGTTTTGAATACTGGTGTACCATATTTACAATACTTACAACATTTCAACCTTATCAATGCATATAACCTGTAACAGAAAAGATACAGAGAGGGAGAGAGGAAGAGATGGGGAGAGAGAGAGCAAGCAAGAGAGAGAGAGAGAAGAGGAGAATAGGTAAGGTTAGAAACAGGTTAACAAAAGAAATAAATGTTCTTAAAACATAGATACATGCATACATACAAACAAAACCATGCATTAACCATTACTTCCTCGACAAAGCGTGATTACACTCCACACTGTTATCCCAGTCCTTAGGAACCTTTACAGTGTAAGTTATTGTCGAATCGAACTGTCGGATGATGCGTCCGTCGTAATAATACCGGATGGTCTTCTTCTCAACCGCACTGGCAAGAAGGGTGGTAGGCGCAATCGGGGTGGGGGTGTGTCTTCCTCATCTGTGTCGTTGCCGCTAGCCGACTGGTTATTCAAGCTTTGTAGTAGGAAAGCCAAAGTCTTTCCGCTGGGGCGAGATGTGGGCGTAGTCGTCTGCGACATTTTCTTCATCGTCTAGTGATGAAGTTGTCAGGTCAATAGGCATCCTCATCTGTCTCCCGAGCATCATCCATCTGAAGTCTTCATCTGCTAGTTGGGCGTCTCGTATGTGTGACAGTGTCAAGGCAGGTTGTGAAGTAATACCTCTGACGTTTCCATCTATGTCATCTTTTGGAGAGGTGACTTGGGACGTAGTCAGGAATTCAGTATCTACCTCTTCTACCTTTCTTCCACACTGTTTACACTGCATGCGTGATAGCCCATGTGCATTTGCATGTTTGCGACCTGGTCATGCTGGCTCAGATCATGTTCTTGATCTCCTCTGTCATGACCATGTAGCAGATGTGCCTTGCCCTCTTGCCCGGTGGAAATCTGTTTGGCTTGATGGGAAGAATGAGGCTTTGGATTAATCATCACTCTTGGCCTTCTTGCTGAAAGTAGAAGAGACATAATTATCTGCAGACAACTGTGACTTAACTTGGTCCCTTGATCAGAGTGTGGCTTGTGAGATATACCCAAAGGTACCAATTCCTTCTTTGGGGGAGACTTGCTCCGCTCACCGAACTCACACCTTCCGATACTTGTACGCACCTCATCAGCTGTAATTCCTGGCTAGTAAAACCTAGCCTATATACTCAGCTAACATCTTTTTCAGCCCATATTGTTATCCATCCCTTGGACCAGCATGCACCTCGGCTACACGTAGGCATTGTTCTGGAGTTTCAATGGCAATACAACATGCCTCCACAGAGATTTCCTTTACTCTGCCTCCCAATGTCTACTCATGCAATACGCCCTTATGCACTTCCAGCTGTTCCCGCCGGGACCAATATGTCTTGGCTGACATCAACACGTGCGAAATGCCCGACCACTCTGGTCACATCTGATTGTCTTCCTTGGCTTCTACAAGCCACTCCTCCATGTCATCTTCTACCTGAACATCTCTTTAGCACTTGTATCTGGCCACCACAGAGAAAATTTGGCTGCTATACCCCTGACCATCTGCCTCCTCACCTTTACTCGGTGATATAAGACTGTCAGTATCTCTAGTATGCTTTACCATTTACTCTTGGCCGCTCTGTCTCTGGTGTTAACTGGATAGCTTATCCAAATTGCCATGTTCTTCCCAGGTCAAAATTGCATTCTAATGTTATACTCAGCTATGTTGCATTTATTTCAGGATTCTTGTCGTTTCCTTGTAAGGTCTTTCCTCAAATCTTCCATAATAAGAAGTGATTACTCGGCAGTCTTACCAACTCACTGTATGAGTCATGCTGCACACGAAGGGTGTCATATACTACATGCCGGCTCTCAGTGCCCTTCCTTGAAGACTTGCTGTCAGAAATGTTGCTGCTTGGAAGTCATTCCAGCCGTGAA
The DNA here is from genome assembly GCA_033980235.1 of Diadema setosum. Taxonomy (NCBI): domain Eukaryota; kingdom Metazoa; phylum Echinodermata; class Echinoidea; order Diadematoida; family Diadematidae; genus Diadema; species Diadema setosum. The sequence goes on from CM067064.1 coordinate 42,055,176, forward strand.
CTTCGATACAAGCCTCAAAGTGCTGCTTGTACTCGTTCCATGATGATTCACCATTGTATCTATCTGGTACTAGCAATGGTCTCTGATGCACTCCTGGGTATGGTGTGTGGGGTAGAGGTATGCCGACATCACTGACATGGTATCCACGTGCTTGCCCATAACCCACTGGAGATGATTGGTTGCTCTGTCTCTGCATTGGGGTGTGTTCTGCTGTATTGCTAGCTGGCATGTTCCTGTTTCCTGGAATCAGGGGCTCTTCATTCACTGTGTTTGCCACTATCGGTGTCGACATGCCAAATGTCATGCTCGGCCTTGGGTGTGTTGCAAAATTTGGTCCCTGATTTATTGGTGTCTGGGTTGGTGGTTCCATCGACATGTAACCTGTCTCATTCACCTGCTTACGCTGAGGCAACTTGAATCTAATTTCAGCATCAACTTCACGAAATTTCTGTGGAAATTCCTTTGCTCGAGTTGGAGTTTCTCTTGTGCAGAGATTTGCCTGAGAGTTACTAGCATCCTCTTGTCGTTCCATTCTTGGATCTTCTACTTGAGCCATTTCCCACTCGAGTAGTTCCCTGTCCATCCTAGAACGGCTAAGTGCCTCTCTCAGTTTCGCAATCTCTCTCTCTACCTCCAGTACCCTTTCTTCAGGACTTTCCATTTTCGTTGTTTCCAGAGTCAGTCTTTATTTCAACCCAAAACCAGCGGATCGTCAGAATTTTGAGATAATTCGTCAGAAACTATTACATGCGGAAACAGCCATAAATCCAGATGAAATGCATCAATGTCTGAGCTTATCACAGTTCTCTGAATTCGTTATGGTTTTATTTCCAGACTCAACACAAACAACACTTTCTCATGTGTTCATCGTCATTGAGCCAGTTTTTTTTTTCTGTGTATCAGTAAACTGATCTGATATCTCTGCAGATATAACCCAATACAGGCTACCATTCCCTTTGAATTACTCAGTACCACCTGAAGTACTACAACGTATTCAGTACATGCTCACGACTCACATAGGCCTACGAGCATGGTGCACTCACGAACGAACTTGCGAGAAAGTCCAACTCGCGAGCAGGTTGTACTCACGAGCACACTATTTACTCATAACTCATGAGCAACACTAACTCATGAGCAACACTATCTCATGAGCAACACTATCTCATGAGCAACACTATTACTAACTCATGAGCAACACTAACTCACTGACACGAGCATATGCTATGCTTTACGTGTACTTGTCAGGTACATGCTTACGGGTCACACTTGCTTGTGAATTTTATATAGCATTCAGTGTGTGAGCTATTTCTGGGTGCATCAGTTCTGAGCACCTGCTTTTCACTATACCTTAGTGCAACTCATTGTTATACAGCCTGTATCACATCATGATATGCATTGATTGAAGGCTTTCAATTACGTTTCAACTTCACTTCTGAGCAACTAGTTCTAGTGCTTCATATCTGAGTTGAAAATTATGTTTCAACATCACCTCTGAGCAACTATTGCTTCATATCTGAGTTGAAATATGCCCGCTCTTATTGCGAGGATAGACTCATGAGTGAGAGCGACTCAAATGCCGGCCAGATCCCACCGCTGCCACCATTTGTAACAAATTTGCCTCTTTGTTATTACTGAGTGTTTTCACCCACTCAATCGGGATACTCGCCAAAGTATATGGCTGGCAGGCACCTCAGCTCATCGCTCACTCATTCATGGTCACCTCACAGTCACACCCTCGCCTCGCTCATCAGAGCAACCACCAACAATGCACCCACTACATGCACTTATTATGTAGGCCAAGACATCACAAAATGAGTCAACAGTCAGGGTACATACTGTTCCGATGTGTTTAATCACGGAGGATCAACTCCAATACAGCTGCAGTGTATGTCGATTCAAGTACAGAGCATAGCAAGAGAGAAGTACAGTAAACAGCCAAAACAGCCAAAACAGCACCGTGGCAGGATCAGGGAGGTGAGACAACTCACCTCCCTGCACCTCCTTGGCAGGATTCAGTCTTCACCCCACTGCAATCCCCGGACAAACTCATCTACAACTGACTGACTGCCGACTGCCAAGTGGCAAGAAAAGTGCACATCACTAAACTTTATACTGACCTGACACTGGGTCAGGCACACACACACTCATGACCCGTGTACTTTAACACATGACCTATGACTACAGTACAGTACATACTCCAGTGCACACTCCATCCAGTGCACAACCCTGGACTGATCCATTACAGTGAGAGGGGTGCTCTAGGCAATTTTGTGACAATATGCACAATGTATACTTATTAAAATATATTGCACTGAATTAATTACGTGGGATTCTAAAATGTACAATGTTTATTATATTTCCACCCCCAAAAAAGGGTGGAAAACAGCAAAACATGCTCCAAACAATGAATTGGTGTAGTTGAGTAGAGATAAATAGAAGAATAAGGAAAGAGGGGCATGGGTGGGAAGGAGAGATAGGGCGGAAGAAACAGAGAGGATAAAAAAAGACGGTGTATAACAACAAAACGCCTTTTGAGTGGGATATATGCGTGAACCAAGGGAGGTCAAGAGAGGAATAGAAATCAAAATGTTGGCTGCAGCAAGTATTACGCAGTTCTGAGTGGTACGTGACACCTGTACATTGTGTATCATAACAAACACATCATCCAATAATTAAAATAACACGCACTAAATTAACGCTTTCATAAGTGTGAGCCACAGACTCTACACGCATACATTATACCTCTTTATACAAAATGTCATCATTGTGGTGTAAATAGGAAGGAATAAAAGGGATCAGATCAATGAAAATAAACTTTGATCAAAGTAACAACAAACTCATTATCCGAATACGACAAGCAACATAATATTGGGTAAACTACTTCTCCTTCTCGTAACACAAATATATACAGTTAAATGTAATTATTATTGCATTAAGAAAACATATTACAATCATACAGTACAAAAAGCACTGCTTAAAGCCGAATATGAGAGAAGCCGTAAAGGTCAAGAGAGAACGGGAAATAGGAGTATTGATTGTAATATACACACAACGGGAAATAGAAACATACCCATTGCAAATCAAAAGCTACGAAATGAAATGTCACATAAACCCCGCATCATTGAATATACAAAAACATATCATCGATGCAGTATACACATGTAGATAAAAGGGGGACAACCAGTCAATGGTCATAAAACTTGATCAAAATATCATTGGTTCGTCATCCAAATACATGTGCACCAAAAATTGTTTTGCGTGAGATTATTATACTTCTCTTGACAATGAATATGCTGTATAAAGTTAACCGTTATCAGTATCGTACAAAGAAAGCAATGATACGGTAAAACACAAAGGGCTGCATAAAATACCATCATGAGTAAAGGTACAACATTGATAACAATTTCCGAGCAATTTTAAGAAAGCTGGCAAAACAGTTATGCTCTCAATACAAAGAAACATTACAAGGAAATTATAATTGCCGATTAACATGATGGAAAACAAACCTAAGACCTGTATAACATCATTTGGAATTCAATAGTTTAGTCATGAATGGTACTGGGCTATTTTTGTAATGGTTGATGCGGCACCTAGGTTCTTTGTACAGCTTTGTATGTCTTGAAGATCTTGCACAATCGTTTTCCATGAACCAGTTTTTACCAATTTCTAGTTTAGTGGAAGACTTGGCAAAGGAGAGGCAGAGTTTGACACGCCTTGAGGCCAAGTCCTGGATCCCCGCTAGCTCGAGTGAAGTGCAATAGGAACTTCCAGGGAAGATAATTCTCAGTGATTATGACGTAATTAATAGCAATTAATGTCGCAACGACGTGGATATGTATAATTAACCAAGCAGATCATATATAAAACATGTAAGTCAAAGTATGTGTGTGTGTGTGTGTGTCATGCTGTTATTTCATTTGTATATCTTGTATCAATCCAAGAAGTTTGTTTTTTTTTCAGTTTGATTACGTTGAATATAATAGTATTCGTTTCATTGTGAAAACGACGTTGACATCAAAAGGAATTCTAATAAAAAAAAATATTTAAAAAAGAAAGTGTGTGTATTTGTGTGTGTAGATTTTTAACCATCTGGAAGGAAGATATAAGTCTCTGAACTAGATCTGGTAAATTTGTGAGATATTGAAAGACAGGGTTTAGTTGTGCGAGATGATATGATGTAGCTAGAGTACGTGGAAAAGATAATTATAGAAGAAGAGATGAGAATATGGGAATGCATACAGAGTTAGCTACTTCAGACACCTTCATGTAATATACTCTGTAAACCAAATGTTTTGTGGGGTTTTATTTTAGCGAATTTAGTGAGTTTGGTACTATTTACGAATTTAAAGGTAAAAACAGAAATCAACTCTGATGTGCATGCATGCATTTTTCCACTCAGAACTGTACTCCACAATCGGGAATTGCAAAATTGTTTGGAATCCTGACTTGCAAAAGATTAGACTCACTAAATGCAATGTATGTCCTATACAGTGGTAGAGCCTTGTCACCAAAAAGAAAAAGTGACTTATTATCTTCAAGCAAGTACATAGAAAGAAAAATGGTTGGATAAATCAGCATGCTGTGGAGACCCATTAACAATTTACAAGAGATTATGGGGAAGGTGTCTGATTCTAGACATTAAGAGAAATCACACTATTTTCTTTATCATGTGCAAATAATTCACAAAGGATCACCTAATGGCAGAAGTTTACTGTAAAATGGATCAGCCAGCTAAATTCAGGGATTATCTTCCCTCCCTACCCTATAGCCAAGATGTGTTCTATGCCCAGGCACATTTGCTGTTTATGCTATAGAATGCTAATCAGTCCATTACCTCAAATCCTTGCTTCCCAGGTACTTCTGAGTGTGGAGTTCAAATCTATCTATGACACATGTGATTTCATCAATCTTACATCTACTGACTTCATTCATCTGAGTGTACAGTTTGTGCGATATTGGCAAGTTAGCAGCTTTCAGAAATAGATGCATAATGTACATTTGTGTGCAGGTAGGACACATGTTTGGTGTGTGTGTGTGTGTGTGTATGTTTGTGATGCAGGGTTGCTACGCCGATTCATCCAGGTGCATGGTGTTTGCATAGGGTGAAGAATGAAGTTGTTTTGAAAGGATTGTGCTGTTTTTAAAATCATAGAGTTATGAAATGAGTGAAAAATTCTCCCACAGCCTTACATTCTTCTGATCAGTCCTTTTATTTCTTCTGACTCATTCTTATTTTTTGCTCTCTCTTTTTCTTCCCCTTTTTCAGTTTTTTCTCTATTTCTCTCTTTCTCCTGCATGCTTGCGCTCTTTCTCTTTCTATCTCTCTCAACTTTCTGTTACCATTTTATGTTAAGTTATTATAGGCCTGACCCTACGTGGCTTTCAGAGTTTTTTTTTTCTCCACTGCCCACGTGATGACCTCTTGCCTTGCACGTGATGACATTGTTACGAAAGCCTTTTGCTAGCCAACAGATTCCACTGCAGACTCTGTATGATTAATTTTGCATTATTCTGCTCACTGAAGGATAGATGCAATAGTGTGTTCTTAGTAAGAAATGTAAAGAGAGTGTAGTTTATTCCACAGAGAGAGAAAGAGAGAGAGAGAGAGAGAGAGAGAGAGAGAGCGAGAAAGTGAAGCGCTGCAGCATGGCGAGTGAAAATACTCTAAAACCAGCAATTTTTGTGTACATTTCAATTTTTGCAAGTTTCATAGCAGGCAAGAGTCGTGAAATTGAAATGCATTTGAAGGTTCTTGTTCGCAAAAAAAAAAAAAAAAATCGTGCTGCAAAAAAAGGTCATTGGCTCCAATTTGCAAAAATTTCATGCCACAAATATTCTTGCTTTACAGTAAAAGAAATGGAACAGTGTGAAAAGGAGTCAGTCTGAGAACAGAGTAAGAGAGAAAGAGATGCAGAAACATGGAAGAGATAAAAAAATGAATGGTTAAATGAAAGAGAAACAGAGTTATAGTGTACAGAATATAGACAACAGAAGAGAGAAATGTATGATATGCATTGACGAAAGAGATAATACTTCAGTAGAAAATTGAAGGATGGAGATGATTAATAAAGAGCTAACAAACAAAAGAAAAGCAAGAGAGATAGAAGAAAGGAAAGATAGATTGTGATAGTGAAAGTGAAAGAGAAAGAGAAGGGGAGAGAAATAGATTGAAAAAAGAAAGAAGAGTAAAACTTGGGAGAAAGAGAGAAGGGGAGATAAAGATAAAATGACTGTGATAGCATGTGTGTATGCTTGTAAGATTGTGCTATAATCATACTCGCTGGAATTTTAATCAAGCAGTGATTAAGTGTCAATCTGACCTTGCATAATTGTTGCAATTCCCTAAAAATTAATGAATTTATATTTTTTTAAGGCCCTGTATTGCTAAGCATAAGTCTGCATTTTGCTAGGAAGTACTTACAAAATGGCAAAATAAAATACAGTGTAATCATGTCTCATGCACACGCCTGTATTTTGAATTGAACAGTGGGGCCCAATGGTATTGAAGAATTGATATACATTTATTCATTTGGGTCTGCGTGATGCTAATGATTGGTTATGATTGCAACATTTGAGGGAGAAAAGTATGACATTTGATGAAAGCTTGTGTAACCATGGCGATGCTGATGATTGATGATGGAAGTGGCGGAATTAAAGGAGAATCAAAGGGGAGTGATACCAATTATAAATTTGGATTGAGGGAATGAAGTAATATTAGTAGAACACGTCAGTGAAGTTTGAGGAACATAATGTATAATCCGTTCAAAAGTTAAAGGGATGGTACAGTATTGGTGGAGATGAGAATTAGGCTTTTAACTTTTTGCATGATACCAAGAAAACACTTATGAAATAGTACAGAGCATACCATTTTAAGAGGAATTCAAAGTTTATTTGATGAAAATCGGGTGTGGAATGACTGAAACATAGCTGTGACATATATATGTTAGGGTAATGCTATCCCCCTGCTTTCTGAAAGAGGTAAGTCAGTTGCTCTTTCACTATGCTAGAAAATGAAAATATGTTGAATTCCCTTTACATTTCAAATACCATTGATAATTCATTTTGTTTTGTCTTCTCAAGGTCACCTTCCTGCAAAACCGCCTCTCCAAGATGACCATTAAGACGTCCAAGGCAATAGACATGTAAGTAGAAATATTTCTACTGGATAGATGACCAGCAGAGGACGGTATGATAATTTCATTGTAAATTTGTGCAAATATATTCATGGATTACCAGTATTGGCCTTTTTGAGGTCATATCAACCTTCTTAGCCCAAATCCTCAATAAATTATATCCAGTCGTTAACATTTCTGTCAGCAGGTCATAAGTGTAGCTAGAGACCAGAAAATATGATGCTAGATAGCATCTTCTCTGATCAGCTGTTGTAGTGCTCTGAGTAGTAAGGTAGGAAATGTAATGGTATGCCTAGGTGAAGTTATCAATTTTTTTTTTTTTTTTTTAAAGATGGTGCTGTTAATAGTCATACATGCCTCTTTATTAATGGGCTCCTAATTCTCTTGGTTACTCTTAGACTTTCCTTGTGACCAAAGGCATGTATTTGTTGGAAAAGAATTCATTTTGTCCATAAAGATGTAAGATTCCACAGGTGTACATTTTTTCACCTCAATTGATGTTATCGTGAGCTTTCCAGAATGACACACTGGCTCATGGCTGTATATCAGGATAATGGATGTCGCACATAACCTGCATGGTTTCACTTTTGACATTCATTGTGTTCAAATCTCTGTTAGAGCCTGTGACATGACACAGTTTAGTCTGAACTCTCCTGTGTTCGAAGAATGAGTGGGAACTAATATAGTAATTTTTGAATCGCAATGAAAAATGCATAAATTTTATCTCTGTTTGTCGCGTCATTCATTGAGCAAGGAGTAATTGAGTAACCATGGAAATTGAGTGGGATGTTTTTCAGGTCTTTCAGGGTAAAAGAACTGGGTACATTCAGTGTTTTATACTCTTCTGATCTGACTGTATCCCTGAAATGAAATAAAACCTCTGCCTCTCTGAACTCTCTTTCCAGTGATTGGGTATAAAATGGCCATGATGTAGTCTGGCAAACCTTGTTGGTATTAAATCTTTTCCTTTCAGTCTGGGCTTTCAAATCTTCCAGTGAGGCCACCTTTGATAGTTTACTCGGGTTGGAGGTGTTTTGATTTATTTAAAGCCACTAATTAACATTTGGAGAAGTGATGTTTGAATTATCACATTTGATGGTTTTATAGTTCAATTGTATCACAGAGCACCATACCATACAAAAATTGTGCAATAAAGCCACAAATATAAGGAGATATTACTAATTTTCTCAATAAACTGGCATGGTGATGGTTTTTTCTAGAAATGGTTTTCACCAAAACTGTTGTTCACATTTTGTATATTTAAAGGGAAGGTAAACCCAAAGAGCAATGTGGATTGAGTGAAAGCAGCAACATTAGTAGAACACATCAGTGAAAGTTTGAGAAAAATCGGACAATCGATGCAAAAGTTATGAATTTTTAAAGTTTTGGTGTTGGAACCGCTGGATGAGGAGACTACTAGAGGATATGACGTATGAGTGGACAACAATACAAAGAAAATATAAAGGATATTCAACAAAAATTCACTTTTCTAGAATTATGAAAGAGCAGTGGACCAACCGCTTTCAAAAAGCAGGGGGAATAATTGCTACCCTTAACATATGTCAATATCAAGTTGATGGAATTTGTAATTTTCATGAAAAATTGATTTTTGTAGTATTTTCTTTATATTTTCTTGATATTGTAGTCCACTCGTACGTCATAACCTCTAGTAGTCTCCTCATCCAGCGGTTCCAACATCAAAACTTTAAAAATTCATAACTTTTGCATCGATTGTCCGATTTTCTTCAAACTTTCACTGATGTGTTCTACTAATGTTGCTGCTTTCACTCAATCCACATTGTTCTTGGGGTTTATCTTCCCTTTAACAATACTTATCATTCATTAAAGTGATTAACATTTTCATGGTGGTTATTTATATCCCAAAGTCACATTTTAGAATTATTTTGAAGCACTAAAGTAATTGCTCTTTTTTTCTGTCTGCACATGTTGGCAAGGCGCTTTGAGCCAAGCATAGGGAGAGAAAATGTACATCTCTCATATGTTGATCCTTGCCTCAATCCGTGCTTAGCGTGTGGCTTATTTGCTTTTTTCTATATAAAAAAGGAAGTCATATTTTCTAACTTGCACTGTGAAGCCAGTCTCCCCATTTTTTTTTTTTTTTTTGTATGCACATCTATTTGTGGATGGGTCAGCCTACACTCAGGGATAGTCTCATATACTTTCCTGCTGTTTCATCTCGTATATTAATCATAATATCGTGCTTTTATCCATAGGTTCATATTTGACACTTGTGTCTGAGTGTAATGTGTACATTTGTGTATGCTTTTTGTTCTGTCTTGTGTTGGGAAAATGAATTGAATTGAATTGGATTTATTCTACTTATTTACTCTTTTCTCCTCATTTATTCCTCACTCGTCTTCCTGGCTTTAACTTTTTCTGCAGCCTTTTTTTTTTCATGCAGTCCTTTCTACTTTTCTTTGAAGTCCAACTGTGTATTATCAGTAGAGCTTGTTTTAACCCATTGAGGACAAGTCCCAAGTATACTCGGGCAGGTGTCAATGGGAAATGCATGTTGTAGCGAAATCAGTCCATCCTCAGCCGGTTACGTTCAGATTAGAACAACCCCTTTCTCTTCTTTGGGAAGTAGAAATCTTATAATCCATAGGATCATTGTAGTCTAATAGATGATACTGTAAACTGTGGAAGGGGAAATCCTGGTTCTAAATCCTGCATCTGGTGCCTACATGTACACTACAACGTACAAATTGTATGTCCCTCTTAGCACAGGTGTGAAGAAGCTTACCCGGGATTATAGTGGTGATGGAAATGGAAAAGCAAATCTACCACCAAAGAGGCTACCCTGGATAGAATGATTTCGTCATTATTTTCTGTTATTTATCCATCTTAGAACTCATCTTTTTCTCCATCTTTCTCTATATCTCTTTCTCCATCTTTCTTTGTATATATCTATTCCTCTATTGTCTTTTCTACATTTCTTTCTGTCAAGACCTTTATCAAATATGTAATGAGTTCTTCAAAAATGTTCGTTCTGTCCACAACATGATAAGGGGGTTCCAGTTTCCTCTATCTCTGTAGTACAGTAAACATTTTTATAATGAATTAACTTTAATAATATGTTTTTGTTTTCATATACTTCAAAATGTATTGAGTATATATGATTTTTTTTTTCAAAGTCATGCAGACTGGAATCTTATATAGCATACGTTGCAGTAGAGTATATCATACAAAAGTGGCCGTGCTATAGAAATGTACCTTACTGTTGTTATTATTATTATACAAAAAAATCCGATAAAGCATGTAGCTAACAGAAAATACCAAGTGAGAGTGGATTGTGTGAATTTGGCTTCATTCATTCAATTATTAATTACCCCAGAGCATTGTTAGTGCTCTGGTATCTTTAGTTATGGACACTGAGGGCAGCCTTCAATATGCAAATTGTGGATATTGAGCCTCAACTCCATCATTAACTTGCGATATCCTGTCAATAGTATGGTTTCTTTGTTGGCTTCTCTATTGACTTGGGTCAGTGCTGTATGTAAAGAGAGTCTGGCCAACTGCTAAAAATTGGACGCAATGTTGTTACTGCGTGTATTACGTGCTCTAAAGAGGCTTAGCATGTACGCTCAGACTTAACAATATGACCAAGCCAAATAAGGTGTAGTTACCAATGGGCACTGCATATGAGTGCACTTTGGTAACGAAATGGTTTCATGAAGATCATGGGACCCGTTTTGACCAATCACAGACTTCAAAACTCATGAGGCGAAAACAGGGTTGGCCAGACTCCCTTTATATGTGGCACTGACTTGTGTTATATCAATTTGTCTGGTTGCTCTGTAGAATCTAACATGGCTAGACTTATCTGTGTCAATCCTCTCTATTCTCTAATCTAGGCTTCTCCACTCGATATTGCTCCTAAACTGTACCTAATGTACTTAACCCATTGAGGATGGACTGATTTTGCTATAACTCGCAGTTCCCATAGACACCTGTCGGAGTATTTAAGGGACTTGTCCTCAACGGGTTAAGACTTGCTCTGTGCACACAAGCACATTCATTAACACACTACAGACATGTAAGGGTTAATACCACTTATGTGTATAAACCTCGACTAATAATGTAGACCTACAAAAAGTAGCAAAAACACATTCGCAAAAAAAAAAGAAATTTGTTAGTTTGTTTTATTTTTGCAAAGAATGATACAGACTTTCTCTTCTTCTTTTTCTTTTGCTATAAAGATATTGAAAATTGTATATTATCATCTGTATAGGACGTTTTAGCGGCGCATTAAAAACGCGTATTGTAGTCAACTCAATTTTTACCGTTCAATATCGGAGCATATTGAACGAATCGCATAGACCAACGTATTAATTCCCCATAGGCTACCGTTGTTACTTGCCGTTCAAGATCACACGATATTCAATTCTGTCTCGTTTATTGCGTGAGCGCTTGCTGAATGCGCAAATACTTGCTACTAGTGCGCGTCATTTTGTTACATTTTTCACAAGCGCGCAAACATCTTGCTAGTTGTTTGTTTCAATACGCAGTTTTAGGGGCTTCCCCTTTTCAGCGCTGGGATGGGACTGCCGAGTCAACTTCAAAGACGAGTAGAAGCCGGGTAATTTTGTGCAGTTCATGGTTGCTCTACTTGATTGTATAGATGATAATAATTATATTGGATGGCCTTGATTCATGGAATACCAGGGAATATTGCACTCGTTAGAGTCAATATTGCACTCATCTTCGATTCGTGCTAGGGTTATACTGTCTTCGATTCATGCAATATTGGCCCTAACTCGTGCAATATTCCCTGGTATCCCATTCATAGTCATCCAATATAATATAAATATCTGTCTCTACATAATATGTAACGACAAAGTGAAATCTCTCCCAAGATGTTAGGCTGCTAAGCCAAGGAATGCTGTTGTTTGACACACACACACACACACTCACACACACAAGCATAAAGTGTGGGAGCTACAGCCACCATCTCATTTTGCAGCCTATGACACACACAATCATTGCAAAGATGTTCACCGAGTGTTTACTTGTACGTGCCATATAACTATCTATTTTCTCCCTTGTATCTTTACTCCACTATGGTGAACATTTAGGTTAATGAAACAGTGTGAGCGGTTCGCTGAGCACGACCCATTCATCTCCGGGGCGCAGCCTAGCAACCCATGGATCAGTGATGACACCACCATGTGGACCCTCAACATCATGCTGTAAGGAAATCAATTTCATAATGAATAGTTGTCATGGCAGTTTGAAATTAATGTTCTTCTCATGAGAGTATCCTTTTTTTTTTTTGGCCACAAGTGGAGACACTGGAGAAAAAAAAAAATTATGGGAGCAGACAGATCTACACACTGTATCATATTTGCTTTGAAAATGGGCGTTCCCATTTAGAAGTGAATGTAAGACACGAGAGTATTGAGAGAATCTCTGCATACAAATATTACATTTTGACATATACCCTTCTCTTCAGTTGTGGAGGTTCTTCAAGATTAACATTCTCGCTCATGCGTAGATTATATTTCAAACTACCAGCAAATGAAGCTTCTTTCACTTTGTCAATGACATTCTAGATGTAGTTATAAAATGATTTTAGGTGAACCTTTCTTACAATCCCAAACCTCGGAGTCAGTGAGTTCCTGTTCAATGACAATAAATCTGCAAATTCTTGTTACCCATCTTGTTACACTTTTGGAAGTAAATCTATAAACCCATTTCAAATCAAATCAAATCAATTTTTATTCAATACTCTCTGTGCCGACCTGATAAAGATAAACTATCTTAGAGCATAAATGCAAATGTTATGATATCTTCAGTAGATGTGAACGCATATCTTTGGTAGATGTAAACACATCTCGAAATAGGTTACCATTGTGATGGTGGAATTTTGATCATTTTAGATTAGTAATGTGAATCCCCTCATTTGTAAATCTAATCATTCAATCACTAAATCAGCATGCAGATGATCAAATATTAAAAAAAAAATGATATCATACACTGCTGTCAGCTTCACATACTTGGCTGCTCTTAACTGGGATGGTTGGTCAGCATTTATCTTTTGTTCTTTGTAAGTCGCTGTGTTCACTTTGTCTTCAAGAAATTCAAGAGGTGAATCTTAACACAACCAATAGGTAATGGGAATGACTGCATTTACACTGCGATTGTGGTTTGCTGGTATATATATATATATACACACACACACACACGCAATTACCCACAAACTGACAAAATAGCACTTAAATAGAATCTGGTGTTCTCTGTCATGAGTTCAACCCAGTATCGCAATTTCTAGGCCCGTAGAAAGGCTTTGAGTGTGTGCCCCGCCAACCTTCTCTCACCCCTTTCATCCCCACAGAGTGGACACGCCCACTGAGAGGAGGGTGCGTAGGTGGGCCATCAGCTTCCGGGAGCTGGTGTCGGACGCCACGGGGAGGCACGAGTTTGAGAAGTTCCTCCAGAAAGAGTATAGTCAGGAGAACATCCGGTTCTGGTCGGCCTGTGAATCCCTCAAGTCTGCCCCCCAGTCCATGGTGCCGGAGATGGTGCATGAAATCTACAGGTCAGTGGCAGCATCGTTGATTGGTGGAGATCTGAAAAACATTGCAATAATGTAGATAAAGTGTTCTCTAGACACATTCAAAAGTTGTATTTACCTGTGACAGTTTCGATGATGGGCTGTCATCTTTCTCAAACAATGGCAAATTGGCAACTGATGATTTGGTGCCAATCAGCAATCACCTAGGTGTGCCATCCTGGTGATAGTGCCATCATTAATCATCAATTGCCAGTTAGCCATCTTTTGAGAAAGATGACAGCCCATCGTCGAAACTGTCACAGGTAAATACAACTTTTGGATATGTCTAGAGAACTCTTTATCTGTTTTTATCAACCATCCGTTTGAACTTATTTTTCAATTACGATAATGATATCATAAATGAAGATAGTCTGGCTCGATGTAGCTTCTGAGCTTTACTTTTCAATGATTTGTATATCCAACTCATGTAGGAAATATATGAATGAAACAAGTTTTCAAATGTGATCTAAAATTGCTAATTATTTTTAAATTGTTTGATATGATATGGAAGCCAGTTCAAGAGTAATAAGTCATGAAATATTGGAAGACGTACATCTCTCCTTGAATTATTCCAGGACATTCCTCGCCCCTGGTGCTCCGTGCGAGATCAACGTGGATGGACGGACGATGGAGCTGACCCAGCAGTCGCTAAGGAAACCCACCCGCTTTGCCTTTGAGGCAGCGCAGCAGCACATCTTCCTCCTGATGAAGAAGGACTCATATCAGCGTTTTCTCAAATCTGACACGTACAAAGGCCTGCTGGCACGGGCCATGCAGAATGGTACTAAGAGGAAGTGAGTAGGCCAGGCTTGGCACATCATAATTCTGTTGATCAAATCATGAATAATCCCACAAAATACTACCACTCTATGATGTTTAGCTCATGTAGAGATTTCACTCAAGCTCACACAAATATTTATCATATGACCCCTCCCATCCCATCAAACCTATCTGTAAGCTATCTAGCCAATGTTTATACAATTTTTGATGATTGGAGAAAACAGAGAAACTTAAGAAGATAGAGATGAATAGAGCATGTAAATATTCAATGAAGGTTAGCCTCTGCCTGGTTTGTTGTCAGTAATAAGAATCGTCAGTAATGCCGATGGAGAATAGAAGCTGTGGAGATACTGTAAAACCAGAAATGTTTGGCATGAAAATTTCACAGAAAGGAACCAACAGCCATTTTTTTTGATGGCATGAAATTTCCTTGACTTGCCACTGGCATTCAGTGCATTGTGCAGATAAAACTTTTTGCAGATAATTCTTTTTGCGTACATTTTACTTTCGCCAATCTTTTCTCCTCGCAAAATTTGCAAAAATATCTTGTTTGATAGTTGGCCATCACAAAAACATAGCGTACTTCATGATACAGTGATATAACATGTTTGATGATACGGTGGTTCCGACGGAAAAGAGAATCTTTGGGACCCTCATGGACGTCATGGGAATGACGAAATGATTTGAAATGTTAAAAGCGACATTGACAGAATCCTGTTTGGTTTGATTTTTATCAGTAAAAGTTTGATGATGCGTGCAATGACGTGATACAATAGGCACATTAGTGGATTGTACATGTATGTGAGGATGTATGAGGCTTTCACACAGAGTCGAGATAACATCTGAGATTGGTTTGAGCTAACATCCCATGGACTCATAAGGAGGATTGATTAGTTTTATATTTCAAGCAACTTTGTAATGACTTTACTATTGCTGTCCTTCTGCTTCTTCTTCCTCTCTGTCATTAATTTTACCCTTCAGCAACTCTCAACATGCTGTTATACATGGAGATTTCTCAATTGCTTCTTCCATCCATCCATCTGATCATATCTTCTCTTGATATATACCAGTACAACTGCCTATCTACCCATCTACGACTCTTGACATTTATATAAAACTATATCTACAACTCTTGACATTTATATATAACCCGAGTCTGGACTGAGCAATGTTGTGTGTAAACATACCGTCCCCTCTAGCAAGAGGCAAAACACTCTGTCCCTCGGATAGGACATAAAATGGAGGTCCCGTGTATGAGAGAGTCACAGCTCATGCATGTAAAAGATCCCGCTTCATTCATTCATCGCAAAGAGCAGGGTGTCTAACCCGGTGAAGTGGTCCCACCCCACATCCAACTGGACCCCATGGAAGACCAGCTTAGTGTAGCTGAATATGGGCTATCAAGGCATCTTCACAGATGGAAAATGAACAACAACAACAATAACAACAATATCATTGAATGGTTTATATATCAATTTATATATAAATGAATGTGAATCCATCTTACTGTGTGTTCTTTTCCTATCTGTACACCAACCTATACCTATCAGTACAAATGTGTCTCCGTCAATGGCAATATCTGTTTTTATCAAAGCATTTGATTATATGTGCATGTAAGTACTATATGTTAATGTAAATATATAGATAAACATTTCTGTGCATATTTATATATACATAACCATATGACAAGAGAAAGAGATGTTAATCACTCATTGCTTCATTTATCAGTATTGGAATTCACCTCTGTATCTCTGATACCTCATACACCATTTTATCAGTCTTTTCCTTTTCATCACATGTAATCTTAAAAAAAAGAAAGACCAAAATACCCCATATCTATCTGGATATTGAGACTAAAAGATATGATTATTATCCTTCCTGATATTTATTATTTTGTAGTTTTCAAGGAAAAGATGAAGTGTAGGATATCATTGGATCACTGTGATAATTAAACCATTCAATTTTTCTTTGGCAGTTACATGAATATTTCTTAAGCTTTTAAAATAAGATTTTGCAAGATTTAAAAGCTAGGATGATGGTTTTTGACCTGGGATTTAAAACAAACCCTTAACAGACATATATACTCTGTAAGTTGCCCTGTATTCTGTGTGGTTTCCTTCGAGTATTAAGTTTGTCCCCAGGGGTCCCTTTCATCTTGTTAACAAGAATGAAACAAACTGCAATGATAAGGAATTTTAAAAATAGGCATATTTGCAGTAGTTTGTGACAAGTGAACAGGATAATTCATACCTAAATGTATTTTTCTAAATCTGTGTGTTTGAAGATTTTTCACATTTGGTGGGCGGTTCTTGAGGTCAGCGAAGGTCACACCAGACATCAGCCCTCTGGGCTTTCACCGGCGGGGCAGCTTTGGGACAGACAACTCAGATTTGACAGGGGACAAGCCTGGCATCACTCATTCTCTCAGTGCAAGCAACTTACAGGACTTTGAATTGAACAACATGATGTGAGTAGAGTATACATATCAATCTTTTCATTCTATATTCTTGGCACTGCAGGTCGGGATGTACTGTATTACTGATTATACAACACCTAAAAATATTATAGCTGTCTGATTGGTTGATTGCTCATCACGTGATGCTCAGTTAAAAGTACCACCACAAGCTGTGGCTGTCAGCCATGCGATTTTCTTTCAGCAAAAATGGATAACGATGGTTTTCCATTGCATGGCCCTGATGTCACAATAAACAAATATTTGCTGCATGCACTCATGTGTGCTTGCAAGCGTGTACTTTTGTCACTCATTCTTGTAAACAACTTCAACCGATCAGTTTCGTGTACCGTGAACATATGGCTGACTTGTGCAACTATTCATTTGCCGTCATCATGAAAATGGTTGCCATTTCTGTGGTAAATTCAAGAATCTGTGTGGACTACATCTCTTGACGTTCGAGGTATTGTATAAAACAAATAGTGTATGGTCTTTACTCATACAGCGGAAGAAGATTTCGCAGTCAGTGAAAGATGAGGCGTGCTATTGAACTCAGCTTCGCCTCCTTGAATAGAGCACCTTTATCTTTCGCCTCGTGCAAAATCTTGTACCATTGCACTTGAGACCATTCACTATTTATATACAGTGGACTCCTGTTATAACAAGGTCCTTGGGACTGGCAGTTTTCTTTCGTTATAACGAAATTTCGTAATAACCGAACAAATCAACAATACAAAAGAGAGTGGATAATTTTGCGGCTTGAATTTTCATTTCGTTGTAACTGGAATTTCGTTATAACCATGTTCGTCATAACGGGAGTGCACTGTACTTTTGCTACATTTGTAGGTATCTGGGGCAAACCAGAGGGTATGGCACCCCTTGAATGAGGTGTGAGGCAGACCATTGTAAAGGGTTTGAACCATGTTTCTTGTGAGGAAGTGAAGGGTGGTATCTTTCACACATGGAACCTCCATTTCATGTCCTTTTCAAAGGACAGGTGCAAATCAGATACTGTATAAGCTGTTTTTCACGGGGGTTTAATTTTTGTGAGTTTTCGCAAATTGCTGTTGAACTGCAGTGAATCCACACAGGAAATTTGTCTTTTGGTGACTTTATAAGGCTTTGTTTGTGGGATGGGGATAGGAATACACATATTCTTGGTTCTTGAGAGTGTGGGAGGAACAGTGAGGAGGAAGTTCTTGAGAGTGTGGGAGGAACAGTGAGGAGGAAATGAAAAGAGAGATGAATCGAATCAAGTCCATTTTATTTATACAGCTGTTATTTTATCAGCAAGGCTGTGTTTTACATTGCGTAATGGATTATATACACAGTAAAATCGCAAACATAATATACAATCATATACAAGATTCAACATCTACTGAAGAAGTTTAAAAAGGGATTACAAAACAAGTAATTAAGAAATGCAAAAAATATTTACTTATATATAACACGTAAAATGATGTAAAGAAAACATTAGATTGATATACTTCATGATCTCTTTTGTGGAAATTTTGACATCATGAATGGTTCCTAAAATAAGAAGGAAGATTATTGGAAGTTTTACATGCAAGATAAGTTGGGCTGTTTCAAGTAAAATTAGAATGTGGCTTTGGCATCCCAATGTAAGTATTTTGTTTTGTAGTGAAAGATGATAAAATAAGAGATAGAGTTTGACAGAGTGTAGATATTTTGTACAAAGTAGTTTAATCTCTCTATGAATCTTAGAAGGACAATCAGCATTTTTATATCTAATATGACATTTTCTTTCCTTTAATTATGAAACCCATTTTAGGTTAAAAAACGGTGAAAATGGACACAAGGACGGAAACCCATACCCTCCAGTGAAGTCATCAAGGTAAGTGTGAATGTATTACAGGATGATGCGTTCTTTGAACATGTGGACTTAAAAGAAATTTTACTTTACCCTGACTGAATATTTTCTTATATGAAGCAAACTAATTTGGCTAAATTATAAGCTCAATGTTCTTGATTAATATCTCTCTTGGTTTGAATTTGCATTTATATTCTGTGCACCAAAAATTACTGTTTGATTTTGATAATTGTGAAATACTTTGCAATGCTAAATGTTCAAAATCTTTGTGCTTTGTTCAGTTGTTTGGTCTGAATAGTTCCTTGTGCTCTACATTCCATATGAAAGATGTCATATTAGATGAATCTGTCACCTAATTAGTCTTTTGTGTGTTTTGTATAATTGCTTTCTATTTTTGTATGTTTTCTGTATGTTTTCTCTTGAGAAATATAAAAATAATTTGAAATTGAAATGACATTGGCCAACCCCCCCCAAAAAAAAAGGTAATTCAACCAATTCCATTTTGTTCAGTATGTAATACAAACTGTAGGTCATATTTCTTCACTAGGAGAAGGTCTCAAGTATGGACTTATTTTGGAGATATTCATTGTTGCTGTTTTCCAGGTTTGCCTCACTGCAGCCAATGAACTCCAGTCAGCTGAAGCGGCACGGGTCACTAGGGGGCGTGGAACGTGCTGGCATTGGTCACAACGGTACCACCAGCAACGCCAAACGGATGTCAGAGACGCAGCTGGAGCTCTCGTTCCTCGGATACGGCAGCAAGGGGACGACGGTGAAGAAAAATCTTATTACACCGTGGGAAGAAGATACAAGCTGACACCTGAGTCAGGATGACACCGGAGTCAGGATGACCCGAGATGATGATGATGATGTTGATGGAGATGAAGAGAACTGACATTAAAAGACGACAAAAATGAAGATGTGCCTATATCCTATCTCTCTACGAAGATTCATACTCGTGCAATCGTTTGTGAAGAGATGCAGATCAAATGTTTCTTTCTTCTGCAAGTCATGTGCGTACGTCAATGGACAAATATGCAATGCATTACTTTTTAGTACTTGAAAACTGATGTAATATATGTTTCATGTAAGGTCTGGGAAAAGTCTTTGTAGAAAATGCATCATCTATATGAATTATCTGAAACATTGTTCAAATTATTTTATTTATTTTGTTAAAAAAAAAAAAAAACCTGCTTTGATTCTATGCCATTTCCTTTTCTTGAGTGTACAACTTGATGTCTAAATATAATAACACTAGATTTCCTCCAATGGCTTGATTGCTGCTAATATAAAGCATTAAGATGTGAACATCGTTTCAATTGTAAAATGAGAAATGGAGCTTTTTGAGCTCATAATGAATTGAGCAAGGTCATTGTAATTCTGATTAAAAATCTCTTTCCATTCAGTTATTCTTTTACATAACACAATTCATCTCCTTTCACGTTTTCATATGCAATTTGCAATGCAAACTATTCAAAATGCTTCAATTTATAGTAATGAATGCATCATGGATCCCTCTTTACTTTGTTATACTGAATTATACATACAGTCTACAGTGTGAAATTAAACAGCATGAGGGTCGAGGTCTGTACAATGTTTTGAGTGGAGCATGGGCAGATTTTGATGTTGTTATTGTTGGAAATTGCACTGTATTTGTATATGAAATAGCAAGTGAAAGTTCTGCTAAATTTCAGATTTCTTAATTTGTCTTGGTGTATCAATTCTCTTTGAATATTCACAATTTGGCAAGAATAAAAAACAGATGATATACTGATATAACTCATTGTGATATTCTAGTCGAATTTAGAAATATTGCAAACACTTGAAAGCCACTTACACATATATTCACGCTTCCCCGTCTTTACTCATGTATTAAGTTTTGACACAAAGCTGTATAATAATTCAACTAGACCAGGCTGAATCATCTCATATAAATTGAGTCTTTTATGAGGGATTTGTTTGAGGCCTTTCCCAAACATGGATTTTTGTAAGTGGCAACTTGCTTGGTGTGACAGTAGTCAAACCTTGGTTGTGAATCAAGTAAGCTACCATTCAGATTATACATCACCATGTACAGCGTACATCCGTGGTTATAATGTTATACTGTAAAATACTGTAAAATTGTTTACGCTCGGCCAAGTAAGATGAATTTTGCACAAGCTTTTAATTCCGTGGAATCATAGCGGTACGTATAACAAGCAAAGATATTTGTGTGCATTTACATTTGCCCTAGTTTCTGGTCACATGAAATGTGCAAAAAATATTTCTACCCCGGGGGAAATATTCACTTTTACAGTAGATGCACCACAATCTGTAGGCCTAATACTGTTGCTGTGTCTCAACTTGCCAAAGTTTTGTGAACTTCTTTCTGATTTTGTGCAAAGCTGGTGTGTTCAATTACCCCCATCTAACATTACTTCAATATGAGATAAGCTTTCAATCAAGATGTTGTCAAAAACAGGACATGTTCAATGTGATGGTTACTCCTTTCCAAATCCTTAATGAAAAAAAAAAAATCCGAGAAATATTATTTTTCATAATTTTCTTCAAGAATGAAGTCTCCAGAGATTGAAATTGGGCTTATTACTTGCATCAAAATTTTGCATATTGTGCACAAGTGATCAGTATTGCTGGCTGTTCTTTTCTCACTTCCTTTTGTGGAATCCTATGCTTATTTCTTCCTGCGCTGACTCTTCCTTGCTTGTTCCTGGTTTATTTCATTTGTATTTTGTCTCTGAAACCAGCGTAAATGTCAAAATGATTTAGAAATGAGTGATGATATAAAACAATTAATTTACTTTAAGAAAAATCTACTGAACAATGTTGCAGTTAGTTTGTAGAGATATTGGCAGTGATGGTTGAGTTGCTATGATTGTGGTTACCATAGTAATAGCTAAAATGCTCAGAGCGGATTGGTTGATTGCTTGCTGCTGTCATAGTAACTGTAATTATGGAATCAAATAATTATTACAAACTCCTAAATTGAACATGCTTGTACAGAGTATGCATTCTTACGTCATATCTTTAAAATAATTTATTCACCTAAAAATAATAGGTGGTTTTCACATGGACCAAATGCAATTTCAAATACAAGTCAAGTGGAATGAGTAGTGTTCATGTACGAAGAAAAACATGTCAACTCTGCCTTTTCTGTATCTTTACTGTCTGTTGTGTGTTTGAAAATATGATGCATACTAACAGGACAGAGCTTACAGCTTTGTCTGTTGTTGCTTGTTTTTACATGTGTAATTTTTGCCTTGTACACAAACATAAGACGTAAAAGAAAGCTGCTAAGTGCATACCATTCAGTACATGTGTTGTTGTTTTTTTCTGCTTTACATACATGTTTTCTCAGAAAGTCAAGTACATGTCTAGATGTGATTGTTTGAGACAACCAGACCTACGTGTCACTTTTCTGGATATTTGGGGGTAGTCAAGTTCAAATATGTTGTGCAGCCATTGAAGGGATAGTACAGTTTTGGTTGAAATGGGGCTTTGGCTTTCCAAGTGTTTCACAAGATAATTAGAATCCTCTTATGAAATGTGAAAGGGTATATAATTCCAGGGAGGTCCCTGATAATTCTAAGAGGGATTCAAAGTTTATGTGATGTAAATTGGTTTTAAAATGGCTGAGATATTCAGAACAAAGGGATCCCAATAAAAGGTGGGATCCACCTTTTATTGGGATCACTTTGTTTGTTTTTGGATATCTCACCCATTTCAAAACCAATTTTCATCTAATAAATTTTTAATTCCTCATAGAATTGTATGCTCTGTAACATTTCATAAGTGGTTTCCTTGTCTCTCACAAAAAGTTAAAAGCTCAAACTTCTTAAATAGGCAATGTGACCTATTACAATATTGTATTGTGTGCAGATACAGCAAAGTTGACCCACTTGGCTGAAAATTGTAGAGTGTTACATGACATGCATTAATCATAACATTTTTCTCATGTTTTCAAATTCAGCATCAAAACGTCTGGAATTGAGCGTAGAAACTTGTGATATAAAATATAATTTGCAAAAAAAAGTTAAATTATGAAATAATCCAGTGATGGAAACTTGATATTAGTGGTATCACAATTGTGTGGTCAAGTTTGAAATGTTGATGTATTTACATCAAGACGTAGTGTCCACCTCTGTTTTTAAATTAACTTCCCCGGCTCTTACATGATTCCCTAAGGCACACATGTATTGTCAACATACTGTAAAACAAGACACTTTCGCTGCATGAAATTTTCGCAAATTGTCACCGGCATCCAATGCATATAGTGTAGACAAGAACTTCTGCTTGCATTTTAATTTTGCGGATCTTCGCTCTCGCAAAATTGGCGAAATTAAATGCGTGTGAACATTCCTCGTTTTACAGTAGTGCATGTACAATGTATTTGAAAAATAACATTGTTTTAATTCATAATGAAACATGAACAATGTTTGTTGCAGCCCAACACAGTGAAATAACGGTGTATGTGTGTGCACATCTGTATATGCTGTACAAATAGAAATCTATTGTTATATAATATTGTAAATATTGGCAAAGCTTATATGAACCTGACTGTTGCTCATATTGTGCTTTACTGTGGTCATTAAAAGGCCAATTTGCTTGTACATATGTAATTTAGAATGAAATTGTGATGAAGTAATGGAATTCTCTTTTTAGTTGTTTTTTTCCTAATTCAAACATCTACCTGATAATTTATATAAACAATAAATCTGTGTGAAACTGTACATGTTGCTGCTGCTCACATACTCATGTGCATTGTGTCTAATGTAGGACTGTGTTATGATGTGTTTATTGGAATGACTGGTCTATGGGTGTAGCATTTCCAAGCAAACTGATATAAAATAGGAAAGGCAAGGATCAGCTGTTTTACATCCACTGAATGCAAGTCTGTACTGTATGTCAAAAAACAAATAAAAACAAATTACAATGGGACCCTCCACAATGATAACTTTACAAACAGTGAATCAATCCAAATACAATTTCAGGGTACGAAACTATAATATATTACCCATGCCTTGCAGAAAACCCCATCCGATTTGCTCCAGTGGTCAAAGAGAAATGAGGATCTTTGTAGAGCATGCCAGGAATCCCTTCCCTCCAAGTTCTGTCCATATGTGTTCACTCATTATTATGCAGTTCCAAGAGCATCCAAGTGCTAAACTTGGGAGAATCACATCCATGACATGCTTTACAACAATCCACATTTCTCTGTGACCACTTAAAGGGAAGATAAACCCCAAGAACAATGTGGATTGAGTGAAAGCAGCAACATTAGTAGAACACATCAGTGAAAGTTTGAAGAAAATTGGACAATCGATGCAAAAGTTATGAATTTTTAAAGTTTTGGTGTTGGAACCGCTGGATGAGGAGACTACTAGAGGTTATGATGTATGAGTGGACTACAATATCAAGAAAATATAAAGAAAATACTACAAAAATCCATTTTTCATGAAAATTACAAATTCCATCAACTTGATATAGACATAAGTTAAGGGTAGCAATTATTCCCCCTGCTTTCTGAAAGCGGTTGGTCCACTGCTCTTTCATAATTCTAGAAAAGTGATTTTTTGTTGAATATCCTTTATATTTTCTTTGTATTGTTGTCCACTCATACGTCATATCCTCTAGTAGTCTCCTCATCCAGCGGTTCCAACACCAAAACTTTAAAAATTCATAACTTTTGCATCGATTGTCCAATTTTCCTCAAACTTTCACTGATGTGTTCTACTAATGTTGCTGCTTTCACTCAATCCACATTGCTCTTTGGGTTTACCTTCCCTTTAACCAAATTGAATGGGGTTTTCTGCAAAATATAAGTAAGATGTTATATTTTCAGACCCTGAAATAGCATTCGGACAGTTTAATCATATTGGAAGTTATCAATGCAAAAGTCTGTAGTTTTTTTGGGGCATACTGTATGAATGACTGAGGATTTGTTGTGTTGTGTTTCACAGCTAAAGTACTCTTAAAAGTTGGTATTAAAGCAAGATATGTAAATTTTTCAATTGCCTCCCTATTATTTGTTGTATTTCAAATATTTTCCCTTAAGTTAGAGCCAATACATCGTTTTCACAAGACCACCATCAAATCAAAGAAACTACTTATAATGGCACACATTTGTAATCATTATTTCTAAGAGATATTTCCAAGAAGGGGGGGGGGGGGAAGCATATTCATTTTTGCTGCATGCACTGCTGTAAAATGCACTGTCATGAGACAATCTGTTAAAAATCAAAATTTTGTACCAAGATGTGCAAGGATCTAAGTTTAAAAGTCATGAAAGACCACAACTTATTATTATTATTATTTTTTTTATAATTTTGGAAATGATCGTGATAAAAATCCTGTCTTTACGGTTAAGCATCATGTCATACACAGTTTTGTCTGTTTGAAAAATGCTGAAATTAAACAAACAAACACAGGCAGAGACTCATTAAGACTGAAGAAAAATTTCACAAACCTGCAAACATTTTCTGACAATTGTGACTACAGAACAAACTTCTGGTCTTTATTCAGTCTGAAATGAATGAAAAGTGCCCATCATAAATATATATAATATGCTTCTCTATTCATATTGCATTCACTTGTGCATAGTAAGTACATGCTCAGTTAGTCTACATACAGATCACAGACACAAAGTGAACACTAACTTGTGATCACTGTTCATGTATTACTGACATTGTTGTTTCCTACACTTTTTTAGTAAATTCTTTTTCCAAACTTCATTTGTGACCGTACATCACAATACAAACCAACAAAATGTCGCACCCCTTGATTTTACCTGAGGACTCAAAAAATGTGAAATGGGTCAGCTGAGTCAATCTTGAGTGTTCATATTTCCTGAAAGACCTATCCTATATTATTCCTCAGTTTGGGATCATAAATAGGAAAGTTTGTTTTCAGCAATTTTTCTACAACACTTTTGGGGGGAGAGTAGAATGATCAGGTATGTCTCAGAGGTCCCTTTCCATTTCTTGAAATCCTTTGCTCACTTGTCACTTTCAACTCTAATAACTTCTGAAAGGATAATGCTACTGCAATGAAAGTTGGCAGTAATCATGGACAGAATGTGTTAATAGAACATGCTCCATTTCAGTTTAATCCTATAATCCCTTCACTATTGTTGTTGTTCCACTGGTTAACATCCTGTGTTTTGTCCCTTTCATCACACAGCTAGCACAGCTTGGTAAAGATTAAATGCTTGAATAGACCCTGTACTTCAGAGCCTCTTTTTTCAGTTCACACTTTTCTAGAGTGTGTGCTTTCTTTCCAGTATTTAGATACATGTAGGTTAGGGGAGTCCATTTGAATTGAGTTATACATCATTTTAAAGCTTAGAGTCTGCTCTTTCCAAATCTGCCCTTAACCAAAAATCAATGTCTGGCGACTTTTTGTTGGTTTTGTGGCGCAGGGTCACATTAAAATTGAACTGAAACATAGTTTTGAACTGTAGGGAGACTATAATACAAGCAGACAAGAAATATACATCTCTCTCTTTGGTTAGACCAAAGTCATAAAATTGAATGAGAAGCATGAAAAATAGGCAGAGGTGAAGGTACAAAACTTTTCATGAATATTACAACATACAAAGAGGCAAGGTGTCCTTTCTAAACAGTGATGGGATCAACACTCCTTAACATCCATGAGGACAAAAAAATTAGTGAGGTTATCAATGAAAGTGTCTCCCAAAATACTCTCCAAGTTATTCTGTATATATTTCTTTCACTCTACATGTACTTCTTTTCTATCAGACAGGCCGCATTCAAGCCCTTATTGTAAAAAGCAAACCTAACCAAACCAATGCGTTCCGTACCATTATACATGTACCATGCCAGATTGGGAGCGTTTGAGCTCTCTGTGGAGAGGGCGTACCTCATGAGCTATATTGGCCACGTGTCAGAGGGTTCACACGTTTCAGAGCAACCAACATATTCAGCTCATGTGCCTACGCTACATACAGGTGCCCTCATAAAGAGATTCAACTCTTTGTATTATGATGTAGTGCATGTCATGCACATTTGTCTCATGTCAACTTCTGGTATGTCCATGGTAAACTTTTGGAGCACATCGGGAAGTGGTCTACTTTTAGCTCGGTATGGCACATGGTACACATTCGAGTGTTCCTGTAGTGCGAGTATGGTAAGGTATGCTTAAGGAAAGCACCCAAATGCACCCATAGACTCATTCTCTTTAAAGGGTGTAGGGGCTGCAGTGTGAAGTAACTACCTTGGGACATGCAGCACTATTAGACTCATTTTAATACCATATTACAGGACTTTCAAATAGGTTGGCTATAAATGTGTGTCATTTCTTAGGCTTGGAAGTACATTGAGAGTGATATGTCCTCATCTTTTTTATATTGCACATACCCTGGACTTTCAACCTACAAAAACACTCAGTATGACAATTATCAAACTATTAAGCCCGCTGCACACTATACGCTCAGACCGGTTGTATGACCTTGACAGGAAATGGGACGTCACCAGTCTTGCCAGTTTCTAGTTGTGTGACTGGGTCTTGTTGCCAGTCGTACAGATTTGACTTGTTGAATTTCCATGACCAGTTGTGGGCTTTCAGCAAATCATGATACAGTATTATGCAAAGAGTATAGAAGTGCACGCAATGTGCACTGTGTGAGCTTCCATACTTTGTATGGTACTTTGTACTTTGTATTGTATCAATGGTAAAAATGTACTGAAGAGTTGTGAAATCTCATCATATAGTATGCGTTGCTAGGTTGTACGACCTGGGACCCGTTTCATAAAACTTGTCATCGGTGACAACTGCCACATTTCTATGACAAATTTGCTCTCAGCCAATCAGATGCAAGGATTTCAGTAGCTTGTCACATCCATGACAACTTGTCACTGATGACAAGTTTTATGAAAGGGGCCCCATGTCTCATGGTCGTATAGGTTGTGAGTCATATAGTGTGCACCGGGCTTAATTAAAGGACAAGTTGATTTTGCTATAACACACATTTTCCATAGACACCTGCCCGAGCATACTCGGGTCGGTCTTTGATGGGTTATCACATACGTATATACCGGTAATCTTCAATGAGTTAACACACACACACACATAAACCATACACAAGTCAAGACATTGCTACAGTGGTGCACACTCTTCTATTCCACTGACTGCAAGAACATCTTAATATCACATGAGGTCAAAGGTCATGCTCTGCATGAACCGTACAAAACTTCTACAAAAATCACACAACTTGATCCTTTCAGTTGATTTAAACGGTGGTCACAGTGCACACACTCTGAAACAAAATTCACACAACAAATTCTCATCAGGTTGTAACAACTGTGAACAAAAATAAAAGTGATTGCTGAGTCAAAATGCATTTGTACACAACAGTGCAAACATGAAGAGCTTCACTCCAAATAATTCACAAACTGGCTTTGGGTGAAATTGAATTTCTAACTGCAGGATACTGCTAGATGAAAGTTATCATCATGTTCAAACCTTATTTGGCTCTTAGGAGAGAAAGTTGAGTACAGTAGACCCTCATTATAAAGAAGTTGAATATAACAAAATTCCCTTTTATAGAATGGGTAGCGAGAATCCTGCGATCTCATTGGTCGAGAGCTATGTGTTGATTTGTACTGGCCGCACACTGAGTCACAGTGGTAAACATGTTATCGCGCACTTGTAGCAAGTGTATGCATACTTGTAACAAAGGTTCGCGCACTAAGCAAGCGTTTGCGCATTCAGTACGAGACGCCTATTGGCTAAAACAATCATGCATCAGTTTTTACTGGATGCATGGTTCTGAAGAAAAAACATACGTCCAGTATAAACTGATGCATGGTTTTTGGGCTCTCGTCTATGGCAAGCCAAAAGGAAATGCACCCAGTAAATTTGTCATCGGGTAACACGATAGAAAAATGGGTTTTTGGCAAGAAAATTACCCATTCTATAAAACAGATGACGTGCATGTCTTTTTGTGCGTCAGTCTGAATATAGTGTGCATGCGGTAACTACGGAATTTAGCCTAAACCGACTCGGCTTCGCCTCGTGGATTAAGCATTCCATAGTTACCTTATGCACACAGACCTGTACGTCATTTGTATGTATAATAATGTGCTGATCATGCATGTTCCAACTCTTTAATATATTTCTTTGTTTTTGCACCCTTATATGGTAAGAAACCTAGGATAACAAGGAAACTTTACTGGCTTTTAGGTCCTCCATATAAACCGGTTCCTCTGTATAGTGTGAAATGTGAAGAGCCAAGATTGGTACAGCCTATGTCATCTTGCAATATTTATCATTTACACTCTTTCACAATACAGTATGTCCCCAAAAAATTACAATCAGATTTTCCCATTGATAACACCCAATATGATTAAACTGTCTAAATGCTACTTCTAGGTCTTAAAATACAACATCTTAGCTCTATTCTGCAGAAAACCCCATTCAATTTGGTTAAGTGGTCACAGAGAAATGTGGATTGTTGTAAAGCATGTCATGAGTCTGATTCTTCCAAGTTTAGCACTTGGATGCTCTTGTGTGTGAATACAATAGACAGAACTTGGAGGGAAGAGATTCCCGACATCCTCTACAAAATTCCTCATTTCTCTTTGACCACTGAAGCAAATCGAATGGGGTTTTCTGTAAGATGTGGGCAATGAGTTATAGTTTCATACCCTGAATATCACTATTTTTAAAGATGTCATTGCGGAGCTCCCGTTGTAATTTTTTTGGGAGATACAGTACAGAGTTCCTCATGGCTACAAATCACATAAAAAAAAAGTTAAATTTCTTCCTCTTTTGTGTTTTCCATTGGCTAAGGTTTCTTCTGTTCACATCTAATAATTAGAGACACTTGAGTTGGTATAAGAGAAATAATATGTGTCATGACACTGCCACAACTGGTCATCTTGCATTGTGAATACGCCTCTGTCACTACGATATCATAGACTGGTCAATGATGCAGCAACTGACCGTTGTAAAAAGTCAAAGAGAGGAATGCACAGATTATCTAATCACACTGCGCTTGATGATAATTCACCAACAATATTGCTATTTCTTGACTACCTGCATCCATCTAGATGTCTGTGTGCGCTGGCAAAGCTTACAGTCATTGATAAATCACAAATAATGGCAGATCAGCTTTCCACACACCAATAGCACAGATGCAAAGCTTGAAAATAGCATTGCAGTATTCTGAGAGCTAAAGAGTAAGAGGTGTATTTTTGTGGAAAAACTGCATTCTTACTATTCTTGCAATGGATATGTGTGATACTACAATATGGGAAAACACTATTTTCCATGAAACTTGTAGATTTTTTGGCAAAAAAAAAACCCAATACAAAATACTGAAAAAAGTAGCAGGTGGCATCTCTGCAACCTGACAAAGAGACCTCCAATCATGGTATCTAAGATATGATTGCAGTAATTTCAACATAGTAACAACAACAACACTCACAGTTTGTCAGCAAGCTGTCAGCAACAGTGTTCACTGTTCATATATTGCAAATAAAAAGCTAACTGCTTGAAAGTTGTGACAATGGCTGTAGCTTTATAAGGTGGTCACCATGGCGACAATACTCACAGCTGATTGGCTGCTCCGAATCTTAAGTCATGGTGACAGCAGTTATTGCAAGATTTGATTGTTGTGCATGATACCAACGTCTGGATGAAGGATCAGTAGATTGTGATGACTGGAGTCATCTCAGAAGGGCGAGTTCATCCCGAGTTTGGTGCCAAACTGGAGTCGAGTTCTCTTCTGCCATCTCACAAATACTCTGCGATAACGACATAAACACAGGAATTAACTGAAAAATCATTAACAACAAACTCAGGGATGTCAGAATTCAGATTTCAGAATAAGAGAGATTGTTGAGAGTTTTAAAGAGAGATACATGTACTTGTATGTCACATGCATCTCCATCAGCAATAATTGCCAAATCACAAAAGCTGTCTTATTCTTTACTCATGACATAGGGATATAGTTTTTCAGGGAGCCTCCTAAAAGTCAGGGAGACTTTGCAGCTCTGTTAACTTTACACCAGAAATAAAAAACACAAGAATAGAATGATGATGATGATGATCCACAGCATTTGTATAGCGACATGCAATGTTGTAGAAACATTCAAAGGCACAAAATGGCAAATAACCTTAGTAGACCATGTTATCATGCTGTGTAACATTTCCCAGAAAATCATTTTTTGTTTTCTGGAAATATTTGAAGCTTGTTAACCATTTGAAGACTAGTCCTGGTACACACAGAAACGTGTCTACAGGAAATGCTTATTATGGCAAAATCAGTCTGTCCTCAGCTGGTTAACACTAAATCACCATTCAATATATCACATCCAAAATGACCTGTGAGTACTTCCCTTAAATGCAGAAACTACAGTAGCCTGGGATTTGAACCCATAACATACTGCTTACCAGGAAGCAGTACTACCACTGAGCCAAAGCCAGTTCCTGGCAGTGACAAGAAGCTTAAAATGCAGCAAGTTTGTGCACGACGGATGCTGCACAATGAATGATCACAATTACCAACTTGGCCTAGGTGAGCTAAAAATATACAAAATCAACCCTCAGATAAGTGGTATTTAGACTAAATGTACTTATTGCACAGACTTCATTGAAACTTCATGTTTCCTCCTGACACACAGGAAGAAGACAGGGTCAAGTGACCATGAGGGAAGTTTATAGTCAACTTACTGAATCTCATACTGTTTGATGGCCTCACAGAGGAAGATGGCGGCCAACGGCCACAGAAAGGCCAGAAGCCAGACCGAGAGGGGGATAGCTCCAAGACCAATGGTCATCTTCCCAAAGTTTGGTGACCCCCAGATCCTTACGTCTGCTACAAAGTAGATGACCTCCATTATCAATCTAACATACATACATGAAAGTGGAGAACAAAACAAAAAATATCCATCAATGAACATACCACATTGGAGAAAATAATGTCACATTACTTAGTTATTGTTTATTCTATATTTGAAGGGCAACATTAAATACAAGTATAAGGTAAAGCTGCATTTGATGTCAGTGTAGTCATTTCAAGCAAATACATAGTTACTAAAAAGGCAGTTTAGTTCATTAACACTTCTCACAGTTTGCACTTGACACACAAATTAACTTGTTGATGGGATCATTAAAGGGTAAAACGAAGTAATAATGTTTGTGCTAAGGAATTAACATGCATAAGACAGTGACAAACGATTCATTTCACATTGGGAGCATGTCAAACAATCCCCTTGGTCCGCAAAACTGGGTATTGCAAAACTGTTGAATTGGAAGAGATGTCAATTCAAGACTTTTAAATTAATAGATGAACTGAATGGAGGGTGATTTCTTTCTAGAATAAATGCATGCAGGAGTATTATTCTGCAGGCAAGGTTTTAGAATGAAATTCATTCCAATTCAAACTCACATGGCAATGATGACAGAACACCAGAAACGATTCAAACTCACATGGCAATGATGACAGAGCACCAGAAACGATTCAAACTCACATGGCAATGATGACAGAGCACCAGAAACGATTTTTGAAAGGAGGCTTCCTCCACACTGGCTTGAGGCAGTACACAAAACTCGCTGACGATGAAACTGTAAATAGAGACAGGACTTCATTGTGAGTTTGAGGAGATTTTGAGTGAGTGACTGCAAACATTTCACACAGATTCTGGTTTTTGTTTGTTTGTTTTTTTCACTCAGTGTTCCCTTGGACCATAAAGGGCTGAAATTATAACATTTAGACCTATTAAACTTTATTAGTGCAAAAATGAGCAAAGAAAATGGGATTCCATCGGAATAAAACTTAACTTAAACTTACATAAACTCAGCTAAGAATAAATAACAATACAATAATTTCCCCACCTAATTCTGGTCTTTCCACCAACTCTTCATCAGTCCCACACAAAGAGCTTCGCATTGTCACACTGCTACCCATGCTCACTGAAATCATACAAATATCCTTGGACCACCACACTGGTAGAGCTAACCACATCAACTTGCCTCTTTGTCCTAATACAATCAAAGCATTATATAATTGTTTGTCCATACATCTGAATGATACAAGAATAAAGAAACTTATCCTTCCAATTCTCAGTGCCTACTCTTTCATTTACATTTTCATTCTATGCTGTATGCTGTGTCTCACACCACAACACACAAAACATTAATGGTATCAGGTTCAATTTTCTGAAGGATTCCTAGAACTGAGCTGCTGATTGACGGCACATCTTCCCCCTCTGTAAACAGGCATGTGTCTATAGGAAGTGTGTGTCAAAGCAAAATCAGCTAATCCTCAAGGGATTAAACAAAAGATATAGATATACTCTCACAGTGTTCTGATAGGAAGAAAAGGTCAGTACTCTTTGCTGGCCTAAGGTCATTTACTTAGTAGGTTTATGGGACATTTGTGGGTGAGAGATTCTGAGTGCAAATAAAGATTTGTGACTTACCAAGGAAGAGGATGAGAATAAAGGTTTGGATGTTTTGTGCTAGAACCAGATGAGATGAGAACTCATCACCAAGTCCGTTCCACTCTGATGTTGAGTTTCTAACCATGAAACAAAAGAAAACAAGTAAACAAGCAGAGAGAGAAGATACGACAAAGAAACCATGAAACAGTGAAAAAAGTGCAGATAAATATACCAACTAGAACTGCAAAGAGTATATTTTCCAATCTCTCACAAAGAAGATGAAGAGATATGCAGATAAATTTGAAGTTTTTCTTGCAATACCGTGCAGAACCTCCTTGGAATAAACTCGCACAACCATTCATATCCCTTCACTAACATATTTATCACATGCTATATTTTCCTTCTTTTTTTTTTTAAAGACTAAAATACTACTACCTGTGATAGAATGTAGACATATTTTTCTGCAGGTCCAATAGTCATAACACTGGTGTTATCTGAAGACAGAGAGAAGAGATGAGCACTCTAGCCCCGCCCCAGGGCTAGAGGCGGGCTCACCTGTTAAAGAGGATGAAATGACATCCCCCTGGGAGTGAGGTCGACTCCTGACAGAAGGCATACAGGGTGAGAGCATGGCAGAGGACACAGATCACCACCGAACCAAGGAACTTGAAGACGAAGGAAAACCCAAACATGAGAACATGCTGTCAAGCGGGAGAGAAAACAGAGAGTAAGGGTAAATTATCAAGAATTGGAATTTGCCTTTGATGTAGATACGGCACATTCATTATTTCTGTCAGTACTTTCTGTTCCTTCTATGATTTTATTCAAATTAATCATTTTTTAGTCAAGTTGTTTTCAGTGCAAGTGACTGTCAAATTGCCCTTTATCACTGCAAATAAACAATGATTATTCAGTGTTTGGAGTATGAAAATAGTGATTACTCCAAACACTTAATAATCTGTTTATCATGTTGATAACAAGCAATTTGCCAATCACTTGAAATGATTCATTTATCGGTACAAGGAGGCTCTATCTAAGCAAACATCAGTCTCCACAAACATATCTTGAAAATCTTGATAACACCTGCCAGCATTGAGTGACCTTTCCCTTTTCCTTTTACCCCTGGAGATCCTTTCAGGTGTCTGTATAAAGAGACTGGACATTGGCCATGATTCTAAGGTATCTCTATCATGGACAGTCCAGGGTACTCACATCTGTGTTCTTCTCCCTCAGGTTCTTGCCGGTGGCCTGGGTCATGACCTTTGACTGGCAGTTTGACCCCATGAGGGAGCTAGCAAGGAGTGGAAGTACGACGGCAGCCAGCCAGAGAACATGGCGGCCGCTGAGCGGGGGAGGCAGGAAGAGAAGTGTGGAGAGCAGCTGGACACTGCTTACTGCTAGCAGTCCCAGCAGCATGAAGTTGAAGCAGTTCACCATGCTGTTGCAGATCCCCCTGGCCTGCAGAATGGAATGGTACAGAAAACACTTTGTTATGAGCTGACTTTGGGATGGGTTGTACCATTTGCTGCACAAAGGTATACTATGATCAATATCATCTTATCATGAGTGTTCTTACATGGCATATGACACCTTTGGCATTATCTCACTGTTCTTTATAAGGAAGTTAAAACAGAACATGAATAATAAGAGAGGGAAAATACTGTATAGTAAAATTTGGAATGCATCTCACTTTTTACTGAAAAGAAAGGAATGGAATGAAAGATGATTTAAATTCTTTTGTTGTATCTGCATGATTTCATTTCATGCAAGTTATAGTGTCCCACCAATCAGTAAGTAGAATCTCTAAAAGAGTATGTTTATCACAGACATGGACTGAATGTGCATCACTGCAAAAAGGTCCTTGTGTACCTTAAGCACAGCCTGCACCTTTCTCATAAGAGTCTCGGATAGATTCCAAAATGCCATTACAGATCATACTGATACATAAATCTGAGATCTTCAGGTGACCATGGCAACCACGACAATGTTAAAAAAGTCTTACAATGATTCATCATAAAAAACCCAGAGAGAAATATGCTCTGTTGTAAATATTTCTGGAATCCAAAACACTATGATTTTGTCTCATTAAAAACGACCATTATATACACCGTCCCATCAATGATTGTAAATTGTCTCTTGTTTTTTGTTTTTTTTTTCTTTGTCATCTCTTCAGTATCAAATAGAAAGTAATGAGATGAGCGATACAGAACAATGGAATATGATGACAAAAAAGAACAATGAGGGAATTGCTTGCACACAAAGGAGGCATGGAAGAAGACTGGTAGCTGACCTCTTTTATGATTGCTACAAGGCTGATGTTATCAGAGCGATGGAAGGAGAGAGAACAGGGCAGACTGGTGAGCAGTGAGGTCACTTCCATCGGAGACTGGACTTGGGCTGAAGACGTCCAGTTTGGTGTGGGCTTGGACAGTGCCTCTTCGTTGCTCATGCACACGTGTGGTGGGAAGGGCTCAAGACCAATGCTGCCAAAAGGAATGGAGAGGTAATGGTCACTACAAACATGGTCTAGTAGCAATGAAGACGACTTTGATGGTGCAATGCGAGCTTTCCATAGCTCAGCAAAATAAACTTCTAGTTTTATTCTTATTAACATGATGCCATGACAGAAGTATGAGCCATTATTTAGGTTAATTGCTTCCTCATTTCAAAGTGAGAAACAGGCCTCATAAACCTTGATCAACTCTTCTATTGGTTTGTAAACACAAACTATTTTTTTTATTTCAATCTAGACACTTTCAGTTTACACCACTGTTTTATCACCGTGACTTTCATATCATTTAATGTGAAAGATACAATATCCTCTTTGAGAATAAACTTCAAAGAGAGAAATCCACACCTCAGACTGAGGTGATGACACCATTACTTCTCTTATTCACGTATGAGATTAGGAGAGATATTTCTCTTGGATGTTTTACCTGAAGACCAGGAAGAATTGAAGATATTCTCTGATTTTCGTATCTCTGGTCTGATTTTAGTGAGACTTTTCAGTGTTCTGTTTATGTCTTGATTTTATATCAAAAAAGCAAAGCTGAGTTGAACAGGAGCTTCAATTTTGTGCAAAATGAAACTCACCTGATGTCTGCCTGAGCAAAAATGGGGGCGTTGGTAAGATTGAGACTACTTCCCAAGCAGCACACCACCTCCCCGTATTCCTGCATGATTTGGATCATCTCTCGAGTGGCTGGAATGCAGATTTGGGCAGGTACATAGAATAGGCACAGAGTTAAAAACAATTCATCTACTTGAATAGTGCTCAAGTCATAAATACAATATATGGGATGAGAACTAAAAGGTGAGTTGCAGAACACACACTTGATTTCAATTGGGAAATGGTAAATCAATATGTTTGTTCCATCAATTCTACTGTTAGTGTATTTTAGAAGTATCCAGACTCGGGGTGTGTTATTGCATATGCTGTTGAGTATTTCAAAGTAGTTTGTTATTCTTTGTATTTCAGAAGTAGACTGATAATCACAAAACAAATAAAATGATGCATCTTATGTCATAAATGCAATGTAAAAATTGCATACTGCCTCCAGGCTAAAAAATAGCTAACTCTTTGCTTTAAAAAACAAAGGAAACAAATTAATTCCTAACAGACTGAATAAAGGAATCAATGATGACATCAACTGAAAAAGAGACAAACTCACTTTCAGGAGTGACATCTGTAAAGAGTGGAACAAGGAGAGGAACGTTGTCAATGTTCTCAAGGTGAGGTCGGATGTTTGAAATTCCTCGGGGGAGCTTTGCCTGATAGAATGAATTGAAACCACATTAGTATCATTACAGGTCCCTGAAGGAAAAATTTAAAATCTCATGATGTCTGTAGACTAGTGTTTTCATCTTCACAAACCTCCAAGTCAAAATCAATTACAACATCTTGCATAAATAAATTGGTGATGAATTTATATCCTACTGAGTTTTGTAGGTCAAGAAAACAGAAGGATGGTAAGTAATCCAGGCATTTTTATCAATCCTTTCATATAACTTCATTCTGAAGCCACATCCACTGACTGTCTAATAATGACAAATATAAAGACAAAAACATTACAAATTTTAGACTCTTGTCCAAAAAAAAAGCTGCATAAATAAATGGTATTACAGAGTGTTGCATAAATTTTCCTTTAAAAAAAGAAGAAATGTCATGGATGAAGAGGATGAATTGATATTCTATCCAAGGGAGGAGCCAGCTCACCCTGTTTGAGATATCAAATCCCCCAGCTGTTTCACTCTCGGTCAGGTGACTTAGGGTGTCTGTCTCAGCAACAGAGACGTCGCTGTTAAACGTCTGCGTCTCTGAGATCTGCCTCCTGCGATTGGACAGGTCCACCTGGTCAACGGCCGAGCCGGACAATGACCGACCCAAGAGGGCATCACTCTCCTTGGCATCCTCCGAGTTGTTGCTGTTGGGAGCGGGTGACGTTGGAGAGGTGCTACGGGAGACCCTCTGGGATCCGGGGAGAGAGGAACTAGAGACATCTGACACCAGCCTGTGGCTTCCACCGCTCTCTCTTCGGGATTCACTGGCCTTCCTTGATTTTGCCGCATCATCCGTCGCCATGGCGTCCTCAGAGTTCTGCGCCTGTCTCTCATGAGATTGGTCAGGCTTCTCCTTGTGGCTGGAAGATGCTCCCTTCGGCTTCAGGAGCAGACGGTGGACTGCTTCATCATCATCATCGTCATCATCTTCATCCTCGTCCTCATTAGCATCCTCTGTGTCCGCATCCCTACTGCAAGGTCTGTTCAGTTGCTGGGCTGGGGACGTCCTCATAACGATGGCCTCATCTTTTTCCTCGCCTCCATCATCCTCACTGCTCATCTTTCCAGCTTTGCCAGGTTGCTCGGCGACCTCATCCCTTTTGGGTGATGCTTTACCCTCTGGGGTCAGTTCTTCCATTTCCAGCTCTATTGCTTCTACCCGATCCTCAAAGTGGACACGCTGAGGTTCAACGTCAATAGTGACCTGAGGAATATGGCATAGAAAAGAGATACAGATGATTATGAGGAGACAAAAGGAGATACAAATGCACTAGTGTTAAGTCTCTATACATCAAACTATCAAAATATAACAAGTATTACATAATATTTCATTTTTCTTTCAAAAAAGAGTATATTCCCTTGACCCTGACTATGATAGAGGTAACATTATTTCCCCAGCCTTGTGAAGGATAGGCAGAGTGTTCGATCATCATGCTTGAAAATTGAAAGTATTTGGAAGTTTCTTCGTATTTCTATAACTTGTTCTATTACTGTGGCATCACAAGTCTTTGTAGCCTTCTCATCCAGTGATGGTGGTTTATAAATTTAACGAAAACTTCAGAAAAACAACATTTTAACAAATTACCTGATTTTTCCACAAAGTCCATTGATGTGTTCTACCAGTATTTCTGCTTTCACTGAATCTACATGTATATATATGAGTTAGATTCCCACTTATTCAGCTACAGTAAAATTCTCAAACCTGCATTTCCTCAGAAGAGCGGGGAGAGAGTTCTGGTCCTTCGGTCTTGGACGACACAAGTATGTCCCCATTGTCACTCTGTCTATTGCTCATCTCACCGTCCGTGATGGTGTTGTCATGGCAACTGCTGCTGTGGCTGGAGTACTGGCGGCTGACGGGGGCATTACCATGGTGAGCGGTGTGGGAGGAGGATGTTGAGGAGGGAGGGACCGTGCCATCCTGCGGGAGGAGTGAGATGTGGCAGTTCCATCCCGCCTCCAGACCCATCTTCTCAGAGAAAACCTGATGGCAGAGAACAAAATTCATTGAAATAAAATTTAATCTTGTCTACTCATGCAATGATTTCCCAGGAACAGCATTTCATCCTTTGTATATAGATTTATTTTATTGATTCTACAATTTCCTCCTGAATTCTTCAGTCACTTGTACTAAATTTGCATAACAGAAAGCTGTAAAAAAAAAAAAAATGAATTTCCTGTTACGGGATATTATATTTAATTCTTTTAATATTTTGTTTAGATAGCTGATTGAAACAGTCCATTTCATATTGTACTACTTGCCATAGAAGTGATCACCACAAACTAAGAATTAAGATTAACCGATTACAGAAACCATACGCTTCTGAATCAAGGAATAGATTTTGCTGCACTTACGCTGCATATTTGCTGAACAAAAAAAGGTCACAACACCTCATTAAATGCAATCGCAATGGCTAATCCTGGCATCAAAATGATATTTTTTGCATCACATGACTGTAAAGCTGACAACAAGTACCACTGTATCTACTCTCTGAAGTAGGCCTAGGCCTACAGTTGGTGCACATAGAGTGCACCTTATTAAGACTTTTTTGGGAGGTATCACCCCCGTATCAAAACTTCTCCGTCACTATAAACTTGAGGATGTTCCCATTTTTACACATGACACTGACCCTGCTGCGGAGCTCCTGGTCACGTGAGAAGTGGACAAAACGAATGCAGGCATTTTCCAGCTGTTCGATGAGAGAGACAATGTCCGGCTTGGCCTGGTAATTGCTGGTCACCATGCCGATGAAGATCTGACCACACTGTGACCTGATGTCATGTATAGAGGAAAAACAAAACGAGCCCCATAAAGGATAAAGTGGGATTAACACAGAACATTTTGCTGTTGCTTATACAAAATGACAAGTAAATTCCACACTTTAAACCAAAGAAAAAGATAAACCAGTTCATGAAAACACCCCAATTCCTACGTATACCATTTATCATCCTTTGTGGGAATATTTTGAGCAGGACACCTTATCCATGATGGTCCTCTCTGATCCAGTTTGTCAATGGATACCTAGTAGCAAGCTGAATGCTCTGGTGATTAGTTCTTGTTAATGCATTCAATGCGAAACAATGGTATAGATCCTTCCCCAAGTTTTAAATGACAAGCCATTATGGTCACCTGGTCTACCTTCATTCTTTGTTTGAACATAAATTTTATAAATCTTAAAGTCAGGCAAGCTTATGCATTATCTTGATATAAAAATGAGTGCATTGCCTCATCAACTGAGAAAAATGAAAGGTAATTTGTACAAATGTGCACATGAGCCAATTACAAACTGGATAAAGATGTACAATGTACCTGTAACACTCTTCAGCATTTCTAATGCTGCCCAGTTTGTTCATGGCAGAGTCTAAGCTGTGATATTTCCTCGTCCGCTTCACATCAGAGATGGAGCCTTCTCGGCTGGTATCCACATCCCAAGAAGACCTGTCAGAATAGAAAGTGGTTTAAAAATTTTCCATTTTTTAGTATCAAGAATATTACAAAGTTTAAAGTATCAGGATCAGATGAATGCTATGAGGTTCAGTTATTCTAAACAATGCTATAGTATTGCGTTTCATGGGTTAAAAGAATGGGTTACACAAATTATAATCATTAATCATCAATGAATATTATATCATCACCAGTATTCCTTAGTCACAAGATTTATAATCATCTTGTTCATAACCACTTATTAACAGCTAAAATAATCTTATATATAACCATCATCTTAGCAAGATCCACAGCAAATGACATTACAACAATCATCATTGTAGATCTCACACATCATCACACCATCAAAAAATTATCATTACTGTCATCATCATATTCAGTATCAAGATTATCATCATCATCATCCTCATCACAATCAGCATTACCAACCACATAACGACCTCAAGAAAGAAAGCCTTCCTGTCCCTTGATCAAAACCATGTGATCACCAACACTATAATGTGCTACCACTGTGTCAACTCATTTGTATTGAGTGCCATGTTTCTGTCACCCACTCCCATAACATATTAACCCATTGAAGACTAGGGGCCTGTTTCACAAAGATTGAGCGTACACTTAGATTGCAATCAATCGCAAATTGCATTTTATACACAACTTTGCAATTGATCGCAAGTAACGTTCAATCTCCTGAAAGTTGCGCTTGATTTTTCTTGAATCAAGCATAATTAGTGTCTTTGTGAAACAGGACTTATGCTCACTATTGAACTTATGCTCGATTCAACCAGTCATGCTCAATAAATCGAGCGTAAGATCAATCGCAACTCTTTATGAAACAGGCCCAAGGTAAATTTTACTCAGGCAGGTGTCCATAGGAAATGCATGTTATATCAAAAGCAATTCATCCTCAACGGGTTAATCCAGTGTCAATCTGTGCTGTGAGTCTCACCTGACCAAACCAGGAATCTCGGCCGAGGGTTGAGATGGAGGATCTTTCTGGTTGCCTGGTAACTCGATGTACTGGTCGCCAAGACGACTGTCTATGGACTCTGCCATTGGTTGATAGGCAAAGGAGGTACAGTAGGAGGAGAGAGTGGCCCTTTGGTAGAAGTC
Source organism: Diadema setosum (assembly GCA_033980235.1). Lineage (NCBI taxonomy): Eukaryota > Metazoa > Echinodermata > Echinoidea > Diadematoida > Diadematidae > Diadema > Diadema setosum. Next base: position 42,096,683 of record CM067064.1, read on the forward strand.
CAAAATCTTTTTCCTGTCATTTTAACATCAATAACAATCTCAATGAAAACATATACATTGTATTAGATCCTTTTAGCAATGTTGTTTACAAACTACAGGTTTTAATGAAAGCATTCTATACCATTGAGACAGTTTAAAAGCCTTATTATTTTTACTTGTTTTGACATTAACTTCCTTTAAACCATAAATAAGTTTCAATTGTTCAATTGTTAATCTTTAAAAAAAACACAAAAAGTTCATATTCATGAAGTTGGAATTTTAAAGTGTCATAAAAGTGCAAGGTTACTAAACAAACACTGAGTTACACATTTTTACTGTCATAGAATGTTCAATAACGGGGGGGGGGGGGGGGGGGGGGGAGTACATGGAAATCAATGTCCGTCATGATGGTTTTCTTTAAATGGAACAGACCTACATATTTTTTCTAGGATTTATACAACAAATGATGGGCAGATATCTTACCTTTCATTGTCTGTCAGGGAATAGAGGTCAATGCCATCCCAGAATTCAGTGCAGAGGTCAATCAAAAGGTCAGCTGTGCCTTGTGTCAGGAGTTGAGCTGTACCTAGGGACAAATGAGATAATATAACATAATTAGTGGCGGGCAAAATTGGGGCATATTCTGTACGAATAACTTACAATACTCCCTTTGCAAACAAAGAGAGGATCCCTCTATACATGTACCTCCCCTTTGGGTTAGCTCATGCACAAAAAAAAAAAGAATAAATAAATAAAAAATAAAGATGATGTTTGACTTGGACAATATCCCAACAGAGCCTTTGACAGTAACCCACAAATCCAAAGCAACAAATGACTCTATAAATAGGACGATTGTAACAATGAGGAAATTTTTGCTCTACCTCTTAAATTTCACAATTAATTCACAAATCTCCTGTGCAATTCTCAGGGTGTTTCCAACAAACAATTTACTGCAGTTTCTGACTGCCGAAAATAATGTAAAATTTGCATGATTGGATCTAGAGCATTGTATGTACATCTCCAGCACTTAGCTCATAATCCTAGTAACAAATTGTGTACAGCTTTATAAGTAGCACACATGTAAACAAAAAATCTCACTCGACTGCGGTTGATCATTAGGATTACCAATGAGCATGATGCTTAGCACACATATTAGCAGACAAACAACTCTATTTTAGCATGCCTGCCCTAGTTGTGTGTGTGTGTGTGTGTGTGTGTGTGTTTCATAAACTGCAGTGGGCAGTGAATCAAGATCAATTAAATCGAAGAACCATACTATCTGGTGATGGACTTTAATGTGCTGTGTTTGTAAAGACTGTTCTTTCTAACTCCCTTTGAGGAGTCTGTACAGAAAGGTTTCACTGTATTTCTGCTAAAGAGTAATTTGATTCTGTCATTAGGAAAATCAACCCTAAGCTAATCCCAAGAAGGAATGCTATCCCCTCTTTCCTTATCCCCCACACCCTAAAGATGTCAGGTGCTACCTTTGACTACCTACCTGCAGCAGACTGTTTGACCAGCACTGACAGGGAGTGAGGTGCTGGGATCCGCTTCTTGATGAAGGAGCGAGACCGGGCCAAACGTCTCCCTCCAGCCTCATCATCTCCATCACTCTGAATAAACACAATGTCATTCTCAGGTGATTCCAACTGTGTCCACTTTATGTCCACTTTTCACACAATAACTCACTTTAAATAAAGCACTTTTCCCTTGCTTTTAACTTTAATAAAGTTAACAACATTAAGAGAGGAACTCCTTGTTTGATTTTCCTCTGGATGACAGAGTCTTATCACATAAGTCCCAAACAAATAAATCATAAAATTTTCAACATGTATCAGAATAAATCACTAGGCTCAAACTTGTCATGCAGAACCATCCCATCTGATTTACTCCACGAAACATCCATTCACCAACAATTAAACACTTGCAAAAAGAGACAACCAAGGTACAAATCTAATCTCTGGTTGCACTTTTCAGTCTTTACATTAGCATCGGTTGCTTGACCAAACTCTGTGTAGACAGGAAATAAATCTAAAGTGGCATACCGGTAGTTTGTAAAGGGCCAGTTTCTGTCTGAGCTCATAAGCCTCTGTAGCCTGCTTGGTAAAGCCCATAACTTGAGCTAGTTGACACAGACACCTGTAACACAGAGAATCAATACAGATGGATTTGGTTTACAGTAATACCAACACCAAGACATTCAGACACTGTCATATATCTGAAGACAGAGCTGTAAATTTGAATACGATCCAAGTCATCGAAAAGGAAAAAAATCATGATATAACTGACAGGTCCGTGGTGGAATGCAGTCTCAGTGCAAAGATTTTGATGATGCATTTAGAATGCAGTCATTGCTACATACATTCTGACAAAAAGAAAAGAAAGCTAAGAAAAAGTAGAGAGAGAAAAAGATAATAATAATGATGATGATGATGATAATAAGAATAATACTAATAATAAAAAAATAATAATAATAACAATAATGATGATGATAATAATAATAATAATAATAATAATAATAATAATAATAATAATAATAATAATAATAATAATAATAATAATAATAATAATAATAATAATAATAATAATAATAATAATAATAATAATAATAATAATAATAATAATAATAATAATAATAATAATAATAATAATAATAATAATAATAATAATAATAATAATAATAATAATAATAATAATAATAATAATAATAATAATAATAAAAAGAAGAAGAAGACTAAGAAGAAGGAGAAAAAGAAGAAAAAACAGGGCGGGAAGAAGATGAAATATTGGCAGTAGCATCCCATTGCAAGGCTTTTCTATAACAAACCTCTACGACAGCACTGAGTAGTATAGTCACAGCTAATCTGCCTTACTTCATAGTGCTCTTATCTATATTTGATCACTCATTTTGTAGTTTTCATCACATGCACATGATGTGTATGATGAATGCGGTGTTACTCTTACCTCCTCTGTGACACGTGGGTGAAATGCTTGCAATCTTCCCCATTGACACTGGTGTATATGTGGTCCATGAAGGAGCTGAATGTCTCTACAGTGTTAGGATTACACGTGTTCATCAGGATGGTGAGGCCCTGTGCGGAGGGAAAAAAACAAACAAGGGTGTTAGGTGTAGTGTAGGATTCCTTCTAACATTGCCCAATGTACATAGATCAGGAAGTGTTTGAATTTTGACACCAAGAATACTAAACTTCCTATCATTTACACCAGCTTCTCAATTCAAGTTCTTCATCATATGTAAGGTAGATAAACACATTAAATGGTATCAAAACATCAGCAATGTACACCAAGAGATAACTTTCTGATTGATCCAAAAACAGGTGTCTGGTGTAAACTACAATGATCTTATTTGTTTCAACATGTGGCATGTAAACTGCCTTTTACAACGTTCACATATCAAGCATAGTAAAAGTCTGTGATATACAATGTATACTGTACATGTAGGTAACACATACTGTGTTTTGTTGTCAAGTGAATGGACAGGGAACTTTCAACACCTCGGCATGAACTTTGACCACAACCCCACCCCCAGACCTAATCAAATTTCCCACAATGGACAATGGTCACAATCTTAAAGGCATAATTTACCATTTGCAGATGAAACAAAAACCCAGCATTAGTGCTTTACAATAGTTCTAAAATGTGAGTTAGGGATAAAAACAACCACTGTAAAAATTTGAATCCGTATAATGGATGTTAAGTGTTGTTAAATACACAAAATGTGAACAATAGTTATAATAAAAATGTTTCTGGACTAAACCGTCTACAGTTACGGTTTATTGAGAAAAACACTGATATCTCCTTATATTTTAGGCTTTATTGCAAAAATTTTATATGGTAGGATGTTTTGTGATATAAGAGACCTACATATATGCATCAAATATGATATTTTGAACATTTTTGAAATCACTGCTCCCAAAGGTAAACTGGACCTTTAAGGTCTCTGGTTCAAGTTCATGGGCAGATACAGTTAGGATTATTGGTAAAGCCTGCCACACACTATACGACTCGCAATGACTGACAGACTTTGGATCTCAAATAAACAATTTATAAACAATGATTATTCTGAGGCTACTGTGATTTATTTCAGATCCAAAGTCTGTCAGTCGTATAGTTGTGAGTCGTATGGTGTGCAGCCGGCTTTAGGCACTTAATCCTCACAGCCAATCCTCCCAAGGGGATCTACAACCAACAGTCTCTTGGTAATTTGCTCATAGCATGTAAGTACCCCCTCAGCGGGCAAGTTTAATAAATTAAACAACGCAACACAAGCACACATCAACTCTACCAAAGAAAGCGGCTAAATCTGAAGTATATCATACAATGTATGTCCTAGCTTACCATGGGTTTGAGTGAACTAATGTGCCTCTCCCAGTTGTTTTCATCAAACTCCACTCCAACGAGACTCTGAAGGATGAGCATGTGATAAAATATGATGCTGTCATTGAAATAGACAAATTCTCTCAAAGCTCATACCTTGGTAATAACATGGATTATGTTATTAGGAGATTACCATCAAAACTGCCTATACTATGACTATTTTTTTTAAATTTTTCAATACAAATCTCATTAGTCATGACATTCAACTCAATTCAATAAAGTTTACAATAGGTCACAGAGATATCAACATGAAAACATAGCAAGAATTAAAGGTAGGGAATACCTTTCACAGATGCAGCAAAACATTAAATATGAACCTCAGGGGAAATTTGGAAGTCAACAGTTATCTACAATTTGAATAATGCACAAAACTCAACTACTCAGTACTTCTGTGTGTCAGCCACACTTAAGCCTTTTTGTTGCAGTCTTCTGTATTTTTTTATCTATAAACACAAATCTAAAAGTATAAGAGCTGATGTAATAACATATAGAGTGTGTGGCAAGAATGTATATAGAAATGTTTGTTAGTTTTGATGAACTTTCTTCACAAAATATACATGATGAACACACATGCAGTGCATGGGTCTGCAAAGGTAGCCTAGTAATGTACTGGAATTTACGGTGAGCCCCGAAAAAAATTCAATTCAAAATCTAACGGTCAATAAAAATGTACTAAATGTCACCTTCCACTTTCAATACTTTATGGGAGTTTCAAAAATGATACTCTCTTCAACATACCACTGTATTTTTACAACTCTTCATTTAAGGCATGCAAATGGGATTCAATACCTTTAAGAGTGCTGCACAAAGACGCTCTCAACACTCCTTTCCTACCCCCACCCCATGAAAAAAATAAGAGGTTTCTTGATTTACAATTAAATAACAATAGCAGGCATTGCAAATATACTTACCGCAGAGTTTTGAGAAAGAGTCAGAACCTCTGGGTGATGCTCTGGATAATAGTCTGTGAGAAGAAAAAAATATTGTTACATACATAGAGTAAATTGAGGACTTCTTTTAACTCCATCATAGATATAATGTATGTTTCCACAGAAACCCCTCGGTAAACCACAATGAAACAATGAGTACGGATCACTGACAATGCTAGTAAATACAAACAAAAATTTGAAGTGATAGGTTGTGCAACTGGTACAGTGTATGTTCCATTAAATATGCTACATTCTAAACATTCCAGCAACTTAGTCAGGATTAACCCTTTATGTACCCAGGCAGCCACATCAACTTGCCAAACTTTCTCTCAAGCATTCAGTAATCTCTGCAAATCTAACTTGGTTGTACAGTTAGCAAGACCAATCACTTTACTGGCGTGGCTATGTGCTTCAGTCCTACAGGAAGGCCAAAGTAACACAATAGCGATACGGGGGACTTGTGGGAAATAAGAATTAAAACTGTATATTCATTAACAAGTAGCTCCCAAATACGTGTGCCAACTAGCGACCAGTGCACTTCTGCATGTGTGCCAACTGGTGAAGTATAACAAGGGTTAATCATCGAGTCCATAGAGAGAAGAGAAGACTAACCCTCTTTGTCCAGGTTGTGACCTCTCTGCTTGGACAGTCCTCCTCTATGCCCCTTCTCTCCTCCCATGGCCTCATCAGAGCCAAAGACTGATCCTCCACTGCTGATGCTGTCCGTGTCATCATCAGACAAGCTGCTCATGAAGAAGACTTTCTCTGGGGTGGGATCTGGGGTGGAGAGGATCCCCCTCTTGTCTACACAGCACAATGACTGCAGGGGGTGGGGTACATCAAAATAGAAGTGATTAAACATAAAGCATTTAGACTGCTGAGCCAAGTCAACTGGGTTACCTTCAAGCAATCACTATATCTACCCTTAAGATTCATTCTAATAAAACTGAGAGATCTTGTACAGTGACCTCTGATCTTGACCTTTGACTTATCACTACTACTACACTGAATTGACGGCCAGCGCATGCGCACACAAACATCTTATCCGTTCGTGGATTTGAAATTTGTTCGCATGTGATGTGTGCGTATGCACTGGCCGTAGTAATCAGTGTATGTAGCTCTTCCAAGGTCCTCTCCACAGAGTCACATTCAGTCATCAATTCGAACAGAAAGGGACTATTGGCAGAACCAAACGTTGCCCGAAGCCTGTTTTCAAGAATTCAACTTAATTGGTAAGTCTTCATATTGAAGAAATTTTTGAATTTTAAGTTGATATTTACCCGCGATACTAAATCTGTCATGATCCTGGATGCTACAATGCGAAGCCCCATTACGCTATGCTTATGGGGCTGCTGGTCGCTATGCGTCTGTGCGTCTGTGAGTTAATTGCATGATTACTAAGAAATGAGAGCACTTTGGGGCGAGTAAGTCTCACAGTGTTAGTTATTTGAAAGGTACTTTAACCTGAAACACGGAAATTCAGGGAAATTTTTGAGGTACCAAAACTTTTTATTATCTTTAAAATAATTGTCAATTCATTTCTACACAGTCCAAACAACTTTACATGGTCACTACACATTAACAGCTGTAAGAAATGACTTAACTTGGTATTTTTGCAAATGTAACAATGAACTTTGACCACAATCATTTCCTGGAAATGATTGTCTATTTATTTCCTACCACCTTACCAAATTAAAGAACAACAACATAGTGCAAGTCAAAGTTGCAAAATGCATTTACGAAATCTGTTTTGCAACGAATCATCCAAGTTGACACATGGATGACAGTAAACCATAAGTGAGGTAAATCTAAACAACATGGAAAAAAACAAACAAACTGATTAAACAACGTCATCCCCAGCAACGCTGATCCCCAGACAAGCCAAATTGGAAATAGAGAAAACACTTACAACAAAACAACCTCCTTACTGTCTCACCAACTGAAAATCAACTTTGCAAAAGAATGCAATTGAACCCTTTTACACTTACAGTGACTGATCCAAGACCCTGGAGTATATTCCCTGTTCTTGGTAGGTGTGGAGAGGATCCCAGGAAACTGGTTTTGAAGCTTTGCCATATCGGTAACCATGGCAACTGTTCATCCTACACAAAACATTCAAAAGCGAGACAATATTGACACATCTTTTCACATATATACAGGTAATGATGTGATGATATTTTGATGGCAGTAGCCTCCACAGAATGGTGTTCAAATTATTTGGCATATGAACAAAACTTCCCTTGAATATAAGAAAATTTTAACATTGTGCTTCCTACTCTGATTTAGATAACATCTGTTCTCACTGACCCTACATAAACTAGACTCGGAATTTGTCAACACTGACAAATTAGGTGATCCGATCTATTGGGAAATCAATGATTTGAGTCCTGATCCCAATAGGCATGACCATTCAGGTTTCATCTGTGTTTAGAGACATTGGCCGTGTGATATTTGGGTTCTCATTTAGAAAAGAGAGTCAGGTCTGCCATCTTTGGTACCAAATTCGGCATACACTATAACGAAGCTACAGAATGAAGTATATTTGACCATTGACCCAACTTTGCACAGCGACCAAGATGGCATCTGAGCAAAAAGTGGTTATTTTGTGAAATGATTCTTGTAACATGGTCTTTGCGTGTGCAAAACATGGGAAAGATAGGACATGTATTCACCAAGATACAGGATGAAACATATATGACCTTTGACCCTAATTTACATACCCAAGATGGTGTCTGATCAAGTAGTTGTTATTTTATGAAATAATGTACGTGACATGAACTAAACATGTGCAAAATATGGGGGTGATAGAGGCTGTTTTTCTTGAGTTATTGCAAAGAAAGTTGCAAAAAGAAAGAAATATCTCAATACATCGAAGATAAGCTTTAATTTCAACCAAGTTTTTTAGCATGATCCCGACATCGTATGAAAAAAGCAAAGGAACATAACGATAGCGCAAAGTCTCAGCTACAACATATTAAAATCTGGGAGAAATTCACCGAAGGTTAAGTGAGCTAGTGCTCGAACAAGACAATCATGTCAACTTTCACATCTAGAAAAATTCCCTCTCATAGAGATAAAACGTCATAACGAAGGTACAGAAATAAGTACATATGACCTTTGACCCCACTTTGCACAGACAAGATGGCATCTGAGCAAAAAGTGGTTATCTTGTGAAATGATTCTTGTAACATGGTCTTTACGTGTGCAAAATATGGGAAAGATAGGACATGTATTTACTGAGATACAGGATGAAACATATATGACCTTTGACCCTAATTTACATACCCAAGATGGTGTCCAATCAAGTAGTTGTTATTTTATGAAATAATCTACGTAACATGAACTAAACATGTGCAAAATATGGGGGTGATAGGGGCTGTCTTTCTTGAGTTATTGCAAAGAAAGTTGCAGAAAGAAAGAAATATCTCAATACATCGAAGATAAGCTTTAATTTCAACCAAATTTTTTGACGTGATGCCGACGTCGTATGAAAAAACGAAGGACACACCTCCGATAGCCCAAAGTCTCAGCTACAACATATTAAAATGTGGGAGACATTCACCGAAGCATAAGTGAGCTAGTGCTCGATAAAGATAGTCATGTCAGTTTTCATTTCCAGGAAAACTGCACTCCCATAGAGATAACACGTAAACTGGTCAAATTTGACAATGTAACTTTTAATCCCTTTTTACGAGGTGATGCCGACATCCAATCAAAATGTTGTTATTATATGACTGAAAGACCATTTCATGAGCTACAACATATTGAAATTTGGATGAAAATCAACAAAAGAATAAGTGAGATATGCTTGAGTGAACTTAAAATTCGATGACGTCATTTTGAAAATTTACTTTTTTTACTTTATTAAGAAATTTGATATCTTTTCATCATTTTTCCAGCATCGCCACCCCATGAAATGACATGTACAATTCATCAGCTTTCAGAATATGTAAAAAAAATGGGGGGTCACCGTCCATCCTGACGAGTAAAATCGGATTTAAAATTGGCGGTTTTTTGCATTGTTGCGCTGTATATCGCCATTGACGCGCGCGCGGAATTTCAACTTTGACGGGCCCGTGTGACGTCATATTGAGTCAGATTGACGTAAAACTTGGTAGAAATATTCCTTGACATTTCAGACATCCGATAAGTGTGAAAAAACGGGAAATTTCTATTGCATATGAGCTGTGCGGGCGTATGTGTGCGCGCGCGTACGCGTCCGTCCAATTTTTTCAATTTTTCAAAAAATGCTCCAATTGGTCTGAAACGTGTGCAAAAAAAATTTGAGCTCGATTTGAGCATACAAATATTTCAACGCGCGCGTACGCGCATGTTTTAAGAGAAAATATGAATTTTGAGAATATGAGTAGAATGCGCATCACTTGAAATATATGTGACATAAATTTCATTGAAAAATTATATTCCATTAATGAGATATGATTGAGAATGTGTTTTCATATAATGACGTCATAGTGACGTCACGGTCGACTGATCAGTATTTTACATTAGATCTGTCGTCTTTGGGACATGATACATATACGGTATAATTTTGAAATTGATAGGACGAGGACTTTCTGAGCTAACCTCTACACAAATTTTGTCCAGAAATAAAGAAGAAGAAGAAGAAGAACCAACAAAGAATCCGTACAGATACAGAAGGTGATCCGAAGGATACTCGGATCACCTAATAAAGCAAAGCCATCTTGTACCATTAATGATTTCATGTTATGAAAATATATCAGCCTCAAAACCAATTAAATTGTGATGATGTTATTGGTCATTTTCTCATTCAGTAACAAACTCTTAATCACATACTTCTGGGCCCCTGTATCCCCCTCATGTTTGGACCTATCTGCAAAGTTGCTGCAACACATACATCCAAATGAGTCTTACATAAACATTGAAGATTAAAAAAGAGATGTAGCTAAGGGTCAGTGTCTGCTGGTCAGACAAGTTGTATCTTTATACAATCTATGATGTCAACATCTTACATTTCAAGAATAGTGAGAGACACTTACCAGGATCGGTGTGCCACCATCGCTGTCTTCAAACTCCCTTTCAGATGTATCAATCTGTGTGGTATGAGTCACATCAAATAGTTATGATAGTTCTCTAATAGTCAAAGATATTAGGCATGGCCCAACATTCACTTTTTCCGTCACTTGCCCATAGGACAAGTAAAACTATCAGTATTCTAAATTCTATTTGCTTGAAAGAATCAAGCACTTGCCCATGAATAGCATCAATGTATTAATTGACTTGAGCAGCTTCTGATTTTCATATCAAAGACAAAATATTACTCGTTGTTGGGGTAAGAAACCAACTTAAAGAAAACCTGAATTCCCATCTCTACCAACTCCCCCCCCCCCCCCCCCCACACACACACACACAAAGGCCTTAAACATGAGTGTGGTGGATGAGTCCTTCAAATGAGATTGGAAAGTATTCTTAAGTGAAGGGGCAACATGAGCAAAGGATTACTCTCCACAAAACTTGGCCTGAATAACAGGACAATGCAAAAGATCATCCAAGCTGATCTCTGATTGGGGGAGGGTACATACATTGTAGGTTGGCTAGTGTAGTATTACATGTATATCATGGAGTGTAGTAGATCTATTTTCACCTTGAGTCGCTTAGACTTGTGGAAGAGTGTGATGATCCTGCCACAGCCGTAGTGATTGAGGGCGATCCACATGAGGGGTAAACTGATTGGTAGGAAGGGTAACACGGTGTGCACCTGATGAGGAGAGATGGGATGGAGAGAGGAGAGACATGATTTGATTCTTAGAGAGCATCACAATCACAGTCACCAAGGGGCAGGTGGGACAAAATTAAAACTCTTCCTTCCAAGCACGGACTTACAGATATAAAGCCACATCACAACTGATTGTAAAGTTGCTATTCATTGACATAAATACACACTGATCATTCTGTGTTTGAATAGTTGGCATGATTGAAAACAAAAAGAAAATCATGGACATATAATGATGGATTCAAATTATTCAAACAATCTCCTGATTACTAGACAGATGTCATATCCGCTACACTACTAAGTGTCTGCCTGACAACCACTGTTGGTTCTTATCCCTTTAATATAGCAGGGGGTACTGCACATATATTTAAATTAATGATGTCTAATGGATACAGTGTCTGTCTAGTAATCATGAGATGGCTGGTTCGACTCCAACCTGAGTATGTACGCCTACTATTTTTCATCCCGATTACTACTAAAACAAAGAAAAATCAGTGTTCATTTACGACACCAAAGGGTGATTTTTTGATCAGTTGCAATAAAAACAATTCAACACAAGAATTCATTAATTTGAATAACATACTATTGTGAGCACTTCTAAAGTCATACTTGTGCAGTGTCTATCTTGCCGAGATTGAATTGCCTTCTGTTCGGATCATTTGATATGTATCTCTTCTTGTCATACACTCCTCCCTGAATGCATGTTTACTCCCAATAGAGAATAAAGAAGCCATAGTAGTCATGGCAACAGTGAATGATAACATCTTCAAAGATCACAGAAGATGCAGAGTCACTCAATATCCCTAAGCTGTGCATGCCACAAGCTGCAGGGACCTTCAACATCCTCAAGGCATGCTAACACTGTTTTCTCACTGAATGCTGCAAAACAGATTTACCAATCACACTTAACCGCAGAGTTAACTTAATATTAACATAATGCTATGTAAAAGCACATGGTTTCAGTTATTGTATTTCCAGCAGTCTATCTAGGAGTACTTTTGAGTGACAGGTGGTGATACAAGATATCACATCCTCCTGTGGTACTGCAAGTTACTTTAAATAATGTACAACTGAAAATAGATATGAGACTAAACATGCACAAACAAAACATTGTATGACATTGTAATTTTTGCTGTGTTGTTATGTCTTTAACTGTTTTTCCTTTGTTGTTGCTGTTTGATTAACTTCAATAAAGTGATGATGATGATTTGTTTTTTTTTTTTAATGAAACATGTAAATATTACATACAAGCAAAAAATATTCAACAAACTCACAGGAATGGCAAAGCACAGGGTTGCCCAGTGACCCATGTCAGATTCCAAGACGAAGTATCGGATCAGGTTGATTGTAAATGATAGCACCTGTGATAAAGAGATACAGTGCACATTGAACAGTGTTTCATAACCTTATTATACGCAGATGGCTGAAAGGCACATCAGCTTTTTGCAAAGAAATGCCCTAAATTGTAATTTTGAACAGTGGGAAACTACACATCTGTTTTGCATACATGAGAGTCATCACTGTCCATTGAAGCTATGACAAGCAATGCAAACATATGGTACACTTGCAACAATCATTACATATTACATCTGAGAACATAAGAATGTTCAGAGGAAGATATTACTGTAAAAGTGGAAATTTTCGCTCATTTTGTGTGACCAGATACCAGTGCGAAAATAAAAACAAGCCAATATTTTTGCACATCATATGTTCCACTAATAAATGTGATGATTCCACAGAATTAAAAACACAAAAATTCCTCTCACCCAGCCAAGTGTGAAAAATTACTTACATGAAAATAATCACTTTTATAGGACTCAGCAATCTTTCCCTGGACATTCCTGTAACTCTAATAAATCTGTCTGTTGGTTGCACTAGTGCCTGACAAAAAAGAGATTACATAACAAGTTCTTGAAGCCTCCCTAGTTAAATTTTGTCCTCAGTAGTGAAATGCCAATTGAGAACAAAGTAGGTACACCTGTATGCAGGTAATCTCCTGAGGTCAGCAAAATCTAGTTTGAAATGAATTTACATCTCTAGTCACAAACTCTTTCATTACAACCAAAAAACATGCAAGAGGTTTCTACAACAGTAGTAGCAATGATGGCTGCTTACCAGAGCAGATGGAGTCAGCCATCTCTCTATCATACTCAGACAGTCAATCCTTTTATTCTCAAATGACGAGAGTGGTTTCCTTCTAGCGCCCTCTAGACATGATCTGAAAATGAGCAGTGAAACAACAGGAATGTATGCACAGTAATGACACAAAGTATAATGAGATGAAGAGCTGACATGTTGAATTCATGAGTTAATTCACCACGGAGGTTATCTGCAAGCTATCACCTCATTTAACCCTCTCTGTGTCAGGGACATTGAACAGTGTGTACAGCACTCTGGGCATTTTTGTGCCAATCAGCACTCAAAGCATACAAAGGGTTAAATAAAAAATGTCACAATTATGTCATGGGTGTACATTCTTCAAACAGACTACTGAATAATCAATACATATACCTATCATACACTGACATCTAGTAGAATTTTGTGACCACAAATATAGGTTGTTGTACGTTTAAAACCCCTAATCATCCCTGGTACCGAGTAGTTGCTTGCATTAAGACTTGTCTTTTTTCTCCTTAGAGTATTGACTGACTCCATTGGCCCCTGGAATCTGTAGTCACAAGTTAATCCAACTTTCTTCCCTGTCTATGTAACCTTAACCAGTTGAGGACACGCTGATTTTGCTACAACACGTATTTCCCATAGCCCCTTGCCCGAGTATACAAGGGACTCGTCCTCAACGGGTTAAGGCACTCATCATCATATCCTCCATATTTGCATCCTTTGCCTCTTACCACTTGGAACCAAAGTATCCAGCTCATACTGATAAAATGGAGGAAAACAGACAGGCTACATGAGCTCCAATTCTTTGAAATTTCACTGATAGCCATCCTACATGATATCTTTCATTGATCACATAGCGGCATAATGCACATTGCTTACAACAGACAGAATCTGCAGTTTTGAGATGAGTTGAATGTTCCTTACGTAATCTATGCAATTAATGTAAGTTACGACTATCACTTACAGCCAGATTAACTCTCAAAGAAAATAGGGGCTTTCAGGCTTACAAGACTATATGTGACCCTGCACCACAAAACCAACAGAAAGTCGCCAGACATGAATTTTTAGTTAAGGGTAGATTCTGAAAGAGCAGACTCAAAGCTTCAAACTGATGTATAACTCAATTCAAATGGATTCTCCCAACCTATCTAAATATTGAAAAATAAGCACACACGCAGGAAAAGTGTGAACTGAGTAGAAAAGAGGCTCAGAAGCACAGGGTCTATTCAAGCGCTTAATCTTTACCAAGCTGTTCTAGCTGTGCGATGAATGGGACAAAAAACAGGATGTAAGCCACCACAGTAACAATGAAGAGATTATCAGATTAAGCTGAAATCGAGCATGTTTTATCAACACATTCTGTCCATGACTAATGCCAACTTTCAAAGCAGTAGCATCATCCTTTCTAAAGTTATTAGAGTTGAAAGTGAAGAGTGTGGACAGGGTTTTTAGAAATGAAAAGGGGACTCTAAGACATACCTAATCACACTAGTACAAACAAAAAGTGTTCAAGATAAACTGCTAAAAAAAAAACCACTTTCATGTTCGTTTAATGATCACAAATTTTAGCATAACGTAGAAGAAGACTTGCTCTTTCAGAAAATATGAAAAAGTCAAAATTGGCTAGGTTGGCCCATTTCACCTTTTTTCAGCCCTCACACAAAATCACTGCGTGCGACTTTTTGCTCGTTTTGTGATGTACGGTCACTTATAATATATAATCTAATAACTGTATGGTAATGTGATACATGGAAATAATGTTCCACTATTTTGCTGTCATCAACAGTGCTATTAAATGAGGGTCATATAAAGGCAGACCTGAGATGGGGTATGAAGGGTGTGTCCATGACATGGAACTTGGCAGGTTGCAGTGGCTGCCTAGCGGTGGGTTCCGAGCTGGGCTCTGGTACGATCGGATGGTACACCTCCCCAGCTTGCAATTCTAGGTCGCTGTCATCCTAGTTGGCAGAAAAGAAGCAAAACAGAAATCAAGACTAGCAGATAGAAAGATTTGCAGGGAAGACATGACGAAGACAAAATTAATATGGAATGACAGAAAGATGAATACAATGTAATTTGACCAAATTTCATAACAGGGTGATGTAATAATCCAGTGAGGTAAAACACTTTTGGCTATCCAAAACTCTGTTCAGCTCTCCTCAGAATCTGGAAGTCATAAATCCACATAGGCTCGAATTCTCAAAGCTCGAATAACTATTCCGCGGAATAGTTATTCCGGAGAATAAGGTATTCCACCTTTGAGAATAGATTCCGGGGAATAAATCGCGTCATTTAGTTGATTTTACGTCACAAGGGCCTGATTTGCACAAGAGGCGTAATAAATCGGCGGAATAAGCGGTGTAATGAAGTTATTCCACCTTTGAGAGTTCGGGCCATAATGTACAACCAGATGTTGTCTGGAGATATTGTCCACGAGTAAAACAAATGGACTGATGACCTAAAAAAAAATGCCTGTGGAACTGTTCTGTGGAACGTGTACAAAAGCTGACTATTCATATAGAAGAATTAACACAAGAATATTTGTATGTCTAAAAGATAATTAGAAAATAATAGATTTGTGTGGAAATTGGTTAGAAAATATATATACTCATATACAAGAACTTTGTAAATGAAGGAGGTAAATAAAGACATTCAGGTTTGTGAAAGATGGCAGTTGTGTACTGTAACACATAAGCTAAAAATGTAATTGCACTTAAATGGACTCACTGAAAATATTCTGATGTGAGTTGGTGTAACCTTTCCTGGTCGCATCATGATGATGTCATCCGTGACAAGCAACGTCCAGGGCAGATTGACCAGCTGACCGTCCCTGTACGTCCACTGCAGCATGATTGAGTTGGTCTGTGGGCAAAACAGCGGAATGTAGTCTTCGGCTTTCCATCCAATGTCTCCTGACGTTATCTCTGGTGAATGCAATGATATAAAACAAAAAATGAATGATGGTGGAATGAGTATAAGTACTTGAATACAATGTGTGTGAAGAAATTTAAGTGTGACATAACGATACATATACTCAGTATGATAAAATACACACAAGAGTACGCTGATTGATAATCATTAATTTGAATTGATGTGCAGATTATACATGAATATAAAATGTGAAAGAGCATACAGGACTATGCACTTCTCAATTTCATAGGCACATCTCCCTCTCTAGAGGTACTGACTTTCTTATTGTTAAACAGAAAAAAGGCTTTAAAAAACTGATTATTTTGTGTGATAAACTGCACACAAATTCATCAACTAGCAAACATGAATAAGAAATAATCTCAAGTGGCAATACATAGAAAGTACAGCAATGCTTAGCTTCCCGCAATGGCTTTTTGATAGATGATTATTGTGATTACAGTTAACACAGCGCCAACTGACTCTTGCTGCTAATTGGTCGTTGTCCAGTTGCTATGGAAACTTGAATGAATATGTGATGCTGCTGTTGAAATCTTTAGTCCAAGTTCCTGAGTGAATCTTACTGTAAACAACTTCTATGAGTATTATTGCACTGAAGATGAATTTGAGGGAGGGAAGATAGTTATGGGAACCAACCATCCAGTTCCTTGAGGAGTACTCTAGTCCTGTCTGCCATTTCACGGTGCTGTAGTTTGCAGTCCCAGCCAGAGAGGTAGATGTTGAAGACCAAGTAGGCAAGGAGGATGCTGCTCTCTAGGATCAGACTCGGGTCCCAGTGAACTACGGCAGAGAAGAGCAGCAGGACGATGGCAATAATGATAGCGACACCGCTCGTCCAGTGGAACGATGCCCTTGGGTCGAGTTGCCAGCTTGCTGGACGGCCGAGTGATGACAGACAGCTCTGTTCTTTCCATGTCTCCTCCTCGTAGGTTTGCAGCTCCTTGGCAATGGCCGACTTGAGCTTCTCTAGAGCTGTACGTGTGTCAAGTCCGGTGAATTCCAGCGACATCTACAAATGAGCAGTTCATGAGGAAACAAAAGCAAAGACTGTTGGCTATGGCTACCATGATTTTTTTTCTTCATTACCTTCTCTAATTAAATAGCATGCAACTAATACCATTTAGATCAAAGGGTGTAGAGTGACATTGCTTCCACAATCACAAACCCGTGATTATGAAAATTTCGTCATATAAATTATGATATAGACCATGCACAAGAGAAAAAAAAATCACTGAACACTGTGACTGAGTCACTGTCTTTTTTGTGACTTCGAAAAAAATTCTCACTGCTACTCCATTGTAATATAGAATCTATATCATTTTAAACTATTGGCGAATGCTCTCTAAATTTTGAAGCTCAATTCTATGTCGTGTCTCACTTCACAGCCTACTCATCATTATTTATCTCACATATCGCATCTCACAATTTTTACAAACTCCAACACACAAATCATTAATCACAATGCAATGAGAAGTGCGGAATCCTAACATAGAACACAATATGTGGGGCCGTAATATCGTCACTGGGGCAAACTCGCCAAAACCCCGACCCCCGCCCGCCCCGGGCCGGTCTATTGTTTAAAACATCAAATTTAATAAGAATACCCACACTTACCTTGCTATCATTTCACCATGCTTGAATAGCGGGTAACAACTCGAATTCCAATGAATGAGTACAGGTAAACACGCCTCTATTACAAACTTGAGCGATGCGCCTGTTTGTCGAGAGTGCGGTATTCTGATTATGTAACGTGCAGCAATAATGCAGCGCTTGATTGCTCATCGCTCCTTCAATTCTGCACTGGGTTGGCCTTGCTATGCACAACAGACGCATACGATCCATGTACCACGCTGTGGAATCGTCACGAGATCCGAGAGCGGAGCTGCCAGTTCTCGTGGAAATTAGTTCGTGACGGATATCTTACTCGTGGAACCCATTATCTCCGACAACGTCGTTATCAGATTCTTCCTGGCTGGTTTCATTAATTTTCTACAGCTGAAACAGTGAATTCCACAGTTTTATCTAAAGGTGGTGAAGATAGGGCAGTCTACGAGCACTCACCAGGCCCAGGGAACTGAGATGGTCACTTAATTGCGTAATACATAGCTTCACGTGTGTGTAGGCAGGGAGGTTCCTCTCACCACCCTGGTGTAGGCCAACTGTGCTGTGTAACAGATGAAGAGATCAACGAGTGAGAGGTGATAATTAAAACTGAAGAGTTTGCTGCCAAACACGCGTGTAGCGAATGGATGGGGAAAAGGTGCCTTAATGCATGAAGCTACCCTGCCCTGGTAATGTGAAGTTGTGCTTCAGTACTACACTGTAGTGTAGATAGGCCAAAGTTATTCACAAGTCATCACTCATGACACAGACCCACAGTGATTAATACTGGTGATGCAATGCAGTGTAACAAGAGTGTGTATTAAACAGGCGACAACACAATATGACTATGACTGTTCTTTCTGATTAGTGATTAATTGCTTTACAATCCTACTTGTCTATGACCATTCTACATGCCTCTCACATTTGGCATTTTCAGTTTGTGCAAACAGAATAGGGGAATTGTTGCTCTGGGAAATGCTCTTTGGAAAAATGGCCTGACTGTTCTTCGAACTTATCGATGCCATCATCATGTGAATCGTAGCATTTCGTATGGTTTTGAATCAAGACAGACTTCAAAACATTGTAGTAGACTAAACGTTCATCCTGCCTTACGCAGTGGCAAGTCTGCGTGTGGTTCCTCACAAGTTTTCCTGAAGAGGCGGTCGTCACATTGGGAGATGGCAGCGGAAAAGGCAAAACTGAGATTCCTGAAGAATAGGGAGAAACGAGCTCAGCTGGACAAGGGTCCCCAGCAGAGCTCTGTGGTATCCCTGCAAATCATCGGGGATGGATCCTTGGACAGCCCACAATCTCTTCTCATCATCACTGACATGTCTCGGTATGTTTTTGCTGTCAAATCCAGGAGTTAAATTCCCATGGTAGACATTTCATGAACATGTCAATGTTTTTGATTGAGCAATTTCAGATTGTGGATTCTGTTTTCATTGAAGTGATCCCTGCAGCATCTTCAATACAGAGTGAAATGATTGGTGCAATAAAGTTACTGGCCAACAGTGAGTGTGACTGCAGTGAATAGTAGGTAGCTTTTTTTTTTTTTTAAATCAATAGGAAATGTCATGTGCTCAGACAAAGTTTTATTATCGACTATGTTTTGCATCAAAACTGATTTAAGGACATCTCAAATGTTTTGATCATGGTCAATACTCTGGATTGGGACTGAGCTTTATTCTGATACCTTTTGGTTTATATTTCAAGCAACCCCTTTTTGTGGGTGTGTTTGTCATCTTAAGTCCTTTAAATGCGTAATGTCAGTGGGTTTTAGTGATAGATTCAAATAATGCAAATACTGGGCTATAAATAGGCTTTTCTATTTTAATCTAGCACTGGTAGCAGAATGATTAATACATTGTAGCTGAATGCAAATGGTTTAATGATATTTTCTATCCTTCTTTCAGATACTTGTTTAACTGTGGAGAAGGTACACAGAGACTCCTGATGGAATGTGGGTAAGGGTCATCTTCTGACTAGTTTTAAAGGTTTTTAACTTCATATTCAGTTCACTGCATTCTGTCAGTGGTCAGTATCTTGGAGTCATCTAGTGATATGTTTCTTACCCTGTCCAAGTTGACAAACAGACAAGTTTACAAGCAGACAAACAGAATGGCAAAAGGAGAAGTATGGTATACTCGTAGTCACAAGCTTAAACTTTAAGGACTGTCTTATTTCAACTAGTACTTTGACTCACTTGTTTGTCCATAATGAAAACTTTGGGTTAAATTTTTAGTCCCTGTTATACTGGGCTCACTGTAGAAGATCAGTATTGAGTACTGAATGAGTGTACAACTTGTGAGAAGATGACAATTCCTAGTTCATAAAACTCTTTAATGTTAAACAAAACAAGCAAGTTAACATACACTGTACCCAGTAAATGATCTGCTATGATGTCAAATATTTCTGATAACTAAATGGAGAATTTACTGTCAACATTTGATACATAAACAAAAATTAAAAATAATGGTTGTAAAATACCTGTTTTTAGCACTCCCATTATTGACCTTAAATGTACAACAATGAATAATAGTTTCTCATTCATGCACTGTATGTTATTGTCTTGTTTTTGTTTTTGTTTTTTCTTTTACTACAGCACAAGAAACCTGTCCAAGTTGGAGCATATTTTCTTCACCCGAATGTCTTGGGAGAACATAGGAGGGTCAATTGGTAATCACTTTTTTTTTGTGTTCATCTTTCAGCCAGGCCATGGACTCTTAAAGGACAAGTTCACCTTCATAGACATGTGGGTTGAGTGAATGCAGCAATATCAGTAGAACATATCAGTGAGAGTTTGAGGAAAATCGGACAATCTGTTCAAAAGTTACGAATTTTTGAAGTTTCTGCTCAGTCTCGGCTGGATGAAAAGACTACTATAGCTTGTGATGTCACATGTGTACAACGATATAAAGAAATAATAAAGGAAAATCAACATATTTCCATTTTTCTCGCATAACAAAAGAACACTGACTTCTCTCTTTCAGAAGGCAAGGTGAATAATATTACCCTTAACATACGTCAGTAACAAGTAGAAGAAATGTGCACTTTATCAAAAAAGTAAAGTTTTGTGAAATTCTCTCTTTATTTTCCTTATATCGTTGTACGCATGTGACACTATACACTGTAGTAGTCTTCTCATCCAGCAGTGACTGTGCAGATACTTAAAAAAATCATAACTTTCGAACAGATTGTCTGATTTTCCTCAAACTTCACTGATGTGTACTACTAATATTGCTGCATTCTCTCACTCCTTATGTATATGAAGGTGGACTTGTCCTTTAAGTCAGTGTTATGGGCATATCAAGTAGTAATTTTTTCCATGAAAGCATGACAGTACCTTTGCAATGTCATCATGCACAATACTGAGTTCTCAAATGCTCCTTTCTGAATTTATTAACCCATTGAGGATGAGTCCCGAGTATACCCGGGCAAGCATCTATGGGAAATGTGTGTTGTAGCAAAATCAAACTGTCCTCAACAGGTTAAAGACTTCATTTGTGAAATAACTTTACACAGTGTGCATTGTAATAAAGAGAGTGATGGGAAAAAATCTGATTTTAAAATGTGTAATGCTTAAATTTTTCTACTGTCTTCCTAAGAAATCTATTTGCATACCTTTGGTAATTTGCTATACTGTAGCTTGTTGCAACTTCATTATAAAGATTGTTTAAGTGTGTATGGAATGATTCTGTTGATGTGTTTTATGCAATGTAAGCTTTACATATTATTACTTCATTTTCTCTCCCTGTTCATAGGGATGACAATAACCTTGAAGAACATTGGTCTCCCTCGAGTCACCATGTATGGACCCCAGAGTCTGGTCAGTACTCATGCATTTTCAAAGCTCTAACTAACCTCTCAAAAAATGAAAACAAAAATTAGTTTTCAAATTGTTTAAATGCTATAATCTCTTCAAATAATAACTACTTCATACAATGTAACCTTGTCAATCAGATCCGTAGTGTTTTGGGTAGAAATTTAATTGACTGTTAAATCTCCCAGAAAGTTGATTTAAAAATGTATGAAGTAATTTCTTCTGTTCATTGCCTTTTATGTCCATTTGTCTTGACATCGTGGGATAGTGTACTTATCAACAAGCTTTCATTTACACTGTGTACATATATCATTCTGTTCATTTTTCTTCCAGTGATGAAACTAATGAAATATACTCTAGTGTTGTTGTCTTTAATTCTGAGAGGCAATCGTTATATTAAAAAAAAAAAGCAAATAAAGATTTAGAATTTTTCTCTTCTTTTCAGGTTACATTTGTGCAGTTTTCCATTGCAGAAGACTGCTGCTGTTTTGCTCACATCTTTTCTCATCTTTATCACACCTTCTTTATTGCTTGAGTCTTCTCGAGTAATTTCTCTTGCCTGTTTTTGGCAGTCTTTGTACCCCCTCAAAAAAAAAAGAGGAAATTTAAGGAGTAGTTTCACATTGGAGGCAAATGAATTTGCAAGAAGTGTGTTCATACAAACCATCTATACAACTGTGTATGATCTCTTTTGATTGACTAGTACAATTGTACTTTTCTTGTCTGTACACTTAAACAGGAAGACTTCAAGAAGGCACTACAGATATTTGCCAAGCAGGAGGCCATTGATATTAGTAAGATGATCACTATTTGTTTTATAAACTCGAATTTGACCATGGCAGTATATTACCTCACAGTCTTCATATCTTTTAATTCATATGGATACGCATAAAAAGTAGACTGAAACCGATAAAAACGCTGAAAACAAAATATCTAACATTGTTATCATTTGATTGTATACTTTATTGTGACCAGCTGACAGTTCAGAGTTATAATTTTGCTGTATTATCAAATATTGCATATCGTACCAGAGGGAAAGTAATTGGATATACTTGCATCCACTGCTTCCCGAAGTATAATGTAGACCAGTTGCAGATTTATGGATTTTGTTATTTTTGTTTTTAATTATTTTTTTTTTTTGTGCAACCGAGATGAGCAGGAGAAGGGTAGAAAGTAGTTAAGTGACAAAACTTAATTACAACATTATACAAATTCAGATATGGTTAGTGTGTAGTTTCGTTCCCCCCCCCCCCCCCCACTCAAAACAGAGAAACAAGAAGAGGAAATAAATGAAAAAATGTGTTAACATCCTTTGTGTTAAGAGAAGAATATTAGATGTTAGTTCTCAAAATATATAACAGTGTGTCACATTATGTTTTTATTAATTCCTGCTTGGTGTCTTGCCAAACTTAGTAGATTTGTACTTGCTGTTGTTAATTTTGTATTTAATGTGGTACTTTACTGCAGACATCAAGCCGTACACTGATGGTCCCTTCAAGAATGATACCATGGTGGTTACACCAGTACCGCTATTCCGTAAGTCACCAAGTGTATGTACATACACTGCTTACAGCTTTGTGTCTGTGTGTATGCTTGCTTGTCGAGAAAAGATTCCATATTTATTTAGAGATGAAACTGTTGAAAAGGAGTGTTCTTTTCAAAGAGAGTCTTTTTGATGGATAGTTTCAAAAGGCTGATGTCTGTACTTTGCTGAAATTCTTGTATACATTTTTTTAATGCCACCACAAACTAGTGAGTAGTGGTTAAGAATGCCCCTCGTCCATCTGTGAGTGAATATTTGTTACCAGTACCATTTGATTATGTGGAGGATGAAGGAAAGCATCACAAAGACATAATGAAGGTACTTGTTTGACAAACAAAATGTAGTTGCCTCATAGTGTTTTATGGGTGAAAGATCAGGGGTCAGGTCACAGAGCAACAGATTAGATTTTATGCAGCCATTAATGGCATTAAGAGATACATTTGGTCAAATCCCAAGTTTATTACTTTTCTGCAATCAATTTGTATGATCACAGTCTTGCTGTAGATTGTTCAGACTATCCTTACCTTCCAACGTAATAGTTGTGAAATTAATATGAAAATTCAAATAAGTACCAGTGCATGAGCTTAATATTCATAGAGTGGAATGATCATGAATTCAGCCAAGAGCATTTGCAATGTGTTTGCTGTAATCTCCTTGTTTTCTCCCCACCCCACCCCCTTTAGCTGTCTTCAGTGGAGAAGCTGCTGCTTCAGGGGATGACGTAAGTGATGACCAGACTTCTGATGAGAATGGATCTGAAGAAGGCACTCCTCAAATGGAGGAAGATTCTGGGGCCAAGAGAAAATTGTCCACTCCCTTGGATGTGATTTCTGAAATGGCTGTCAAATCACAGCACACAGGTATTACAAGTACTCTCAAGAAGGCAATATTAGAAATGTATTAATAAGTCTTGACATGCATGATTGTTTTCCCTAGTAGTTGAATTTTTCTTTTTTGTTTTTCATGCATAAAACTTTGCCTGTTGAAAAGAAAGAAATCCTTGTCAATATTTTGGGTTTTGGTAATGTGGATGAAGCAGCTATTAAAAAGAGAAATGCCGGCTTTTGAAACATGTCATTTGATATCGCACTTTAACCTGTTTAGGATGGACTGATTTTGCCATAACATGCATTTCCCAGTATTCTCTGAACTGGTCTTTAATGGGTTGTAGCATGTAGTCTACTTTTCAAGATGTCACATTTACCTTGTATCAGAGAAGAAATGGTAGGTCATAGGTTACTAGCTAGCTCTGTGTTTATTAAATGCCAAATGCCCAGTACTATAGTACTAAAACTCCTCATTTGTTTGTGCATGATTTTTACAGTCTTGGAAAATGTAGGAGTCTGACATCTGTTTTAAATTGTCATAGTATTTTACAAATCTCATGTAATTCACTGCAAGAACACAATATCACATTCATACTGAGGAAAAAAAAAAGGAGGAGAATGTACCAAAGATGCAAATGATGTTCAGTCCAAAGAGTTTTAACACTTAATAACAGCAGTTTGTTGATATCTTTTTACAGGTGCAAAGAAGAGGAAGAAAGAGAGAATGTTGGATTTCAGCATAGCATATGTCTGCAAGGTGGGTGACACAATGTCATGATGGTTTCAGGCATATGTACAGTGTGTTTATTCCACAAAACCTCGTCTTGTGAGGATGTACACTCGTGGACATATGATATATAGACCAAATAAAGGGCATATGATGAACTAGTACTGTTCACAGGTATAATTTGTTGCATGAGAATTACATAATTATACAGACTCAGTACTTAGAAAGAAAAGAATAAAACTAACTTAGAAAGGAAAGTAATAGTTACATTAAATTGCCTGAATTTTTCAATATATCTAAAGTCTACTACATCCTTATTTCCTCAGAATTTTTTTTTCAGTTTGTTTGTTTATGTTCTTTGATTGCAGTTTGAGTCACATTTTATCCGTGTTATAATCCGTTTATTATTGGTTTGCTATGTTTCATTGCAAAGTTTGGTCCTTGTAGTGTACATGCTTGTTTACAACTATCTAGTAAGAAGGCATCATTCCAGAACAGAAAATGTGGGAAATGTAGAGTATCTTTCTGTGTTGACATTTCTTATAACATAATGATATATATTTATTTTGTTTGTTTGTATGTGTCTTGTTTGATGTCAAGCTCCATGACAAACCAGGCAAGCTGCTAGCAAAGAGAGCGACAGAATTGGGACTGAAGCCGTAAGTTCGTGTGACATTTTTAAATTTGGTTTCTTAGTCTTCTCTGTGTAATAAGGAGTGATCTTTTTCAAGACAATGCTCTTATGCAGAATATAATGAATTGTCGTTTTATGTTGTATCTCATTCCATTGTTTAACAGACACAATGTTGGAAGAGAACTTTGATGATATGGATGTTTAAATTTATTTCTATTTAACTATCAGTCACAACAATTGAAAAAGAGAAAGTTATAGCAGATAATTTGGAGTTAGGCTCATGTATCCTAAAGACTGGAAACTATGGAAACAATCAAAATGCACACATTTCTTTCATTCTTGATATTTTTTTTAATTGCTGTAATCGAGAAGTGAAATCATAATTTTGGTATTGAAATATTTTTTTATTTTTTTTTATTTCTTGAGGTGACTTAATTGGCCTTATGAGTGCAAGTGGACTCTGCTTATGAAGCAATGAAACATATTATTAAATGTCTTCAGACCCTTCACCTGAAGAATCATATTGTTGTATATTCAATTTAGTGATTACAGTAATAAATGTATTGATTTTTACATTTGCTTGTGTGATTCACATCAGATTCAGTTATTAGGAGCTGTGGTTGTCAAAAAATGCATGCAGTTAGTGTCTAGCTGCACCATAATTTCATGGCCAGGAGAATATATTGAATTTTTTTTATAGAAAGAATATCTTTCATGGTTTGGTGTCAGGTCAGCTTTCATTTCTAAGTTTATTTATGAAAGTCATCATTCATTACATTTTGTATGTAATTTAATTCTGGGCAATGCACTGTTTCATGTTGATTTCATACATAATTGTATTTATCTTCATTCTTTGATTGTATGATTGGGAATTAATTTTGTCATTGTGATTGAACGCCTTTTCAGAAGCTTACACTTTGAGAGGGCCAAAGCTGGGGAGACCATCACACTGGATGATGGCAGGACGGTAAGCAAACTAGTTCATTCTCCCTTCAGTCACAACATTATCTTATATATTAGATACCTCTCCTTTGTTTGTGTGTTTGCAAACAGAATCAAATACATGTTAATGAGACAGATATTTATCAAACATCCACTGACCATTATAAAGTATATTAAATCAGCAAAGAAAATTAATTGCAATGTTACTCCGAAAGACATTGTGCATTGTAATGGTGTAAATTGATGCTCAGATATGTTTGATAACTTGTTTACTCTTCTTTCTTTTTGTTTATTTAAATAAGAGGGAGTCAAGCCAAAAAATCATACTTTTTATATGGCTTGTGTATCAGCTTGATAGGTATATTGATTGTTATTTCTGTCACTGACAGCAAACAAATGACAGGCAGGAGGTGATTTGTCATCTACAGCTGATGTTAAACTCCAGCCAATTGCAATTTGACCCCACTCTTTATACATGGGACTGTTCAGATACAAAGTTGCCAACTTACACATATTCCAACAGGTGGGACCACAGGATGTTCTTGGACCAAAGATTCCTGGCCAAGTCTTCATTGGTGAGTGGGTTAACCCGTTCCATACTGAATGCTGAAATGGCCAAAGACTTAATAGACAGGCCGCCAGGTTCCCGTATGGAATGGGTTGAGAAAGGATGTATTGGTCCTCTCAGGTGCCAGTAGCATTTATACATGCAATCTTCTGATCAAAATCATTTGTGAATTTCATTGCTCATGAGACTTTTTTTAGCTTACATGATGGACCACCATTCCAAGTTTTAGTTTTTCTCTCTTTTATCTTTTTTTTTTTTTTTTTTGGGGGGGGGGGGAGGTGTTGGGGCAGTAATTTGTGTAAAATCTTTTCCATAAGCCCAGTAAAATGGGGTAATTATGGGTACTTTTTTTTTTTTAAAGAATAGAAGATTTGTGACAAGGCAGCAAATGTATCTTGATATGATTCATATTCTCAGAAAGTAGTCTGTAGTATGTTAGTTATGTATTTGTGTAAATATTTTCTTTCTTTATAAAAAGTTATATTCTCTTACATAGTTTCTAACAGGTGATTGGTTAAAATTTTTAATCTTGTTCATATCATAATGCACAACCTATGATCATTTCATCTTTATTTTTCTGTTACAGTTTTGGAATGTCCATCATTGGAATACATTGAACCTGTCATTACTAATGAAACATTTCCAAGGTAAGTGAAGAGGATGTGTGTGTGTGTGTGTGTGTGTGTGTGTGTGTGTGTGTGTGTGTGTGTGTGTGTGTGTGTGTGTGTGTGTGTGTGTATGTATGTGTGTGTGTGTGTGTGAGTGAAGGCATGATTGTATATAATCTGAAATATGGAAGTGTTTGATGAAATTGATATCTAAGAATCTCCCTCAGGATCACCTTTGATATGTTTCCTTCAGTGTTTATTGATAAATATGTCATCTTTGTGCTACCCCCTTAAATTCTAGCAAAAGCTCAAATGTTATGTGTTATGTGAGACTTACAATGAGATAACCAATGCACAATAAGAAAGTTGGAAAAATAGGCCTGTATGTGGTCCCATGTAAAATGATGTGCAGGAAATGAATCATACTGTTTCACCTTGGCAGTAAAGATTGAGGCATAAATTCACTGGATGTGTTTATTATGTTGGATTTCTGCAGACACTTTGCTGACTGTGGTGAAGAGACGGCAGCGCTGGTACTCCACATGTGTCCTGAGGAGGTCCTGGGTGATGCCAGATACCAGGAATGGATCTCAAGGTATCAACCTGTCATCCTGGTGTCAAATGAGTTTCATGTAGTTTTTATTGTTTATCAGAACTTTTTGTAATCCTCATCTCAACGGTGAATGTGAGCTCAGCTGGTGATGATGTTGATGTGTGTTGATATTGTCTTACCACATGCAACTCTAGTGTGTGCAGTTTCAATGGTATTTAATGAGCACTGGTCCGTGGAATGATAAAGGAAAAGGTGACAGTAGATGGAGGTTAGCTGACCTCATCAATCATGTAAAACAACTACCAGTTCTAGTGATGATCACGAATCCTTTTGCTGACTTCAGTTGGCTAAATTCAGCAAACATATCTGCCTCATAAACACCAGAACTTTTCACAGATGAATTCACTTCTTGGAGGTGGTAAGAGGAAATCTATATCGACATTGTCTCGTCATAAGATTTTGGAGTTATAGAAACATTGCTTTATGCCATGAAAATTGAAATACATATTTGCTGCTAGAAAACTTTAAAATAGTATCCAAATAGATCCAAAAAAAGTGCAACTTGATATTTTCCTGCAAAGGCTGTGTATGAATTTCAGGAATTTATGAAGAGATTTGTGAGACTTTGTCAATTACTAGCTGTTGACATTGATATACTGTACATCATGGGCAGGTTTGGACCTTCCACAGAGCATGTCGTCTTCAACAGATCCTGCCAGAGTCTGAAGTTTGACGCCAGTAGAGGGCAGCAGACATTCCTGAATCAACTTCACACCGACATCTTCCCAGTACTTCCAAGCCATTCTCTCAAACCTTCTCAGTCTCTGCCGTCAATCAGTGTGAGTTACTGAATCTCTTGACATCAAAGATTGAGATGCAGAAGATACATACTGGGTGTAGTGGCAAAAGTGTAGACTCTTTGATTGGAGAACGAGGAAGACACTTGTGTAAAACTGTGATTCTCAATACATTTCATCAAGAGATTTTACTCTCCTGTATGTGGTTGCTCATGTGTAAGCATTTTTCTTTGGCTTATTATTATTATTATTTTTTTTTTTTTTTTTTGGGGGGGGGCTAGTTTTATATGCAAGGTACACTGATACACAACTTGTGCTATGAGATACCACCTTTCATTGATGTTACAGACAAACCATAGTCTGTGAGAATCGAATATGTGTTTCGTTTGTTATTTTTGATGCAGATCTGAGAGCAAAGTGAGTATGGTTTGGGATTACTATCATGAAAAAGAACTGCATCGCTTCCATGGTATCCCTTTGGTCCACAATGAACAGCAGTAATAATCATCACACTTTGCTGTTTATCCCCAAATCTTTTCAACATAATGATTCATTTTTTGAAGAAAGATATTGACTAGTATTTATATGAATATTCACAGTAAAAGTGTAACATAAACTTCTAAACATTTAAAAAAAGAATATCGGTTGATTGATGTACTTTTCACTATGTAGTGTTGCCTTGTATAAATCAGTAAATTATTCCATGGAAAACAAGGACAATTTGTATTTGTGTTGATTCTTTCTGTGTATATAGATTGATGGTGAACAGCAGGCCAAGCTGATGTTTGCTGAGATTTACAACAAGTATCATATGAAGCCTGCCAAAGGGTGGGAGAGGTAAGGCCATCATTTCCTAGCTATTTAAATCATTCTCTAATATTTCTTCTAAAAGATCTTTCTTTTTTTCATAGCTGTATCTTAATGTCTTCAAAATATACAGTTTTTTTTATGATTTATGGGATGCAAAATTGGCACAAATTTCCACACTGCAAAATATTGCATCTGAACAGAGTGCTATAAAGAGTATGTTACTCAGTTTTGTTGTGTTTTGTTTTTTAAGCTGCTCTTTCAAATGTGGTCAGGGTTACATGGATTAGGTATAAAAAAGTTTTCAAAGAGAAACAAAAAGATTTGGAAAGGTAGTAATGAACAATGTAGCTAATGGGTCTTGTTTTATTAGATTAAGATAATGATATGGCCCTTTCACTCAAATTTTGAGCTAATAATGCTAAACCTCTGGTAGCTGTAAGACAAAGTGTAGGAATTGGAGGGGTAGTTAGATCAGTTAGACCTCTTTAACTGATTTAAGATGTGAAATTGCAGTGTCAGCACCATTATTGTAAGTCCCCCGTTGCTTCTCCTTGGTGTATACTTACAGGGATTTCATCGTCAGTGAAGACAGACAGAGATTCCTGGATGAGCTAGCCTCACTTCAAGACTTCCAGACCAGCCTAAAGTCTATGAGGGAGTCATTGGAAGGGTTCAAAGGTCAAGGACCTCTGACAGAAAGGGGGAAGTACCCTGAGGTTGTGTTCCTTGGTACAGGGTCAGCCATGCCAAACAAGGCCAGAAACGTCTCAGGAATTCTTCTCAATATAAGGTTAATGTTTGTCCTCTTCTGTCTTTTCCTGTCCTTTTTTTTTTTGTGAGTATGATTTCTTTCTTTGTCTCTTTCTGTTCTGTTAACTTTTCTTCTTTTGCTCCTTTTTTCCTTCCCTCTTTCTTTTGTTTATTTTCTCTTCCTTTATTCACACTCAGAACTTGGTGTATTTGAATTGGTTGCTGTCATTTGTAAATCATCAGAAGTGAGCTGTGAAACGAAAATTGAAGAATGATTGCCACGATGACTGAAAATATAATGTTCATATGGTTGATATAGCAGCATTCAATTCGGGGGGGGGGGGGGGGGGGGAGGGGATATAATTCTACCAGAGAAATTAACTTGCGTTTGACG
Organism: Diadema setosum; assembly: GCA_033980235.1. Taxonomy (NCBI): domain Eukaryota; kingdom Metazoa; phylum Echinodermata; class Echinoidea; order Diadematoida; family Diadematidae; genus Diadema; species Diadema setosum. Next base: position 42,127,368 of record CM067064.1, read on the forward strand.
AGTTTACTAGAATTAGCATGGAGCACGGACAGTTTTTAATGTTAAAGAGAAATCACATGGTGTTGTATGTTCCTTTATTTTTGGTTGAAGGATAAACAATTTTGTGAGATGTTTTATTTCAACATCTTCATGAATGTGTAAGTTGGAGTTTTTGGAGAAATTGCCCTTTATAATGAATAAGTTAATTTCTTTAACCTTTGTGCCTACTTTGTGTTACTGTACTATTACTCATCTCATAGTGAGACCAGATCATTGATCATGGACTGTGGTGAGGGGACTTTTGGTCAGCTGTGTCGTTACTATGGCGACAAGGTGGATGACATCATTTCCCGCGTCCAGTGCATCTTCATTTCCCACATCCATGCTGATCACCATGCAGTAAGTTATGTCAAAGGTCATGAATTCTTGAGTTAATTACAGTGGATTTGCTCCATCTAGAAACTCCTACAGTGACAACTTATCACTTCAATTCAATTCAATTCAATTCAAAATGATTTTATTTCCATATAAAGTAATACAAATATTACTTTAGATAAAGTAGTATTATGCTATTTATTATATTAAATAAGATTATTCAAAATAAATAGACATTTATTTTGAATAAGGAAGTGAGAAATTAATGAATGGAGTGGATTTTGTATGAATGTCCTCACACCTTTTGATATAATTGAGATATTGGTATTTGAATTCAGTTTCAGAACATACATGCCTCATTTGATAATTGTAGCACCATTTGTTTGTTTGCTTAATGTGTGTGTGTGTATACATCCTGCCTTTATTCTCTGTCAAAGGTGCCCCTTGAAATTGATTTTCTTTGTTCCTTACAAAGAATTGCATGTTATCTACAGTAGTTTGATATTGACCTGAATGAATAATAGTTCTAAGAAATTACTCATATTCATGTCAAGAGACGTATTCATTACACTGGAAGAATTCTTTCAATTTGATGATCTTAATTGAGAGGTTTTGATAAAGCTCTGTGAATGTGTGATTATTTCATTGATAGTAAGAAACAAATGCTGACTTGGCCAGTGAGATGTTGTGGGTGCATTGGAGAATAAACTGTTTTCATTTATCTTTTTTTCAGGGCCTTATAAACCTGTTGAGGCATTGGAATAAAGTGACAGTGAGTAAACTTCTATCTATTTTTCTGTGTTTTAGATAATCACAAGGCTATCTAATTCTAGTTGTCTAGTGTCACTGATAGAGCACTGAAAATTATGTCCATGGCATTATGCCAAGTTTCTTCCTGGAGTTCCATGGAGTACTTACTGTGTACTTTGAATATTTTGTGAGGTTTTTATTTTCATGAATTTTGCGAGTCGGGTGCTATTTGCAAAATTAAAGACATGCGAAAATATTGTCTCTGATCAAGCTATATGAATGTGACGTATGTGAATACATTTCTCCATTCAGTACAGAACTTCACGATTGCGAATTTAACCACTCGCAAAATCGTTGGGAAGTTCCGATTTGCGAAAATTTAGACTCGCTAAATATATGGAATATACAGTATTGCATTGCAGGGTCAAAGGTTACATGTTCATCTCAAATCAAAGAATTCATAGTTTGAAATGACTTGGCTACAATACAGAAATACTAGCATCCTAAAGCAAACTATTCTTTGTAGAAATTTGTTGTAAATTATGGACAAGTATGATAATAATTGATGTATCTTATAGAAAAAGTGGGAATTATACCTAGGCATTAGGAGGAAGAGAAACTTGATATTGATAGGGGTCAATTACTTGCACAGCATATTGTTCTTCTTATTGACCCCATTTTCATGACCTCATTTGGTTTTTATTCTCTATGATCATCTCTTCTATATATGATCACTGTTATACTAGTATATATTCATATAGATATTTGTTGTTTAATGTACAGTGTGTGAAGGTACTTGACTGACAGTTGTTGTGTTATGTAAGATGACTAGAAATTAAAATGGGATTGTATTTTCATATTTTGTTTGTTGTGACTCTAATGACTTTACATCCCTCATCCACCCACAGGGAGATGATGCTGGTACCAACCTCCTCCTGGTAGGTCCAAAGAGGATGTTCATCTGGCTCAATGAATACCACAATCACTGTGAGAGCTTCATCAACAGACTCAGGTGATGATTCCTCCTCGGCAACGTTCTTAAAACTTGTTATCAGTGACAAGTTGTCATAGTTGTCATAAGCTACTGAAATCCTTGCATCTGATTGGCTAAGAGCAAATAAGAGCAAACATGTCATAGAAATGTGGCAGTTGTCACTGATGACAAATTTTATGAAACAGGACCCTGATCTATGACTCTTATCTCTCCAGCAGCAAGTCTTTGAAAACTGCAAAATAAAGCAGCTTGTTCCAGACATCTTGGACCAGAGTACACACTTGTTACCCCTCTCCTACTTTAAGTGCACTGACTTTGTATTGATGAAATGAATGCATTAGCTACAAGTCTATTGTAATGACATACAAACACATTCACACCAAGGCACTTGCCAACAAAGTAAGCTTAGTAGGAATTCGCACCCAAAAATGCAAATACTTGGCAGGTGTTTGGATGATTAGACTAATAGTGAATCAACTTCCTGTATGTCTTATTGGCTTCATTAGCTGCAGCCAAGGTAGCACAATAACAACACCTTGCTTCAGTAATGATATTTGGATAAAGTGAAACGTTCCTAGTTTCCTTTTTTGTAGAATAAGGTAGAGTCTTACACTGTTTAACATGTCATTAGATACCATTAAATGTCATTAAATACCATTTGATGGTAATTATTTCAGTTGAAAGCACTTTTCTTTGATATTTTAGGCATGAAGCCACCAATATATTAGCCTTTTGACAAGGCCTTGCGGCTGAAGATTGAGACTAACTCGCCACACCGAGCACCGCGAGAAACGGGTGAATGCGAGACCGAGTGGCACAGCCACAAGGCCTTTTGAAACCTGGGTGTTTTTCCCTACCGTACCCGCCGACGAAGGCAAATATGAATTATTCATGTATTCATGAGTCAGATCTCAGTTGGTATGCTAATGAGGACGTATCAACGCTGCACTGGCAATGCAGGCAGCTACGGATGAGCGAGCCGCCGACATGCATACTTATGCGTATTCATTAGATGCGACAGCGTGGTGAGCAATGCAGTCGCTGATTGGCTGCTACCCTTTATGGTAGGAGAATCGGCGAGAAACAACGCTCAAGTTAAGAAATTCATGTCAGGTTTCAAAAGGCCTTGCGGCTGTGCCGCTTGGTCTCGCATTCACCCTTTCTCTCGCAGTTAGTCTCTTTTTCAGCCACGAGGCCTTGCCAAAAGGCTACCAATATATAATCAGTTTATGTTTGTTTTTTATTTGATTCTGTACAGGTTTATAGAACTGGGAGACATCAATGTGAAGACTCCTGTGGAAGAGAGATCCAAGCATGAATCATCTCTCCTCTCAAGGCTCAATCTCCAGGAGGTAATATTATACTTTGTGAAGAAACAGATCTGATTTGTATGTGGAATCAGAAGGCAATTAGGATGTCAGTTGCTTCAGTTAATTAAGACATGCTACACCAATGTATTGTATTCATTCACTATATCCTGTACTAGATTCAGCTTTTCTTAAATGTTATTGGCTTTTCCAATAATCATTGTAGACATACTTTTATGGATGGAGCCCTTTTTTCTCGAGACTTGTTGAATAGCATAGGTAACTTCTGTTTGTTTTTCTTGCTTTGTTTTGTTTTTTAGCCTTTGAGCCTTTATTTAGGCTTTAACAGTTGTAATTCACTTGTTAAGCATGCTTTTAATTCATTCCCATTTTTGATCACATTTGATCTGTGTCTCCTCCCCCCCCCCCTAAAAAAAAAAGTCAAAATATGTAAAACACATAAAAACTTAGCAAATTTGTGTCATCATCTATGTAGTACTGATGACAATGAAATGACAATGAGAGAGTTGAATAGACCAGAGATGCTAATAGGGTTGTTCTCACATAGATTCATATCCAGGTTGGCCCTTGATCTGTTATAGTAAATTCATTCACAATCGAGACATGTTTCAAGGAGGTAGCTCACACTTCGTAGGAATTATTCATGCGTTCATCGACTTCTAGAAAAAAAAAGCGATGAATATAGATTGTAATCCTGATACACTACATGCTTACTTCAAACGTTGGCTTCATTGTCATTCTGTCCCTGCTTCCCATTACAGTTTAACTCTGTGTACGTACGTCACTGCCCCAATGCCCATGGATTGACTCTCACACACCATGATGGATGGAAGGTGGTGTATTCTGGAGATACCATGCCCTCTGATGCTCTTATTGAAGCAGGTACGTACTCACTGATTTTAAACCTTTGGCAGACATTTGTTGTTGTTGTGTTTTGTTTGTTTGTTTGTTTGTTGTTGTTTTTTTGTTTTAGTAATCCCCTGTATAGGAAACTGCAATGTCCACACAGGATTTTGATGTATGACATATATCAAAACAGCTGTTAACTGACAATGTTACGCTGTTTAAATATGTTAAAATAAGATGAATAAATAAATTATATGCATTTCAAATCTTGCTGCTGCAATCAATTTTGTCAAAGACAAGATGTTAGAAATCACTTCTAGACTCTTCCACAATATGCAAATGAGGGATATCCATAATTTTGTGGTAAACATACTAAAAAACAAGACAAATTATAATGGGTAATTGTTGTTCTGTCAGTCTTCATGGCAGACTAAACCGTGTAGGGCTGACAAATTAGGCTGATTTACTATCTTATTCATTATTTTCCTCATTTTTTCTGGACTAATTACACTTCAAGTCATGATCAGTCTGTAAAGTTAGATGTTGCTATGATGGGTAAGGTGTGGTTGCATTAAAGCACATTTGTTGCACAGAGTAGCATCATAGTACCGTCACTTGGGTGACAAGACCTCGTACCTACAAAATGTCAAATGTTCAGGAGAGCAAAAACACATGGCAGCCAAAGCACTGCATCAAATGAGAGAGCCTTTCCCTTGACATGCCATGGTAGCATCATTTTGGGGATAAAATAGCTAGAATTTGGACAGGACATCACTAAACTGATTATCTGACCATTAATTCAAAACCGTCATTTTCACCAAAATGTCAGATACTAGGTCTTGCCACCCCAACAACAAATGTCAGTAAACTAGATGTGTGTTGTAAAACTAATATTTGCCTTTGATAACAGTGATGGTATCTGACTCCGACAATTGTAATTATGGTTATGTGCCTCCTACTCTTTGGGAACATAAGAACATACTTTGTTGTTTCCTCAAAAATTATATTTTTTTCTCTCTTGTCTCAGGGAAGGGAGCAGATCTTCTGATTCATGAAGCCACGCTGGAAGACGGAATGAATGAAGAAGCGAAGAAAAAAAGACACAGGTAAAGAAGGAATTTACATTTCCAGATTTCCTACTTTAGAGATTCTTTGATAGGAAGCCAAATGTACTTTTTTTTTAAACAATGTCAAATGTGTTTAGGATCTCACACCATATTAAACGTGGCATGAAGATGAATACAAAAGACGACTTGAAGCACAATTAGAATTGTTATGTGGCTTGGGGAGGTATGTATGTGCTTTGTTAGTTTTCATGAGATTCATACCCCTTTGTCGAAAGTCGGAAATGTGGATTGTATAGCACATAATATGAATATTTAATTGTAACACTTACATATCAAATCTTGCATAGTGTTGCATCATTGTAGGGTTTTCACATATTGACCGTAGTGCTATGAAGTAAATTAAATGCAATAGGCTTTGAAAACTAAAATTCATGTGAATAAATGAAGCTTCTTCTTGAACGCAGATTCTAATGGAAGTCATTCATATAAGGTGTAAAAAGTGATTTTTCAGACTTTTACAGGTAGAACACCAGCAATATACGGGTCTCAAATGTATTCAAGTATATGCATGTTTCATCCAAACAATCCAGCGGATGACCGTTTTCTTGCCAGCTACATGCAGATTACTTTCTCTTGTTTCAGTCTCCTTGATTGCATGTTGCAATATATATAAAAGTTGGTGCTAGGTTGGGCATGGCTTGTGGTTGTCAAGTATAACATTTGTCATGGAATCATGAGATTTGTGTGCATTGTTAAAATGCTCTATACAGGAGAGATAGAAAAGCTGGCGTTTCATCTCTCTAGAACCAAAAGGGAGCTAAATTCACAGACACTATACTGTATGTCCCCCCCCCAAAAAAAAAATAAAAATAAATAAAAAAATAAAAAGGATAAATGAATGAATGAATGAATGAATGAATAGATAGATAGATAGATAAATAAATAAATAGATAAGTAAATGAAAAAATAAAAATATAAAAAAATTACAATTACAAAATAAAAATAGTGAATCAATCCAAATACAATTTTTGGGTATGAACTACGTATAACTTGTTATCCACATCTTACAGCAAACCCCATCCGATTTGCTTCGGTCAAAGAAGAAGAAATGAGGATCTTTGTAGAGCATGTCTGGAATCCTTTCCCTGCAAGTTCTGTCCATTGTGTTCACACATTAATATGCAGTTCCAAGAGCATCCAAGTGTTTGACTTGGAAGAAACAGACCCATGACATGCTTTACAACGATCCACATTTCTCTGTGACCACTTCACCAAATTGAATTTTGAGTTTTCTTCAAAATATAGGTAAGATGTTATACTTTAAGACCCTGAAATAGCATTCAGACAGTTTTATCATATTGAAAGTTACCAATGTGGAAATCCAATTGTAATTTGTTATTATTTTTTTCCCATACTGTACACTGATAGAATCGTCCTGGTATTCATCCATGCTCTCTGCTTGAAGTCTAAATGCGTGTTTGCCAATCATTGTTTGATTCCAGCATGATATCTGAAGCCATCCAGGTAGGCCAGTCCATGGAGGCCAAGTTTCTCCTCCTGACCCACTTCAGCCAGCGTTACCCCAAGGTTCCTCTCATTGACTCTTCCTCAACCTCCAGCCGGGTTGGCATCGCCTTTGACAACATGAGGGTGAGTTTGATAGGACTTCAGCTCTTTTTGCTGCTACAGAAATTACAATGGGGAGTATGGTGATGGGGATGTGATGCTTGGAAGTAGAGTCATCTGCAAAGCATATTTTTAGCTTAAAACAGCAATAGTCCTGTTACTTTACTTACTTTATTTTTACTTTAATCCAACGATGATGTAGGTCACTGCCTGTTCATTGATCAAAACTCAATCCAAGGGCTTCTCAAGTTGAGTGTGTGGGAAAGGACAGAGGTGTTCAAGAATCAAATCGGCCTATACTGTTGTAGCCCGAAAGATGATAATCTTGTATGCCAGCAGTGTGTAGGTTTTGATAACAAACTAGAAGCTGCCACAAGCTGTCGTTTCAATTCCATTAGGACTGAATAGATTGATTTGCTATCAAATTAAAATTCTATGCACACCTTCGTAACAAGAGATTGTTCCATACAACCAGACTGCTTGCCCCAAGAGCATAGAAATAAGTACAAGTGTATGCCATGCATGCTAGAATCCAAGCTTTCAAAAGTTTTGAACAGGAGGTAGAGACAGAATAGCTTGATGTGAAGCTCCTAAAGAAAAAAATATCTTTCAACTGAAGGCTAACAAGGCCACATGAGACTCTTTGTTTATCTAATTTTCTTTGTACTAAATTTTGGACCGTCTGTCTCCAGGTCTCCTTCTCAGAGCTGGAGGTACTCCCGGTCTTTCTACCGGTCCTCAAGCACCTCTTTGCAGAGGAGATCCAAGAGTTGGAGGTCAACAGAGACAAGAAGGCGGAGAAGAAGAGCAGCCTGAAGTCAATGAGACAACACCCTAAATCATGACGCTAAGCTCAACACATGATGTGTGTGTCACTTCAATCAATGCATATCATATATTTGTACATTAATCATGTCTTATAATAAGACTGTCTGATTGTCACTGAATTTTCCATGTTGGTTGAACTGAAATTCCCTGAAAGATGCACTCCCTTTTGCTGCGTGTGGTCGGGTGTGTCGGGGAACCCTCATTTTTGCTCTTATATGCACAGTTTTGATGAAATTTTTTATCCTCGAGATGAGAGTTCATCCACCAAATGTCCATATTCAAAAGAAATATTCCTTTTTACAGGTACAGTGCACTCCCGGTTATTACGAAATTCCAGTTACAACAAAGTAAAAATTCAGGCCGGAACATTATCTGCTCTTTATTTTTTATTTTTTATCAATTCGGTTATAAGGAAATTTCGATATAGCGAAAGAAAACTGCCGGTCTCGAGAACTTCATTATAACGGGAGTCCACTGTAAAAAGAAACTATAAAACTTTTTTCCAAGGTTCATGAACATCAGTTGTTTGTCAAAAATTCCTGTTATCAAGTTTTACCCAAAGTGTTAATATTTGTCACGCTGCAGATTTTTGTGCAGGTGTGCGATCCAGGAAGAACATGTGCAGAAATTTGATTGGACATTCAATGAGATAATTAAGTCGGAGCAGCTCTGTTTATGCCTAAGTTTTGGGACATTATCCTGTCGAGTGTTCATGCTCTTTTGATACTGTACGAGCTGAAATTTTCGCGTACAGATATTTTCGTGAATTGCTACTTGGAGGACATTTTCGCGTGTTGTTAATTTTGTGGTTGCGAGGGTGTAACTGAACTAAATTATTTGCGCGTTGTTATTTTCGCATGTTGTTATTTTTGCGGTTCAAAGGCGATTCGCGAAATTCGCGAAAATAAAACCACCACAAAAATTTCAGCTCGTACAGTACCTTGTTTTGGAATACCGGTACAGAAAATTATAAGTAAATCTCAGCAATGGTGATAAATCCAGGAATTCCATGTGGAGATACAGGGAAATATTGTAGGTAGCATGTATTAACCTGTTGAGACTGGTGCAGAATATTCTTGGGCAGGCGTCTATGGGAAATGTATGTTATGGCAAAATCAGCCCATCTTCAATGGGTTAACTTTGACATCTAGTCACCTAGACAACGAAGACCAGGTTATTATTCTAAGTGAAACAAAAAGTGTTATCTTTCTGTGAATGCAGTGAAAATAAGACCCAAAAGGTGGTTACCATCTACATCAAATATACTCTGGTCTGGAAACTTACGACACACATTTTAACACTTCAATGTTAGCAGTTGTCATCATTTTGTGTAAACATTCATGTGGAATGAACATACAGAGTTTGCGGTTCCTGGCAACATGTACCATAATTGTTCTGTCCAGTGGACTATGTATTGATCTGACAGTCAGACATACTGGTTTATGAATTTCACTTTTATTGATTTATACATTACTGGTTATCTGGGTTAAATGTACTCAATCCACAAAACAATGTGTTCCATAGATAAATGTACAACTGTATGAGCACCTAAATTAGAGACCGAGTTTGAGTTTCACTTACAATATAAGTCAAGGTTGATAAAAGCATGTTCTGGATCGATAGCCTGAGAATCAGAAATTCATTCATAACATCTCAAAGTGATATGTTTCCACTTTCATATATCATTATTTTCTTCTTTATGAATGAATCTCACAAGGTGTTAATGATAACGGCCTAAGATTTGTAATCAGATATTTCTTCTTTTTTTATCATTCTTGTTCATTACCCATTTGTTTTCATTTTTTTTTTTTTTTTTTTTTGAGGAAGGAAGAATGGGTTAGTGTGTAATCTTCCTCAACAGATTTGACAGCCAAGAAGATGAAACTTTGTTCGTTATAGAGGTGTCTGGCTAAAAATAGGTTCTGTGCTCGTCTTCTGGTCTCATCCTATTATATTGCTGGGTTTACATGTCACCCGAGAGGGTTAGAATATTACTTTCCATTGTCATAGTCTTACTCAGTTTGGGACATCAACAAATATTTCATGAAAAAGTCTGAAGAAGCATCTAGGCCCAATTCCACACAGGGATTTCCAATCATATTCAACAGTGATTGTGATTTCTGCAGTAAAATCATTACTCACAGCTGATTGGTCATGTTCTGCTGCTCCCATGGTAACTGCAATGAGTGTTGCACTCATTGATAAAATGTGATAGTAAATTACATGTGGAATTGTACCGTGTCATTAAAAAAGAATAAGGTGTACACTATATCAGATGGCATGCACAATTGAAGGTGTGGTCATTTTATAATACATGTACTTGTATTTCCAATTAAATCATGAATACTTGCTATAATCATAATTTCATTCTTGTTGTTTTTTAAATGAAGTCATCCCATGTACTGAAGCTGTTGCGAATACAATGTAAATTGTAATGCATACAATATTATGTACATTCAGCGAGTCTTTTACATGCAGTTGTATCTTTAAAACTGTTGTTACACATACATCTGATCCACACATACACACATATTCTCGGTTGTGTTACATGTTCTAGCAGAGTTAACTGCTGGTTAACCTGAAAACATGGCGTCTTTATTCTTGGCAAGAATAGGCATATAATACTGACTCCACAAGTTAGTCATCCATCTAGGAATATTCCCATTCACCAAAGCAAAGAAAAGAAGTGCTGAAATACAAATAAGATTTGTTTGTTTGTTTTTATTGAACTGAATACAATATGACGCAGTTGGAATGCAGAAACATGCTTAACTTCATTTTAACACTATGCACTTCAATGAAGGAATCCATAGATGCACCATGTGTGCCATGCAAAAAGCTATGCATTCCCTTTTCTTCATACCATTTAGCAATTATGTTTGGGTCTTTTTTATACAATTTTGATACATTTTCATCATGCATATTCAACATGCGGAGTAACCAAATTATCCTCTGATGCAACACATGTAGGAACATATACTGTATATGTTTATACACATATTGAACATCATTTGATTAATTCTCGATTCTGATTGGTTTATATTGTGGGCGTAAATTCAATGATTGCTCGCTCAGCTTCATAGCATCCAGACCGAAAAGCATGAAATGCTACTGAATTATCAGTGGAATTAAACAGATTAAGTGGATCAAAAACACAATTCTGGCAAGTTAGGCACTATGTAGCTATTTTTAATTCATTGTAATTACCACCATTTGCTTCATGTACAATTTCATAAATATGATTTCTGTGCCTATTTAGGACAGATGTACTAAGACTCCAGCTTTGCGCAATGTGAATCCAATTATGTCTTTTATAAAAAAGTCATACATTGTTTTGTCTCCTGATGACTGAAATTGACTGAAAAATTTATTTGTTTGATCTAAAAATTAAAAAAAGGGGTGGAGCAATGAATATCATTTAATATTGATAATATAAAACAGCAAACTGAATGTCTCTTTAATTCCTACTTGTACTCACAAATGTATTTTTTTTAAAAGGATTGTATAGTTTTGGTTGAGACCTAACTTCAGGTTTCTAAAATTTTCTGCTGAGATAATGAGAAACCTCTTTAATATGAAATGTCAAAGAGAATGTAATTCTAAGAGGAATTCAATGTTTATTTGATGAAAATTGGTTTTGAAATGGCAGAGATATCCAAAACAGAGCAATCCTAATTAAAGGTGGGACCCACCTTTTGTTATTTTCGCTTTGTTTTACTTTGATTTTGGATGTCTCAGCCACTCCAACTTTGAATGCCTCATACAATAGAATGTTCTGTACTATTTCATAAGTGGTTTCTCGGTATCTTGCAAAAAGCTAAAAGCCCAATTCTCATCTCTACCAATACTATACCATCCCTTTAGATTATAAATACTTAGTAAATTGCACATGTCACTTTCAGACCAAGGTCAAGGAATGGTGATTTTTACCTTACATGTACATTAATAATACTTAATGGCAATGACGATAAGATGAAGAAGACAATGATGAAGAGGATGGAAATGAAGAATCAGAATGACTAAAGTCTTCAATGAAACTAAGTAAACGAATAGGAAATGAAGACAATGGCTAAGAAATACTTCCTTTTCACACATTTCTAATTCAACAGAATTTTCAGAAGACAGTTCATATCACATGTACAAAACTGAGTGTACTTTCTGTAGACAAATAATGCCCAAATGTGTATAAATTGTTAAAAAAAACAAAACAAAACAAAACAACAACAACCCTGGACAGGCTGAATAAAAAAAGAAAACAAGCAGACAAAGTCAACATCTGCTGATGTCTTTTGCAGACTAGAGATCTCACCAAGAACCAAGACCTTGTCATTTTTCTCCGTCAAAACGCAATGGCCTTTACAACAAAAGTGGCAGAGTTACGTACAAGCAATATTAACATTTAGCATTTCGTTTGCATGTACTGTGAAATGAGGAATGTTCATGTGCATCTTAATTTTGCAAATTTCGCGAGAGCCAAGATTCGTGAAATTAAAATGCACACGAAAGTTCTTGTCTACACTATATGCATTCAAAAGTCAGAGGGACTTCGCGAAAATTTCATGCTGTGAAAAAGGCTGTCGGCTCCAATTTGTGAAAATTTCATGCTGCTAAAATATCATGTTTTACAGTATGTAAATGAGCAATTAGAAGAATACATCATTATGATCATGCCAACATTTGGATCACTCTTTGAAAGAGCTACAAAAATGAACACAGCTTGCACCTGTAGAAATCTTTACATGTAGTTCATTGTGCCTTCATTTCTGCAGTACACATGACTGTGTTGGTGTGAGTGTACAGTAGTCCTCTGGGCAGCCTCGTATGGTTCATTTCATGCACATGCACTTAATTCAAGACAGTTATTGCCACTATGGACAGCCTTATAATGGCTGCTAGGAGATCAGTCACTCTTCATCTTCCAGATGTAGCATCTTCACCCTGTAATTCCACTTCCACAGTAACACCATGTACACCCAAAGAGGGCGACTTACAAATCACAGTTCATGGAACAGGTCAAGGGTCGGCCATAACTTGGAATGTCTTATGACGCCAAAGGTCAGCTCAGGATGCAGAAATGTTGACCTTTGAAGGGTCAAACTCGGTCCCTTTGAACGGTGACCCTTCCGCATCCCACGCCTTTCTCAGCATGTTGTGGGTTTCCTGGAAAAGAGAGAGAGAGAGAGAGCTCTGACCACTGAGCCAATTCACCATAATCTTTTCATGTGCCTCTGAACTTGGTTGCAACTTGTCAAGCTATTTCATCAATTCCTGGTCAATAACCCAATAAAACTGGACTTCATGATTCCATGACATTTTCTCCTGTGACAATTGCTCCAATGAAATATCTGCCTGCTAAATCAAACATTAATTCTACCCACAGACATAACCCTAACCATAATCCTAATTCTCACATCAAACTAAACCTAAAACCCTATCACAACCCTAATCCTAACCCTAAGTCCTTGTAGAAAATACGACCGGAGCAATTGTCACAGGAGCAAATGACATGGAATCATGAAGTTCAGATTTATTGGGTTATTGACCAGGAATTCTGGACTTCACAACAAATTCCAACATCCATGCATGCAGATTAGACAAAAAAGCTAGCAGGTGGATTTACTATGCTGAATAAAGTCCAGCAAGGGTGCACTATCCTCCAATCAAAAATGTATGGGACGGGAAGTGGTACTTCATTCTTATAATGGTATGGAATGTATAGAGACACTTAGACTAGGATGAGAGGTTATTGGTTTGCAGTGTTTAATTCTTTTCTTGAAATACATTACATGGTATGTAGGGTTATTGACTTGGATGGGAGGGTTGGGAGGGTGACAAGAAAATACTGACAGACAAGAGAACTCTACATTTTCCAACCAACATATTTTCACCTAAATTGCACTATTTCTTGTCAAGACCAGATCATATAAGCATGAGAATAAACTAATTTTCAAACAATTTTATGAATTATACACAAATTAATTGATATTCATATCACAAACATATAAGCAACTGAAATCACTGAGCAGATTGCTGAACATACTGTACCAGAATCCTTCGAGTTCTGAAATATTCTTCCCCCTTTCTTGTCTAAAACTATTTAAATCAAACATCTGCCTCAATGAGATTGGTATGATTCTTGCAATGAAATTAGGAGGCTTGTAATTTGTATTTATTTATGTTTTTTTTTCTGAAGACAGGATTAATATGAATTGCAGGACAAAATAGTTAACATGTCTCTTCAAAAGTTATTAACAATAAAAGTTGGTTTGAGATCCTACGTTACCTGTTCCTTGCTTGTTGGCAAGCCTTGTCTCTTGCGCTCCATGTCGTACATAACTCTCTGGTAGTCCAGCTGAGACTCATCGTCCATCTCATGGACATACTGGACATTGTCGATGCTCTTCTGGTCAATCTCTGGCTCTCCCACAAACACCGCCTTCCACCACGTCTGCTTCCGCTTCTCCAAATTCAGCTGTTTTAATATAAATCAAAGTCAAATCAATGGATGACATAAGGATAAAAATCAGATTGTATAACATGTTATTACATATTAATGCTTTGTTGTATACATATGTATGTGCATTGTATATACACATGTACATACATGTATATCAGGGCTCAGCACTAACTTTTTTTTGGTGGCCCTTTCGGGCCACTTAAATCTTTGAAACTGAAATTTTGGTGGCCCAAATAAGAAATGTACGGGCCCATTATGAAGAAAATATCGAAATCTAATTTGAATTTAAGCTGCCCTTTCTGGCCATCAAAATATAGCGTTTTTGGAAACTTGGTAGCCAAACATTAATTCTTATTGATTGGCCCTGGGCCACGGATGTAAAGCCCTGTATATACATAATAATACATACACACAGTCAAACCTATCTAGACTAGCACCCAAGGGAAACAAAAAAGTGGCCATAACAGACAGGTGGTCGCTATATAGACAGGGTCTCTCACATGGCTTTTTCTCAGGGGGGGGGGGATTTATTTCGTGGCCGTATACGACAGGTGGCCGCTATTAACACAAAGGCTTATGTAAGTACATAGACTTTAAAATGTCATCACATATGGGGGAAAAAATTAATATATGATAATCACCTGTATGCATTTGCCGGGCTCCAGGCTCCATATTGACTCTTCACCTTTGACCTTCTCTACAAGTTGACCCTCAACAAGAACCTTTTCTCCTTGACCGTCACTCGAGGAACCCTTCATGGATATCTAGGTCAAGGGCACAAACATTTATCATGTAATAATAATAATAATAATAATAATAATAATAATAATAATAATAATAATAATAATAATAATAATAATACAATACATTTATTACGTGCTTAATATGGATGTTTCTATTTAAAAAATGCACAACCAATAATTTATAATGTGCTTCATATTCATGAAATATATATGCACAATATAAATGTGAACAAGACAATATTTATTAACGTGGCAAATAGATCAAGTCCCCCCAAAACTCTTGATTTTCATCCACTGAACACCTTTGCACTTTAACATATTCACATTGCGCATTCTTGGCTCTACCACTTCTGAACTGACACTACAAGGTTTTGAATATGAGCTGAATTTTCTCCTCCATACTAAGATCCCCCTCTATAAAGATACAAAATAAAAAGCAACCACTATTATCTTTTTAATCCTTGACCACCAAGGCAGTTATTGACTGCAGAAATTCAGCTCCAAATGTTCTAGAATTGTGTTAATTAGCCAATTATTGTTACCTGTTATAAGAATTTGATTGAAAAAGGATTCATGCATATATAACAGAGGAAAATCAGACAACATTACGCACAACAAACCTTGGATGATGAGTGATTTATACAATCAATGACAACAGCTTATGGCTTGAGTGAAGTTAATATGAAATCAAAGCATGTCTTTCAGTTTGACCATACCAACAAAGAAAAGGCAATGATCACATATTCACAGAAGGGGAAATACCAACCTTTATCTGATCGTTCTTGATGTCGACAGTGACCTGTTTGGCTTTGGTAACATTTGACGGCACAAATACCTTGATGTCTACATCCTTCAGCGTCTGTGACCATGCATAGTTTTCTCTCAGTGCACCGTTGTATGTGTCGGCTTTGTTCAGCTGCAGCCTACGTTCATGAAATAGCAGATAAAATAGTAGAGCACAGTAAATCCGCACTCTATGATCAAGCACACAGGAGAAGTCTAAAAATTGTATAAAGTAATAGAGAGAGAAACTGGTCGGTTGGGTCAGTGGATGTTCCATCCATGTGTGATAAGATGATAACAAAGATAAATACTTTCAAAATCTGTCCTGCAATGGACTCTCTTTATAATGAAGTCTTCAGGACCGTCAGTTTTCTTTTGTTGTATTGAAATTTTGCTATGACCGAACAAATAAGCAATAAAAGACATAGAGCAGATATTGTTGCGGCCTGAATATTTACTTCGTTGTAATCAGAATTTTATTTTATATGACTGTGTTCATTATAACGGGAGTGCACTGTACTGCAAAAGTGTAAAACTGTGTAAAAACCATAGACTATAATCATAAGGTCCCTGGTTCAAGTCACCTGGCTGCAGTAGCTATGCCCCTGTGCATGGTGCTTCATACTTCTGCTTTAAATAGTCTTTTGGAGGGACTTAAAGTCATTGGTTGCATGGTTGCTTCCTTTACAAGCATATATTGCTTTCCTGGTGGTGATGCAAAACCGATCACTTCAAAATCATTCTCATTTCCTCATTGGCAAATACCCAACTCAAAACACTTTGGAAATATTCAAAATTTAACCACTGGAAACTATAAGAGTACACATATTAAGCCTATGTAAATCTTACAAAGTGTTCATGGTTTACCACAATTTGCAATATTCAGGAATATCATTTCAGGAAGTGCCTTCACGAAAACTAACTTCAATCATCGTTTAAACTACCTCCCAGAAGACCTATGCCCATGGATGTCCTTGATATCATACATAGCTGCTTTTGATACACATATTTAAAGATTTATTAGGCAACAGCTTTCTATATGTTAGACTTTGGAACGACTAAATGCACACTAGTTCCCTCTTCATCAAACAGGCCTTCATAGATTATCATTTCAATACAACAACAACAACAACAACAACAACAACAACAACAACAACAGCAACAACAACAACAGCAACAGCAACAACAGCAGCAACAGCAGCAGCAACAACAACAGCAACAACAACAACAGCAACAACAACAGCAGCAGCAGCAGCAGCAACAACAGCAACAACAGCAGCAGCAGCAACAACAACAGCAACAACAACAACAGCAGCAGCAGCAGCAACAACAGCAGCAACAGCAGCAACAGCAGCAGCAACAACAGCAGCAACAGCAGCAACAGCAGCAGCAGCAGCAGCAGCAACAACAGCAACAACAGCAGCAACAGCAGCAGCAACAACAGCAACAACAAAACATTCCTACTTAAAGACACAGAATCTTTGCTCTGCTACAAGGATTGGGTTCACATCAACTGAACTCAATGACCTACCCTTTTGAAGATGAAGTCTTATCCTTTGTTGTTGCTGTTGACCTCTGACCTCCTGTTGCTCCACCGCACCCCAGAATGACCTCACCGGTATCTGGGTTGGTCATCACCGGCTGCGAGCCATCGGGACTGGCCCCTGTCTCAGCACAGGTACTGCCCACTGGCCTGGGACCACCTGGAAGCTCCGAGGTGTCCGTGGTGGTCACTTCCACTGTCTCCAATGCAGGAGGTGGCTCTTTGTTTTGGAGGCAGAAATTGAATGACAGTTTAGTGACTGCTTCATAAGTGCAGAAACCTTTGTTCACATCATCAGTCATACATTGTAAGTCTCTCACTATGACCAATGTCTTAAATTCTTATTACGACCGCATCTCCCAGTCCTGCTTATTGGCTCTGACAGAGTAACATATATGTAGAAATGAGTCTTCAATTTAATTCAACATTCATACAATTATTCATTAATAATAGTAATTGTTTTGAAATACAATATGGACTGTTTATAAAATGCAAATGTCTTTGCACAAAGAGTGTGACTATAAAGACTACAATGGGAAAAGTGTCCAGTTCCTAAAAAAAAAAAAAAAAAAAAAAACAGAAAAGAAAAAAAAATGTTACATTTTCTACATTCTAGCAGTGTGTTGTGCTACTCATTTCATCTGAAGATGTTATCTGGTGTGAAAGTTTACATTAATCAGTCTCTGCCTAATGTCAACACATACTTTTTTTTTCCATTGCTGACATGATCATTTGGAAAGGGGCATCATTTGAAGTACACAGAGTGTAAAGTAGCAGAAGATAGAAGACACAGAGGCTGACTCACCATCCACATTCTCAGCAGCAACACTTTTTCTCTCCCCCGTGGACGTCACTTTCTTCTCTATTTCCTGTGACATGCGCTCATACTTCATATACGCCTAGATGCATTCCAAGAATAGATGGGAGGGGAAAACATTGTAAAACACACAGACTCATTGTTTTGTACAGTGTACAGTGTACTCTTGTTATATCAAACGCAGTAATGACAAAATTCTTGTTACGAGGTAAGAATTCAGGTCCAAAAAAATACTAATATGTCTAAACAAAATGTGTACTTTACTGTTCAGCTATATTGAAATTTCGATATAACAAAAAAAAAAAAAAAAAAAAAAACTGCTGGTCCTGAGGACTTTGTTATAATGGGAGTTGCCTGTACAACATACAGTATGACCAGAAGCATTGTGAATAAACAGGTTCATAAAATGTTAGCCATATCAGTACTGGAGTAAGACAACATTTCAAAACATTAGGCAAGGGTGGGGGGAAAATTGTAGCCAAATATGACACAATAAATAATGACATAGTAAATGAACAAGATATAAAAAGCTAAACCTGCTGTTACTCTCGCAATACAGTGTGTGGAGAGCCATATTTTGTGTTTTCCAAAA
The DNA here is from genome assembly GCA_033980235.1 of Diadema setosum. Taxonomy (NCBI): domain Eukaryota; kingdom Metazoa; phylum Echinodermata; class Echinoidea; order Diadematoida; family Diadematidae; genus Diadema; species Diadema setosum. The sequence continues at coordinate 42,146,096 of CM067064.1, forward strand.
ATGTCAATTATAGAATATGACTTCAAGAGAAAATATTTGTTATGGTAATCGCCGAGAATGCAGCAGTCACAAATACTGGAAAGGTTTGTTGTTTGATGCCATAAATGCTACCAACCCCCTGAAGATATCATGTAGTTTGTTCTATGACAATCCGACCCAAGAAGAGTATGATGGAAGTGTTACCTGCATCACATATTTGCGAGCTATACCTGGCGGCAATCCAATGGTATCATCTTCCCGCTTCATTACGTGGTAGAAGTCAGTCCTGTGTAAATAAGAAGGAATAAAATTGTTGACTTCAGCACCAATGGATGATAATGTTCTTTTGAAATTATTACCGGTACAATATAACCCCCTGAATTTGCTGATCATTAATTTTTTTAAATCAAGAAAAAGAACTATTTTGCCTCTATTTTGAGAGAAAATATGATTAACATGATGTGATCAATTTCTTGTGAGCAAAGTTTTGCACTTACATCTTGCATATCAACTCCTTGGACTCACTAACACAACAGTTTAATACAGGGACTTGTACCAACTATAATCTACAGAGTAAAGAACTGTCATTTTACTCACAGTATTCTTAACAAATGTGATAATAACATGCAAACAGATACAAATGTACACATTATTCATGGTCCCTTCTTTTCTACATGTACCACCCTAATACACCTGTTGTTAGTATTCAGTAAGCATTACTGTTCTTGGCTTGTAGTTACTGATAAATATGACCATTGAAACCAACTTTGTACATTTAAAAATTACGGCTAGACTGACAGAAATGTCTGTCGAGATGCTGTTGTTGTTGCTGTTCTTTTTTTGTTGAAATAAACCTTCAAAACCTTTCTGAAGAATCCCCCCCCCCCAAAAAAAAAAAAAAAAAAAAACCAAACAAACAAACCAACAACAACAACAACAGCAACAACAAATGACAATATGTAGTTTGAATCTGATCAAAAGTGTACCGGTACATAATAAAATTCTACTGAAACAAATTGTACAAAAACCAAGGATATATACAACTGTGCACTTATTTCCAATCACCCAGGTAATTTGAACCAAATCAGTAATTGGAATCTGTTGATATCAATGTTGACTTTCATGTCGTCACTCAGAACGCACTTCCTCTTTGTGAGTGATTGTGGCACATGCTGTCTGCAAAATCTGAAATACAAGTTAGCCATCTAATATTATGTGATGAATCTTTCAAGCAGCCAGTAGTCAGTTTCAGATTGTGTAGGCAGCATACACTGCAATCTCTTGCAAAGCAAGGAGCAAGGTATTTTGAGCAATGACACAAAAGTTGACATCAAAATTGATGTCATTTATTGGAAAATAGCTTTGTAGTACCGTATATCCTGTGAGTTTGGTGCAATTCAGTTCAGTAGAATTAGATATTATCTACATGGATACGAAAGTATATTAGCGCTGAACTACTTACCTCCTATACAAGAATTCAAAGACGACATCCAAGAAAGAATCTATCTGTCTCACATTCTGCATAATGTCTCCAAGATTAGCATCAAAGCGTCCACTTGTGGTGTCTGCCATGCTCTGGAAAAAAAGAAAGAAATACACCACACTACAGACATCATGCATTGTGTTTGCTTGATGAAAAGTGTTTGTACTAGTGACTACTAGTACTACCTACCATACTCTGTAGTTGGTAGTTGCTTCTCCTCATGACAAGCAATGAACATGCATGATGACACTAAGATTTCTTAGTATTGAGAGCCGTCTTGCAGGTTCTTGATTTAGTACATTTGATTTGTCACTTGGCCAGGATGGCATAGATCGTCTATCAATACATCTTCAAGAGCAGATGCTAGAACACTCACTTAGTTTCCTCACAGAGTCCACAAAGACAAAAGACAAGACAAACCCCAGTGGACACAGAAGGTGAAGAGCGCTTACTCACTCTCCTTATCAACCTGGAAAAAAAGGAAGCAGACTAAAAAAGTAGAAGATGGGCACTTTCTGTGGAAGTCATACTTGGAGGCCAAACGGTCCTTTAGAAGATCTCTCAGGCAATCAGAAGCATCCTAAAATCTAGCTACACAAGGGAAGTTAGAGCTTACCGATGAAAGAAATGACACCTTATTCTACAAGTCGAAAAAGCTGAATAGGCGTGGCAAATCTCTGATACAGGACCTCCCCTTCCTGACTTACAAGGATACCACCTTTCATGGCAAGAATATCATGGAGGTTTGGCATGCCTACTTCCAAGACCTCTCATCTGGTGCCAGTAGGGATGCTCTACAATCTTCACCCACATGCCACGAGGAGGCAACAGATATCCAACTACAGTCCTGTACACAGCATTCTAATGCAAAACATTTCAGTAAAAACAGACAAGGCACAGGAGATGATGTACTCTCACTTTTAATAGCCATGTCAACGCTGCCATTCAGAAGCTCAAGCCAGGCAAAGCTGCAGGCCTTGACAACATTACCACTGAGCACCGGATCCCCTCAGGTCCGATCCTTCCCACGCTACTTCTCCTCCTGCACCAGAACTCCATCAGACTAGCACATCTTCCTGTATCTCTGAAAGAGGCTGTTATCATTCCACTGCATAAAAGAGGAAACAAACCAGTTAATGACCCATCTAGCTATAGAGGAATCTTGCTGACCCCAACGCTGTCTAAGCTACTGGAAACAGCTCTGAAGCCGAGGATAGAAGACTCTTTAACAGGAGCCAGTATCCCAGATGAACTCAAGTTTGGATTTCAAGCTACCAGATCTTGCCTGCTAACATCACTTACCCTCCACTTGATCATCGAACTCAACTCTCTTCCAAGAAAAAATCAACACATCTAGCACCCCTAGATGCAGCAAAAGCTTTTGACTGTGTGTGGCACTCTGGATTATTCCAGACACTCTTCACCACGCCAATCCCATCTGAAACTCAAGGCATCTCTAAGAAATGCACAACAGAGCTGCTAATCGAGATCTGTGGAAAGGTGATATCAGCTCCACATTCTCACTACAGAATGGAGTTAGGCAAGGAGGAATCCTCTCCCCTCTCCTCTACAACATCTTCATTGACGAGCTTATAAAGATGCTGAAAGCTGAAGACTTCGGTTGCCACTTTCATAATCTATTTGCTGGAGTAACTGTCTTGGCAGATGACATTGCCCTTATTGCTTCATCGGCAGAGGAGCTGCAGTTGATGCTTGACATCACCCATACCTATGCTACCAGTCCCTGATCAACCCAGCGAAGAGTGCCATCCTACTGTATCCCAGTCTACAGCCACATATAATATGATGTAATACACACACCTGGTATCTGAACGAAGTACAAATTCAAGAACTTGACCCACATCCTCACCTAGGTGTTACCAAGACAATGCAACCTCAAGACCCGGCTCCCAACATCATCACAAAGGGCTGGTAGTCGAGTTCACCCTCTTCTCCCTCATTGAAGGGCCAGCCTCTCAGAACAACTTTTGGCCTCCCACCATCGCAAAGTTGTGGTCTGCATACTGTATGCTGTCTTCCTCTTAACAGGCATCCTTCCTCTCTCCCTTCAACCTGATCTCCTTACTATTCTCTTCTTAGGACAGCTATTCACAGCCCTCAGACAGATTTAAACACAGGATCCCCCCTCACGCTTTGGCAAACAACACTCTCTCCATCCCCTACTGGAAGCAGCTTCTTGCCAAGTTCAATTTACCCCCATATAATACTCTCTGGCACCATAACCGGTTGAGGACGGACTGATTTTGCTACAGCACCTATCTTTTTACACGGGTAAAATAACAGCTTGACGCGGAAGAATAATCAAAAAGAAGGAGAAGACACACAATACCACAATACATCCACTGTAACAGCAATGCTAGAGGAGCTGCAGTCTAGTGGCCCTCTCTTGCAGACTGTCACTGAATTGCAAGCCTAGCAATGCTGTGCTGTACAAGATAACACACAATCTCGCACATGTTGAAATGATCAAAGAACAACTTCAACGACTCCCAACATGTCCAAGAAGAACTTGCAACCATCAATACCTGGTCCCACCCAGCAGAACTCTCTATCACGAAAACTCCTTCTTACCAATACAGTACCAAGAACCATCAAAGACTGGAACAGATTATCCCAGGAGGTGGTCGAGGCCAATAGTACCATCACATCGACACATTTGTGTCATGAGCCTTGGCCCGGCCCAGGAGAGTTGCTTAGCACTGATTTTTCATATTATTCGATTGTTATTATATTAATCACAGTAATCAGTATCATTCATGGATGTGTCAGTTTATTGATTGTATGCATTCATTTGGATGATGATTATTTCTGCAACTACTTGAACCCTTTGAAGACTTACATTTATACCATTGTACAAAACTTTGGTGCGCCCCCATCTTGAATATTGTAATGTGTCATGGAGTCCCAGATTTGTAACTGATGACCGTAAGATTGAGGCTTTGCAGCGAAGAGCGACAAAGTTGATCCCTGGTATGAGTTCCTTGCCATATTCAGAGCGACTACGACATCTTAATTTGTTTTCCCTCCATTATCGTCGAGAGAGGGCCGACATGATCCAAGTTTATAAGATATTCCATAGCATGGATAGATTAAACCCAGAACATTTCTTCAAGAGAGCAGAGTATCAGCAAGACATCAGTTGTGTCTAACACCCACGCACGCTGTACACAATGTTAAAGTCTACCGATACTGTATCAAAGACGTTTTCGACCGGGAGAATCTACAGGACATCCTCAACTCCCGTACAACGAAGGTGAAAGGTGAAAGGTGCATTATCCATTAATCAGTGTTAATACTTAGACCTCCCGCCCGCAAGTGACAGAATCAGCAACGGAGCAAGTTGATTGCGGTCACTCTCACGGAAGAAGAAGAAGAGGAAGGGCAGGGCAGGGCATGTATCATTATATATCAAATTAAGATGTACTATGGAGTATGAAAGGTTCTGTAGTCACATAAGACCATGGGCTTTGGTTTGAACTTGCAGTGCAGTGCAACGTGTGAGCAAGTGAGTGACAGTATGATGATGGGCCCGCCCTGCACTAAGGCCCAGGGTAAAGAATACACAGACAGAAATAGATGGGACTATTACAGGGACAATGAAATGCACCCGTCTGTACGAGAGCGCTGTTTTCAAGATCTAACTACACTTAGTCTGACCATGTATGTGTAAGACTAACTTTCCGTAATATGATTCCAAGCTTACCACACTCTGAATTTACTTCAAGGTATCGAAAAATAGCACAAACTTGAATCCACCTCTGACACAAATCGAGAAATATACGCGTTCTCACGGGTGGTTCTGACGTACAAACAGCATGAAAACAGGCAGAATTACTTTCTCCGTATTATCAGACAGACACGTAGAAAATGAACGTTCAAGATTCACATGCGCGATTTTCGTTAGCAGATACACGGAAGTCACTCAGAAAACACATGCGGGCGGAACGACCAACACTGATTGCGCTCTGTGTATCCCTCGTTGACAGTGCGCAATGTATAGATAGGGTAAGTTTCCCGGAATATTAATGGTCAGCAGCCAGCCCATCCCTAAACATACGCACAAGAGAGGACCAAACGAAGCCAAAATCGAAGGTTAATTGTCTGTAAGTATCTTTAATTTATTATCTCATTCACTTGACAATAAATGATTGAAGAGATTTGTGTCAAAACTGTAAAACGAAATGATCAAACTGTTGGTGGATTGGTAAAACACTCTACAGCAAAAGGTGGGTCTTCATTCCAGTCGGGTGGCTGTATCCACCGTGGTTCGTGGACCCCCTGCTGCCAGCTGTCTCGGGGTTGCGCTCCCCGTCTGATCCAGTCGACGTTACCCCAATCTGGGCCTGCGCCTGGAGAGCTGGAGCGCTGCACAATTTCTCAGTGTGGTAGCGATATGGGATATATCGAAGCAAGTATCTTATTAACCACCAAGTTGTTCAGTCAACATAATGACATTATTAGAGACTAGATCATGCACTTTATGGCCCTATATTATTGGTACCTTATTCCTTGTGTGCCAAAGTGATACTAATGATGTTAACTATACACAGCCCAGTCGCTGTGTACATGGTACGTCGCGACAGGGCTGTACTCGCACGACCACCAACCACTAGGAGAGCGACGTAATCGTATCACGATAGCTTTGACTTTTGATACTTACGATCATTTTTGTCACCTCAAACTCATCGAGTATACTCTTCAATATTTACTCTACATCTGATGATATTAGTATTCAAATGTACGCAAAGAAACTTACCGAAATTGATCATCATATCCAGCATGTCCACACGGTACACAATCTTTCACGCCAGGCCAAGTTTAGATATCGGGTGGTCACGTGATGTGAATGCCCTTTCAAAAGGTCGCGCTGTCGACCGTGCTGCTACACTCAAGCAGCGTACGCACGGTTACTAGTATACAGCTATAAACTGTACTGGGCTTGGCGGCGGCTGGCGTCTGGTCGGGCGAGTAACATTGAGCTCCATACCACGGTTATTGTGTAGCAGACGCCAAGGTTTGCTCGACACTTTCAACGCACACGCGCTCGCTCTGGAGCACATCCGGTCACGCATGCGCATAAGTCAAGGCGCCATTTTGAATTCTGCAACGACGAAGCCCGACGGTCAGGAATTGCGCCAGAAAGTGTCATTTATTTGTTCCACGGACTTATCGCAAGTGGTCTCCATGGACCCAGTGTGGCGAACTATTCTTCTATAATAGAAACATGCATTTAACGTGAGTAAAGTATTCTGTTTAAAGGAGAAAAGTATACATGTTCCTAAGTTTTGTAGCTGTGTTGAGGTTCCTCACTTCGAGGCTGCATGCCGTGCTCGTCAGACGCTGTTTTCGCATAGCGTAACAGTGTCTGGTCGGGCTATGATGATGTATGACCACCACTGGCAGTAGTGGCACCACCACGCACTGAGCAGCCGGCGAGCTGCTCTTGTTTTATGGAATGCCGTTTGACAAGTTATAACATCACTAAAGCCTTCCAATTTTGATATCTCCTTCATCCATCCACCGCCATCACATTTTGCGCAAACCACCCGTCGCATCGCAGGCAGGAGAGGCTTGTGTGTGTGTGTGTTTGTGTGTGTGTCTATGCGTGTAGTGGCTGTCGTGTCGTCCCCATAAAATCGGTGTAGGCCTACTTTAATTTTTTTCGCACGACTGATTTTTTGCGCTTGGCCAGGTAAGAAGAGTTTCGTGTGTTTTTAATTCTGTGGAATCAAGACATCAGCTAATGGAACATATGGCACGTAAAAATATAAGCATGTTTTCACGCTAGCTTCTGGTGGCGCGAAATGAGCGAAAATTTCCACTTTTACAGTACCTGTGCAGGCAGTAAAAGACTGGAGGATTGACATAAGATTTTTGTGTATTTTTTTTTTTTTTGTCGTTCATTATATCCCATAATAATTTTGCAAAGGACAGTGAACATATAGTGTGCCCCTCCACGTTACGTTAATTAGTGATTCCCTGCTTGAGATATCTAACACAATATCCATTCATTTAAAATGGTGAATGAAAGAGGAAAGTTTACAGCTGTTGATTTGTATTGCGTGCCATGTAAATAGTGATATATCTCCTTATAAAAAGGCGTTATTGCAAAATTTTCTTATGGTGGGATGTTTAGACCTACACATATGCATCAAATGTGATATTTCCAACATTTTTTTTTTTTAACTCACTGAGTGCACCCAATGCTCAACCATACCTGTAAACTCTCCTTAAAGAAGAAATTTATAGGAAATAATATCATATAAATTGACTGTTTTCCATCATTTAATGTTATTTTGATTAATTTCTGGCATGATTCATGCAATAAAGTTGTCTCTGCTTTGAATATAAGAATTTTTATTTTTACCAAATTTGAGCACTGGAAAAAGTTCGATGCGGCTACGAAAAGTGCCAAATCTGTGACGTCACCACATGTGTATGCAACCCAGTAGGATTTACGTATCTGTAGGCAAACTGTGTGCACTTTTCAGGAAATTGGTGTGTAATTTGTTGTCAATCTAGAATAAATCGTCCGCCAAAACTATATATTCACGTCGTGAACTTGTTTGTTTGTTCGTTTTCATTGGAATCATATTTTACACCCAGAAATTTATAGAAAAAAAAAAGTTTTAAAAGCATAAAACCTATCGTCAGCTCAAGATTCACGATTGCCATGATCAGCTGTTCCTTCGTACAGCCACAATTTGCTGTTATTTAATATTGACTAACAAATCGATCATTGTGGGGGAATTGCGTATAGCTGAGGTAATCTTACATACTCATGAAGGATGATAACTAAGTCAAAGAGCTTTAATTGATTGGAAATCATTTTTACATCCATAAATTTACGGAATACGACGTTTGAAAAGCACAAAACCAACCGTAATCAGCTCAAGATTCGCAATTGCCGTGATCAGGTGTACGCACAACAGTACCAGCAGAATCGGCCGGCAGTGAAGAGGTATTCCTTGATGCCATGATTTCAGCTTGATTCTTCTTCGAAATGGCATGATGAAGGTTTGTTAGATAAATGTGACCTTCTTTTTCTCTTGCATGTGTGTTGATTTAAATTCTAATTTCTACCTCAACTTGCTAAAAAAACAGTCTAACAAAGCGGGAAACTGCAACATTTCCATGCTGAGCAGCAGTCACGATACATGTGTTGCATGCAAGCATGCACCGCTGCTGCAACGATCCCCATAGTATGACACGTAGGTTGCTTGTAAACAAGGGGGGCCTCGGCGCAGTTGACCAATCGTGAACATGTATTTCGATCACGTGTCTTGGTAAGCAACAAGGCTGTTTACGCGTCTGGGAGACGATTTGCATAAACTTACACATGTTTCAGAAAAATTTATGAATAAAAGTGAGTAGCATGACATCATGCCATGACCATATATATTTGGAATAAGCAGAGGTAGAGCTTTGTCAGGGTTCAACGTAGAATATCTAAGACATGATTGCCAAAAGAACAGTCATTTTCGCCGCGAAGGTGATTTGGTCTTTAGACGTAAGATTTTGGCCAACATTTGAGATTGACATCCCACTTTTCTCTTCAAAATTCCACATTTTGTAGGTTGTATTTCGAAATGTTGTTGATATCAGTCAGAAACTAGAAAATTTCCCCTACAATGTGATACCAAAATGTCAATTTGGTCCCTGAGGTAGGTCATTTTTTGACCTTTTTCAGGCTGTAGCGCGAAATCACATTTGCCGAGAAGTTTCGGGTTTTGCCAGAGCAGGTCTCATATAGCCGTACGGCAAATCAGCTCATACACATTAGGTGACGTCGCTCAAATCCGATGTTTCTTGTAGCGAACGGAGCTACGTGGTCATGAAAATTGGGCGTTTTTTCAATCTCAAAAACAGTTTGGGGTTAAAGTTACATCGTCTTAAAGATATCCAGTTTTGTTAACTAGCTTCTTAGCTTTCCGTAGATATCAAACTTGTCATATTTCTAGATTCTCTATAAATTTCTGCTTTAAATCTGTTGCAAGGCACTTTTGTGTTCTAAAGACTGGTTTTGTAAGCTGCTATTCATAATTCGTTTGTGTAAACAGTTCCAAGAAGCCAAGATTACTGGACAACAAGCAGGAAACATGCCCACATTTTTCTGTCATTTAACAACAACTGAAGCATGAAAAAAGGATCCTCAGTATTGAAATGCTTGGAATTACATTACAAATGTAGTGACAGGTGAATTCAATAGCTCGTTGCTAAGCCCCAATATGGGGGTGGTGGGGATGGGGGGGGGGGATCATTACTAAATGCATGAGTGAACAGTTCTCAAAGAAAAGAATCATCATCGTAATGTCTTTTGTACCATGTGTGTACTGCTGTCTTCTGTTTGACCTTTTAAAAGTGTCATTTCAGATAGTGACTTCAAGCGTATATCAAAGTATTTTCTCTTTAGGCCAACAAATCTGCTTAAATGGGTAAATAAAGAGTTTCCTTGCCATAACTTTACATGAATTCAATTTTTTTAGATCAGTGAATTTTATGTTCATATCTACTAGAAAATGTCAAAGCACTTAGACACAAAGAAGGACAAAGCCTACACTTGGTGCAAAAGGATGCCATCTATATCCAAGCTGAAGAGAATTACTAAAATGCAATAGTCAGCTCCAACAGCTGTATGTGAGTAGCAGTAAGATACATGAAACAATTGTTTGCTTCGTCTGGCAGGTGAGATGAAGCATTCTGTTTAATGTAATTTTAGATAATGATCTCTACATTTGACACTGCCATATTCTGTTTTGGTTTGTCCTTTGTATCAGAAAAAAATAAATAAATATTTCAGATATTAGACCTATGGATGAAATACACACTGGATGTATTCTTCAGTCTGCATTTGAGAATAAAGAGCATAAAATATCAGAAATTTGGAAAGAGAAAAAGAAGCAGAACATCAAACTTCTCTACTGACATAATAGACAAGATATACAGTGTATGTATGAGTACATGATGCAAAAACTGGTGTAAACTGTAAAGCCAGTATGATGGCTTGTTATGCTTGAAGCGTTTTCATGCACACGTTTGCATGAAGTGGAACTGTGTGGTCTATAATACCAGGTTTAATAAATTAGTTTCAGTGGCAAGTAAACACTATTTAATATGAATCATACAACCGTAGATGAACAAAAATGGTAATCTTCTCTCACAGTAGATGACAAACTGTATTTTTGCAAAAAGAGACTGAATGTAAATGCAGCGTTAAGTTAATATTTGATGTAGTGAATATTACAAAGTACTCATTCGAGACATACGGTAGTATTGCCACATTGGTTTGGTAGTGATGTATTGTAGACCGCCAGTATATCTGCCACTACCAGCAGTAGACATAAAAGTTTCATGAATCTGCCTTCTACTAGTAATATAGGTTGATGTGACAGGTTTAATGTGAACTTGCTTTGAGTTGTATTGCAACTGGATCTTTATTATCCTCCATCCCCCAGAACATATACCGGGTTTCATATGATACAATGTACTTGACAGTGCTCTATGTTGGTAGCGGCCCAGTGGCCCGAAGCTACATGTACTAGAAATTGGTGTCCAGCCACCAAATTTATCTTATGGTGGCCCGATTGGGCAACTAAGATTCAAAATGGAGGATTGTTGCTTTTGTAATGCTTTTATTTCTGGCCACCAAAATTTTAGATTTAGATATTTTAGTGGCACATATGAAGCCACTACACAGAAAAGTTAGTGTTGATCCCTGTTTCATTTGCTATCATCAATCTTTGTCAATCTGAATTATATTGCAAAATTGATATCAAATTCTCTTTTTTTTAAATCTTATTTGATAAGCTCTCACTGCTGGTCTTGCATCATGGTATCTGAACATTCTTTCCCAGATTTCATAACACTTTACCCCTTATTTCATAACACTTTACCACTTGATGTAACCTAAAAGGTGAGAGAGGGCACCTCCCATGCCTTAATCAGAGATTATCACCTTTAGATGGTTTATGACACCCAGATGTACAATTGTATGTCATTTGTTATGGACCTTCACATGTGTAGGAGAACTGGATTTAAATCCTGTTTAGGGATCTTCACATATGTATGAAAAGAATTCACCAGATTTAAATCCTGTCAGGGCATCATGGCACTATGTGATGGTAGGCTGGCTCAATCTTTGCAGGAATGTGGTTGGACATCTAAAAACAGTTGATTCATACTTTTCTTTTCTTTTTTTAAAAGAAGAAAGTCATTTAAAAGAGATCGTTTGCAGTTGAATTGAAATAAAGATGCCACTTTTCTTTGAGATTGTGGTAACATCATTCAAACTACAGTGCAAAAAAAGGGGGGGAGAGAAAACAATAATAATATTAAAATGATTAAAAATGATGACTAATTCTTGCTTATTTCCATTTTTTGCGTAAATGTTCTACGTACAGCCAGTATTGGATGGACTCTGTACTTGTGAATGTTGGTCTGCACAGGGTGTACTGTTTTTATTTTCCCATGTATACACATATTTTCGCGAATGAGGAGATCACAGACATTTTCGCGACATGTTGTTTTCATGAATTGACACCAACGGCAACATTAATGCACTATCACCCATAATTTTTGTGTGAAATTTGCAATCCAACTATGATTAGTGAAATTCATGAAAATTATACCCTCGCAAAAATAACAGCTTACATTTGTAAATGCAGTAATTCATAAAACTCACAGACATTTCACTGTCTCTACAAGATAAATGGATGGTTTCCCTGTGGGCTATTGTGAATTAATCAATACAATGGATAAGTTGGTACAATTGTGAGGGAATGGGTCTTCCCTCAGGTATGTAAAATACCAGCTTATCCTACCCTCCATTACGTAAATCCTAACTTTGATTTATGCTCCTCACATAATGAAAATTGTTTACCCCATCAGATGGGAGTCCACTCTCTGTCTGACTGTACTTTTTTATGTCACTTGTCTTTCTCCCCTTCCCCCCCCCCCCCCCAAGAAAGAGAAAGTAGTACAGAAAACCACATTTTTAAGCGAGTTTGTAGAATAAACCTTCCCGGTAGAGTAAACTGGGGCACGGACTCCTTCAGGCACATCTTGAATGCATTATCTGAACTCTACTGACTGTAGCTCTGAGAAAACCTCTTTCTTCTTATCTGGATCTACATATCGTTATGACTGCATTATTTAGTGGTATGGCAAAACCACCATCAAACTTTAAAAGCCCCGTTCAACATCATGGTGGCTTAATTTAAGAAATTGCCAAACTTTACATGAATGAAAGATAATGTTTAATTGCATAAAAACATGGCTCCTAACAAAAACTTTGACTTATGGGAATAATGCTACCAATATCAAGACACATATCACACATTCAACCACTCGCAAAATTGTCAGGAAGTCTCGATTCGTGAAAAATGAGACTCACTGAATATATGATGTATAGAGTAGTCCAAGGATGCCTTCTTTGCATAAAATGTGTCTCCAAGTTAACCTTCAACTAATATGAATCGTCTGGAAATAATTTTTTTTTTTCAAAAGCATTTCTGTTATATAACCTATTGAAATTCTGATAAGAAATACTTAAAACTTTAAAGTTTTATTCATGTGAATTTGAAGAACTATGTGTTAGCTTTGGTTAGTTGGTCTAATCATTAAAAAAATCCTGGCTGAAAAAGAACTGTTTTATAGCTCTGCAAAACAATATATCGGAAATGCTATGACCTACTGTCAGACTCCGTTGGTGTAGTACTGATAAAATCATATAATCCAACAAGGAAAACAAGAGAAAGAGTGAAAGGATGTGAGAAAGAAAGAAAAAATTAAAAAGGGAGAAAAAAATACCTAAGTGACTGCAAATAATCCAGTGTTTGTGTCCTGGCAATTTGTTTCACTCAAACTAGTAAAATAAAAGAGTTTGTAAAACTGGGAAATATTTCAGGTAATGCAGGAGTGCCTTATTTGTGTTAAACTACCCTTTTTTCTGGATTACTTATTGATAAATACAAGTTGTAGACAAGGATTAGAAGGTGGGTAGGCAGTAACTGAATTAGGAAACAGGTACCGTAAAGACACTGCATACATCAACTGTCTATATGTTAGCAAGGTGAATCTGTGAACTTCCTGTTATTTATGCATGATTAGCAGTTGGGTGGTACAGGGGGGGGGGGGGGTGGACTGGATGGGATAAACTGGAACTGATGTACTGTTGACTGAATCCTGTCTTTTCATTTCCTAATCCAGGTCTGATGATCTCACGCCCATCCTGCCCTGACTGTATTCGGCACCCAGCCACGAAGCCTTTGACAGATAGCGGGATGGCTGGTCAGTTAATCGGAGGTCAGCCCTCCTGACGGAACCCCCCTCCCCCAAGTCTCTGAGGGAGACACATGTGATTGTGTATCTTGTAGCCCACCTTGCTTACTTGGTATACCTCAAGCAGAAAAAAAAAAAGGAGGAAAAGGCAGAAGCTGGATTTAGAAAGTCTCTTAAGTTGAGAGTTCCCTGGGCCGTCACGTGAGGCAAAGGTGAATGGAATAGCCGCTTCTAGAGCTAAATTTAGCCGCCACCACGGATCTATGACACATGTGTCGAGTCAACCGACGGGCAGTGTGAGCAAAAACCAGACCTGTGACGCATCAGCAAGCGACAAATTCTTGCAGCCACCATTACAAGGAGACTGCAGGCTCACCAATGCTGCTTTGTCTTTGTTGGAGAAATCACCGAGACTGTGTAGAAAAGGTGCAGATACTCGTGTTTATATGCGAGTGTCTGTTAGAATTATAGGCCATTGTTTTGTGCCAAACTAGGATTGTACATTACAGAAAAGAGCAAGTTAGATGGGATTGTCGAATTTCAAGAAAATCTCTCAGGGATCTTACAGAGGATTACCACATTGGCAACAATTTTCAGCTCATGGATTACATCCTCTTCCCTTCATGGGAACAATGATGTGTGCGTCGGCTCGTTGTTGATCACCCTGTGTCTTCACAAACTTCAAAATTGTGCAAAATTTTGGCACTTTCTTAAGACACTCATTTCTTTATTGGTACAAAAAAACTAAGAAATCATTTCTGAATTGATTTACCTGTTGGATATTTTCTTGGATTTTAGTGTCACTTGCCATTCTTAGGAGTGACCATGCCCCTGTCAGGGTCGAAAGCGCTCCAGGAATGGTGCAAGCGGGTCACCGCTGGCTACCCAGGGGTCAAGGTGGAGAACATGACCAAGTCCTGGAAGGATGGCCTAGCTTTCTGTGCCATTATTCACCACTACAAGCCAGAACTAATGTAAGTTTGTTGATGTTTTTTGTTGTTGTTGTTGTGAAAGCTATAATCTTGATATCATTGTTGATTATGTTATTCTTCTTGTTATTAATGTCATTATTTTTATTCTTATTACTATTATCATTAACATTGTCATTATTATCACTACTATTTCTTCTACTAATGTTATGAACATTGTCAATATTGTAATTTTTTATCATTATTGTAATCATAATATCAATTATCATCATTATCAAAACTGTGTGGACTGTCTAATTCCTCACATTCTAGTTGCCAAGTGCATTTTTGTTTTACATGCTTTCTCCCAGATGTCAGGCCATTGGAATCTTTCTCATCCTTTTGTAAATTACTCTGTAATCAATCAATTCTCATTCAGGTTGTCTGTGTTTTGAGCTATCACTGCCATATTGCTTCATGCAGTCTACAGTATCGGGGCATCATGTATCTCTTGGCTTGTGTGAACAAAATTCATTCATTTTTAAAGACCTGGTACCATGATGATTCATGGGTGGCCCAATATATTCGCTGTCCACCTGAGTACATTTGAAAACCATGAATAGCACCAGTCAGTGAATGTAATGTGCATTGAAGGGTACATAACATTCTGCTCATCCGTAGTTGACTACAGTCAAGATTCTTTGGCAGTGTATACAGTTTACACTTATTTATGCAGAGATTGGTGAAAAGCTGTACAATATTTGCTATGGAGATTCTTGGAGCTGGGCCAGCCACACTGTTGGGTCATGAAAGATCTATTCAAAAATCAGAGGTTCAAACACTCCTTTCAAAACCAACAACCCACCCCCCCCCCCAAAAAAAAAAACAAAAACAAAAACAAAAAACAAAAAAACAAAAAAACAACACTCACAAACAAACAAACAACAACAACAAATACAATATACAGAGCTTGACCAAAATTTTACATCTGAAAATCTATTTGTGCTGGCAAACTTTTATATGGTCATTGCAAAACTTTGTCAATACCAACATTTCTTGCCTTTCAGAATTCACATGGTAAGGCTCTTCAAGTTTTGCAGACTCATGATCAGAGAGATATCGAACAAACTTGATCTGAGATTTGCGGTGCCTGTGAATTTGCTAAGATTACAGCAGAACCTGATATGTGGCAATGCTACTAGAGTTGTCAGTGTTCTGTAAGAAAGGAAAACTGAAAATACATCAATTGCTATCTAACTGTACATTAGAGGTTTTGTTGTAATCTGCTGTGGCAATATTGTGTGTGTGTGTGTGTGTGTGTGTGTGTGTGTGTGTGTGTGTGTGTGTGTTTTTTTCAAAGCATTTTTAACAAATCTTGACAATGCAATAAACTGTCATTTTTAACAAGATTTTGCAACTAGCCGAAAACAGATATTCACAGGAGTTGTTATTAATTTACAGAGTAGTTTTCAAGGTGCGTATCTTTCAGTTAAGAATATTTATGCCTCATTTCATTTTAAAGGCTAAAATGAGGTGCCCCATTAGTTAAGCAGTGTTTCAAGAAGTTTTTGTAATGGTCACTTGTGTCCAACTGAAAGTTTTGAGTTTGGCTCCTGTAAAGGTCAGACCAGAGTGGTATTGCATTGGACCATTGATGGTGAGGTTGTGTATTTCAAGAATCATATAGGATATTAAATGATGGTTTAGCCTGACAGTTGGTAGTTTCAATTTCAATTTTTGTCATTATTTGCTGAAATATGGAAAGGGAACTTTGATCTGCAATTTGTTGCCCTAGCGGACGGTACATGAGTAGCTGTTTAGGAATTCTCTGCACCATTGCCAAGTTTGTTTTTTGTTGATTTCTCTGAACTGTTCACAGCGGTGAACTCGCTTTGTGGTTTTCGGGCCTCGTATCCCTGTATCACCAAAAAAGAGCTTCATCCAATTTTTATGAGAAACCACTGAGGAAGTTTCACATTAACTTTAATCACAAGCTTGATCCTACACAAGTAAGCATTATACATGTACATGTTTAGGCAATGGTATAATATGAATCGATAGTAAATTTCAATGCTGACATCCTTTCATAGTAATGATACACATACCCTTTGACAAGGATAATTACTCGTGATTTTACTAGAAGAAACTTAATGGTTTTTAAACAACCAAACTATATGATTTTGTGAATCTATTTCATGGGAAAGGTTTACAGCATCTTGTGAAGAAAATATCACAGTGTCAATAGGAAATGTTAGATCATAGAGAACAAGACCACCATGTAAGATAAAGTAGCCGGCTAATTTCTACCATGATGCAACACAACACTTTTACTGTAAAGCTGTTATTTTCATGAACAGATATTTTCATGAATGAGGATGTGACAGACACTGTTTTTGTTGTTTGACACCGCGCTATCATAAGTGCACTAACCCCTGTCCATGCATTCTGCGATCATTTAATCATCATTTAATGCGATCATGATCAGTTGGCGACATTTTCAGGTGTTGTTAAATTTGTGGCCCAACAGTGATTTGTGAAATTTAGCAATTTGCGAAATTTAAACCCTCCTGAAAATAGCACAGTAAACTTTATTGAGCTTTGCAGTGTAGCTGTGCAATAATGTGGAACAGTACCACTTTACATTGCTGTTAACTTTTGAAGCGTGTTGAACAACACTACACTACAATTGTACATCACTGTTAGCTCTGGAACCGTATGGAACAACACCATGCTACATTGTACATGTACTGTACTTCACTTTTTATAGCTGTAGACACAATGCAGAACAAAGCTACATTGCAGACTTAATTATCAATGTGAAATTAAAGGGATGGTATAGTTTTGGTTGAGACCTAATTTCAGGTTTCTAAAATTTTTTGGTGAGGTAATGAGAAACCTCTTATGAAATATGAAAGATCATGTAATTCTAGGAGGAATTTAACGTTTATTTGATGAATAATTGGTTTTGGAATGGCTGAGATATCCAAAACAGAGCGATTCTAATAATAAACCCACCTTTTATTATGATGGCTTTGTTTACTTTTGGATGTTTCAGTCATTCCAAACCCGATTTTCATCAAATAAACTTTGAATTCCTCTTAAAATGGTATGCTCTGTACTATTTCATGTTTTTTCTTGGTATCTCGTAAAAAGTTAAAAGCCCAATTCTCATCTCCACTGATACTGTACCGTCCCTTTAACCACACTAGCTGTACCACTGTAAACAGTGGAATAGTGTGGAACGACATTGAATCAGCTGTGGAACAGTACAGAACAACTCACACTGTACCACTGTCTAATCCTGTGATATACTGTAAAATGAGGAATGTCCGCATGCATTTTAATTTTGCGAGAGCCAAGATTCATGAAAGTAAAATGCATGCAAAAGTACTTGTCTACACTATATATGTATGAAGTGGGGTGCAACTAATGTTTCTGGTGCCACTTCCGGGTTTCATTTCATTTTTTTTTTCTTTTTATTTCTTTTGTTTCAATGAAAAATAAAGTGGGGACGTGCGCTGGTTGCACCCCCCTCTGGATCTGCCACTGCTATATACACCTATTGGGAGAATCATGCATTCTGGCGGAGGCATACCAGTCACCCTAGCGACATTTCTAGTTTGTTTGTTTGTTCTTTTGGGTGGGGGGAGGGGTGGGTGGCAAACTACAGTTAATGTATTTAAATGTCTAAGGCTTTCCACAGCTTTCAAAAGCTGTTTCCAAAGCCCTTTCGAAAGCTGTTTCCAAATCCCTTCAGAAACGGCTTCCAAAATAGTTGCTTGCGTTTATCAACTCATCGCGAACACGAAAACTGGCCTTGTCACTGCGCAGCTGCATTGCGCATTTTGACCCGCAACAGCAGTATAAAGCCAGTACAAAGCCGTTTCAAAACAGCTTTGCGTTTATCTTGCTTCAGAGGGCTTCTAGAAACAGGTTTCTGGAAACCTGTTTCAGAAAGCACAAATTTGCAGTTTTCAAAAAGGCTTTCCAAACCCCATAATCAAAACAGCTTTGCGTTTTTCATCTTGTAAAAATTCCCTGAAAGCCGTTTGGAAAACCTGTTTCTGCCGAGAAACAGAGTTGATATTTAACGCACCCTAATGTGAACAAGAATATATATATATATATTTTTTTTTTTTTTACAAAGTACGCACAATGCCATTAATAATCAAATAACTTTGCTGTATTTCAGAGGAGGTGTCTGTTGAGTCACTTCTAATTGGTAAATGAATTATCTTTCTAAATCTTCAGAATGAACAAGAAAATACTGTAAACACCTACAGTGTTACTTCTGCAGTCACAAGGCAGTTGCATCATTGACCTCTAAAATCAACTTTCACAAAGAATCTTGTGAGATGAGTAGCAGTGTGCCAGCCTATCTTTTTATATATTGTGATATCTGTTTATCTAGCAGTGATTGTTGACGAGCCAGGCACAACTGTTTTTATGGAAAGTTTGTTGTGTGTAATCATATTTCCCTGAGCATGAAATCTTGAACATGACTGTTAGCGTTCATGTTCCATGTCACCCTGCATCATGATTGATGAAAGAGGGAAATAAAGAGAGCTATCTTTAGCTGCAGGACAATTTTAGAATTTCCTCCCACCAGCTAATGAGTCAAGCAGGGACAAGCATCTCTCTTTCAGCTTTAGTTAATAGTAAGTGAAGGAGATTGAAGATGCAGGCATGTTTGCAATCTCGGAGTCTGTGTGCACAATTTGATATTGACATACCCTAGATAGAATCACAGGCATTACAGTATAGCAGACAAATGGAGGTGAACAGAGAAAATGTAAATTTGGAAAAAAATGACAGACTTTTTATGAATTTTCAGTTGACAAATTTTGCCAAATCATTTTTGTTTGCATTTTGAGATTTAGACATGCAAAAAAAAAATGGAAAAAATTGTGGCATGATGATGTACACAAAAAGTTTTTATGCAGAGTGCTACAACTCCCTTGCCTGCTTCACAATGAGTGTATAATAGTATTGAAATTTGTATGCCTCCCAAAGAAATCCTTCATTTAATCACACACCAGTTTCAACTGTCTGTGAATATCTACAAGTGTATGAATGATAATAATGTGAATATAGAAACGTTTGATGATTTTGCCAAAAAAGTACCATATATTGTTCATTATATGACACCTAAATAGATCCTTGTCATTTGATAGTTTGTTTGACATTGATCATTCGGCCAATTTCACTATGTGACATCATCATTCGTGCAATATTGTGGCTCCATTTACCATGCAATTTTAAATCCATACGATTTGATCCATTGTACGCACGCCGAGAGGCCAGTGCATTATGCATGTAAAACGCTTGCATTTGCAGTGTGTATATGCGAGACAGCGTGCTAGCGTACAAGCGCTCAGTGACCATTCTCGCGATCTCACATCCCGCACATTCTCTCTTGTTTCTAGATTCATAAAGCATCAAATGTCAAGGATCTGTTTCAGGCATTGTAATTATATAAAACAAATAATGTATTTCATTTGTGCAATGGACAGAATATTTCTTTCAGTAAAAGATGAAATTCTTGATCCATTCAGCGAGGCACAGCTGAGTTGAATGGATCATTTCATCTTTCACCTCATGAAATATTTGTTCATTGCACTCATGAACATTCATTATTTGTATAATCTGTCACGTCAAGACCTAGCACAAAGCAGCAACAAGAAGTAAGCCCAATATATAAATCCCCCATGCACATTTCTCCACATGGTTTTTGTGGGGACATTTTTTGTGCCCAAAATATGACTGAGGCCACTTGACTGAATCCACATTTTTAGAAGAGATGCTGATGGTTTAGGAAGAGCTGCTTCCCTATTCATTGACTGATGATTTGGCGTAAAGTTGGAATGTTTCTCATACCCCATTTATACTGTGGATAGGTTTCAGAGCCTCCTCAGGGAGGTTCAAAAGCCCGCTTGAAAAAGCCGTCTCTTTTCTGTTTTATGCTGTTTGGGCTGGTTTATCATGGAGGCCCTACTGGCTCAGTTCCCATGGTATCCGAGTTCCCCTCCGATACATGGCATGGGCTTTTGAATTTCTTACATAATCATTGAGCATGAAAGTGTGCAACTTGTGCAGCGTTTGTCAGTAGTGGTTAGTTTTAATAAAGGACGACTGGTTTGTTTACATTGGCTGGCGTTGACCTTCAGTGATAACTTCCGGGTCGGCAAAAAAGTGGGTTTTTTAACCTCCTAGTATACCGTGTGTACTGCAGCAGTAGGATCTTTAGGCGTGTCTTCATCAGCCCGAAGTTCAAACTAGCGGGACATTTTGCGGTCTTAGAAAATAGCCCGATACAGCTGGCTAACCAGAAGCGGTGAGGGATCGAGAAAATTTCGGACTGATGCAGACGCACCCAAAATAGCGCGCTATTTCACGAATTAGCACTGTAGTTGACGAACTAGACCAAGATTTTTGGGGAAATTTTCCCGATCAAATAGCACGCTATTTGCGTCTTCACTACAGAGATAGCGTGCTATTTTGACATCGGACTAGTTTGGTAACCGCAAGATAGCGCGCCATTAGACATGCCTTTTTAGGCTGTTATACATCATATAGCAGGCTCTCAAGCCACCGCGGTGGTTTCAGAACCCAACCTGATTGGATCTCCTCTTCTGAATTCTGTCTTTATACTGAGCTGAAAGGCTGCTTGAGGCTGCTATTGGAGGCTTCAGAATCCCCTTTTTGCATCGTCTTAACGGGATATTACAGAGATTACTCACCAGCAGTTGACCTGTGTTGGTCTTAAATTAGACATTTCTTGAAGAGCCATGCAAATCAAAAGCTCACAAGATATCACAAAATTGCAGAAAAAAAAAGATCCATATACTAGATACTTTGTGAGGGTAAATCCTGAATAGCACAGTTGACATTTCTGGCAACATCAACCTCAACTCAGACAAGGAAGTTATTAAAATTTACAATATTTTTGTTGGCTAAACTAATTGTGTGCTTATGGAGCTTTAAAGAGATGGTATAGTTTTTGTTGAGATGGGGGATACAGATTTTAACTTTATGTGAGACAATCAAGAAACCATTATGAAATATTAAAGAGCATACAATTCTTAAAGAGGTATTCAAAGTTTATTTGATGAAAATTGGTTTTGAAATGGCAAAGATATCCAACAACAAAGTAAAACATGGAAGTTGGTCTAAAATTTGAAAAGGTGAGTACCACTGGTCTTTTATTTGGACCTCTTTGTTTCTGAATATCTCAGCCTTTTCAACTAATTTTCATCAAATGAACTTTGAATTCCTTTTCAAAGTGTATGCTTTTTCATATTTCATAAAAAGTATATCATCATCATCTCATAAAAAAAGTTAGAAACTTGAAGCCCCATCTCAACCAAAACTGTATCATCCCTTGAAATTGCAATGGTACAATTGTATGTGATAAAGGCTGATATGAAGGGGCAAGGAACACATATTGCACATGTCACACCCTTTCCCAGTGGGTGCACGCGCGCGCACACACACACACACACACACTCACACACAAAACACCACCTATGCACACACACACATACATTGTACACACACAGGGAAGTTTAGTGTCTGAAGAATATATGGGATATGCTAGACATATGAAAATGAATCACTACCTCTTCACCGTAGTCAGGTTAAGAGTGCGATGAGTAGTATCAATTCTTGCCTGCAAGTCCGTTAGTACCCCATCAAGAATCTATATGAAGGCCAGAACAATATTCCTATGATTATTTGTAACCTGCTTATAAGTGTTCAATGCCTATAGCATCTTAGGAGTATGGTCCTGAAAGGGGTAATGTGGACCAATGCATACAATAGTAGTTTATAAACAGTTATTGAAGTGGGACTAAGTGCTGCCAGCTTTGTTTCACATTTCACACTTGTGAAGTGTATGTGTTATGTTTTGACATAATTGATGTTGATGAGTGGTAGTAAATAATGTTGAATCATTCCCAGTCCCAGTATAAAACCTTTAAAGGCACACTTGACTGTTTTCAAATTTGTGCATCTCTTTTGCAACCCTTAAAGGAAGGTAATTCAGACCTTTTTTTTTTTTCAGAATAATAGAACTGGAAATTTCTTTTGATGGGAGGGGGAAACAATACTGAAGATTTTCAATGAATTTATTAGGACCCAGAAAAAAATTCAAATTTATATGCTCAGTACAAAAGGAGTGCATAACCCATACTTTGGTAGTGACATCTAGGTAAAGTAAATATGCATTTCGTTTATTAAAAAGAACCCCTCTAAGGTCTATTACCATAAGATTTCATATACCATGATGGAAGACATTACTCTTTAGTTGTGCAACATGTCCCAATATTTGCAAAAGAGATCTAAAGATGACCTTTTTGTTTAACAATGTTTCTGGTTTATTAAACATCTTCCTTCATTCTACTAGAGTTTCTAATATTGTTTGAAACACTAAGCTACATGTTGGTTATGAAAAAAAAAATAGATTAAACTATTGGTACAATGTAGCGTATCTGTTTTATAAGGTGCAAGTTCATATCCCAGTGAGAGTTGCTGAGCAATGTACTGTGTGTTATCATGCCTCCCCCACGAGTACAAAGTGCTCACTGTCCCTCAGATAGGACATAAAATGGAGGTCCCTTGTACAAGTTGTATGATAGACTTACACAGCCCACATTAGTAAAAGATACTGCTTCATTCATTCATTCATTTCAAAGTGTCAGGTGTATAACCGAGTGAAATGGCCAAATCCAAACTGGACCCCATGGAAGACTGGCTACTGTGTAGTGCAGCTGAACATTAGGCTATCCAGCCATCTTGAATGCGATTTGAAAACAGACAAATATATATACGTACAACAAACCAACCATACTCAATAGTTCCTGTAAACTGTATTGTTACAATTTAATTTGACCAGTAAGTGGTTTATTAACATCTATAGTGGTATTCGTTCTTACAAAATGGGTTCAAGAATGTAGCCAATCAGAAGCACTGAAATGAGTCATGTTACTAACTAATTACAATGTACGTATGCAACTTATTGCAAGGGCCCACGAAAAGTATGCATCAAAAAAGCATGATGACATGCTATACTGATATTATACTTCATAGCAGAACATACTCATCATGAGTAGTGTATTAAAGAGTATCTAAGTTCATGTTTTGAACAGTAAATGTTTAGAACATAATCTTTGGACATACATGTATTTGCTTTTCAGCAAGTTTTTCATGTAGCTGGCTAGTATTAATTATCATAGAGTGAGATGAGTAATAGTTCACAGACCCATGCATTTTATAAAACAAATATGCACAGTTTTAAGTTATTGATGTTCAATAGACAAGATGCAGCACACTCTCAGGTATTCATAATGTTGCGCAACATGCACTCGGCTGTGCCTATTGCATGTGTCACCATTGTAAATACCCTAAAGAATATGCTGCATCGCCACTAATATGCACGCTTACTTGTGTGTTATTTGTTTTTATAGATCCCTTGATAGTAACTGCATAATTCTCAGAATAGTGTGTTTATTCATTAAACATTCTCTCATACAGCTCAGTTGGCAAAGTTCAACAAGTTCTGACATTGCACTACTACAATGGATGGTGACTGGCATTTTCCAACGATACTGCAAATGGCTTTACATTGTACATACATTATTTGTAAATGTAATTCGCTTCTAAATTTGCTGTGGCTATTACTTGTACTTCCCTTTCATATCTTACTTTGAAGTATGTTATTTCAGAGATACTTGAATTATTTTATGGGTACAAGAGTGTAGTTAGAAGTGTCCAATTTCAGAACAGGCCAGCCAATAGCTTGAAACTCTTCTCTTCTGATGTTGATGGATGTGTTACTTCAGGATGTTGTGATTCCCCTCTGATAATTAAAGGACAAGTTCACCTTCATAAACATAAGGATTGAGAGAATGTAGCAATATTAGTAGAACACATCATTGAAAGTTGAGGAAAATCAGACAATCTATTCAAAAACTATGAATTTTTGAAGTTTTTGTGCAGTCACTGCTGGATGAGAAGACTACTTCAGCGTATGATGTCTCATGAGTACAACAATAAAAGGAAAATATAAAGAGAATTTTACAAAATTTCATCTTTTGAAAAAAGCACACATTCCCTTGACTTGTTACTGACATATGATATGGGTAATATTATTCCCCCTGCGTATAGAAAGAGGCAAGTCAAGTGTTCTTTTATTATGCGAAAAAAATGAAAATATGTTGAATTTTCTTTACATTTTCTTTATACTGTTGTATGCATAGAGAGACATCACGAGCTTTAGTAGTCTCCTTATCCAGCAGTTCCAACACAAAAATTTTAAAAATTCATAACTTTTGCATCAATTGTCTATTTTTCCTCAAACTTTCACTGATGTGTTCTACTAATACTGCTGCATTCTCTCAATCCTTATGTTTATGAAGGTGAACTTGTCCTTTAAAAGACAGTGAAAATCTAGTTTCAAGGACCAACGGGTTAATCGAAGATTACCGGTATGTTGAAGATTTCGTTTTGTGAAACCTGCAATTCAAGAGCCACACTTTCAAAACATGCTAAATGTGCAACTAAGCAGAAATATCGTCAAATTCAATGCCCAGATGCGGTTTTACTTTCATTTAAGTTGAACCCATAGAGAATGAGGTGATCTTGCTACAACACACATTTCCCATAAATACCTGCTTGAGTATGCGTGAGACTACTGTATACGCTCTTATTTTCGCGTACAGATATTTTCGCGAATGAGGAGGTCATAGACATTTTCGCAAGATGTTGTTTTCGAGAATTGACGCCGACGCTAACGTAAATGCGCTATTACCCTATTGCATGGAGACATTTCGCGTGTTGTTAAATTCGCGAAAATTAAACCCTCAAGAAAATAACGGGTTATACAGTAGCCTTCAGTGGGTTAAATAGATGTAGCCATTTACATACGTGTATAATGTCATCATAGATTTAATAGCCATCATTCTCTCTCTTAATTTTCAGCCTTGCTCTTTAGTACATGTATCACCTTTAAAATATTCCTGCCCAATAGATTGATATCAAAAATAATTTTAGCACTCTGTCCAGTACTGTAAAACACGATATATTTGCGGCATGAAAATTTCGCAAATTGGAGCTGACGGCCTTTCTCCCAGCATGAAATTTTTGCAAATTGCCACTGGCATCCAGTGCATATTGTATAAGCTAAAACTTTGGCATTCATTTTAATTTCGCAAATGTTGGCGCTCGTGAAATTCGCGAAATTAAAGTGCACGCGAACATTCCTCGTTATATGGTATTGAATCTATCAAGGCTTTTGCCTGTGATACATTGTGAAGGTCCTTTGTTATGATTACAAGCTCCTTTGTACCACACAAGAAGAGTTGGAAGCGGGAAGTTTTAGCAAGTACAGAGTGTTCATACACAAAACTATGAATGGTTATGGGACATGTGAAGTTGTTTTTAGGTGATCCGAGTATCCTTCGGATCACCTTCTGTATCTGTACGGATTCTTTTTCCTTCTTTATTTCTGGACAAAATTTGTGTAGAGATTAGCTCAAAAAGTCCTCTTCCTATCAATGTCAAAATTATACCATAAATGTATCATGTCCCAAAGACGACGGGTCGAGTAAAATCGTAGTGATCAGTCGACCGTGACGTCACTATGACGTCATTATATGAAAACACATTTTCAATCATATCTCATTAATGGAATGGAATTTTTCAATGAAATTTACGTCACGTAAATTTCAATTCAAGGGAATTCTACTCATGTTTTCAAAATTCATCGCATCGTTAAAACGTGCGCGTACGCGCGCGTTGAAATATTTGTATGCTCCAATCGCGCTCAAATTTTTTTTGCATACGTTTTAGACCATTTGGAGCATTTTTTGAAAAATTGAAAAAATCGGACGGACGCTTACGCGCGCGCACATATACGCACGCACAGCTCATATACAATAGAAATTTCCTGTTTTTTCACTTTGATCGGATGTCTGAAATGTCAAGGAATATTTCTACCAAGTTTCAAGTCGATCCGACTCAATATGACGTCATACAGGCCCGTCAAATTTGAAATTCCGCGCGTGCGTCAATGGCGATATACAGTGCAACTATGCAAAAAAAACGCCAATTTTAAATCCGATTTTACTCGTCAGGATGGACGGTGACCCCCCATTTTCTTTACATATTCTGAAAGCTGATGAGTTGTACATGTCAATTCATGGGTTGGCGATGCTGAAAAAATGACTAAAAGATATCAGATTTCTTAATAAAATAAAAAAAGTAAATTTTCAAAATGACGTCACCAAATTTCAAGTTCACTCGAGCGTATCTCACTTATCCTTTGTTAATTTTCTCCCAGATTTCAGTATGTTGTAGCTTATTTAATGTTCTTTTAAAAGTGTCTTTACAAAATTTTGACTGGATGACGTTATCACCTCGTAAAAATGGATTGAAAGTAATGTTGTCAAATTTCACCAGTTTACGTGTTATCTCTCTGGGAGTGCAGTTTTTCTTGGAATGAAAATTGACATGACTACCTTTATCGAGCACTAGCTCTATTACACTACGGTGAATTTCTCCCAGATTTTAATATGTTGTAGCTGAGACTTTGGGCTATCGCAAGTGTGTCCTCCATTTTTTCATACGATGTCGTGATCACATTAAAAAACTTGGTTGAAATTAAAGCTTATCTTCGATGTATTGAGATGTTTCTTTCTTTCTGCAACTTTCTTTCCAATAAGTCAAGAAAAACAGCCCCTATCACCCCCAAATTTTGCACATGTTTAGTTCATGTCATGTACATTATTTCATAAAATAACAACTTCTTGATCAGACACCATCTTCGGTATGTAAATTAGGGTCAAAGGTCATAAATGTTTCATCCTGTATCTTGGTGAATACATGTTCTATCTCTCCCATATTTTGCACACGTAAAGACCATGTTACAAGAATCATTTCACAAAATAACTACTTTGTGCTCAGATGCCATCTTGTCTGTGCAAAGTGGGGTCAAATGTCATATGTACTTCTTTCTCTGTCTTTGTTATGACGTGTTATCTCTATGGGAGTGCAGTTTTTTCTGCAAATGAAAATTGACATGACTATCTTTTTCGAGCACTAGCTCACTGAATTTCTCCCTGATTTTAATATGTTGTAGCTGAGACTTTGCACTATCATTACTTACACACTGTTTTTTCATACTACACTTGTATGTCGGGATCACGTTAAAAAACTTGGTTGAAATTAAAGCTTATCTTCGATGTATTGAGATTTTCTTTCTTTCTGCAACTTTCTTTGCAATAACTCAAGAAAAACAGCCCCTATCACCCCCATATTTTGCACATGTTTAGTTCATGTCACGTACATTATTTCATAAAATAACAACTACTTGATCGGACACCATCTTGGGTATGTAAATTAGGGTCAAAAGTCATACATGTTTCATCCTGTATCTTGGTGAATACATGTCCTATCTTTCCCACATTTTGCACACGCAAAGACCATGTTACAAGGATCATTTCACAAAATCACCACTTTTTGCTCAGATACCATCTTGGCTGTGGAAAGTGGGGTCAAAGGTCAAATATACTTCATTCTGTATCTTCGTTAGTGTATACGGAATTCGGTACCAAAGATGGCAGGTCTGACTCCCTTTTCTAAATGAGAATCCAAACATCACACGGCAAATATCCCCTAAACGCAGATGAAACATTTATGGCCATGCCTATTGGGATCAGGATTTGAATCGTTGATTTCCAAATAGATCGGATCACCTAATTTGTCAGTGTTGACAAATTCCAAGTCTAGTTTTTTTTTTTTTGTTGACAATTAAACCAAGATACCCAAAGAAAATCATGCAGATTTACATAATTTCAATGTTGATCAGTGAGATTTTGTGTGGAGGTTTCTTATTCCTGCAGTACTGTAATTGTGTCTGTTTGCATATTGATTTTCATAGACTATTTCAGCACCTAATCCCAGATATATAGTTTCCACTGAATGAATGATTTGATTTTCTACAACTTTTTATCACTTGATCGGCAGTAACCTCTAACTGTTTATGGCTATCTTCTAAAAATCATATTATTTCAAAGAGTGATTTTTTCTTTCTTTATACCAGAAATTCCAGTTTATCTTACTATAAACTGTATTTTGTTTTAGGTAATAATATTAATAATTATTTCTATTTCTTTTCCTTGCAGAGACTTCAATTCACTCTCCAAGAAGAACATCCGTGAAAATAACACTCTTGTAAGTATCCTCCATCTAAAGCTTACACGTCATTTCTGTTGCAATTTCACTGGTCTGCTATCAGATTCGTGTATTTCAGCTTGACTGCTTTCAATTTTATTTTCTCAGAAATGTTCCATACGGTTCACTAAAATTCCTTGTATGTGGCTTTCCTGCACTTCACATCAATTTCTTTTTTTTTATATATAAAGTCAGGATATATCAATGCACTACTGTTATTGTGACTATTCATAGCTTTTGACTGACATCTCCCAGACAGAACATGTTTTGAAGTCTATGAGAAGGGTTTTGAATTCAAGTAGTGGTATAATTTGTGTGTGTAGACATCCCCTTTCATACTAGAGAGTTCATACTTGTAGAGTGGAGACCCCCTATGACTGTCCTATAATCACCTCTCCTTCAAGCCCCTTTCATACTAGAGAGTTCCTGTTAAAATGTGATGTATGGAAAACTTATGACGTAGGCCCTATCAGATGTAGAACTTCCTTCTAGGCCTACATGTGTCTGCGAATGGCCATCTATTGATACAAAACAGCATCATATGACTATACATGTACATCGTTTATCAAACTGTTGTTTGAGCATCATTTCTTTAATACACCTAGACATATTCATACGATGCTCTCATATCCATATTTTGTCAAAGTAGGTGGGGTTGATTTGGAAGGTTAGCATGAATTTCCAAATGAATCCGATGCAATGTAAAAATACTGTGTGCATAGCAAGTTCACACTGTACAAGGGAGAGACTCAAACAAATTTGTGAGCCTCTCAGGAAACATGACAATGCACGATGTCTTATGCTGCCATATATCATTGGACATCGAAACATTGTAAAACATGTCTAAGTGGTCTCATATCAATATGTCATATCCAGATACAAGGTATAAAGTTGATGAGTCTGAAAGCTCTGTTAGTATTCAGTGCATGACTTGGTGCACATCTGAGCTCTGTCAGTTGGCTGATAGACTAATGTCCTACAAGAGCAGTGTTTATCAAAGGCTCAGATTTCTGCTGAGCTACAAAAAAAGGGGAGAAAATGATAATATTACAAGGAAGTATGGTGCCTGGTATTTGCAATTGCAACATTATCAGTGGGATGAGGAGTGATTAACGAGTAGGAAAGGAAATGGAAGGTATTAATCTACAAAGTGACTTTTTATGTGAGAGGTAAAGACATTATGGCCCGAATTCACTAAGGTGGTACAAATGAAACAGCTTACCATGGTTTAAACCATGGACAAAAACCATGGAGTGCATAGTGTCGCATGGAATATTTCGTTACGAAATCAGTCATTTCGTCGATGAAATGATTATTTTGTAATGAAATGACATTTTGTCACTAAATGAACATTTCGTCTACGAAATGGTCATTTTGTCGATGCAATTACCAATTTCGTAACAAATTATTCCGTGCGTCACTTGGCGCTCCATGGTTTTTGTCCATGGTTTAAACCATGGTTTCATTTGTACCACCTTCTTGAATTCGGGCCATTAAGTGATCTGAGTCCAGTTGAGTGGTATGTCTTAATTAATTGCTAATGTTCAGTTGTACATACAGCCTGAGTGAATATAGGCCAAGGTTGTTAATCAGTACCGAGGTACATACTGTAGTATAACTACATTTAAAGTCAAACATCTGCCTTAGTGGCCTTCTGTCTATAGTGGCTACCTGCAGTATACAGCAGGTAAATCATAAATTCACTTGCAGTAAAACCATGTTTATAAAGACCCTGTCTGTAGCAGCCACCTGCCTATCTTAGCGGTCATTTTTCTTTTGGTCTCCCTTTATTTGGGTTGCTGCTATAGACAGGTATGACTGTATTTCATTAGTCAAGAGTTTGCAGCTTTTACTTTATGTTCAGGATCCACATTTCAGCATTTAGTATTCCATTTCTTCACTATTTTTACAATTCCTTAATTAATAGTGTGCCATGAAATAAAGTCATTTCAAACATTATGTCTTTGCCATGAAGTATAATACAATGTATGTAACCCATCACCTTACTTGTAGTTTCCCAATGTCGCAATGAAGCCACAAACCCGAGGAGAAGACATAGCCAAATAATATGAAGTGGTTAAACAATATGTCTGGGAATGTTATCAAGTTTAAAAGAAACGCAAACAGTAAAACTGACCAGAAATGAATATTATTTATTAGTGGAAAATTGAGCAAAAAGAATTGAGCAAAGAAAATGGGATTCCATCGGGATTCGAACCCAAGACCTCCAGATGCTAGCCTGGTGCTCTACCGACTGAGCTATAGAAAGCCCTAGTTCAGTGTTCATCCCAGAAACCCTAAATTCTCAATGCTCGAATGGTCAGAAGCTACAATGTATAATATAGCAGTGTGTTTCTGTGTGTGACACACACGTACACACTAATCCTATTTTCTTTGCTCAATTTTCCTCTAACAAATGTAAAAGATACGTGTTCATGAGGTATACTACTATGGCATTATGAAAACAGCCTATTAATTTGAAGGTACAACCTACACACTTTGCTGCTACTGAATGTCAAAAGCGTGTTTCTTAAAACCGTTTTGCCTGGGGGCAGTTTATTGTCACTTTAGTAATTTTGTTGGGGGAAGCTCAGAAATGGGAAGAATTATGGTAAAGTATAAATTAGAGGGAGTGTGGAGAATTGCCAAAGGGGAGAAATGAGAAAAATGATTTTTGACATCTTTACCAGGTTCCCATGGTTACAGGTCACATTACACGATAAAATTCTGACACATTTGTTGAGTTTACAGTGAGTGTACATGTATGTAGTCTTCAATTGCAATCCAAGGATGGTATGGGCAATGCCTTTTGTAGGTGTCTAGTTCTGATACCAAATACATTTAAAAAAAACCTATATACTTTTTTTTGTTCTTCTTCTTCAAAAGTCTTTGAAGAAATCACAAACCAGGGTTACGCAATCATTGTCATATTGATGGCACACATTTTCATCATATTGTGCTTCAAATGAAGACTGTTATTAAACAATAGTTAAATGGTCTCTGTGTCTATTAGCCTGGGAGTTAAACAATGAATAGGAGGTGTCCCCTTTTCTTAACATCATGACTGGTCACAGCGCCCCCCTTTTGTGGGGGCGCTGTGGCATAGTGGATAAGACTTCCGACTCCCGAACGGAGGACCGTGAGTTCGAATCCCGCCTAGCGCTTACATCCTTGGACAAGATGTTTTTACCCACAATGTCCCTCTCGACCCAGGTGTATAAATGGGTACCTGGCAACGCTAGGGTAATAATAATAGCAGGGCCCTCTGGTAGAGCAGTGGCAACACTGAAGAGGCTACCCTGGGTAAATAAGACCTTATTATTATTATTATTATTATTATTATTATTCCTTGGCTGCCAGCTGGATTACTGCCAGGGTTAGGGTTAGGGAAATAATGATTGTGCAATCTTGAGCTTTTCAGTATTAACTCTATAAGACAGGCAGACTCTTGTGCAAAGTTGCCATTTTCTCTCCATGTTTTATTGCTTGCACAGAGTTGACAAAAAACATTGCAATTATCCTGTGTGACTTTTCATTGTTTGCCCCCCCCCCCCCACAAAAAAAAGTAATGATGATAGTAAAATGAAGAAATTTATGAAACAATACCCTTATATATAGCCAGTTTGAAAGAAGATATACAGTCTGTACAAGCCAATGTGATGCAGGTTTCAGAGAATATTGCTCAAATGTTAAGTCATGAATCAAAATTATAGTAATTGAGATTATTTGTTCTAATCACTTTAAAATCAATTACTGTATGTTCCCATATGGCATCATACAAACATATACTAGTACACTGTACATGTACATATTGTGTCATCTAAGTCAGTGTGTTTTGTCACCAGCATTGTTACATTCTTTATATGGCTGATTATTTAATTGATATTATAAACAAAGATTCTTATTTCATGATAAATAAAACAGGCATGTTCATCAAAGTATTAAAAAAAAAACAAAAAATGTTCTTTTGGATAACCAAACTTTACTGGGATGTCAATGCGACCAGGAGAGTGCATTCTTCCTTACGGTTCAAGCTGTTTGCCTCCGGCCATTGTCCTAGTGTCATCAAGCCTGATCAATTAATAATTTCCTTCCTTGTCAAAAGTTATGAAATCTTGCTGTGGAGAGATACACCCATCCATGTGGCAGACCTTGTGGTCATCACACTCAAGAGGTGGTCAGTGGTCAGATGCTTGACCATCAAGACCCAGAAACCATGGTTATGTGGTTTGGTGCTGTACCTTTTTATTGTTTAATTCTTAGTATTCCATAAGGTAAAATTGATTAAAAAAAAAACTTTCTTTTGAGCCTTTGTTATTCATTATGGCATTGTTTCATTTAGATACAAAATTTTCAAAAGCCTCTTCGATGCAAACTTTATAACGTATGCACATACATTGTACCGTCAACCTTGCTTAAGTTGACCTCACATACGTGAATAATCACTTTTTAGAAGTGGGAGTTTTTTTTCAAGTCCTCTTTTCTGTATATTCTATTGATTTTATCTCTCATTTGGACAAATTTTCTGTAACTCGAAGCTATTTTGTCAGCCCAAATGGATTTGACTAAAGGTTGACTGTGTGCTTAATACTTAATAAAAACAATCATCACATTTTGAAAGATTAGTGTTCTTATTTTTCTCTCCATATTTATTTTTTTTTTTTTTTGCTCTGATGTTGTGCAGATTTAGTGAATTTCTCCAGTTCCATCTAATCTCAGACTCCAATGTAAAATGATGCAATTCATTGGTGATATTAAAGGGGATGGCTAGTACCTGATCGGTGGGAATGCTGGGGGATGATTGTTCCAATCCTTGTTGATTCATTTAAGAGTATGTTATATATCTATTGTTGTGCAAAAATTATTTGCTTCAGAATGGTCTCATATTCAAGTAATGTGCAGTTTCATGTTTCCAGGTTAGCATGCCTGTACAGTGACGGGGCAATCATTCACAGCCCATTAACGATCGCCCCGACACTGTGCAGGCATGGCATGATGCTAACCTGGAAACATGAAACTGCACATTACTCTGATATGAGATCATTCTAAAGCAAATAATTTTCACACAACAATAGATATATAACGCACACTTAAATGAATCCCACAAGAATTGGAACAATCATCCCCCAGCATTCCCACTGATTCCCACTGATCAGGTACTAGCCATCCCCTTTAAATCATAGTGAATATTGAATTATTGTATGGTGCATAACTTTCTTATCAAATGCAACCGTGACTCTGCCTCCTTGACTGGTGTCATACAGTACAAAGCATGTTTTCACATGCTCTCAAGAGAGAACTCACAAGCAAAGTTGATTTATCTGTCATGACAGCAACTTGGCTAAGCTGTCACTGGAAAACTAGCACCAGAACCTCACATACAAGTATTACAGGTAGGCCTAAGATTAATAGGTAAAATAGTAAAAACACCACAGGACTTGATTAATGAGCTAGCCCATGTCTGCACAGAACAGTGGGTAAAGCACTACATGATAAACACATTTTGCAAACATCCAGCAATTACTGAACTGTAAAAAACTGAATGAAATTCTGGAAGAAGGCCATGACCATTCAGTCTGTACGGTACATGATGACTATTGCATTGTATTCAGTGGCCTAATATTCCAAGGAATAATAAAGATTGTCTTGTTAGGTTCACTTGTCACATGAGTCAAACCCTGAAGCCTTGCCTTGTAGCTCAAGCAAATTTAGATGTTTTTCCATTGAATGCCACCTTATTGGAAAAAACCCAATGAGCGTTGAAATAATGATTCACAGAGGTTTAATCTGAGGAATGACTTCAGGTTAAAATGAGGCTTACTCTTCCCAGGAGCACGGTGTTATGAACTGACTTGTGACTACTGTAGACTACAAACTACAAATTCAGGATCTCTTATGTTCTGATGAGGTATGTGTAGTACCAGGGAGTCTCACCTCCCTGGTAGTACAAGTGTATGCAGTATCAGGGATTTTTGGAGCCCTGCAAGGGCTGTAAGAAGTCTCTGTTTTAAATTCTTCCCATGTTAGACCATGGAGCTACCAAAAAGATGGAGTAACAACGAAGGCCACCAATATTACGTAACCCAACTACGAGCGGTCAGTTCTGACAGACTTCAAAGCACCGCACTCGCTGGGACGGCTTAACTCGTCCCGCAGGGGATACTTTGGCAAACGATGCTCCGAGCCGCAAAAATGACGTCATACTCACCAACATTGCACATACAATATAGTGCTGTATCGAGTCGAAAACTCGACTTGCAACAACATATGGCTGCGCAAAACTTTGCTGAAGACCACGCGCATGCGCATAATATCCACAGGCAAAACAGAGGAGATACCGAGTGCAGTGCACTTTGAACGAACTGAATTGGCCCATGAACAGCGAAGGTACTGTACAGTGTATTGTCGTCATGCTTTGTGACTGTGGTTAGTACATACCCTAAGAATAAAATTCTTAATAAAAATCCCTCACGTTTCTCCACATATTTCAATATCTGTCCGTAAAGCTGACATTTGAAACTACAATCTTACGTAAGTGTTGACTGCGTACAATTGCGTACATTTTATCTATACCGTTGTGAAGCTAGCTGTTATTTGTCTTTGTGTTTGTTCGGGACAGCGTGACGGCCATTATTGATCGTGTCGAGAGTGCAGTGTTTGTTTACATGCCGGTCGTATCATATCGTGATTTACATACTAAAAGACGGTATGACATGTTAAACAATTTGTTACACTGCAGATTCACTATTTGTAGCTACAATTAATTCAGAATCATGTTAAATCGAATATGCTCGAAGTCGACGGGGCAGTTGCAGTTTGTGTAGTCCCATGCATTGACGTTCCATGGTGGAACCATGGAGCTAGGTAGCTCCATGGTAAGAACCAGTTTGCGAACGCGCTGCGGATGACGTCATTGTGCGTACGCACTGTCTCATCTGTCATCGCTCTCGCTCACGGGGGCTTAGCGAGGATTACTTTTTACGAGTCGGCTTCGAGCATCACTTCAAAAGGACCCCAACCGTTGTTACTCCATCTTTATGGTAGCTCCATGGTTAGACTGCGGTACTATCATCATAATGTTTGGGTCATAATCTACAATGTATACTGAGTGCGTAGACACAGAGCCGAGATAAAATGGTGCTCACACCTCTGAAATGATAGCTTGATTTCTGCTTTCCGGTCCAGCTATGTTTGGTTAAACGATCTCTTCCCCCCTCTTTGCCGTCTTCATCTTTGTGTGAAGCAATTTATTAAGGATGGCCCGCAAATAGTAGCAGCCAACAAAAATCATTAAAGCAAATTCTGTCGCAGACATCATAACCACACGTCTTTATACTGACAGCATTCTCACATATAGATTCAGCATTATTATCATCATAATTACTCTCATCATCATCAAGACTATAATAATGATCAAATGATAAAATTTGAGTGTTTCACAATCATTTTGTGCAATGTGTTTATTTGACCAATAAGCAGAAATCTTGCAGTACTTGTAGTTTGCAATTTTTATTATTGCTGGTTCTATTTATAATCAATCATGCTGAATCACTCATACTATTTAAAGCCTTGTATAGAGTTGGTCAATAGCAATTAACATCATGTGTACAATTCAGTTTTTCGTTTGGCTCAAAACTTATTCCTTTCAGTGATAGAGGAAATTATGCCCTTTTGACTTCTCGTGCGGTTTCCTGAGCAAACAAGTAGGTTTTCTCACAAGTGCATAGAAGCATAACAACGTAAGCCACCGAGTACAGAACTGACACAGAATGTGACCTCTGAAATCAAGGAACACACAGGATGTCATGTCTTGTAGGAATGAATAATGATTAAAGATAGAAAACAACTACTGTATACGCCATATATTTAGCAAGTCTATTTTTAATTAATTTTTTTTTTTTTAATCAGGACTTCCTGACAGTTAAGCAATTGGTTAAATTTGTGATTTTGGAGTACAGTAATAATTGGAGGCATGTGTGTAGCCACGTTGCTTTCATATAAAGTTAATAATCACGCGCGTAAATTCACGAATGACATACATGTACAACTCGCAAAATTCACGAAAATAAAAACCTCTTTAGATAAATGGCATGTGATTATGTACCAGCATGCAAGATGCTGTCGAGAATACTGCTCATTGTAGGTCAAGTTTTGCTGCTACCTGTATTTGTTTGTTTGTTTTTTTCAGGAAAATTTATATGTCAGAAATGATGCTATTTCTTTTAATTTTCTTTTAGCAATGCTCTTTTTTCTTTGTTTGTGTGTTTGTATTTGTTTGAATTTTGTGTGTGTGTTTGTTTGTTTTTTTTATGGGGGGGGGGAGTGGTAGGGAAGTTTGATAACATTTGTTCATCTACATGTACAATGTATGTGATCAAGTAGCCCCCCCCCCCCCTAAATTGTACACAGTAAATCAGCACAATATGTTGCCCTGATCAAAATATATATAGGCCTATGAATCCAGTTTCCCTTCAGAAAAATAATTTTTTAACAATTAAAATCGAGAAAGAATGATATTACATTGTATTTCATAAATGAGTTCTTGCTGTACTGTACTGTGAAGTGATTTCTCCAGTACCTTTCCATGTACTGTAGTATTAGTTTTTCTACCAATCAAGAAAGTATTGAAATGTTGATCATCCAAATAGCTCACTACTAATCAGTTGTTTATCATGGGAAGTGATAGAAATAGAGACAGCCCATTACAATTTGTGTTAAGACAATGATACATGAAAGAGTAGAATTTCTGAGCAATCGAGGCACAACTACCATTTGTTTGACCTTGCTCCACATCTGTATACACATGCACAGAAAATTTAATACAAACCAGTTCAGTGTCAAGCTGGATGTCCCAACGGGCGTGTCAGGGGTCATAGGGATGGAGGTTGGTATCATGTTCAGGATAGAGGGTACCGCCCCAAGGTCTGGCTGGGTGTAGTCTCATACTACAGACCTTCAACTGCTTTGGTATCAAGAACTATGACAGAGAACTTTGTCAATTCTTGTCATTATATACATATTTTGACTTATTTTCAGATATCCTAGGCCTTGCTCTTATTTCAGGGTAAACTTGGATGAAAATAGATATTCTTCATCAATACTTTTGACTACACCACCTCAAAATGCCACCAACATATAAACAATAACAACAATAACAACAACAACAACAACAACAGCAACAACAACAGCAACAGCAACAACAATAACAACAGCAACAACAGCAGCAGCAACAACAACAACAACAATGACAGCAACAACCTACCATCCAAGTTGCCTGTGGTAATGATTTATTTGACTATTTTCGTAGTACTTCAGATAATATGTTGATATTACTGCTATACCCAATTGGTTTGACAAGTAACATGTATGTGTAGTTAATGATAAAGATTATAATAAATTACATTTGTATAGCTTGTAATGCAGTTCTAAGTTTGTAATGGTACTAATTGAAAAAAAAAATTCACAGGAGATATCTGAATCATCTAATCTGCGCATTGAGCACGTTAACTATGTGGAACTGGCGCATTATAAGTACCCTGTATTATTATTATTATTATCATAACAATAAGCAATCTTCTGCCAAATGCTTTCATTTCCTTTTTAGCCTGCTCCTCATTCAAGACAGATTTGCACACACTTTCTCATGAATCAATCAGCACCACAGTGGGGCAGGCCCACTTCTCCTGCATTTTCTTTTGAGTTTGAAGTTTGATACATATCAGAGTAAAGTAAGGCCCATACATGTTGCCACAAATAGTCACAATTTCAGAAAAAAAAAAAATTACTCTTGAAAGAAGGATTTGGGAATGAAGGTATTAACATAAGAATAGTTTATTCGCTTTCAGAGTTGATCAATATTTTATTTGCCATTTATAAACTGCATTATAGAAAGAATAACATTGTGTGAGGACTTCTTTTTACTATGATCACAAATCTGATTGGTTTTTGTGTCTACTGCATCATCTTTCATTTTCAGTTTGTCCATTTCATGTTACAGGTTGTACTGTGATTCATATTCAAAGTAAAGTTCAGTGCTGATGGCCATGTCATAATTTGAGTATTATTATTCAGCCCTTCCTAGAAAATCATTGTCACAGACCTACCCGTATTTGATATTGACATATCTTTTGTGCATTCAAACCAACTTGTGCGTACACAAGATATCAACTTCCTTTATATTCAAGTTAATATGTACTATGGCTTATAAATGTACTTTTATCTGTGACATCAAATTTTGCAAACACCAATCATGATTATCAGGCCAAATTCTAAATTTTTGCTTGAAATGCAAGCTCAAACAGTTGTACAAGGAAAATAGGTTGATTATGCAATTAGGTTTATTGTGCAAATTGCTGGCTACACACCACAGCATAACATTTGATACTCAAACACACCTTGCTCTTTGTACAGTCATATACACACAGACATACACCCCCCCCCCCCCACACACACACACAGATCTCACCTTTAGTCCCACCTGAATGACTTATCTCTGACTCACTGCCAAATGTTTGTTGTTTATTTACCTTTTATGAGTTCATTGTACAGTCAGTCTGTGTCTATTTGTCTTTTTTTCTTTGTGACCTGAAATGCTAGTTGAAGTTGATGTTTTATTGAATTTTGTTATTTTTGTATCACAAGCTTTCAGCATTAGGATTATCAAGAAAAGATAGGCTTTAAACACTATGGAAAAACAAATGTATAGAGTATCAACAACCGAGTTGTATTTCAATTCTATGTACACATTTCGGTATCAATGCTTTTAGTGCGCCTTCATATTTCATGCTTCTGGGTATTGTTGCGGATGGGACAAAATGATACTTTGCAGCTTTGGAGCAAACACAAGAAAGATGATGAGAAATACTTTCACAGATATTAAGATATCTCAATAGAACTGATGTGTACTTTTATGTACAGTTTGTGAAACTACTGTATGAGCTGAAATTTTCGCGTACAGATATTTTCGCGAATTGCTACTTGGCGGACATTTTCGCGTGTTGTTAATTTCGCGGTTGCAAGGGTCTTAAACTGAACTTACTTATACGCGCATTGTTATTTTCGCGTGTTGTTATTTTCGCTGTTCAAATTCGCGAAAATAAAACCACCGCGAAAATTTCAGCTCATACAGTAACATAATGTTTAGTTGCTGTCATTATTTTCACATGTATTGCAATAAGAATGAAAAGTTAGCACACTTTGCTGTTATGCAATTCTAAGTACATGTACCCCACAAGGTTTTCCTCTTGCCTCCCTTTTTGAGTTGTGGTTGTTGTTGTTGCTGTTGTTGTGTTTTTTTTTTCCTTGGGGGGAGGTAGCACCTGCAGTTTTTTTTTTTTAGAGTTCCTTCTTTGAAACTACATGAGTTGAATGAGGAGAATACTGATAAAAAAGATACACCAGGTTTGAAATCCCTTTTTGGATTTTAAAACATCAAGTTGATACAAAAACAAAAAGCTCATGTGCCGATGAAGACACAAAAGCATCCATGAGCATGAGTGCATAAACACTTTTAGCATTAGATGGAAAGAGGCATGTTACGTGTTATTTTCGTAACGAGAGCAGCTTTTGTAAGGCAGTACATTGTCATTCACTCTGACACTGTACAAGGCTGTATATTGAGCCTCATTCATGAGGTGTGTGGTAAACAGGATTTTGTGGTTCCATTCATGTTTGATGCTCTGTGATTACACCAAGGTTCAACATGAACATTCTGTACAATACAAGCATCACACATTAGACTCTGTGCTATGGAGTGCTCTCTGACGGTGTGTAATTGTGTGTAGAAGCTGATACAAAAGGTTGTGTCAGTGCCTATGGGGAATGCAAACTTCTTGATCAATGCACAACTGAGTTATACATGTACTTCATGAAATGCTGTATACTCTTTGGAATGATGATACAAAATGAAATACCTGGTATCACATCATGTATAGAATGTCTACCAAGTAGGCTTACGGATATAAACATTAGTTTTAGATTTCAATATGAGGGTTTAATATGAGCTTGTTTAAGCACAAGAGGATGTACTGTAGGACCCTACTTTAGAGTTTTTGAAAAAAAAATAACATACTTGAAGGTAAGCTCAACCACTTTCAATATTGTATGGAAGCAGGACACTATGATTGATAAACAACATCTTCTATGAAAGTGAAAATTAAACTTATGAAACTGTCATAGCACCTATATATCTATGATGTACAGTATGAAGGATACTGGCAGTATTAGGCATTTATATTATAAGAATGTAATTATGAAGTAATAATTGTGTGAAATTTGATTCATTGTATAATGATGAATGTACTTTTCTGTTGTTTTTTTTTTCATCTCTATCAATCTTTTATCACCTCTTCCTATCCTATTACTTCTTCATCACATCATTCTCTTCTTTCCCTCCTTTTTTCCTTGCTATGTTTTTTCCTTCCTCTGCCTCTATTTCCTCTTCCATTGTCATCCTCTACCTATATCCATCTATCCATCCATCCATCCATCCATCCATCCATCCCTTCATCCATTCATCCATCCATCAATTTGTCCATCCATCCATCCATCTATCCATCCATCCTTCATCCATTCATCCATCCATCAATTTATCCATCCATCCATCCATCCATCTATCCATCCCTTCTTCCATCCATCCATCCATCTATCCATCCATCCATCCATCCATCCATCCATCCATCAATTTATCCATCCATCTACCCATCCATCTATTCATCCATCTATCCATCAATCCATCCATCAATCAATCCATCCATCCATCCATCCATCATCCATCCATTCATCCATTCATCTATCCACCTGTTCATCTGTACATCTACCCATCTATCTATCTATCCATCTATCCATCATTCTCTGTGCCATCCCATCAGGCCTTTGAGGTGGCTGAGCGTGAGCTTGGCATCCCAGCCCTCCTGGACCCTGAAGACATGGTCAACCTGTCTTCGCCTGACAAGCTCAGTATCCTCACCTACCTATCACAGTACTACAACTACTTCAAGGACAAGCAACCTGGTAAGCACACATTAATTATTGCCTTTCGCACTGATGCCAGTTGGCGGGGTCCAAATCTTGAGATTTGTATCGAGATCCATACCTCAGGATTTTTGCCAGTATGGGCATTAAAAACAAAAACACACACACACAAAAAAA
Source organism: Diadema setosum (assembly GCA_033980235.1). NCBI lineage: Eukaryota > Metazoa > Echinodermata > Echinoidea > Diadematoida > Diadematidae > Diadema > Diadema setosum. Next base: position 42,188,144 of record CM067064.1, read on the forward strand.
AAAAAACTCACTAAATACTAGTAGCACAACCAGCATCACACTCCAAAGTGCAAGAAATCTTGTGATCATTTCCAAATTATTGCCATTATTTGAGAAATAATGTGATAATTTGCATTGTGGTGGATTTCTGAACCGTTCAGCAAATGATCTTTTAGTATTTTCAATTCCGTGATTCAAAACACGCTTGCGAACACAAGGGGCAAGGACTATTATTTTGGTAGATTTAAAGGGATGGTACAGTATTGGTGGAGATGAAAATTAGGCTTTTAACTTTTTGCGAGATGCCAAGAAAACACTTATGATATAGTACAGAGCATACCATTTTAAGAGGAATTCAAAGTTTATTTGCTGAAAAAAAAAAATGACTGACACATCCAAAAACAAAGTAAAACAGAGCAATCATAATAAAGTGTTCGTCCCACACTTTATCAAAATTGCTCTTTTTGGGATATTTCAGCCATTTCAAAACCAATTTTCATCAAATAAACATTGAATTCCTCGTAGAATTACATGCTCTTTCATATTTCATAAACGGTTTCTCATTATCTCACCAAAAAATGTTAGAAACCTGGTGTTAGGTCTCAACCAAAACTGTACGATCCTGTTAAGGCACGTGCAAGGTGGTTGACAAAGTATCGCTCATCTGCAATGAGCAAGATATTTCTGTCCACCTGAATGAGCACAAAAAAACTTTGGTATTTGGATGGCAATCAAAATTCCGCTGTTTTGTCTGTGTCCGTCCACCTATTAAAGGGATCGTATAGTTTTGGTTGAGACCTAATTTCAGGTTTCTAGCATCTTTTGGTGAGATAATGACAAACCTCTTGTGAAATATGAAAGAGCATATAATTCCATGAGGAATTCAAAGTTTATTTGATGAAAATTGGTTTTGAAATGGCTGAGATATCCAAAACTGAGCAATTCTAATAAAGTGTGGGACCCGCATTTTATTACGATCACTTTGTTTTACTTTTTTTTTAATGTTTCAGTCATACTAAACCGGATTTTCATCAAATAAACTTTGAATTAAAGTGGTATGCTCTGTACTATTTCATAAGTGTTTTCTTGGTATCTTGCAAAAATTTAAAAGCCCAATTCTCATCTCCACCAATACTGTACCATTCCTTTAATGCTCTGTGACCCAGTCATCCCATAACACAATCATCATCTGTGCCCAAGTAGTTTGGGCATTTTTACTTCTCAGTTAGAAAAGGAGGAGTGTAAAAACATGTGCATTTCATATCTTTATGAACAACTGTTGATGGGAAGAATTAGAGATTGATAACAGTTTCTGATTCTGCATGATTTGTTCCCATTTGTTCCACTCATTGTGCTTCAAGGTTGGTAGGTATCCTTTCACCAGGTGTTAAATGGATTATCCCACCCCCAACATTGAGGGAGATGTTTTAAATATAGTCATTATTGTGGTCTATGGCTATGTATGAAGTATACCCAGCACTGGTTCACTACCTTATAATGTATATGGCATTTCGCTACAGGAAATAGTTAGGAACTTTTTCATGTGATGTAGAACCAATACCATTTCAGCTTCAAAGATGATAAAATGTTTGCCTTTAAAAGCACATTTGTACATTTCTTTTGCTGTAAATATGGTACAAACATACTTTTTTTTTCAGAAAGCCAAGATTTAAAAGACCATTGTAAATGTAACTAAGATTATATTAAAAGAAATGTTAATCTAAGGACACTTGGCCATTGCAGTTCATAATTATCCGAAAGGTTAAAGATGTACAAAAAGCTGATGAAAATCAAAAGAAATAGTACTTTAATTAATTGACAGAATGAGGAAACCATGTAATAGTCATGCAGAGTTTTGTCAGCTTTCTGCATCCCCATTTGCAGGGGGGAAAAATATGTCCTCAAAGTGAGAACTTTAGGAAAAGAAAACTAGCTCTGATTTATTAATGTCCAGAAATCTAAATATCCTGTGGGCTTGGGGGAATCTGTCAGTCCGTGTAGGCTGTCCAAGGAGGTGATCAACCATACATTTTTGAATTATCTGTGACTTTATATTCCAGAATATTCACAGAATAATTATTGTCCCCGCCGAACGAGTTCGAGCAGGGGACTATGAAACGGGCTCCGTACGTGTGTGTGTCTGTGCGTCCGTGCGTCCGTGCGTCCGTCCGTCCGTGTGTGCGTCCGTGTGTGATCAAAATGTTCAATTTGCTACTTCTCTGTCATTTATGAGCCAATTTTGATTCTGTTTGCTTTATATGATAGCACTACATGGGAGCTTTAAAACTTCTACACAGAATTTCAGTTATGACCTTTGACCTTGACCTTTGACCTATATTGTACATTTTGCTACAAAATGCTACTCCTTCGCCATTTCTAACCCGATTTCGATTCCGTTTGCTTTATGTGATGGCACTAGGTGAGGGCTTCAAAACTTCTACACAGAATTTTGACCTTTGACTTCTTTGACCTTTGACCTTGATTTTTGACCTATATTGTACATTTTGCTACAGAATGCTACTCCTTCGCCATTTCTAACCCGATTTCGATTCCGTTTGCTTTATATGATGGCTCTAGTTGAGGGCTTCAAAACTTCTACACAGAATTTTTACCTTTGCCTTCTTTGACCTTTGACCTTGATTTTTGACCTATATTGTGCATTTTGCTACAAAATGCTACTCCTTCGCCATTTCTAACCCGATTTCGATTCCGTTTGCTTTATGTGATAGCACTAGGTGAGGGCTTCAAAACTTCTACACAGAATTTTGACCTTTGTCTTCTTTGACCTTTGACCTTGATTTTTTACCTATATTGTGCATTTTGCTACAAAATGCTACTCCTTCGCCATTTCTAACCCAATTTTGATTCCATTTGCTTTATGTGATGGCACTACGTGAGGGCTTCAAAACTTCTACACAGAATTTTGACCTTTGACTTCTTTGACCTTTGACCTTGATTTTTTACCTATATTGCACATTTTGTTACAAAATGCTACTTCCGGCGGGGACATATATTACGCACCGCGTAATTTCTACTTTTCCTTGTTAATCTTTGAAGCCAGTCAAATCTGAGAGAGGCTTTTTTTTTCTTTCTTTTTCAGTAAATCAACTGTTATATCAAGACTATAGTCAATGATTCAAAGAAGAATGTGATGAAAAGTTTTGCCCAGAAATAGTTTTTTCTCGGTATGTTGCCTTTTTCTTGCATCATAGGAAGCGTCTCCTCTGTGATACAGCTAGCATAGAATGTTAGGCTGCCCTCTTTGTTCTGAAATTGTATGCAGTGCTTTATTTCATGCAGAAAATATGTTGTAATCAGAAGGACTCTTGCTGAATAGCATTCTCAATTGGTGCTATTCAGGTTTCCAGCTTTTTTACAGTCTGTTGCTTATACCTGAATCATTTCACATCAAACAGTGTTTTCTTTTTGGGGTGGTCTTTTTTCCTAGGAATGCCCTCTATTAAAGGGATCGTATAGTTTTTGTTGAGACCTAACTTCATGTTTCTAACATTTTTCTCTTTTTTTGTGAGATATTGAGAAACCTCCTATGAAATCTGAAAGAACTTGTAATTCCAAGAGGAATTCAACATTTATTTGATGAAAATTGGTTTTGAAATGGCTGAGATATCCAAAGATAAAAGCTGGGACCCACCTTTTATTACAGTCGCTTTGTTTTACTTTATTTTTGGATGTCTCAGCCATTCCGAAACCAATTTTCATCAAATAAACTTTGAATTCCTCTTAGAATGGGGTATGCTGTGTACTGTTTCATAAGTGGTTTTCTTGGTATCTTACAAAAAGTTACAAGTCCAATCCTTATCTCCACCAATACTATACCATCCCTTTAAAGATTTGAGGCAGACTTAAAAATCAAGTTGTCTGCATCAAAATATCTGCATCATGGGTAATAGAGCTGGGACTGCCGTTAAAGCCAGAGTCATATTTAACATGCAATATATCCCCCCAAAAAATTACAGTGGGATTTTTGCATTGATAACACCCAATATGATTAAACCATCCAAATGCTACTTCAGGGTTTTAATAATATAACATCTAGCTCTGTTTTGCAGAAAACCCTGTTCAATTTGGTTAAGCGGTCACAGAGAAATGTGGATTGTTGTAAAGCATGTCATGAGTCTGATTCCTCCAAGTTTAGCACTTGGATGCTCTTGGAACTGCATACTAATGTGTACTGTAAACACAATTGACAGAACTTGGAGAAAAGAGATTCCTGACATGCTCTACAAAATTCCTCATTTCTCTTTGACCACTGAAGCAAATCGCATGGGGTTTTCTGTAAGATGTGGGCAATGAGTTATGGTTTCATACCTTTTTGAAATTGTATTTGGATTGATTCACTATTTTCAAAGTTATCGTTGCGGAGGGTACTGTTGTAATTTTTTTGGGGACATACGGTAAAGTTCACCCACTGTAGTCAATTAGTTCATTGTATTATGACACCTTTTAGTGCTACCGTGCCTTCCTGCTCAATTTGGTGTGGTTGCATCATCATGCACATATCAAGCCACAAGTACAGGGCGTATGCCTTCCTGTGATAAGTAGCCACTTAACTGGCAGTGGGGGGCATTGCTAGATTGGCATTCATTATCCCATACAGACATTTCTCCGTCTGATATTTGGTTGCTAGGGCAGGAGTGCTTAAAAGTAGAGCGAGGTCTCCCGTCTATGGGTGTATTTAAGGAGCTAGCCGCTACAGGTGTCTATTTAGATTATGGCCAGGCCCACTGACTGTTTAATACATACTTCCCATATGACAGCCACTTGTGCACGTAACTTTACCCACTATGCAAGCTCATCGTAAAACTCGAATGACTCTGGGGAGGGGAGAATAGTAGAAACAGTATTGATATTATTGTAATAATAATTTTTTTTAAACATAAGATATCATCCCATAAAACAACCTCAATATATAAAGTGTGTGTATTCTTTCTGTTTTATTGTGAGGGCTATAAAAATAAAGAAAATAGATAAATAGTGTGATTTCAGAAGTGAAGTTCAGTTATGCTAGTTTTTAATATGAGATATCAAAATTTATTTTGATCACATGATTGCAGACCTTTCAGAGCAGCAATTGCTTGTATCGGCAGACTGTTGTCTAGACAAATGACAGCTAAGAGAGCAAGAGAGTGAGAGTGGAAATAGGTGTAGGTGTTGCCTTAGGGAAATGAGTAATAATCTACGGGAAACAGACTGTCACTAAATGATGGAGTTGGAGTCGTTAGGGTCAACCGGTGTTACCCACCACCACCCTCCGCACCCCGAGGGGGGAAGGAAGAACCCTCCCCTTGAACTTACACCCGAGGTGCTGGAGTGACAGGGGTGAATCCCCCGTACCCATCCGGGAGGGTATTAGACAGATGATAAGCCTAATGTGATCTGTCACTTTGACTCGATGGTTAAAGGCATAACCACCTGACTATAAATGGCTACTACAAGTACTTCACCACGCAACTAAAATGAAACAGTTGAAGACTTCCTGAATAATATCTACACTGCCACTGAAATAAAAGGGGAAATTAATGAAGATTTATGAAATCAAATAAATTTCTCTCTATTTGGCTTTGTATGCTTTTGGTAGACATGAACAAACTTGTGGTACCAGGTAAGTGAATTTTTCCTAGTATTGCATTAGAAGCAAGAGTTCAAACTTAACAGTGCAAACACAGTTTGTTCCTGCTCAGTATGACAGCCCATGGTTATCATTCAGTGAGATCACTGTAAATTATGACTCAAGAGCATGGGTTTCATTTTCGGTGCCCAACATAATAATGTACAAGCAAAAGTGGCACAGACTAACCCATGTGGTAAGTTCCACTGTATTCTAATTAATAGTTATAAATTAAAAATGAGTGAAGAAAATGGGATTTAATCTCGATGGAATCCCATTTTCTTTGCTCATTTTTCATTTGTATTATATATTTTTCTGGTCAGTTTCCCTATGTTTGCATTTATCTAATAAGTTGTAATAGAATTATCAACAAATCATTGAAGTGAATGTTTCAGCAAAATTGTAAGGCATGCTGGACTATCATCACTCTCAGGCTGACCAGTATAACTCTGATCTGTAGACTACCATAACCGGTGAATGTGAAAGTCCAGATTATTGTCTTTCAAAGTGTTCTGTTTCTGTTTAGAACTTACATGTAGCTCTTTATATACTCATTCATGGTCATTGTGCTTCAAATCACTCTGTCATGATACCTTTTGTGGGCGAGTGGTTTCGGATCAACAATAGAGGGAGCTAAGCAGCAAAACTATGTTTGCGTAGGAGCACTGTGCTATATTAAAGGACTTACAGCTAGTTTTAATGGCTCCTCATATGAGTAAAGTGAAACAGTATTGATAGGGAGCCAACTTGTGGGGGTTTATTTCACTACTGTATGACATATTGGGCATTGATGACAGCATCCATGTAAAGTGATTCTGTCAAATAATAGCCTCAAGTTATGTCTTTAGAGCTGAAAATGCTTGTCTCTTGATAATGTTTGTGATAATGCTGTTGAACGTATTGCTAAGAAACCAAAAGTATGCTAAATGAGTTTAGTCTGAACTTCAGATTTTATTGTATGACCTCCAGTAAAAGTGCAGTTGTTATTGTTTTTTATCCTATTTGATTTGAGTGTCGTTGGAAGGAAAGTACAAGTCTTGTACATTGTGTATGAAAGCAGCACAGAGATGTCAGGGAAATGCTTTCAACAAGTTGTAGTGACAGTAACCTCAAGAGGGCAGTATTGTTCTGTACCATATCCTCTTGCTTGGGAGCTGTTCATAAAATCTGAAGTGATACAGTGTGCTCTTAGTATTCTGAACATGCAACCTTTAGGAAAGTATGAAGGCTTTCAGGAAATCAAGGAATAAAATGTCACAAAAATTGTGCAGTACAAATGTACATGTTTATAGAGAGTGGGACGGTACAGTGAAGGAAAAGAAGGAAAAGGAGAGATTTCAGTTGAGGAAAACACTTGAAAAAAGAAAGTTACATGGAACTTTGTCAAAGTCAGCATGTCACAAGTAGAATGATATCAAGAAGTTTCATCAAACTTCTACATAGGATAAGAATGCTAAGGTGTTTTCAAGTTTTGTTTTTATGAGACAGTGATAATGGTCACAGTCACATGTTCTGATTATACCAATGTAGTGATGGTGTCACCTATCACATGTATCACACTAATCTGCACACAAATTGATGTTCAATTTCCTTTCTTGAAAAGAATTAGAAAGAAATAAAATATATCGTTTGTATAAATTGAGTGTAAAGCTGTATAGAAAGAAAATCTGCAATGGTGAATGTCACAGGGAAGGGTTTGTAGTTGCTAAATTAATGACCAAAAATGTGATTTGAGGCCATCTTGCCCAGTTGTTGAGTTCTTAGGTGATTTGTTTATCTGGTAGTAACCAGTATCATTACATTCTGAAAATACATGAAACTAGTAAATCTATTACACTCACATTTCACTGTATTTCATTGTACGTGCTAGACACAAGAGGAAAATTATAAGGATGTCAGATTGACGTACAGTATAAAACAAGGCAAAGATTTGAATAGGTGAAGCTGTCCTTTTTTGGTATTTGTAACTTTGTGTGCTTCTGGAAATAAGACTTCTCCTCATAATTCAATAATCTACTTCTTGAATGTCAAGAGGTTAGTTGTCTGTGCTGTGGGATGTGAATACAGTGTGATGGGAGCAGAAGTCTGGGGATCAATTACATGATATACCTCAAATGCAAACTGTGAAATTTCTTCCTAATCCTCGAAAGAATTCTGCAATGACATCATTTCCTGTCAGTATGACGTTAGATAAATGCCAGGGTTAGAAACTCTCCAAAAATCATCAAATCTTCTCATCTTTAGATCAATATCATTCTTTCAGCATTTGATTTCAGTTTGTGAATGGAATCATAATCCAGAAACATTTGCCAGTTCCTATACTGTAACATACTTTCACTCATATCTGCTCATATCATGACACATATTAAAGCTGATGTCTTCTCCTCTTGTCATGGTACACCACCTGTTGCCTACCCCTATCCTGGAGGCTCCTCCAGGATTTCTATCTCTCTTTTAATAGCCATATGATCAGAAGAAGCAAATCTCCTCCCTTCACTTACCATCGTGTCATAAATCTCACCAGTTTGAAATATCCATCTCTTGACATAAATATGTCCCTTGATGTGCTGTTTATTCATAATGTATTTTTGATTTACCAATAGTTCATTACTCAACTGCTGGTTTTAAAATGTGCGCAGTGTTCTATGTTGTGTATATACAAGGTTGTATATTCATGGAGGCGGTTGATGGGGGAGGAGGGGGAACAGAAGTTATAGGGGCAGAAACTTTCACATAATTGCAAAGTTTTGTTTAAAGCATATCAAAATGTTACATGCATAAAATTAGTGCCTGCAGTTGTTACATGTAGGTACATACAATATGTGACCCGCTACAACAAAATGGTCCTAAAGTCGCGCACGGTCGAAGCCGTGAAAATCGAGTTGAAGTTAGAGCATCAAAATTGGTCAAAACTTACGATTTTCTGAATTTGACATATTATTAGAGTCTGACATGTCTTCTATCAATTGTCGAAATTTTGAAGCAAAATGATGAAAGGAAAGACCAAAAAATAGCGTTTTTCTGGGACATGTTTTTTGGCGTTTCAACGAAGCAGAAACTGATTCGAACATTTGGATTGAGCGCCACACATAGGCTCCGCCCCTAACAACAACCAGAGTGATCTCATTGGTCAGTTTGCTGCTTGCCGCTAACCGAAGCGTAAAGCTCGCACACTGCCCAGTCGACTGGTGCGTGCGGGCGGGTTGCGCTATGCCTAGCCGCTTCGCCTGACATCCTGGTCACTGATTGGTCGGTGAGGAGACCGCCGACGCTGTGTTTGAATGAGCATTTCGGGGGTTGCTAGGGCTTAACTTCTATTGTCCGGAGGTGAATACTGACTTGCGTGTCTTTTGATTGTGATTGCGTCGCAAGGAGAACTTTTAGGGCGCTTTTCTCGAAACAGTGATTTCCCAGACGTCTTGACATGCGCTCTTTTAAACATCGTTATCTCCACAGCCGATTATTTTTATAAGACATGTTATATATCAATTTAAAGCAGAAAGATTAGGGAATTGTGTCATGCAATTTTCAAATAATTGACCTCCCCCGACTTTAGGATCATTTTGTTGTAGCGGGTCACATATACTCTATATATTGTCTCTCAATGTGCAACAAAGCTGTGCCATCATGTACAGTAGTGATGAGGGAAATCCCCCTTCCCCCTCTCCCCCCCCCCCCAGTCCCTCCCTAATGACATCAGCTATGATTAGTGTCCCTCTCAGCTGGAGTGATTTCCAGATTTTGTGCATGCAATCTGTTCATGAAATGAAATGTTAATGACATAAAATCAAATACTGGTAGTGATGAAACTGTCGCAAATTTCGTGAGGACCCGAGTTTCACAATTTAAGTAAAATGCACACAAAAGCTTTGGTCTTTACATTACTTTGAATGCCAATGGCAGTTTGAGAAAATTTCAGTGTTTCTGGTTTTACTAACTGCCGTGTACTTGCTTCATGATACAGAGACATCACCTAAAATGTTTAGCATTAATTTAAAAAAAAAAATAATCAGATTTCTCTCCTTTTTAAACTATCCGTCAAATGCAGTGAAATAACTATCACAATCTGAGTATAAAGATTGCTTCATTTTCCAGGAAATCTTAATGAGCATATTCTCATTACAGTTTCCTTGGAGTCAAAGTTACAGAAAGAAGGCTTATGGTCTGAATTATTAATATCCTTGTCACATCAGTAATCGAGTTATATTTGGAACTAGATTTGGGCTTCTGGGACATAGCTTCAAGGAGAAAGATGCTCAGTTATTGACAGTTGAATGTCATTTAAGTCATCTACCATGGGGTCTCAAGGGTACCTTAAAATAACTTTCAAATTCACTGTACTTGAATGTCTCTAGCATTAACACTCGTTAAAGACTACTTCAATGAAGACTGATTTCATGCCTATAGACAATATGAAAATCTTAAACACATGGTAAGTATCTTCCATTGATTCATAGAATTGGCTACTTATTGGAAAATATGAAATGAGGAAGGAACACAATTTTTTTTTTCCTTTTGATGTTTATAAACAGTATAAACTTTACACATACTGTATAAAATGTTGTTAAAGGTCGTATATACCGTATGTCCCCCCAAAAAATTACAACGGGACCCTCCGCAATGATAACTTTAAAAATAGTGAATCAGTCCAAATACAATTTCAGGGTATGAAACTATATCTCATTGCCCACATCTTACAGAAAATCCCATTCATTTTGCTTCAGTGGTCAAAGAGAAATGAGAAATTTTGTAGAGCATGTCAGGAATCCCTTCCCTCCAAGTTCTGTCTATTGTGTTTGCACATTAACATGCAGTTCCGAGAGCATCCAAGTGCTAAACTTGGAAGAATCAGACTCATGACATGCTTTACAAAAATCCACATTTCTCTGTGACCGCTTAACCAAATTGAATGGGGTTTTCTGCAAAATAGAGCTAAGATGTTATAAGACCCTGAAATAGCATTTGGACAGTTTAATCATATAGGGTGTTATCATTGCAAAAATCTGATTGTAATTTTTGGGGGGACATACTGTATATCCCTTTTGCAAATGTCACAAAATTTTACACGATTAAGGAATAATGTCTCCCAATATCAAGTATGTACAGTAATCTTATGGTAATACAGCCCAGAGTTTTCAAAAAAAAAAAATGAAAAAACTATAAACCCCATGTCACTCCAGAATATGCTCCCCTTTGGTACCGAGAATAATGGTTGGAATTTTTTTGGGATCCACTGGAAATCAACAGTATTGTTTCCCCCTACTTTGAAAAAGGTTTCCAGTTTTATTATTCTGAGGTCTGAGGGTTTCAGGGTTTCAGAATGGACACAGGAACTTTAAGAGCAATAAAAATTGCCAATGCTATGTTGGGGAATAGTTTCATCATGAAACTTTCTGACCCTCTAGCATACAATAAGTCAGGCTAGTACAATGCAGGCTTTTTTTTTTTCACCATAAAAATCTGTAAACATACAATTCTGTTGTGCAATATTATATTTATGCTTTTCACTTTCAAAATTTGAGAGTTAAAGCACAATTTTTAAGACCTTATTCTTAATAATGCCTTCAGATTTCTGAATATATTTCTTAATCTATCACTCTGAAGCCCAGCTAACATGGTCCATGAACAGACGATGATACTGCTTTGGATATTGAGTTTCACATTGCTTTGTGTGAAGTTTACAGAAATATTCATACTTTGATGTCTTGTTTATTGTTTTTTGTCCCCTAGTTTGTTATTTTTGTTTTCTCTATGTTGTGCTATGTCCAACCGTTTGGTGTGAGTGGCTCCACATTTTCTCCCCTACCCAACACTTGGTGCATGTTTACACCCCTGGAGCCTCACCACCTGTTCCCAAGGGACAAGCTAGATCCCTTGACTCACCCCTCCACAGTCCCTGGATGGACTGCTCGGTACATCATAACAAGTTTTCAAACTTTCCCTTTTTCTTTTATAGCCATGTAACGGATGACTGGCTGTGGTATACACACAGTTCGTCAATTGTACTGTTTGGATGTGTTAAAAAAAAAACCCTCATAAAACATTAATTTTTTTCAAAAAAGGAATCACTTGATCTAAACAGAAGTTCCAAATTTTCTTAAAAAGGATTGATTGCACCTAAAAATGATTTAGATGGAATAAAAAGGCAAAGGGGTGCTTCCTCCCCCCTCTGAGACCGTTTCCATCTCTCTTGAATGTTCGTGATTTTTGTAAGAGTGGGCAATACCTAACACTGATATGTAATGTGGACATGTGTGTTTTGGTTATCAGGGGCGGATCCAGGAATTCTGGTGGGGGGGGGGGTGCTCTCCCCCTTCCATCTTTTCTTTTTATTTCTTTTGTTTTAACACAAAATAAAGAGGGCACGCCCAGTGCGCCCCCCCCCCCCCCCATCCACCAATGGTTACAATGTTCCTTAAAGGGAAGATAAACCCCAAGAACAATGTGGATTGAGTGAAAGCAGCAACATTAGTAGAACACATCAGTGAAAGTTTGAAGAAAATCGGACAATCGATGCAAAAGTTATGAATTTTTAAAGTTTTGGTGTTGGAACCGCTGGATGAGGAGACTACTAGAGGTTATGACGTATAAGTGGACTACAATATCAAGAAAATATAAAGAAAATACTACAAAAATCCATTTTTCATGAAAATTACAAATTCTATCAACTTGATATTGACATATGTTAAGGGTAGCAATTATTCCCCCTTCTTTCTGAAAGCGGTTGGTCCACTGCTCTTTCATAATTCTAGAAAAGTGAATTTTTGTTGAATATCCTTTATATTTTCTTTGTATTGTTGTCCACTCATACGTCATATCCTCTAGTAGTCTCCTCATCCAGCGGTTCCAACACCAAAACTTTAAAAATTCATAACTTTTGCATCGATTGTCCTATTTTCTCAAACTTTCACTGATGTGTTCTACTAATGTTGCTGCTTTCACTCAATCCACATTGCTCTTTGGGTTTGCCTTCCCTTTAAATTCAACATATATGCAGAAATTAGCAGAGTTTACCAACCTTTTGAATTTGGGGTGACGTAATCATTACCAGAAGTTTGTGTTGGCTGTTCAGGAAGTGACCCCTCCCCTATAGGCCATGCCTGTTTCCACATAGGTTCCATTGTACATTGTTTCAGTGATCTTGACTGAACTATTGTGAGTTTCTCCTTCCTGCTGTGTCTTTAACCAATTGAAGACTAGTCCTGAATATGCTGGGTAGGTGTAGATGGGAAATATGTACAGCAAAAGCAGCTCACCATCAATGGGTTAATCTTACAGTAAGAAAGCACTGTACACTGTACAGGTGTATTATGAAGCAGGTGATAAATGAGCATTATTAGCTTTATTTTAATTTATCAAACTTTGAAATTAATTGATAGTTAGGTTATTCAGTGGGAAGTAAAGATATGGACTACCATTACCCCCTTCAGTATGTATAGAGTCTTCATGCATCTGTAATATCAAAATTTTTAATCAACACCTTCAAAATTCTTGCTATCTGATTGGTCCACTGCTCATCATGTGAGATGCAGTAAAAAATGCCTTGTATGCCATTGCTGTCTAAATTATTTGCTGTCTAAAGTTTCAATGGATTGCTTGCTAGTACGATGGTTCAATAATACAACCATTCACCTTTGATGAAAAATGGTTGCCATTTCCATACTATATTCAAGAATCAGTGTAGACCACATGCATTGATATCCGAGGCATTGTATAAAACAAATAGTGCATGGTATTTACTCATGCAATACAGTAAGAAAAAAGAAGAAGAAGACTTGGGCAATGGAACAAGAGTTTGCATTTTGTGAAAGATGAGGTGCTCTATTTAATGAGGCACAGCCGAGTTGAATAGAGCGCCTCAGCTTTCACTTTGTGCAAAGTCTTGTACCATCAAACTCGTGACCATTCACTATTTGTATACTTTTGTACGAAAGTAATCCTCCATGACCATAGCAGTAAATAACGTATAGGTTGATCACATACAGGGCTAACTATAAAGCAGTTTGTAAGACCACTTGCTCTTCAAGAATCTTGAGAGATATTGCAAACTGGAAAATCTCCTTTAAATTGCACTTCTTAGTTTGAAATGTAACAGGGTATACATCAAAAGGTGGGTATTGAAATTGTTGTTATTTGCCCATTGCTGGGGGGGGGGGGCATGGTTTTTTAAAACTGGACATTCAGTTTTCACCATACTTCTGTATGTATTTCTTTGCCAAGTTTGGTAAACTCCTTCAATTCTGATATATCGCTGTTTGGAGGCCAAGGTATAAACTTCTTGGCAGGCAGATTTCTGAATATCTGCTTCAGGTGCACACCTGTCTGACACAACTGTAAGAATGAAGAATTTCTGTCTTGCAAATGTCTGTTAAGCCCTGTATGTGATAAAGTGCTTTATGATATGCCTGTTGCCATGGAAACTTGGAATTGAATCAAGGAGCAAACAGCTTGGAGGGAGGAGGAGGCTCAGGGAGAGAGGGAGTAATCGCTGCTATGGTAGCTGCCTACAGCTGCTGTTGATAATTGATTAGTAAGAGTTGTGAGGATTTGGAGGTCCTTTTTGAGGAAGGGGGAGGGATATTCTCTTCTCATTTTCCATAGTTTGTAGATTTCTCGTATGCTGGAGAGGTTTTGCCATACCCCAGATCTTTCACCCAGGCAATTTGTGGCAGACAACCCATATTCCTATAGCATCATCTAAGGGTGTTATGTCATGGGGGGATTCGTGAGGAATTGAGGAGCAGTGCGGCTGGTGCAGCAGCCAATTGGGGGAGCTGCCTGGGGTTCGCTCAAGGGCACTTCCCACCCCCGTGGGACTTGTTCCCCTCATCCGCAGCTTTATCCCAAGCTTACACTCCGTGTCTCCAATGCAAGCCTGTGTGCGATATGCAGCCTTACACTATAGGAAGTGATGCAGTGGTGTTAGAAGTTTCGAGGCAACATCTACTTTCCTATGCACGTGTCTGCTTCCTTTTTTCCCCCAGCTAGTTTTTTTGATTTGTAATGTTGGTTCAAAACCAAGTTTTGCATTGTGAAAGGCTAGATGCTGTATCGATATCAAGTTGTGACTTCAGTTGACCCAGACTTTCATTTGCCACTTTATACTTACCACTGTGCATCTTGCCTGCCTTTATTACATCTAATTGGATCTACTTTAGAAACTTCAGGTCAGCTTTCACCATCCAGCTGTGTGTTTCGCTTGTAATTGGCATGGCTGGATTCGATAATTTACCAGACTTTGGAGTCAGTAACTCTCACTGTGCACTCATCTTCCCCTATTAGTCAATGTGCTGTACATCTTGTCTTATTCATGTATTGCCTATCGCTACTCTGGAGTTGACTGTCCTTTTAAGGAAGTTCACCAACAGATGACTGACAGGTCATTAACCACTTTGGATTGTGCAGAGTGAAACAAGTCCCATCAGATTACAGACCAGCAACAAACCACCTCCTAATTCCTGCAGCTGATATTTTACCTCGATGTGGTCCTTCATGATGTCAACTTGTGGGGACGTTTTCGTGAATTTTACATAGTAGCAAGTGACTACAGGCCAAAGAATCCTACGCCATCTCCTATTGCTTGATAGTCGCCACAATAAATTCCAACATGGATCGTCTAAAGACACGTAATGTGCGCAAGCGTCTTGTAAACTATAAGACCACTGTCTTGAATAAAGTGGAGCTCAGAAAGATTTTTGGTGAGTACATTTTACCTGCCTTCACCGATACCATTTAGGGAGGATAGCTACAACAATTGTGCTTCATACTGTAGTCCTACTTGTCAGGGCAACTAAAATTTACTGTCGGGCAAGAAAGCTGAAGGGACACTTTCCTATATGACCATTTGGGAAAGGGAGAAAAGTTTATCTATTGGTGTTTTCCGGCTAGAGATGCTCTTAAAGACTTGAATGCTATGTGCTTGTGTGTGTGGTATGCACATAATCTGTTTTGCAGCTGATACTGCACTACTGTAAAGCAAGAAATATTTGTGGAATGAATTTTTTGTGAGTTACCACTCGCATCCAATGCTTTATAGTGTAGACAAACACTTTTGAGTACATTTTAATTTTGTGAATCTTGGCTCTTGCAAGATTCACGAAATTAAAATGCGTGTAAACGTGACTGGTTTCACAGTAAAATGAAAATGAAATAAAGTTCCTTATTCTGATGGTTCATTCATTCTAAAATGACCAAAAAAAAAAAATATTACCGAACTGAGTAATAAGGTTCTTAATTCAGAAGATTTGTTAGTACACACCTTCTTTTCATTTTTGGATTATCATCTTTATTCAATTTATGGATTAATGAACCTTTAGGATGATATACCATATACCCATTTGGGATAAACAAAGCTTTGGAATAACAAACATTTTAGTTTTAGATTAACCAGCCTTCGAAATAACAAACCTTATTTCAGTTTTAGATTAACAAACCTTTGGAATAATAGACCTTTAGGAATAATGCCACAAATGTTCGGATTAACGAACCCTATTTCAATGTTGAGTTAACGGACATCTAGATGTAGCGAATTTTTGTATTTTAGGATAACTAACCTTATTTCATTTTTGAACCTTCAGAATAGCAAGCATCACCCTGTACAGTAACACTCTGGAGCTGCATGATACAGAACAGGGCATTGGACACCCGACTAAACACCTTTTTTTTTCTTCACCTTCTTTTTTTAAGGTGCTTCTCCAAGTTCAAAGATGACAGTATTAAGGAAGAAACCCTGAATACTGCTTATTTCTACATAGGCAGTGGCATGGAAAATCCATTTCTAAGCTCATTTACAATCTTCTCTTGCATGTTTTTTTTTTTTTCAAATTCTTCCAATACTTTTAAATCAAGCACTTGTGAAGGCAAATTCTAAAAAAAAAAAAAAAAAAAAAAAAGAGAGAAAAAAAAAACACTGTCTAGAGGTTAAAAAGTGTGATTTCCTGTTTTTTCCTCAAACTTGACTTTCAATTCTGACTGGTTCTTAACCCTGAGAGTGATGTTATTGCCATCAGAGATTCCCACACCTAGCTATACCTTAGTACTTTTAGGATGTTTCCCTGCAGTTAACCTTTCCACTTACATTGTATTTCAGACTTCATTATTCAAACAGGACCATATGTTCATATTTGAATGAAGTGATACATTACTATGTAGTTAATTTTGGGACTAGCAATCTTATGAAATGCAAATGTCGATACAAGTGTTATATAGCACCAGCAAGCGTGCTTATCTCTTTAAATGTTGATTCAGGAACGATTGTTTGTGTTGGGGAAAAAAACTGTGTTGTGTGCTTTTGTTCTTCATTTCTTTCCATATCTCACTTTGGGAGTATTTAGTTGAATGACAGTTCAGCAAGTTTATTTTCCAGACTTCCCTTTTTGACACTACATGAATGATGTAGAGTGGGTCTTGCCTTGCATGCATTGGTTTTTAGTCAACTCTTCAACTCCTCTTCCTTCGCCCCCTTTTTCCCTGCTCTCCTCTTCAGGCTCTTCCTGTTATTCCTTCCATGCAAATCCCTTTCTTTCTTTCTTTTTTCATAAAAGAGAATTGTCTTGTGTTTGTTTGTGTGTGTGTTGTATTTCTTTTCTGTTAAGATGAGCCTTTGTTATTTCAGCAGTTGTTACACTTATTGTATATAAGGAGACTGCAAACTGCAAGCTCGGCTTTTTAGCAGTCCCCTACATTTCCTATCAATTCAGACACAGAATTTGTCATAAAAGTCACATCATGTGTCTTTTAGTGCACGGTCTTTTCCTTGATACGATTGTAGCAATATTGTAATGGTGTTGTACCCCCCCCCCCCCAAATAATAATAATGATAATCAGGAAGTGAAAGACTTGTGACAATTTATTACGTGGGGGTTGTTGGCATTCCTCAGATAAGGGACTTTTTGCTTGCCAAATGGTATGAAGTGCCTACAAGTAGTTATATTTGTCACTTACTATATTTGATTCCACTCAACCTTCAGCAGGGCAATCGTTATCATACATTCATTTCAAGATAGTGCTCCTATGCTGACCACTTCACCTGGTTATCTCCCCGCTGTTTGATTAAGTCCACATCGTGGTCAAGTTAGCAGAATGAATACAGCAAAATCAAACAGTCAGAATGGTAAAAGTGTCATGAAAATATAAGACATTTACTTATAAGGTGGTGGAATTGTAATTGATAACTGATAATGATTACTGTCACAATATGTGAATATGGTTAATGATATCATCATGTCACAATCCTCCCATTCACTCATACACAAAAGTATTAAGCAAATCATGTTTTTAGTCGATAGAAGTAATTGTATCTACATGATAAACCAGGTAAGTTATTTATATCATTGATAAAGAAAACAACTAGAAACAAAAATTGTAAAAAATTCAAATCCTGTAACTTTCTAGCCTTATGTCTGTATTTGATAAAATTGCTGCTAGTTTGTTTGATTATGTGCCATTTGATAAAACCAACTCAAGCATGGTGTGGCGTAGTCCTTGTAAACCAAACTGGGATCTGTCATACACATGATTTGTTGCTAACCAAGATACCAGGGGCCTGTGGCGTATAAACCTTTTTACGTGATAAAACTCTGGTAAGAAAACTCGGGTTATATGATTCAGCCATTGATTTTAATGCAGGAAAAAAAAACACTGTGAAAATTAACCTGTATTTCTCATGTTAAACCCCCCCCCCCCAAAAAAAAAAAAAAAAAAAAAAAAAAAAAAAAAAACATGCAACAGATCCCAGGTCTTTACCTGTTGATCTATTCGAGAGCAGACTCTTTGGGGTACGTGTCTTTGCAGAGGGGAAGACGAGAATTCTTGTGTATAGCTCTCTTGTCCCTTAGAGACTTGAACTGGGAACTTCCCATCCTTGAGTCATGTGTGCCCTTCCTGAGTCAGCCTACGTCTGTCATCTAACCTTTACTTTGCTGGATGAAAATGGCTTTAACCTGTTGAAGACTAGTCCCAAGTATACTCGGGCAGGTGTCTATGAGAAGTGCGTCTATAGCAAACCAGCTTGTCCTCAACAAGTTAACTATCATATGGGAGGGGGTTGGTATGGGCAGGGCGGGGCTTGGCTGAGAAAGGATTGCATGCTTCAGACTGTGTGGTTATAAAGTTTAGTATTCACTAGTCTTCCCCGATGAAGAGATAAGTGTTGCTATCATAATGCAATAGCAACACTTTTATACCATAACATAAATTTACAAATGTATACCTTGGAAGAAAGTACATTTAATTTGAGGACATATTGCGCCCTCAATCTTAATCTACTTTCATCCAAGATATATTTGTTTGCACGTTATGGTAGACATATATCCCCAAACAGTAAATTTTATCACACAAGAATGGGCCATGCACTGAAAGTTATGTGTTTTGCCTATTCCACAAAGTAACAATTATCTATGCTGGCAATGAGACAAGTGTGGCAATCTAGGAAAATAACTTGATTTGAGATCTAGAGGTATGCAGATTTTCACATGTCGTACATTTCTGTTTTGTTGCTATTTTGCATTGTGTTTAGTACGGTACAAGTTTTATGTATGTAAATCTTTAACTTCTTTTCAATTTCTATCAATGAAAGTTTTTGCATACATCAGATGAAGTGACATCTTTTTTCTGTATTGTCAGAAATCAATCACTCAATCAAGCAGTTTATTATGTTAAGTTTCTCTATTGTTTTAAATGAATGTTTGCATGTTTTACAGGTGGTCCACCCCCTCAGAAAACTAAACATGAAACCTCTGGCATCAGCGATCGTATTTCTTGTAAGTTGGTCAGCAAAGTGAATACTTTTTGCCTCGGTGTGCGTCACTCCAAAATACCACTCTGTTTTGTCGCTGTGTGTTTTCACATGATCACTAATCTGTCTCACTGACTTTTCTTTCTGTAGTATTGTGAAATAACACTTCAAGTTGTGTTTTACTGGAGCTGGGCTGACAGTATTTATCCAACAATGCCACTTCTTCTGTCTGTAGTCATGTTTTCACCTCTTCTGTATTTACCATTTAAGGGAAAAAAACAAGGAGAAAATTGCTTGCATGAAAGTTGTAGAAAGCAATGAAAATTATTGGTTTGAATTAAAGCAAACAACACAAAAATTACATCAGGATTTACAACCACCGTAAAGTCATGGAATAAAAATTGTATGATACTGTGTGTGAATTGACAGTAGCCACTGACCTCACTTCTACCTTATTGCACAGTACTGTTCCCTCAAACATCACTTCTTTCGTGTATTCTGATATCATTTTCCTCTGTGACCCTTTGTAAAGAAAGTCTTGGACAGGTGGAAGAAATTTATATCTTTCATACAAAAAAAAATCTGAACTCTATTAAAAAAGCACATAATGAATACTTAAAGGAAATGTAATAGTCATATGACCATGGTGTGTGTGTTTTTTTAATGCTTAAGTTTGTTTTCGGTAGAGGATATCAGGGTTCATGTTTTGCTTTTCATCACATGAGCCTGATGAGGTCAAATTTAATAATTTTTTTTTTCATTTTTCAATTTGCAAACATTCTAGTGTGATCCAATTTGTTTCTCCTTGCAATATTCTACACACACACACACAAAAAAAAAAAACTTGACAAAGATGTGGCTACCAAATTAAACACTGTTTCAGAAAATTGGATGTTTAAGTGCTGTCAAGCATGGAAAACATATTTGGTGAAATCAATAAAGTAGATTTTGATAAATCTTGTCCAATTGGTATTTCACAAATAGATAAATCCTCCTATCAGTGTTAAAAGTAATAATTGTGCATCTATTTAAATTCATAATGACTTCTTCATCAATTGAGGAATTAAAAATATAGTTTATCAATTAATTTATAAATTATGATCAGAAGAGTGGTATTCAATATGCTCTTATTTATTTACTCAGTCACCTTGCCAATTATGATTTTGGGACTGTTATAGAGTCCGTAATTTTTCAGGGTAATAAGATGGCAGGTTTTATGACAAAGTTCATAAAATTGCTGAAATTTTACTCAAATTTTAATCTTTTCTGTGCTTGAATATGATTTCTCTAATCAAAGCAATTTTCTCTTTGCTGTAAGTCCCCTAATAGTCTCTTTTATTGCATATATAGCTTTCTGTCATTCCATAACTGTTGTTGTTGTTGATTTCTTTTTGCATTCTCATATGGAGAGAAGATAGTATCAATTATAAAATGTACTGAGACCAAAAATCTGAGTGATTTAAAGTAGGTTGATTTTTAACTCATCAGAGCATGTGGCTCTGATGAAACTATGATAGCTCTTAAGTTTGATTCTTACATTAAGAACTCGCTTGCTGTAACACCACTCTCTTATGAAAATATTACTTCAAGCTTCAGTACTTCAAACAAAGCTAGGATAGTGCTTTGCCACCTTACAGTATAGAAAGCAGGTTAATTAATTTTAAGGGAGTTAGAAGATTGCTTGTATGATTCACTTTGAAGAAAAAAAAAATAAAAGTTTGCCCTCTGCACAAATTATTTTCATTAATCCTGCCAAATCAATGAAAGATCAGCAAAGCCAGCAGATTGATAAAAAGATTATGTAATCATTATTGTTGTTATTATTATTATTATTTGCCATTTTGGCTGCTGTACATATGCAAACACAAAACAAATTTGATTCAGTATGATAAAAAATAAATGTTGATAATCTAAAATGTCAAAATGTCCAAATTGTGTGTTGTAGAATGAATGAGGCCTCTGATGGTCTTTATTGTCAGATAAAAATGAATCTTTCATATCTTTAGAAACCATTAGTTTGAGATTTTTTTTTTCCCTTTGAAGTTGAAGGGGAATTCCGGACCCATTAGAAATTAATCTGATAAGAAAATAAATTATATAAGCACACCTATGATATTTTGATCAAAGTTGGATAAAAATTAAGGAAATTATGAAATAGTGAAGTTTTGCTAATTTTTGCAAAACTCTCCTCGAGCAGTCAATGTGCATAAACTGTAAAATTATGAAATAGTGAAGTTTTGCTAATTTTTGCAAAACACTCCTCGAGCAGTCAATGTGCATAAACTGTAGTTGAGTGAGTTGATGATGTACATTGTAATCCCCTCACAACTTGCCATACAGTTTGTGCACAAAATCTGGAATTTTTCTGGGTTTTTTTTTTTTCAAACACATTTATGTTTCAGTCTCAAATCCTAATATCTCTAACTGATCATCATTCTGAAGTTATTCAGCCATGAATAATGTTGTATGTCATAATTTAAATGCAGAAAAATTGAATTTTCATCAAGTTTTTGTACATGATCAATAGAAAAGTGTGAGGTTATGACATCAGTTCACTCATGTATACATATTCATATCATATGTTCCAGCAAGCTTCACAATGTCATAACTTCCTCTAATTTTGATCAAAATTTCACTGTGGTGCTTATGAAGTTTTACTCTTTCTTTTTCAGTTAACATTTAATTGGGCTGGAATTCCCCTTACTTTAAATCCCTTTATTGAATTTTCTAAGCAGACTCAAGTTAAAAGGAGAAATATTAATGTGATATACTTCCTTGACTCTTGAGAGAGAAGTTTTCTGTTGAAGATGTAAAGTCAATGACGCTTCATAGGAATGATAATGTGCAGCATTTTGAAATGGTCACAAATGAAACTACTATGATTTGTGCTTTCAAAGAAGCAAATGAAATGCATATTGATGACATATTTGCTTATTTCTATCAACAAAAATATTTGTAGCACCACCTTAAATATGGTAGTATCTCTGATGTAGAAATAATCTTGGCACTACTGGAAACAAACAGTCTGCAATATGAATTCAAAGCTTTTTAGGTGATCCGAGTATCCTCTCGGATCACCTTCTGTATCTGTACTGATTCTTTATTCTTCTTCTTCTTTATTTCTGGACAAAATTTGTGTATCGGTTAGCTCAGAAAGTCCTCTTCCTATCAATGTCAAAATCATACCATATATGTATCGTGTCCCAAAGACGACCCATCAAGTAAAATCATAGTGATCAGTCGACCGTGACGTCACTATGACGTCATTATATGAAAACACATTCTCAATCATATCTCATTAATGGAATGGAATTTTTCAATGAAATTTACGTCACATATAGTTCAAGTCAAGCGCATTCTACTCATATAATCAAAATTCATATTTTCTCTTAAAACGTGCGCGTACGCGCGCGTTGAAATATTTGTATGCTCAAATCGAGCTCAAAATTTTTTTGCACACGTTTCAGACCATTTGGAGCATTTTTTGAAAAATTGAAAAAATCGGACGGACGCGTACGCGCGCGCACATATACGCACGCACAGCTCATATGCAATGAAAATTTCCCGTTTTTTCACTTTGATCGGATGTCTGAAATGTCAAGGAATAGTTCTACCAAGTTTCAAGTCAATCCCACTCAAAATGACGTCATACGGGTCCGTCAAAGTTGAAATTCCGCGCGCGCGTCAATGGCGATATACAGTGCAACAATGCCAAAAAACTGACAATTTTAAATCCCATTTTACTCGTCAGGATGGACGGTGACCCCCCATTTTCTTTACATATTCTGAAAGCTGATGAGTTGTACATGTCATTTCATGGGTTGGCAATGCTGGAAAAATGATTAAAATATATCAAATTTCTTAATAAAGTTAAAAAAGTAAATTTTCAAAATGACGTCATCAAATTTCAAGTTCATTCAAGCATATCTCACTTATTCTTTAGTTGATTTTCGTCCAAATTTCAATATGTTGTAGCTTATTAAATGGTCTTTCAGATATATAATAGCAACAATTTGACTGGATGACGGCATCACCTCGTAAAAAGGGATTTAAAGTAACATTGTTAAATTTGACCAGTTTACGTGTTATCTCTATGGGAGTGCAGTTTTTCTGGAAATGAAAACTGACATGACTATCTTTATCGAGCACTAGCTCACTTATGCTTCGGTGAATTTCTCCCATATTTTAGTATGTTGTAGCTGAGACTTTGGGCTATCGTAAGTGTGCCCTTCGTTTTTTCATACGGAGTCGGCATCATGCCCAAAAACTTGGTTGAAATTAAAGCTTATCTTCCATGTATTTTCATATTCCTTTCTTTCTGCAAATTTCTTTGTAATAACTTAAGAAAAACAAGCTCTATCAGCCCAATATTTTGCACAAGTTTAGTTTATGTCACGTACATTATTTCATAAAATAACAACTACTTGATCGGGCACCTTCTTGGGTATGTAAATTAGGGTCAAAGGTCAAAAATGTTTCATCCTGTATCTTGGTGAATACATGTCCTATCTTTCCCATATTTTGCACACGTAAAGACCATGTTACAAGCATCATTTCACAAAATAACCATTTTTGGCTTAGAGGTCATCTTGTCTGTGCAAAGTTGGGTCAAAGGTCATATGCACTTCTTTCTTTATCTTCGTTATGACGTGTTATCTTTATGGGAGGTAAATTTTTCTAGATGTGAAAATTGACCTGATTGTCTTTATCGACGACTAGCTCACTTACCCTTCGGTGAATTTCTCCCAGATTTTAGTATGTTGTAGCCAATTTAATACTCTTTAAGTTTTGTTATATCAAAGTTTTAATCGGATGATGTCTTCACCTCGTGAAAATGGATATAATGTAACCTTGTCAAATTTAACCAGTTTACGTGTTATCTCTATGGGAGGGAATTTTTCTGGAAATGAAAATTGACATGACGGTCTTTATCGAGCACTAGCTCACTTACTCTTCGGTGAATTTCTCCCAGATTTTAGTATGTTGTAGCTGAGACTCTGAGCTGTCGTCAAGGTTTTCTCTATTTTTTCATACGACGCCGAGATTACGTCAAAAAACTTGGTTGAAATCAAACTTATCTTCGATGTATTGAGATATTTCTTTCTTTCTGCAACTTTCTCTGCAATAACTCAAGAAAAACACCCCCTATCATCCCCATATTTTGCACATGTTTAGTTCATGTCACGTACATTATTTCATAAAATAACAACTACTTGATCAGACGTCATCTTGGGTATGTAAATTAGGGTCAAGGTCATAAATGTATCATCTTGTATCTTGGTGAATACATGTCTTATCTTTTCCATATTTTGCACACGTAAAGACCATGTTACAAGGATCATTTCACAAAATAACCACTTTTTGCTCAGATGCCATCTTGGCTGTGCAAAGTGGGGTCAAAGGTCATATGTACTTCATTTTGTATCTTCGTTATAGTGTATACGGAATTTGGTACCAAAGATGGCAGACCTGACTCTCTTTTCTAAATGAGAATCCAAACATCACACGGCCAATGTTCCTAAACACAGATGAAACCTGTATGGTAATGCCTATATTGGGATCAGAACTCAAATCATTGATTTTCGAAAAGATCGGATCACCTAATTTGTCAGTGTTGACAAATTCCAAGTCTAGTTACAAGTTGTTTCTTCAAAAACCTTCATACATGTATGTCTTATATACCACTTTGTGCTGTGTCAAACAAAGTACCTCAAAACAGTGAACTTATGCGTAACGTATGTTTTTCACATAATTTTCCCCTTGTTACCTTCATATTCTTTCTTCCTCTTTTTCAGTCATATACTCTTCATTTTCTGTATGTGTGATTTTTTTTTTCCTTTGGAGTCATTTTGTGAAGGGCAAATTGTTTGTGACTCATGTAATGTGTTGTGGGTCATTTTTTTTTCTAACAAATGAATACTTATACACATATATCATTCTAATGAGTAATGTATGTGAACAATTTAACATCACATATATCAAACTTACCATCCTTAACTTACACACACACACACACACACACACACACACACACACACACAGTAACATGGTGTACTGGTGTACTATCATATCTTTAGTTGATGTAGGAGGGTTGTAGATTATTATTTTTTTTTTAATCTGATGATGTCATGTTAAAATGGGCATTTGTTGAACAAATATTTCTTTAATAGCTCATAAAATAAAATGATAGATTGGTACAAAGACCAATGAAAGTACAAAGTGGATTCTTCTATAAAGAAAGATAGTCGGTCATCACAAAATGGTGAAAGGTAAACTGACTTTTTTGTATGTGTGTTTAGTTCATATTATCTATCTTTGTTGGACTCTTGACCAGTGTATCCTCATTATGATACAGTAAATGCCATATTATTCCTGATTCTTCCAGAATTACTGCAAAAGGTTCATTCTGTCTCTTCATGGACAAATCTGTGCACCATCTGTCGAGTGCAGTTCCTTCGTATTGTGTTTCCATGTTCATGATATTTCACCAAGATTTATACAGTGTGACTTTTGTGTTCTATGTCCTTGCACATATCTATGCAGCTTTTTCTCCTTTACTCTTTGAGAAACATGTGTACTCTCCCACCGCGGGTGCCCATTATTCATGTCTCAGAAAGTTGATATGCAGTTTTGTTTTGCAGTAAGTTTTCTTTGAAGTGTAAGTAGAATGTTGTAACTTCAACAAGAAAAACAGCTTCCAGCAGAAGAAAGGTAAGAAGGTCTGTAGGAGTTTGCAGCTGTGACTGAAATAAGTTACCTGTAAAAAGTGGAAATTGTAATGGTGTGGAAATTTGTACACATTTCATGCAACATGAAACTAGTATGAAAGTAGGGTGTAAATATTTTTGTGTGTAGTATATAATAGTATTCTACCTCTTTCATCCTGCAGAATTAAAAATGTGTGATATTCATATTACCCAACTGAGCATGAGAAATTACTCATGCAAAAATTTCCATTTTTATACTACTGATAAAATGCAGTTCATTTGTTCTCTGTGCTTTTGTTGAATTTTGTTGAATTTCATGAAGAGAATGGAATCGAATAAACAGAAGAAGTTTCAGGTCAAATTGTGAAATGTACATGATGTTGTTTCAACTGATCTGTGTTTAGCTGAACATCACAACAGAATTTATATGGCTTGATTTAGGTTCAAATATCATCCTCTATGAATTCCTACAGGAAACAATGGATTGGAATAAAACCAGACTTTTGAAACAAGAGAAATCAACACTGATGTGAGACTAACAGCTTTCTCTTGAAAGGTTGGAAGTCAGAGGTTAAAAGCTAGGCAGCTGACATTATGTTGTAAATATTAAAACATGTTTACAACTGGCCAAACTCAGCATATGTTTTACATGTTACACAGGTTGGAAGGGCATTGGTATAAAGTATATTGAAACGAATATGAGTTGTTAGGGGAAAATCGGCAATCTTTGGATAATATTTTTTTTTTTTAGTTTCCTTTCATCTGATATACATAAGTCTGCCCAACACTCCAAGCCTGAGGACCTGTCATTTCACTGCCACTCTGCCTTCCATAACGACTCATCTAGCTTTTTAATCATCCAAAATTATTAATCTGTTCAAGTTGTCATCCAATCTCATTAGAAAAATATAAAATTTTTTCAAACAGTTTTACTTTGTAAGTAATATTTTTCTCAAGTAGATAATAATGCAAAAATGAACAAGACTGCAACAATCAACTCTTTGAAGTCCACAGACTGAAAAATAAAATGAGCAAAGTAAGAAGTTTTGTGATTTCCTGGCCAGTAGCAACATGTGATCACTCAGCAGACTTGTTTTGAAACTTCTTCTGGTTGTGTAGCCTTCACTTCTGTCTTAAGTCTAATACTGTCTTTTGTGGTCATGTGAATTCGCTGGTGGATTCCTATTTTGATTAATTTCAATCACTATGAGTCAGTCTTGCTGTCAACGGGATCAGTTTTGGAGACTGATACATGCAGTACCATTACAGTTTCTATAGCTCTCTGGTTTCTAAATTGAGTTTCCTATCAAGTAGTGTCATATGTGTAGACTCTTTCAAATCTTGTTTGTGATAATTTACAAGCTGGCACTGCATGTTCTTTTACAATTAGCTTGAAGGATTCATTATGTGTACATTACTCCAATACACCTTATTGAATGTCACTTGTTTGTATGTATGTTTAAAGATAGTTAGATGATAGATATATTATATTTTTTTTCTCTCTCTCTGTCTCTCTCTATATGACATATATGAGGTTTGTTATATATCACCAAAAAGTTAGAAACCTGAAGTCCATCCAAACCAAAACTATATCACCCCTTTAAGAATTCATGCAGCAATGCAGGGGGACTGTGGGAGGTTTGAAGTTCTTTACTAACTTCAGCAGGAGGCAAATTTATTACTGATTGCCAATTTTTAGGAGCCAAGGCTGTATATCTACCATCATTTATCAATGAAACTGACAATCAATGATGTCAAAACTTTGGCAAACTGTAACAAACTGTAAATACCCTCCCTCTTCAACAAACACGTTTGCTCAAATAAGCTGATGCATATATGCAAATATGACATTTTTGAGGCCACATCATAGTTCAGGGTTAGTTATTGCCGCCTGTTCTGATTGCTACGATGTTTGTCAGTTTCCACGATTTGTAATCCACTTCCTCCTCTGTTTCGCGTGACATTCGTCAGCTGACGCACTTCACTCTCTCATGTTCTCATTCACACTGCCAGTGAGTGAGACCTTGATATTCATGTCAACACAAATTGATTTCTCCATTCATTTGCTGGCTGACAAGATAGTCATGTGATCAGATTTCTCAGTAACATTTATCATAATATTTGTTGTCAGTACTAGCTCTAAAATTATACAAAAGTGTTGCAATATATGTGTAAGGTGTATCAGACCTACTAGTGTCTATTGTAAAGGGACAACATGATTCAGGCACCCCATGTTTCTCAATGACGTAATTTTTAGCCTTTTTTAGATAGCCAAAAGAACTGGTTTGCAGATGACTTTCAAAATCACCTCAACCCATTGAGGACAGGCTGATTTTGCTATAACACATATTTCCCACAGACACCTTTTTTTGTTTATATGAAAGCAAATTACAGTCATATTTTTTTACCTTGTTTTAAACCACTCTTGGCCATTTATAGACCAGAGGTGTTTTCTAATAAAGCTCTGCATAATTCTGTGTGACCTCTAGACATGTTTGAGGAGATGGAGCTTCACTCTGATTTTCTACATATTACATAATTACATTAGCAACTAAATACCTTTTTATCAAGTGTATCATACATGCACATACACACATTCTTGCATCATTATGCACTTACCACAAGCTCTATGTTGGATTGACAGTTCAATATTTGGCAACATGGCTGTAATTCATTTATTCAAATCACTTGCAAGAGCTGTAGTTTCTGAATGTTATTTGCAGTCGGTGACTCTATAAAGCAGGATCATGGCAAATGAGGCATTCTATCATTTGAAAATGACCTTGAGAAAATCTAGTAATGTTTAAGTTTTTTGTGACTTTGTGGTCTTAGAATAAAGTGCCAATTCACCAAACTTGTATGGAAAGAAAAATATTATGGGATAATCTTGATGTAAAAGTGTTCTTAGTACTTAATCAAATGTTATCAGTCTTCCAGTTATCGTGTATTTAAATCAACTTAGAGTTACAAGTAGGACTGTTGGGTTGTGTTTCTCAACCCAACATATTACTTCTGAAGAGACTATCTCCATAATCTTAGAAACAGGTCTGTAGAATTAAGTAGACATTTAAACAAAAATACACAGTTTCTTGTGAAATATGCAAATGATAAATTAGTAGGACTTTAAATAAGTCTGTAGAAGTAATTACTCATTTAAACAAAATACATTTTCTCATCAGATATGCAAATGATAAGTTAGTAGGACTTTAAACATTTGTAGTAAAACAAAAAACTAAACTAAACAAAAGTTTGTAGCCCAGTTTAATCTCAAGATTTGCAGCAGGGTGGGTTTCCCCCCTACTTTCATAATGATTCTATCTTTCTTCAGTGCCACATGTTGCGTTTTTCTGCCACACTGCACATGTATGTCTCTCTTACGCATTGGACAAGCAGTCAGGTGTAAAGGAAGTAACCAATTTTTGTATAATTTTAGCTGATGTTTGAGTATGACATCATGGTTTATCATGCATGAATGTTCTGAGTGAAGGACTACCTTTGTAGGGTTCTTAAAGCATGACCTTTTTTTAATGTGTCTACAGTCATCTTGCTGATGTACACTTTTTTAGTGTGTATCTCTACATTGTATGTTCTAGGCAAGTGTACCTATGAAAAGATGCAGTAGGTAGTCATGTTGCTCTATGATAATGTTATTGATTTCCAGTTTTTATAGACTGAAATTATCCAATGAGGCATAGAATTCAAGCATTGAGATAACATGTCAACCTATTGAAGACTAGTCATGAGTATAGGCCTATTGTGGCACGTGTCTATGGGAAATGTGTGTTACATGGCAAAATCACCTCACCCTCAATGGGTTAATACACTCATGAATTGAGATTAGAGAGAAGTCAAGGTTCTTGGGAAGGTTTAATGCTTCTGTCCACAAGCTCGATTTTAGTCTAATACTTAGAGTTTAGACTTTATGGACACATTCATGAAGTTTTACGTACAGACATTTAAAAGCAATACTCAGTGTATTGTGAGTACCTGATTTCTGTGATGTTAACCCATTGAGGATGAGTCCCGAGTATACTCGGGCAAGCGTCTATGGGAAATGCGTGTTGTAGCAAAGACTTTTTACGTACAGACATTTAAAAGCAATACTCAGTGTATTGTGAGTACCTGATTTCTGTGATGTTAACCCATTGAGGATGAGTCCCGAGTATACTCGGGCAAGCGTCTATGGGAAATGCGTGTTGTAGCAAAGACTTTATGGACACATTCATGAAGTTTTACGTACAGACATTTAAAAGCAATACTCAGTGTATTGTGAGTACCTGATTTCTGTGATGTTAACCCATTGAGGATGAGTCCCGAGTATACTCGGGCAAGCGTCTATGGGAAATGCGTGTTGTAGCAAAATCAAACTGTCCTCAATGGGTTAAAGTTTGCTGATGGCTTGTGGGAAGGGTGAAAGGTGTTGGCAAGTAGCCTGATTCTTTGAAACCACTGGTCTTAGGAGCCTAGATTTTATGTGACCCTTTACCTTGAAAGCCTTGTCCACTTTATTTCTGTAACCTGTTTTACAAAGAGGTTAGGAAGTCAGCAACCAGAAAAATACTTCTTTTCTTTAAATTGTCTCGAGGTTTACATGCAGTCAAATGTACAAACATAATAGGCCTTTTTAGGAAAATATTATCATAGTAGGATGCATTTAAAAGAGATCATGATGAAAGGTTTCAAATTTGAAACATCATTAGACTTTGGAATTTGGACAGGAGTTTGAAATGTGAAAGCTTCATTTTTCATCGACAGTCAAATTCCATACATGTCAGCCAAGTTACGGTAATTTGTTTTTTTAAAGTGTCCTTGGTTTTCATGTTTGTGACTCTTACAAGGTAGGGTGGTGATGGATCAGATATAAACATATATAATCAACCACCATGAACTCACAGTTTAGTGCCCTGTTTACCACTAATTCACCTTGCCACCATCACAAACCACACCTCCCTGTCTCTTTCTATCTATCTTGAGGGATGGTAATCCCAAAATGAAATGAAGGTGTGTACTATAGTTAAACCAACCTTCAGAATAATGAACCTCTATTCATTTTCGGATTTACAATCCACAATCTGTCGAAATAATAAATCTTATTTCATTTTTCAATTAACAAACCTTATTTCACTTTTGGATTAATGAACCTTCAGGATAACAGGCTTTATTTAATTTTCAGAATTATGAACCTCTGGAACAATGAACTTTTTGAATAATGAACTCTCAGCATAAAGAATTGTAGCCATCTATCTCTACTCCTTGTATTTTCTTTCCCTCTTCCCCTTCTATCTCTCTGTAATTTAAGACACTATCTTATTCCACCATTTTAATATCTTCCTCCTTCTTCCTAATAATCTGTAAAATAAGATCTCAAAAACCAATCATTCAGGGATGTGATTGTAAAAGAAAATGGCAAGTTTGTTCCCAGTGAGCTATTCAGAACTAATTTGTCTTGTGTGTCTGCTGTGGGAATCGACATACTGTTACGCAATGATTTGTTACCGCACATTCTGATTAAAACATCTAGACACTTGTCATTTCTGCAACCGCTTGACAAATTTCATAAATTTTAAATTGTCATAATTTCTCAAACAACTGATCACACATTAGAGATTAAGTAGGGAAAGTTATTCAAGGGACCTAGAAATGTTTCAGTCATGATTCACTGCATTCCAACTTTTAGCTGATATTAATAATCTGTCTTTCCATTTGTCCAAAGTGTATGACAAGTCTGCAAAGAAACAGGGCATGATGGGATATTTCATTCACCATATCCCCATTGAATTAGATTTCCTGTTCAGTTAAATCCTGAAAGCAGCCTCCATATCATCCTCCTCAATGCCTCCTGTCTCCCTTGTCTAGTTTTTGTGGTTTGTTCATATATCTCTTTGGCTCTCATACAGTGATCTTCTGGACAATGAAAGACATTCAGTCTACAGGAATCAATCTGCCACCATCCTCTCCCCTCCCCCCCCCCCCCCCCACCAACCAAGTTTGGCTCAAATATCATCACTGTGATCACAAGTCTATTAAATTCTATACGAGTTACTGGACAGTCAGTATGGATTTGTTTTTTGTCTTAAATCCTTTCTGGTCAGGCTTAACTGAGTTGGAGCCATGACTTAACAGTTTGCTAGTCATGTGCAGTAAATATGCTTTTGTGTTTTAGAGGGCAACATGATCTGTATTTTGGTTGTTGATGCAATGCTGGTATTGAAAATGAGAGCCAATGTGTCAGACATTGGCCAATTCCATACCTTTCTTTTTTTTCTTTTTTTTTTTAGGAAGTTGACTAACTCTTCTGAATGGCAGTATTATCATCAAGTGCTATACATGTTCATAGCTTCTGAAATAATATTCTTTTCCACTATGCAGGAGAAGTGTAGCCAATTTTTACCCACAAGATTAGCAGCATAGCTTGTGTTGTATTAACTCTTATTGCTGTCCCTAGTGACTTAGCTTGTGGAGCTTCATGTGCACAAATTGAGTCAAGTTACTAAATGAATAGATTAGAATCAAACAAATAGAATTGTTAGTGTTTATTGGACACCCCCCCCCAAAAAAAAAATAATAATAATAATAAATAAGTAAATAAATAAAAATAAAAATAAAAAATCCAAAAGTCAATTATTTCTGAAAAATTATCAAGTTTCCTAAAAGCAGTGGCATTGGTCAGACTCATGTTATACCAAATGAAACAAAGCAGTAGCTTCGCATCTCTCTTCCATTGGTTTGTACAAAAGAATAATCTAAACTGCAAAGCTGCTGAACTAGTATGTATTTACATATTACATGTGTTGTTGTTTTTCTCTTCATCTGAAAGAGATTTTGAAATGACTTACATTTAGGATTTGATTAAGTATGCATAGTATGTCAAATCTCTCCATTTATTTTGTCTTCAGAGTATGTTTCTTGGTCTGCAGAGCTTGCCAGCCCTGGGACTGTACCATCTGCATCCTCTACCCTCTAAACTGGCATCATTGCCAAAAGTTATTACTACTCTTAATTTAATGTATGTAAAGGATACATTATATTGTTTTCAAGATCAAATTTAAACACTAATACAGGACTTCATATTCCTGAAAAATTTGTTCAACGTTTAAATTCTCCATTCAACTCTGTCGTAAAGGATGCCTATACTGATGTGCCCCATAGGTAAATCCCGTATTCATCATGAAAATATTATTCTACATAAGCCAGGGAATTTAGAGTCAATATTTTCAAGTTGTGAGTCACAAATCCTCCTGTCTTGTAAACGGCCGATAAAGAAGGGGGTTAATACCCTCTCTGCTCCTCTCTGTTACCTTGAGTACGAGGAAAACCGAGGCGTACGAGCCTTAAATTTTTATCATGGCTTTACACCATTGCAAGACGTCAAGACATATTTATGGAAAGACTGGAATTAAGATATCTACTGTGTAAGTAGCCTGAGAATAATGTCCTTCATTTAGTTAGGATGTGACAAAACAAAAAAGGAAAGATATTTTGTGCAAAGTGTATGAAATTGATTGAATTAAAAATTCAGTAGCTCAAGTTACCCCAGCAGTCTCTGTAACATTTAATCAATAACTGATAATATATATATATATATATATATTTTTTTTTTTTTTTTCACAGAAGTTGTGCTGCTTGTCAATGCAGGTAAAAGAAAATATTGATAAAACGTGAATATTTCATACACTGATGCTCCCTGTTGTACCAATTATGAGGACTTTGTGGGTGTATATTTCTAGTAAATGTCCCATTATTGTCATTAAAAAATATGATTCTATATTACAAGTAAAGAAAAAAGTGTTTGATGTGCAATACCATATATATCTGCTCAATATTTCTAGAAGCTCGTGGAGAATTAAAAAATGTGATGTAAGAAAACTGAGCCATCAATGAATTTGGTTCAATTCAGAAACAGCTATCATGAAGTTAACAAAAACAACAGTGTAAAAGTTATATTATGTAGTTTAGCAACTTCAGAATTGTGTGTAGGTATATCTTCTTCTTTTTTATGTCTCTTTAATGTTTCCTTTAGTAAAGATATAAATATATAAGTATTATGTGTCATGAATCTATACTTAGTTTCAAAACTATTCAACAAAAGCTATCTATATTCTTATTCTCCACACCTATAGCATTCCAACTACACAGTCAAAGAATATCTTTCCCTCTCTTTCTCTCTCTCTCTCTCTCTCTCTCTCTCTGATAAGTTTAAAGATTATTAGGTTTTCATAATGAATGATGGCACTAATAGATAGCTTTTAATTCCAGTATTGAATTCCTTTCGGATCAGATTGAGCCTAATGTATCCCTTTAGAAATTACTGCTATATCAAAACTATTTCCATGTTAGTATTCTTAGTTCCTTAAGTGTTCCCCATCTCCAACCCGCATGAACTCGCACCTTCTTTATAGCAATCCTGGTTTGTTTTCTTTCACAACAGATGCCCCTCTGAAATAGAGCCAGAGGAAATTAAATCTTTCCACAACTTTGGCAGAACCCATTGGAGATTTTGGTCAGAATCACAATCAATTGCTGAGCTCATCAGTGTCTGGGGACGCTGTAGACGATGATTAAGCAAACGTGGCGATAATCGTTCTTGTAAAGAGATACGAGTGGATCAGAAAAATGGATGTGCACAATAAAAGGCAAATAAATCTGTCTGGTTGGAGAGAAATGGGCTGTCTTCAGTGGCTGGAGAGAGGATGTCTGCTGAAAGCTCTTAGTTACTGTAGGTTTGAATAAATTCATTCAATTTATATAGCAATCAACCCCTATATCAAAATTACATTATAATCATATGAGCAAAGTTAGAAGATAATAGATGTAACATTAGTTACTAACAATAACAAAAACCCTCCTCTCCAAGATGTGCATAGTCTAATTTTGAGAAATGTCTTCTGTGTTTTTCAAAAGGGAAAAATTCACGTTTTGCTGAATATCCCACATCAAAGTCAGATAAATTAATAGATAATTGATGATAAATTTATAATTTTGTTCAGTTTTCTTTTAATGCAGCAGTTTCTAGTCATATATACCCACAATTTTCTTGGACTGTATCACTCATAGTCATAGAAAAGCTTAAAAAAAATTGTAGTGCCTACTTGCCTCATGTATCATGCGATAGATTTTTGTAAACTTATATGGACTGTTTTGGGAGCATCAAATATTGCTGTGGGCCGTGGTTATGTGTTCACATCATGTAGTAGTATTATGCTTTTCTTTAACGAAACAGACCCATTTGGGCAAGCCTGGGTAATTTCACACAGAGGCTGTGAGGAGATTGTACCAAAAATTAAGCAATCCAGTGAAGTTGCCGTGCAACCTCCGCAGCCTTCGTTTTAAATCCCATGAGGCTTGCGTGCAGAGGCTGTGGAGGAATGATGCAGTGACCGTTTAGCCACCGTACTGCATGATTAGCATAGGCCTACAGCCTACACGTGGTGGGGTGTCCATGTGAAGATTATGCAATGTCACCTACAACACGTCTATAGGCTGCAGACTTGTACGACTCTCTCAAATTTGTTTAACTTCCCATGAAATGAAATCGTAAAAGCTGCAGAGCCGATGAATCTGTACGTAAATCTCGCAGCCACCTCCTGCCAATAAGTCCTCAGAGGGGCCTCAAAGAAAAGGTGATCCATAGACAGGATACAAGGCTCCTTGTATGTCCCACCACAGGCCAATAAGGTGAAAGTTTATCATACTGCCGTGTGAGGTTCCCCTCCCCTTCCTCCCCCTTTCCTATCATAGAGAGTGGTACCCCTTCTTTGATCCACCACCTTGACCCATATAGTACTGAGTAGTTTTATGAAAATCCAGTAAAATCCCCCTCAGGGTGTCATGTGATCCACAAGTGTGATCATGTGATCCACAAGTGAGGAAGATGACACAATTCTAGTCATGAACACAAAGCCACTTTTCTCTGAATCCACATGACTTTGCTGTCTGAATGGGTCTCTAGTATGGGCGAGGGCGAGGAGGGAGACATTTCTCACTTTCTGAGATTTACAAGGCTGACCAAACAAGTAACATCTAAAGGGAGAAACTCTTTTTATAATGAAAAAAATGTTCAATTTACTTTCAGCATTTGATTTGTTTATTCTGTAAGTGTACTTCATATTTACTTGTCAGGCATAGCATGGACTACACAAACTTTAAAGGACCTGGCGAAACAAAAAATAGGAAACAATTCTTGTATCATCGTGGATGCATTGCCTGACCACACATTAAAAACAATGTTTTAAAGAAATTAGCAATCATTTTGGAAATTGATTACTAATTTCTTCTGTAACTGCAGTTATAATTCACTTTATCTTCTTTAACACAATTTTTGTCTGTTAAGTTTATTGGAAAGAAAAAATTACATTAATGTTCTTCCAGTTACAAGGTTATAAGAGAAATATTGTAATATCTCTAATGTAACCGACATTTTATGCCTGCGAAAGTCACTTTCTGGAGGGTAAGGTGCTGTGACATCACAGACAGAGGGTGAAGTCATGACAAATTGGGAGGTACCAGCCCCCAGATTTGAGAAAGTTTACCCTCCTGGGTTCCTAGTTGTGACACATTGGGAGGCACCAGCCCCCAGTTTGGGGGAAAGTTTACTCCCTGGTTCCTAGGCAACGCAACAAATGCTTCCTTAGCCCTAGATAACTTTTGGCTAATAAGGCACTGTCTAATGTCTTCATACCTCCAGGGAGGTTGGTGGGAGGGGGGGGGGGGGGGGTGCCTTGCAGTTTCTGTGACTTGTGGTTGGGGACAACAACATTTACTACAAAGCTATATAGGCCCCTGGTAGTAATTATTTGGTTCGTAAAAGCAATATCAGTGTACTTTCTGTTTTGCTGGTATTTTAGTTTGTGCTGTATAATGTCAAACATTTTGCTTCCATTTGTGAGCCAATGCAGCAAGATGTATTGAATGATTTGATCATTTATCAATTTTTGGTCTTGTGAAAAGGTCAGTACTTCTGGTTACACTCCCGCCTTTGCCTACGCTAAG
This sequence comes from Diadema setosum, assembly GCA_033980235.1. Classification (NCBI taxonomy): domain Eukaryota; kingdom Metazoa; phylum Echinodermata; class Echinoidea; order Diadematoida; family Diadematidae; genus Diadema; species Diadema setosum. The sequence continues at coordinate 42,225,183 of CM067064.1, forward strand.
ATTTTAGACATAATATTCCTTTGGTTAAGTTTTATAAAGCACACAGAAGACAAATTAATCTTGATCAGCAGGTATTCATATTTACATGCACCTAATGATGACTGAACTCAATAAAAAACAAACTTTGCCTGTCATACATATGATTAAAAAGCTTTCTCGTTGTGCACTTTTGATCCTGTGAGGGCGCTTCAAGCAGATTTATGACTGAAAGCAATGCAGATGTTGAGAGTCCTTTGATATTTCATCCTGTTTGATCAAGAAGAACAGCATGTGACTTACACTGTAATTCCTGGCGAAGAACTGCATACTAGATATCCTAAAGTGACAAAGGTGGTTCGGTAACCCCCAAATAACTTAGAGAGATGATGAGAGCAGTGGTCACTCTAGTAGGTGTGATTTAGCGGGGATTATGCATGAAAAGTTATTTACTATGATAGATTTGTAAGCTATAATCATAACATTTTAGAGATTGCTACTCATCAGGTTTGAATCTCATGTACCCTGGTGATGTAATCTCACTTCTGATCGTATCGGATTCTGCTAAATGTCAGCAAGACTCCACGTCTAATCCTCCAAGACTGGTTCTGCACTTCCAGCTTATTCCATGTACTATGATTCACTCTTCCATCACCCCTCCCCTCCCCCAATCCCTCGTGTCTCCCCCTCTTTCCCCCTCTCTCTTTCTGACTCCATCTGTTTCTATGTCGCTGTCTGTCTCTCTCTATTTCTGTATGTTTCTCTGCCTCTCGTTGTATGTTTCCCCGTTCTGTTACGTTGTCCCTTTTGAAGTTTAAGATAACAAAATCTTCGCAATCGCTGGTCGTCCGTTCACAGTGGCAGCCAAACTTTTATATCTTTAAGATCAAGAAGTTTGGGTTACTAGTGCATGCGCTTGAGAGAGAAAAATGAGTGTGGCATCTGGTGGCTAGTGATTGTGATGTCACAGTGATTACCTGTACATCAAAATGGCCGTGTGCTTCTGAGGCACCGCCCGCAAACAGGTGGTGGACTGGTCGCATGACAAACTCTGCAAAGTTATAGTTGCCAGCATTTACACTGGCCAAAAATCAAGAAGATTTGTTGGGGTCTGGAAAGGATTTCCTAGTGTGAGTTTGAAGTTTCCCGAGTAGTTTCATGGGGTGTTTACAGTCACACTTGCAAAACTCCGAGATCTTTAAAAATCGCAATTAAACATCACAATCTTCTGCCAGTGTGACTGCGGCTAATATGTGTGTGTTGTTGTTTGTTTTTTTTTGTCTGTACATTTCAGTCTCTCCATCTCTTTGTCATCCATACAGTCTCTCCTCTCTCTCTCTCCACACCCCTTTTGTACTCAGTCTTACTGGTGAACATCTGCTTGAGGAAGGCTGTATGTATAGATGAGATAAAATCAACACTCTATCCATGGCTGTGTATAAAATATGACGTAATTTCCCAGGAGGATATCAACATTCTATCCATGGCTGTGTGTAAAATGTGACATGAGTTTCCAGGAGGATGAATGAAGCCACCAAGGTCTTGATTAGAACCTGACCTCTGAGGGGATTATGTGATTAGCCCATTTTATCCAATGTTTTTGAGTGACAGCCCATGAGTGAATGTGGCTTCATGCATCATTATATTAGTTTGGCTATTTGAAGTTTAAGAAAAAAAAAAGATCTTGCTGTGCTGAGCCAAACATGTGTACACATCATCATTATTATAGAGCATGCAGGGCTCAACATTAGCAGCGGCCAGGGGCTACTAAAATTGATGTCCAGCTACCAAATTTCCAAAAGTTTTATCTTTTGGTAGCCCGATTGGGCAACTCAGATTCAAAATGGATTGTGTTATATATAAAGATACATATATTTATTCTTGAATAATATGACCACACAACTTTTGGTACTTTTTTCCATTTCCACAAATATTATAGTCAAACTGACATCATGGACAGGGTTTATTTGCTATAATTCACAAGTCTTTCCAGATTTGCCGAATCCACATATGTTTGATGAGATTTTCCCCTTTAAATGTCATATGACTCAATGTTAGCAAAATCATGTCATATCTCCCAGTCATGCCACAAAATGTTTCTGGTTTTACAGGATGTCATAGACTGTATTTATCACTTTTCCAAACATTCCTGAGTAAAATCTCCTTTGGATCAGTGCCTGAGGATGAATTTAGTTATCATTTTCAGTGTTAGTTTGAATTTTTTCATAGTGGAGATGAAGGTAAGTGCAAAACTTAAGTCTCATTAAAACTTGTCTTCACTTTGCTACAGTCACAGTATGCTTGTATTTGGTGTGTTATCATCCATGTTCTTTTTTTTTTTTCAGATACCATCATTACAGGATTCGTTATTGATGAAATATTATAGTGCAATGATGTGTTTAACTATATAACAATGTTTCAATTCCTTTTTTTTCTCCTTTTCACTCTCCCTCTCCTTCTTTCATTTTATTCTCTTTATCTTTTTCTTTATATCTTTTTCACATTCCCTTTCCTTTCCTCCTCTTGCTTCTCCTCTTTCTACTCTTTCTGCTCTTCATCTTCTTTGCTGTCATTGCTCCACCTTCTCTTCATCCTTCTCTCTTCCTTCTTTCTTCTCTGTGTATACTGACCTTTGACCTCCAGCCATTGATGAAGGCGTGTCAGAGAAAGGTCGTGAGATCGGCAGGAGGAGCCTCAAGAAGGCTAAAGACAAAGAAATCAAAGCAGTGAGTATCAGTTCTCCCATCTGCCTCATTTACTGATTATTCATCTCTACCACGCTTGTCTTAGATGTTGTTTGAATATTGGTGAATGAGAGAAATATATAGGTTGCCACCAGGCATTGAAAACTCTTCTTTTTTTTTCATTTGATTGCTGTGAAGGAACAGTAAATGTAGACTATTTTGCAAGGTGGAAATTTTCTTGCATTTTGCACTATGCTGTCCCAGCATGATAAGATAATAACATTAATATTTCTTGAAGATGATTAAAATATGTGCACAAATAATTTCATCCTCAAATTCATGCATGATTGAGGTTCACAGATATTAATTCAGTTGAAAAAAAAAATTTAATCTCATGAAAGTTTCCATTTTCATATAGAAGTTTGTCTGTTTTGGAGTTTGGTCAGACCCATACCTGGGTTAGTCCTACCTTGTTAATAATCTGCCACCTCACAGAAGCATAGTGCAAACACTTAGAACTACATGTATATTAATCCATGTTTAGAGTTCATCACCTCACGGCATGAACGTCACAAGCGCCCGCTGCATGGGAGATTTAATGAAACGCTTCTAATCTTCTCATCTCGTAGAAAAGTTCATTGCAGGAATGTGCCCTTGATTACTAAAATACTGTGACATTTAATGAAATGGAGAATGACATTTGTATTAACTTATCAGATCATTGCTAAGGTTACAAAGAATTTTTAGCCTGTCCTTAACCTGGCGTCCATGCAGTATGTCCATGTCCATGCAGTATGTCCATGTCCATGCAGCTACTCTTCCTATGTACAATATTCAGAAGAAGAAGAAGGTGAAAATATGATCGTCTACTATATGAAGAAAATGAGGTCGTTTACTACATATACATGTATGAAGAAAATATAGTAGACGACTTTAATTATTCCTTATAGCCAAAAGTCCCTTTATTAGAGCATAATTGATGTGCTGCATCCAATAATGGGCTGAACATAGCACAGGGTGTGGCCAGTTTATGTACGCTATAAACTTCTGATTCAAATAATGCAGGGGATTAGAAACACACATCACCCCCCCCCCCCCCCCCCCCCCCCCCCCCCCCCGACCGGGAGTTTTGTATCAAAGACCACAGCAGCCTTCACAGATTGTTTGTATGCTGGTATTTTCTGGCAGTTTCCAGAGTGACTATTCCCTATTCCATGTCCTGTGAAATACAGGTCTATTTGACTGTGTGATAGGTGACACTAGCACCTTGAATTTAAATCTTGAGGTGGTGGCAAAGGGATATTTTTGATTTTATACCTGCCAATTTGCACCGATGACCCCTAACAATGTGGGTTTTTTTTATTATTTAGTTAGGAATTTTGCCTCTCATGAAGGGTTGGCATGATTCCAATTCCACATACATGTACTCATGAGCAGGGTTTCAAGATTGTATAGAATATGATACTTTCATGGACATGAAAAGCAAACTGTAATAATCATCATCCACTATGGCCCAGACACCACCAGCAAAGCATACACCAATACCTCCTCTAAGGTGTTACAAGCCAAAGAACCTCCTTGAGTGTTGTCACGTTCGTAGATCTATAGCTTGCTGAAAAAGGTAGCTCATGTTCTAACAATAGAGGGCGCCACCATAGATGATATCAGCCTCTTTGTTATTGTTTCCTTGGTCAGTAGAGTCTGACATGTTTTGATTTTGTGTGGTGGAAAGATGGAGGAAATGATAATGATAATAATAGCTGATATTTATAGAGCGCCTTTTCCACTGGATACAAAGTGCTATGTCATCACTTGTCGCCATAGGATATAAATCAAAGGGGAAAGGGGAAAATTGTGACTTTCCATCTTATTATTAATCAGAAACAGCTTGTAGTTAATAGTACACTGTGTGTTGTTTTGTTTTTGTCAGGATAGTATCTACCAAGCCTTGACATAATGCAATAATTAGTAGGAATGAGTTATCCCTTTAATCCAATGTGGCAATCATGAAGGTGTACTTTTTGGCATTGATGTGTACTGATATGTTTTCTGAAAATAATCCTTGCTCATGTTTTGTTGTATTCTAGAGCCAGTTTAGGATATAACTTTGATTTCATGCTTTAACCTTTACATGATTTTTTGACACAATATTTTAGTATGTAATGGTCTAATCTCCTCTGGTAGTGTAGTTAATCCCTATCACCATGACACTATGCTGCATGAAAAACTGAAAGTTTTGAATTTCAAAACGTAGCATTTTGAAACTTGGCCAGGAGGTAGGCAACATATGGAACATGATTTTCATACAAATATCACATTTCTGATTTTTTAGCCAAAGCATGTTACTTTGCATTTCTGCAGCTTTTATTGTCAGCGAGTTTATGAGGGTAACATGATAATGGGTTGTAGAAAGAAAGGAATTCAGTAATATTGAAGTGTGAAGGATAATTTGACCCATCCTGGTCTGATGCCAAGCGCTATTTTAGGATTTAATCTCACAGAAAATGGCATGACTTGATAGATTTTATAATGCTTTTCATATCAACAGATGTATAGGGAAAGGATATACATGCCTGTTTGAGTTTTCAGATTCAGTGTTTGTTGGTTTCAAATCATACTATGCTGAAGTGTGCAAGGAGCATGGACCTACTAGCTCCATGCAAGGAATTTGTACTTTTACGTTACCAAGACTTCTTACTCCATTTTGTATTCATGCTTTACACTGAGATGATGTTGATGCCATTGCTTCAATGCAGTTAATGTCACTTTGATTAGATTATATTCTACCCTCACCGAAGCACATGAGTGTTTAGATTATGGCAGGAATTTTACTCCCAACTTTGATTATCTTTTCCCTATCAAGAATGAACCATCTACGTCAGCAGCCGTAGAAAGTCATACTGTTGACGTAAGTTGTCATCACATTACTTTAATGCTCTCCCCTCTCCGTGGTTGTCTAAGCTCCATCGATGAAATGTTATTAATTATGCTGATACAGGCTGGTGCCTTCCTGTGTTAACCAGTTTGTGTCTGCATAGTATACACACATATGAATGTGGAATGCAGTGCATGGGTCACTGTAAGAAAAAAGAAAGAAAGCTTCAAATAACTGAGACAAATTCTGCAAATGAAATTTTCCCACAGTTCAAATGAGTGAATAAGCAAAACGATTAATTTGTATCTTTCTGAATAATGCTCAAATAAAGTCATTGCAAAAAAAAAAAAATGATGATAATAATTCATGCTCATGGTAAGCAAGTCATATCTGGCATAAACATTTCAATTTTCACAAGGATTGAACATTATCAATTATTCACTTTCTTCATTTTATCCTGTTGAGGACAGGCTGGTTTTGCTATAACACACATGTACCATAGACACCTGCCAAAATATACTCGAAACTAGTCTTTAACGGGTTAATATTCAAATTAATATTTACAATAATATTAATGATAATATGTCAAAGTATAGTAAATTTTCTGATATTTCACATCAGTTTTCCTTTTGAACAATTTTGTTTTCTTTTGTTTGTCAAACTTTTGGACAGTTATGTAGATATGGTGTTAAGAAGAATATATGCGTAAAAAAATGACAATAATGCAGATTTAGAACTGATTTTTAAGCTAGTTAAGAATTAGATAACTGAAAGTTTTTGCAAAACCTCAAGATTAGTGGTCTTTACGTTTTGGTGACTGCCTGTTATTCCTTTGTCTACATTTTAAAAATATACCAAAATAAAAATTTAACTTGAAAGCTAGTATAGGAGTCAACTGTTCTAGTTACGACATGTACATGTATAGTGACTTTTTTTTCTTAACATTGTCAGTGGGATGATATGGGGGGATATGTTTATAGGGGAAATACAGTGTATAACAAAAGAAAAAACTGAGTACAGAACATACAGTATTACACACGCGCACACACACACCACACACACACACACACACACATTTTTAAAGTGATCAGCAGTGGCCATGTTACATAACAATCAGACTTTAAGAAAATTTACTACTATCTTTTGGATTTATTTGAAATATATATATTGAATAGAATTTTCTTTAGGATAGGCCTATATTTTACGTGTATATTGCTCCTTTCAATATGATACTGTGGTTGGCTGTTTTTTTCACACTATTCCTCTTGTCACTTTCATCTCATATTTCAAATGAAACAACCAATGTCCAATGACCCAGGTGAGATATTATGTAAAGCTTATTGCATTGATGTAAAACTGCTGCCAGATGCAAAGAATGCAAAACATTTAAATCCTGTGGCAATGAAATGAAAATAGCTGAGGAAGACAAGGAGGCTCTGTCTCTTTCGCTCTATTTCTGTAATACCATACACTAATGCTGCAGAAAAATAGACTCATCTACAGTGTATCTAACAAGTGCCATTTGGAGCCATTTAGTAAATTGTAGATATGTTCATTCTCCAAATCAATGTCTTCTAAGCTTGATACGTGTGGCAGGAGTACAGTTCTTGTAACACAACAAGTGTGTGGTACTCTTGTTTGTTCATATGTACAGACTTGAAATTATGAGTTCAGTCTCTATTCCAGTCAAAATCAAACCCAGTCACAATAAAAATGTGAGATAAGAAACAACAGAAATTGATGGATGATGTAAAGGAAACAAATTAGTAAATTATTTGATTTAATATGAATAATTGTTGCTTCTAGGTACAATGCTCTAAATGTTACCATTGAAATCTCACACAGTAATTGTTGGTTAGTCTATTGCACTTGATCTGGGTACTCACAGTCTGTAATCAAATTTACTCAAAAAATGGGATAAGATCTATCAAACATGATGGTAGAAGTGCTGTCAAAATTGGTTACAAACTATTAAAGAATGGTATTGAATTAAGTTTCATGTTTTCATTCTGAAGTTGAATTCATCAGAATTCCATACAGTGAACATGATGTCATTGCCACATAATACTGCCACTGATCTGTAGACAAATTTTGATTACATTTCTCAGCGAAGTGAATGAAAAGTAGATATTATGTGGTACCCTTGCCATTCATAAAACTCAGTAGGTTTGAATGTACATGGCAATAATGATATTGTAAAGGAGGGGTAGGCTTCAGTTGGTAAAATATCAACCAAACCATGCTCTTTTGTGTGTCAACATGTTTGTGTGGCAACCAATGAGAAGGTTGTGAGGACATGACATTACAGCTCCTCTAATTATGCATACATGGTTATAATTGATTGTTTCATGAAACCTTGTGAACTTTTAATGTTCCATAACTTTCTTCATTTTGTTACCTATTTCAATGAGAAACTTTTTATTCATTACTTGTTTGATTTTGACTCAAGATTCAAAGGCAACATGAAAAAGGAGAGAATCAACACTCTATCTTCGTGTATTCTTACTGCAACGTATTATAAACTTTTCCTAATTCATGCTTAGCTGTGACTGAGCACCAAGAGAATCAACCTGCATACCTACCTGCTCAGTGAGATAATTCTTTAGCTGCAGTAACTTGTAGAAGCTAATGCACAACAAATACCTCAGCCCCATGCCTCAGGCTCTGCTTCCTGAAAACAAACTAACAAGAGAAAGAAGAAAAAGCATGTTTTAGTGTTAGAATTAGTTGCCCTCTTCAATGTACCCAAGATCAGCTCGAACAAGCTGGTCGGAATGAAACAGCAATTAGCTGACCCATACCACTCTTTTTGCTTGCTGCTAATTCACACATGAAGCCACACTAGCATATTTCCTTGCAACAATGTTTCAAGTAGAAAAAAAAAAATGACAAAACAAAAGCTTAAGAACTCATATTGGGATGTGAAATATGTAGTAGAACTTACCAGCAGTAGATTGTTTTTGTTAATGAGATACTTCATTTCACTAACATAGTAATATTAAACTGACATTTTCTTCAAAGAAGAAGCATAAGGAATGTGTTTTCATCCATGCTTTTTCCATCGAAATCTGTGTGACTGTCTTTTTTTCTTCTTTCCTTTTTAATGCGTACCATGGCTAATCAGCTCAGAGACCTTTTTTGTCATGCCACCTGCTTGGCTGCAGGTTACATCTTATCTACAACTGACACAAAACTTTCCCTCGATGAGCTGTTGTTGTTGTTGTTCCTTCATACTTTTTCTCTCCATCTCATCTCCTTGAGTCGCTGAGTAGTACTGTGGACATTCTCCTTGTGTACACGAGGCGTGACACGTGGTACAGGACAAACACTCTATGCAGCACATTTGGCAAAGCGGTGATAAAATTCTGTTTGTCCATGATTTAAAGCAAATCCTATCATGATGCTAATGTTTTTGCTCTAAAAGGTTTTCAGTCAATCAGGGATGTTTCAGACCTACACCATGCCAGTCTCATTCTGGACAGCAAGAGTTTTAGATGGATCACTACCGCTCTCCTCTTGCAGCCTCTCTTAGAAACTCTTGTAGCTCCTTTGCCCTCCAAATGCCTAACTGGTTGTTCCATCATGCACTTTCGACTTTCCAAGCTGCCAACTTTGTTCTATTTCTATATCAATTACTACCTGAGATCATGGACGTTCATACTGTTTCCTGTAAAATATTTCAATCACAATTTCATCATGGTAAGAAAATTTAAAATGTCTATGTGTGTGAATTTAAGGACAAGCAAAATGATGCTCTGTAATGTGTACTTTCACTTCGCATTAGTGTGTGTTGTGATTGGTCAAACACTGTGCTGATTACCCTGGCAGAGAATCTTCCATTGAACCAAAACAGGGTCAGATAAACTCAAATGCATGTATGATGTCAGTGGTTTTGCTGTTGTTATTTTTGACAGAGAGTGGTACTTTCTTTATGGGGATGATGGCATGTGGGTTCAAACATGATGTACTGACATGCAAGGTGCAGTGGGTGTAACTATGCACCCTTTAAAATGTAAATCCAAGTGTCAAAATAATGACAAGTTTATCAAGTACATCAAAGCATGACATCTACCCTCTATCTTGGTTCAGTGGCAGTGTGTTAAATTTGTTTGTTGCTGTCCTTTTCAATCCAGTTTTAGTCTCTGTACATGAAGTTAACATCTTCCATCACTTTTCATCCTTTTCTGTGCATTACAGGCGGAGGGAGGTCTTCCGACCAAAATATCATTGAAGAGTGACAAGTGTGAGATCTGTGGCAAACGTGTATACCTGGTGGAAAGACAGGTGGTCGATGGACGTCTCTTCCACAGGAACTGCTTCCGCTGTACCAAGTGTAGGAATACACTCCGCCCAGACTCCTACAAGCTCACAAAGGACCCAAAGAAGTTTGAGTGTATGTGCCACAGTGAGGGAGGGGACATATGGAATCTACGGATGACACCTACCAGTCGGGCGGGTGCACGACTGGCAGGTGTGGAAGAAAGCAACACCATATGGCAGAGCAGAGGACCCAGATCAACACCAAACACTCCAGAAAAAGCTCCTCCAAGACCTTCAACTCCCGTGAAAGCAGGCACTGCAGCAGGGCAGGCCACAGCGAGTGTAACACCAGTGTCCTCTCCAGCTAAGCCACCTGCTCCAAATGCCGTACTGATGCATCCACATCTAATGATGAGTGCTGCCAGGGCGAGGTTCAATTCTCCAGCCAATGGAGGTCAGAGCAGTCCGATGGCCAGTCCTGTAGTCCAGAGACGCCAGCAGAATGGTGGTCCTGCCACACCCGTACCAGCCCAAAGAGCCACTCCAGTGCCAGCATCACAGCCAGAGTCTTCCAATAAGATTTCAGCCGACTTGCCTCCTAAGCCAGTGCCACAGCCAAGGAAATCACATCAAGACAACAATGTTGTAGCGACAGAACAGCCATCTCCTCTTAAAAAGGTTGCTCTGGATGAAAAACTGATGACGGAAAGCAGCAGTGAGGACACTGGTGACATGGATGTACCAGGAGAGATGCCCTTGTTCTCCACAGATGAAGAGGAGAGAAGTATGCAGGATGGAGATACACTGAGCAGCATCGGCAAGGAGTCCAGAGACTCCACAGGGTTTGAGAGCAGTGACGTTGAAATCGCTAAGAGCAAGACTGGAAAGAGTGAGGAAGACACGACTTCCCATGAAGAGACTGTTCCAGCTGCAAAACCGGAACCAGCAACACATAAAAATGACACACCAGGAGATGCCCCAAGTGCAACATCTGTGAAACTTGAAAGTAAGGAATTGGAAGAAGTCGTGGATGCTGACAAGGAGTCTGTAAGTGATAAAAAGGAAGATGACACAAGCAAGGAGGATACCTTGAATAAGGTCAATGAGGTCAAGAACCAAGAACAGGATAGAACTGAAGTGAAAACTGGTGAAGTTATTAGTACCAACCAAGATAAAACTGACTTAGAAAATGGTTCTAATGATGTCACAAACAAATCAGTCGAGGAGGGAAGTAGTGGTGATAGTGCATTGTGGGATACAAAGACAGAATTGTCAGACTCTTACCAGGAGGACACTATTGAGGGCAAAAAGGTCGATGACACGCCAACATCCATCCACATAGGCGCTACTGAAAACAAAGATGATAAAGCAGAATTGATAACAGTGACTGTTCCAGAAACAAAAGTGGAAGAAGAATCTACAGCAGGTGAAGGCAAGGAGAACAAAGAAACCACTGAAAATCAGCAGAAAGATGAGATTCAAGTAGATGCTGTGACATCTAGTCAGGTAGCTGAAAAGGAAGACTTGCCAAAACAAGATGAGTCCTTGAATCCTTTCGGAAGTGACAGTGAGGATGAAGAAGAGAAACAAGAAACATTACAACCACCCCATGAAAAAGTAAGCAAGAGATATTCGACCAATCCATTTGACAGTGATGAAGATGAGGAACCTTACGATGAGAGTCTGAATCCTTTTGGGGATGATGATGACGATGAGGGACCTGTAAGCGACAGTGCAATCAATCCATTCTTAGGTACATCCACCAGGGACACGCCCTATACTCTCCGACTCAAGAACCAGGACTTGCAGCCAGCAAGGCACTCGTTCTCCCACCCACAGCGGCCTGTGAAGCCAGAGAGACCCCCACCTCCTACCCTCAGCTCTGGCTCCTACAACGTCAAGACCAGATCACAGATCCTGGAGGAGCTCAAGAGAGATCGGGAGACCCTGAAGAAGAAGCGGAATGCACCAGCACCACCACCTGGAGACTCCCCAGGGTCTGTCAAAGCTCCACCAAGATCACGGAAAAGCCGGAAAGCACCGCAACCTCCCCAGGGGGGTTCCCCAAGGCCTGCAGAAGAAGAGTCACCAGCTAAGGCCAAGGATGTGGAGGGTACACCTACACCAGCCCCCAGGGCAACACCAGCAGTTAATGGTTCAAATGATGACTCCAAGCCAGAACGTAAGCCGTCACCACGGTTGAGGAAGGCTCAGAAGGTGGGTTTTAAATTGCCAATCGCCAACTTACCCCAACTGAAGGTGACCTCTGGGAATATTAACACCGTTGATGATAGTGATAGGGACGGGGATGATGAGATGGAGGAGGAGGTAGTTGTAGGTAAAGTAAAGAAGAATGTGAACTACTTCACTGACCTTAAACATGACACTAAAAGTAGTAGTTCAGGGGTAACAGAAAAGAAACATGTAAACCATTCAAAAGCAATCTCTGAAACAGACAGTAGTGGTAAAACAAAAACTCAAATCCATGACAAAGAACGGAAAGTAGAAAAGGTTGTTGAAACAAAAAATGCTTCCAACAAAGCAGGTGACAAAAAAGTTGTTCAGACTAGTGGAGGGGATAGTTCCAAGAAAGATTTTAAAGGGGTATCAGGGAGTAGTTCAGTAGGTAGTGCTGTACAAGACAACCTGACACAGAAAGTCAATCGTTACAAAAAGAAAGATGACTTTAGAGATCTGGGTGAGGAAGATCCTGTCCAGCAGACATATATCTCGGATGCAAAACCATCTTCAAAGGTGGAAGATGATAGGGCAGCTACCAAAGATTCTAGCAAGGTAGCCTCCTCAAGGGGAAGTGCACCGGCAATGAGTGACATTCCCGCAGACATAAAAGCTGACAGGAAATCCAGTGCAGATACAGATGATCTTGAAGACATTATGAAGAACGTCATGGAGTTTTTGAACATGGACCTTGAGTTGGAAGGGTTGGTGCAGGAGAAACCAAGCAAAGCTGAGGGAAAGAAGACCAAGGAGGATGCTAAGGCAAACCAGAGTAGTGAAGCACCAAAGACAGGCAAGTTTCCTACCAAGGAAGAAAGGCAACGGCCTGAAGACAAGACCAGTGGCAAGAAGACGGATGTAAAACCCCCCAGTAAGGATGTTGCCACTGAGATTAAACCACTCTCCAAACCGAAGCACAGGCAGGATAGTGATGATGACGATGAGTCAACTCCAGTACCTGCCCCACGGCCGAAGCGTTACCACCGGCGGCACAGCCGACGTTCAGAGTGTGAAGTCAAGACATCTTTCCACGAAGCTAAGGTGTGTTTGCATGTAAGCACGCCACTCCACAGATTGGCCAAGCCTGACTGGACGAGAGCATAGCTGGAATGGGAAGAATTGTGGAGTTCTTGGTATGCATGCTAGACTTTTGACTTCCAGGGAGTTAGTGACAGGCCACCAGGGTCAAATATCATATGCAGCATCTTGAATTGAGAATTAAGACAGTAGGTCTCATAAACAAAGGAAAATATTTTGACTAGTATCATGTGTTTTCACTGTCTCGTGACAGGTAGAAAGGTAGAAGCTATCCATTTGCAGCCAAACAACAAATTAACATTTTTTTAAACTCACTGAAGACTACCAGGTAGTCCCAAGTACTGTAAAAGTGGAAATTTTCATGGTGTTGAAATTTTTGCGCATTTCGCGCAACCAGAGACTAGCGCGAAAATAAAAGCATGCAAATATTTTTGCTGCCCGTATGATCCAGTAGTTGATGTCTTGATTCCGCGGAATTAAAAACATGCGAAACTCTTCTTGCCTGGCCAAGTGCAAAAAATTAGTTGCGCGAAAAAATCCACATTTACAGTATAGTCCGGCAGATAACGGGAGGAAACATGCATTGGAAACATGGGTTGGGGTGGGGGTCTTCCCACCCCCACCCCCATCCCAACCCCCAGCATCCTGCGTATAGGACAAAGGAGCCTCCAAACTGGCTCAGAATCCCTGCATGTACCCCATTCACTGCATGTTTGTGCATTGTGATGCATGAGACAGCATTATATATGATAGGACAATAGCAGATGATATTGAATGAGAAGAGAGAGAAATATTTGTGACTTATGACCGTGTTTCCCTGATAAAGTCACAAATCTTGAAGCTGAGGAAAATGTCAATATTCATGAAGTGATCTTGGTATAAAGAAAAAAAAAGTGAAAATTGAGCTATGCTTGAAAGTCAAAGGTAAGATGTCTTTTTTGCCACTTGTCCAAATGCAAAGTCTAAGACTGAGATTTTTTATCTTGTCAGGAAAGACATGAAAATGTAAATCTCTTCTGATGATATAACTAAATTATCAATACCACATCTGTACTGCCTCTGGAAAACTGTACAAGTGTCGGCAAAAGAAGGCAAACACTATAATAGATATCTTGATATTTTGAGTTAAAACATAAGGCATCTATAGAATAATGTTGACTACGGGTAATCATGATATCCCACCATATAGTCCTGTCGTTACAAGCCACAGGAAAAGATGTTGATTTGAATTTCCGATATGTAGCATGTTGGAGCAGCTTTCCATGAATTGAATGCATCGTATGGATATTAATCAGAGAAGGCATGCTATTTGCTTTTAGCAATATTCTGTATGCTTTTAGATGGCTACACCATGTATTAAATCTAGACATGTAATTTGGCAGTGCTGGAGGGGGGTTTTGCTGTGCAGATGGTATTACCAAGTAAACATGAGCCCTCGGTAGATATGGACTGGTTTCCCCATGGATCCTGTACACAAGCCATGAGACATTTTCAGTTTTGTCCGTTTATTAAGAGGATTTATAATTTGACTGTTTGTTTTGGCTTGGTTTTCTGGTGCTCTTAATTTCTCTGGAGTACTGGTAAATAAAATTTCCTTTTTCCGGTCACCCTTCCTCCCCCTTCTTCACTGCCCCTTCAAGTCATCCCCCACCTCCCTCCATTTTTGACCATATTCCTTTTTAGCAGTGTTGTGCTGAATCATTTTCAGCTCTAATCATGGGACCAGGAAAGTGTTTGTGAGCCATAGATGTATAGGTGAATAAATAAATGACTGAATATATACAAATGTGTTATGAATAAATTTCTTGACAAAGACCAAGCTGGCCAAAAGCTTGAGAGAAAAATGAAAGATCAGAATAGAACAACACCTCAGATGTACCTACTGACTTCTTTTGCATTGCCTACATGATACCTCAACCTAAAAGAGTTACCCAGCACAGACCACATTCTTGCACCTGTTTATAAATGTTGTATTGTTTTAAGAAAGAAGAGAAAAAGAAAAAAAAATGGGGCCCTATACAACAAATAATTTGCCCTAGACAATACTGACATAAACCAAACATAATAAATCTTAAAGGTATCAAACAAGAATATTAGATATACCATATGATGTCTCCACGAGGGAGCTCATAAAGTCTCCACGAGGGAGCTCATAGCGTCTCCACGAGGGAGCTCATATTGGAAGTCTCTGCAAGGGAGCTCATAAGGTCTCCACAAGGTACAAATACATATGCTATTAAACTACACATGT
Source organism: Diadema setosum (assembly GCA_033980235.1). Classification (NCBI taxonomy): domain Eukaryota; kingdom Metazoa; phylum Echinodermata; class Echinoidea; order Diadematoida; family Diadematidae; genus Diadema; species Diadema setosum. The sequence goes on from CM067064.1 coordinate 42,240,505, forward strand.
TATGCTTCGAATGCCCAGTGGAATAGATAGGTGTAAAGTTTGTTGGTCCTTCTGTGCAATGACCAGACCTCCAACACCTCTCTTCAAGTAGTTGCTGACAGATAGACTTTCTATGTCAGCCAGGACTTTCTGCTTCCCTTGGGGGCCTTCTCAGCCCAGTCATGTGATGTGATGGCCTTTTGTCAAGTCACTCTTAGTACTTTTTTAATGAAATAGACAGATAACTACACTTTTCTTGAATTCGTTCCCTGTAAAGTTGTGTCTGACTCCAATGATGTCTATGTGAATCATCATGAGGTTTGAACTGTTGGCTCTAAGCCAGGCTGTGGAATTCACTGGGGCAGCTGTATTTGTCACCATACACTCTGGCAGATTATACTTCATGAATTTATTTAGTTTTTATTGACAAAATGTTTTCAACAACTCTGATGGCTGGCTGAGGGGACCATGAATACAGTTATTACTAATGTGAGCTTAGATAAATAAACAGATTTAAACAAACATATGGTGCCATACAAATGCTATGAATCATCATCAATGTCATCAGAATTTTCCAGTTTGGGTAGATATTTTAAATATTCCTATAAATGTATGCTTTTTCTGGAATGCCACATGCTGCTATGTATTAGTACTGCTGTGGTATATAATATACCGTATGTCCAAAAAAAAAAATTACAACGGGACCATTCACAATGATAACTTTAAAAAACAGTGAATCAATCCAAATACAATTTCAGGGTATGAAACTATAACTCACTGCCCACATCTTAAAGAAAACCCCATCTGATTTGCTTTAGTTGTCAAAGAGAAATGAGGAGTTTTGTAGAGCATGTCAGGAATCCCTTCCCTCCAAGTGCTGAATTTGAAAGAAGCAGACTCATGACATGCTGTACAACAATCTGTATTTCTCTGTGACCACTTAACCAAATTGAATGGTGTTTTCTGTAAAATAGAAATAATATTTTATATTTTAAGACCGTGAAGTAGCATGTAGACAGTTTAATCATATTGGGAGTAATTGATGCAACAATCTGATCGTAATTTTTTTGGGACATGCTGTATATATTTTTTAATTTTTATCATAAAGAAGGCAGCTCTTAGATTGCCTAAAAAGTTCTTCACACTTCATATACCTACATCCGTTAGTTCTTTGGCAGCCCCCACTATTCCTGATCAATCAGTGTCACCAGCCTTGGCCAAGGAGGGGATGTGAGGTCCGGTGTGCAGCGAGAGAGGGAGAGATATCTGTTCCTTTCTGTGCTGTCCTGGGTCAGCTGGGCAGTGTGCCAAGCCAATTAGCTGGTGTGGGGACTTTATCCAGTGAAGTGACCTTTTCAGGCCTCTGCCAACATTGTATGCATGAGGAAAGAGAGATGGACGGACAGACAGACCAACAGACAGACAGAGAGTGAGAGAGGGATGTAGAAATTCAAGTGGTCATCTCATCCTATTTGCTTGATATTGCTCCAAGATCCAAATGTGGGTCTATTCAAGAGAGATCTTTTTGCAGCAGATCCTCGGGAACTCTGTCGTATATTGTGTGTATTGTTTCCCAAGACTTGAGTCCCCAAGGTTTTATCAACTTTGAGTCCACTCACAGCTGTTTACCCATTGAGGAGGAGTCCAAAGTATACTCGGGAAAGTGTCTGTGGAAAATGTGTGTTGTAGCAAAATTAGTCCGTCCTCAATGGGTTAACAATGTTAAAGGGGCTGTACGTGTGTATTAGATACAGTGTGCATCATCACAAGCTTCCTAAGTACTCAATTTACTTAATTTATTTTTGTTTACTTCTCAGAACCACCTTTCCCGTCTCTTCTCAGGCTCCCCAAGATCCTTGTTGCTTCCTCAGGTTAATTTTTCACCCTCTAGTGTAGTGTGTTGTAAATGCCTAAATTTGTTTGTACAGGCTTCTCAGCTCCTTCATCTACTTTGCTGGACGTTGGACGTTCAGTTTTACCGTCTTTGGTAGTTTGCCCAAGAAGTGTGTATCAGTACAGGAATGAAAGTCCAAGCACCTTTCATGCCAAACTGGCTTCTTTCTTTAAAAGGTATTACTGCAAGATTAACCCGTTGAGGATGGACTGATTGTGCTGTAACACACATTTCCCATAGACACCTGCCTGAGTATTCTCGGTACCCGTATTCAACGGGTTGAAGAAACAAAGTAAAGATGGCAGATGTGTCCCCACTCAAGCAGAGAATAATCTTTGATGTGTTGCCATGGCTACTAACATACTTATGCAACCTCATTGATTTGCGGGAGACATTTATCATCGCAACAAAGTTATTTTAAGTAGCCTGCCAAATGTACTTTCAAGGTTTGCATTTCATTGTGTCTTCTCTTGAGTAAATGACAGTAATGGGAAGACTGAAGGCAAAATTACGTTTAATAGCAGTGATGAGTGAAGATTAAAGCTTAGCATCAAGTCTTTCAAAAATATTGCAAAAGTAAAAGGATGACTTTCAGCTGTTCTTTATTGGTATCATGTCAAGCTATCACACATACTGTCATGCTTGTATGTTAAGCTGTAATTGTGAAGTTTTTGCATCATCATGCAAGGACAAGTGACAAAGTTTTGAATCAAAAGTCCAGGTTCCATCACACTTCCCTGTCATCTCCCGCTGTATTCCACCTCCTGTGGCTCCCTCATTGCTGGACAGGTGGTAGGTTTTTACTGAGCCTGGATTGTTAACAAGCAATGAGTGAGTCAACTCTCTGACACATTTCTTTTCTGATGCTATTCATGTAAACAAAGAGGGTGTCTTTCAACTCATGTCCTCCCGTACGTGTCCTTAGAGTCGATTTGAAAGTCTGGAGTATGCACACTGCCATTGTTGTTAATCAGTATCGGATTCTGTTGTACACAGTCTCTTTTGCTTGCTTTATCTTTGAAATAGAAGACCAATCTGTCTAATTTTTTTGTTTTTTTTTCCCCTTTTGTGTTCTTAGTTTTGTGGAGGTTGCAGAGGGAAGTGATGAACATTGCAGGGATGTCAGTTTTCAGGCAAAATTCTGAATTTAGGCCCTGGTAGTACCAAAGTTCAGGCTCTTTTGTGTACAAGGCAGCTTTATGTAAAATGTATTTCAGGCTCTCTCTCTTTTTCATTATGCCTCCGCCACGAAGTGGTGCCGGAGGCATTATGTTTTCGGGTTGTCCGTCCGTCCGTCCGTCCTTCCGTCCGTCCGTAATGAATTTTGTGGACAAGGTAACTATCGAAACCTGTTGAGGTATCCTAATGAAACTTGGCATGTATGTGTATTAGGGGGTGAAGTTGTGCCTATCAACTTTTGGGTGCACATGCTCAAGGTCAAAGGTCAAAAGGTCAAGGTCAAATACATAAAATTTCACTATTTCCACCATATCTATTGAATGCCTGAAGAGATTTTCTTGAAACTTAGTGTATACATGTATTACCCAATTAAGATTCTCTGGTGAAAGTTTGGGTCATGAGGTCAAAGGTCAAAGGTCAAAAGGTCAAGTAAAAATATTAAAACTTCTTTTTTTTCTCCCTACCTTGGAAAATTGTTCAAGGTATCTTCATGGAACATAGTATATACATGTACTGACTGGAAGTGATTATCTAGAGAATGTAGGGTTCATGGGGTCAAAGGTCAGGGGTCAAAGGTCAAGTGCAAGACTTCAAAATTTTACTATTACCCTCATATTTATGCAATGCCAGCAGGGTTATTTTTTTACACTTGGTGTATGCGTGTGTAACCTAATAGAAATTCTCTGGAAAGTTTTTTTTTCTCTTTTTGCCTCAAAGGTCAAAAGGTCTAAGATCAAGTGAAAGTGCTGAACTAACTTTTTCCTCCATATCTCGGAAGTGGCTCAAGTTACCTTGAAACTTGGTACATATTATGCATGTTCTACCTGAAAGTAATTATCTTATGAATTTTAGGGTCAAGGGCCAGATGAAAATGGTAACAATTTACTATTCAATTCAGAAATTGCACTTTTTCTCCACACCTGTACCGTGAAAATTACTCAATGCCTAAATGTATGAATGGGTCAAAGTCAAGTTAAAGTCTGTAAATCCCTAGATACATGCTCTCCTATTCATCCAATTAAACCTACGTCAAGGAAGGTGAACATTCAACACATTTGTGACAAACTTGTCATTCCAATATTTTGCCAATTTTGTGAAAATGTAATCACACAGTGTCCACATGTACTATCTAGACCTATTGGGAAAATCATGCATTATGGCGGAGGCATACCAGTCGCCAAAGCGACATTTCTAGTTATAACTGATATCCCTGACACTGATATGATGCAAGAACAAATTAAAAGGGAATTGTATCACAAGATAAATTACCTAGAACATGAATACTGTATGTGCAAAATATTTTTTATGCCTCCGCCACGAAGTGGTGCCGGAGGCATTATGTTTTCGGGTTGTCCGTCCGTCCGTCCGTCCTTCCTTCCGTCCGTCCGTCCTTCCGTCCGTCCTTCCGTCCGTCCGTCCGTCCTTCCGTCCGTGCGTAATGAATTTTGTGGACAAGGTAACTATCGAAACCTGTTGAGGTATCCAAATGAAACTTGGCATGTATGTGTATTAGGGGGTGAAGTTGTGCCTATCAACTTTTGGGTGCACATGCTCAAGGTCAAAGGTCAAAAGGTCAAGGTCAAATACATAAAATTTCACTATTTCCACCATATATATTGAATGCCTGAAGATATTTTCTTGAAACTTAGTGTATACATGTTTTACCCAATTAAGATTCTCTGGTGAAAGTTTGGGTCATGAGGTCAAAGGTCAAAGGTCAAAAGGTCAGGGTCAAATACATAAAATTTCACTATTTCCACCATATCTATTGAATGCCTGAAGAGATATTCTTGAAACTTAGTGTATACATGTATTACCCAATTAAGATTCTCTGGTGAAAGTTTGGGTCATGAGGTCAAAGGTCAAAAGGTCAAGTAAAAATATTAAAACTTCTTTTTTTTTCTCCGTACCTTAGAAAATTATTCACGGTATCTTCATGGAACATAGTATATACATGTACTGACTGGAAGTGATTATCTAGAGAATGTAGGGTTTATGGGGTCAAAGGTCAAGTGCAAGACTTCAAAATTTTACTATTACCCTCATATTTATGCAATGCCAACAGAGTTATTTTTTTACACTTGGTGTATGCGTGTGTAACCTAATAGAAATTCTCTGGAAAGTTTTTTTTTTCTCTTTTTGCCTCAAAGGTCAAAAGGTCTAAGATCAAGTGAAAGTGCTGAACTAACTTTTTCCTCCATATCTCGGAAGTGGCTCAAGTTACCTTGAAACTTAGTACATATTATGCATGTTCTACCTGAAAGTAATTATCTTATGAATTTTAGGGTCAAGGGCCAGATGAAAATGGTAACAATTTTCTATTCAATTCAGAAATTGCACTTTTTCTCCACACCTGTACCTTGAAAATTGCTCAATGCCTAAATGTATGAATGGGTCAAAGTCAAGTTAAAGTCCTTAAATCCCTAGATACATGCTCTCCTATTCATCCAATTAAACCTACGTCAAGGAAGGTGAACATTCAACACATTTGTGACAAACTTGTCATTCCAATATTTTGCCAATTTTGTGAAAATGTAATCACACAGTGTCCACATGTACTACCGTGTATCTAGACCTATTGGGAAAATCATGCATTATGGCGGAGGCATACCAGTCGCCAAAGCGACATTTCTAGTTTGAGGTTTTACTTCAGCGAATTTCGCGAGTCAGGTGCTATTCGTGAATTTAAAAACATGCAAAAATATTAGCTGTAATCGCAACATAAAAATGATGTGCACACCTACATTTCTCCATTTCATTACAATGTAATCCACAATTGCGAATTTAGCCACTCACAAATTTTGCAGTAAGTCCCGATTCGCAAAAAAATTAAACTCGCTAAACATATGCTGTATACAGTACAAAGTGTACGTGTAGTTACACAGTCATACATACTTTGTCAGCAGAAATTTGAGCTTCACGAGACAGATGACAGTTGTGATCATTCTCTTGTCAGACAGTAATTTGCCATGACATTCTGTAGATGTGTTAAATAACTGTCATGATCAGGTGACCATGCGTAATCCTTTCCATAGTTTTTTATGACAACAACAAATAAAAAAACATATCTTTCTATCTTTATTTTGTCCTGAGCATTGGTTACATCTATCTTTGGGGATGTTTATTTAAAGATAGTATGCCAGGACAAGTATATTTTTAGCAAAGTCAGAAGACATTCTATTTTAGTTTTGTCAGCATCCAAATAGTAACATTTAGCAATGTTACCATGTAAAGCAATGAAGCACTATGGTGAACAAAAACAATACTGTTACCTTACATTAGCTCTCTAGGAGACATCAAGACTACATGCTAGATAATTTGAAATACAAACAACTTTTTTTGAAAGCTTTTCAGCTTTATTAAGAATATGAAATATATTGTGTACCCAGTGCAACTGTTGTGGGGATTTGATAACAGTGCGTGTGTGAGCAGGGTACGTGCCTGAGCTCATGTAGAAATGATGACCTTGTCCAACGAGCACTTTGGCACAACACCAGGAAAATTTGACAGAACAGATTGCCATCTATACAGTTGGCAAAAGTTCAGTCGTCAGTGTAGACAATGACTGAGGAGTATGATCTGATAGAAGATTGTAGTATCCAAGTTGACCTATTGACATTCTCCATTCCTGAAATTTCATTTTTGACATTGCATTTGGCAAGAGTATGGTCCATGGAACTATGCATCAATTGCTTCTTGTTACATCACATCCAGTGTTGAGAGTGGATATCTAAAATGTTACATACATGTACAATGTACATGTATTTATTGCAGGAGAAAGGGGGTAATGCATCAGTCTTCCCCATAGAATATATTCAAGAAAATCTCTCACACCGCTTGACAGCATTGTTTAATGTGGTTGCTTTTAGTAGACCTATAGGAAATGTAACAAATTGTAAGTTGTGACTGATTGACAAATTGCCCTACATCAATGTAAATATCAAAATATGCACTGAATTGATTAGTGTTTTAGGACATGTAGTAGCCATGACAAAAGAAGTCATGGGCATACATACTCAGAATGGGATTCGAACCTACGACCTCCTGATCTCCGAAGATCAAGAGGTCGATGGTTTAGTGGAGGAGACGCCTGTCCAGAGATCAGGAGGTCGTAGGTTCAAATCCTGCTCGAGTATGGTATGTCCATGACTTAATTCTTTTGTCATGGCTACTACTAAAACGCTCATCAATTTGGTGCATATTTACGTTGATATAGGGCAATTTTTTGATCAGTTACAATCCAAACAACTCAACGGAAAAATTTCATGAATTTGAAATCACAAATTGTTGTCAGGAGTCACTGTCATATGGGGTGAAATTCACACATTTGTGGCCAGTTAGGGTCATTCTTAGGTTCATATGTTTTGGAATAAAGAGAACATTTTTTTCAATGCAATACTCCTCTTTTAGCATATTATATGATGGCATTTTTTGCCTTTTCTTAAGTGATGAGTCATGGAAGGACAAAATAGAATGAAGCATTACTTTTCAAAACTGATTTTATAGTCAGGTCAAGGTTTCTACAGGGATTTCCTCACTGAAAGTTGAAACTTTAGGGCATATACATTGTAGAGGCTTAATTGATGCTGAAGAGTATACATCTACAAATCACAGTCCAACTTACTCTATACGCCAAATATTTATGAGTCTAAATTTTTACAAATCGGGACTCACGACGACTTCGCGAGTGATTAAATTTGCAATCGTGGAGTACAGTACTGATTAGAGAAGTGTATACATGCATGTCACATTTATATCTTGACCAAAGTCAATATTTTTGTGTGTCTTTAAATTCGTTCATAGCGCTTGACTCATGAAGTTAGCGAAAATACTCGCAAAATATTTGACGTATGCAGTTTATTGTTCATCTTCGGCACGCCATTTTTACTGCCAAGGAATCTGACTGAATTCAGGGCATTCCATTATGATAGACCACTCAATAGATAGTGTCTGAATGTCTACATAGACATTTAAAAACTGAATGTTAAAGGAAAATAGACTGTATGCATCAGAAAACTTGAAGGACGAGCTAGGGCAGGCTTCCAACAGTTCAGCTTTCTCGCCCTATGTGGCTTGAATACAACAAATTTGAGTTGCAATCATTTGTATAGCAAAGAGACTAGTCAGGGTGTAGCCAAGAATATTGTTTGGTTTAACACTGAACAAATGTCAATGTGCAGGTGTTCATTATATTAAAGTACAAATACACACACAAAAAACACACACACGCACACACACAGACATGCACTTTCTCTCTACCCATCTCCCTCTCTCTTGCCAGCTCTCTAACACACAAACACACACACACACTGACCACTGACACACATAAACACATACACACATGCATATGCACACCTCCCTGCACAAACACACACACACACACACGCACGTGCACACACAGATATACCCCACCCAGCAGAAGATACTGTCCATTGTATAATCTTCCTTTGCCTATCTTTTTATGACTCTTTGAAGTTGTCATCAAGTACTGTAGATACCAGGACAAATGGTTATCAGAGAAACAAGTGCCCGTTTAATCAAGTATCTCTATCAGGGAAAAAGATTTAATGAAAGCTGATTGGCTGATGATGTGGAGATATACTGTGTCTGTTTTGTCTTCGTTCCCGGAAACGCTGTGTATTGAATGGAGATGTCATTCTAATCGCAGGGATTTATCTCCCCTGTGTGTGTATGTTGGCAGGAAAGCATGGAATTCTATGCAAAAATATGTCTCGCTTCAAAGAGGGGAAAAAACACTGTAGCTAGCTTGTACATCATGGTCTGTTTAGCAAAGTGTATCTAGTTCTCTGTGAAGTTCCTGTGCCTTGTGTGAACATGATATTAGTAATGGCTGTCTTCAATGGACTTTGAAGAATTTTTGAGCTCATCTCCTTTAGCTTGATCCATCTTGTATCTGCCGGATTAATTTCAAAGTTTACTTGATGCTTTTGTTCTACCTTTGAGTTTGTCTGTGGTGACTCAGTTCACTTGGGTTACTCATTTCTGTCAAACTGACCGATGGATAAAACCATGCCTTTCTTTCTCTATGAGCCGTTTAATTTCGAGGACATCCTGACTGAATTTTACATCGGGAAACCGACGTATTTCTCCTACGAGGTAAGTCCAGGTGAAGACATTAAATCTGTTGACTATTGAAATAGGACACAAGGAAGAATTTAAAGCCTTAATGCTGTGAATGAAGGATGTTCACCATTGCTTGAAGATGTCACTCTTGTTATGTTGATGCGCAGTAGAGAAATAACGGGTAAATTTGGGGGATAGAAAAGGTTTTATGATAAGTGGTAGATGAGTCTATTTTGAAGCTAAAGTGGTACCGACATTCCAGTCTGTTCTCTCTTTATGACTACTAGTATTTGGATGATTTGGTATGCTACAGTTGTCTGCATTTTCACCTCCTAAAAGTGAAATTATATTCAAGTAGCATATGGAAAAGTGGGCATTGTTCCCTTGCACTCCCTTCATATGAGTACCGACAGGAGCGACTGAAGAATCATCTCAAATCTTTTTTTTTTTCCTGTATTTAATGACTAGAGACAAATATTGTGTAGACCCTGTAAAGGAAGATGCTTTCCTGCATGGCTCATAAATTTATATTTCCTAGCGGATGACGCAGTAAAGAGTGAGTCATCCAGTTGTCACATCCACAACAAAACATTTTGATACGCTGCTTGCATTGTTGTGCGGGATGTCATACAGCTGTAGCTCTTTTGTTGTCATATTATGAAATGTGAGACTGGTGTCTTATTTGAGTTCATTGCAGAGATTACACAAACCTTTGATATTCTGCAATATTTTCTTTCTTAACACATTATATTCATCTCTTCCAGTAATGTCATGTTTGTTGATTACCTAGTAGGGTAGTTGACAGAATGAACAAATTTTTCTCTCTGATTCCAAGTTTGTGAAGGTGGCATGGAGCTTAAATTGCTTACATTGCTGATGTTAAAAATGATTTCCAGTGCTTGAAATATGATGATGATTATGAACTCAGTGATATAATTTATGATTATGAATGGCAAATATTAATATATAGTCATAGTTCTGTTTTGCTGCATATAGCATAATGATCTGTATGATGGTGTCACTGTATGTGATTATGATGATGATGATCAATGATGGTTGTGATGAAGATGATGAACTGTATGGTGCATTTCATGGTGATTACAATGAATATGACGATGATGGTTGTAAAGATGATGGTGATGATGGTAATGATGACGATGACGACGATGACGATGATGATGACGATGATGATGATGATGATGATGTTGATAGTGCTGATGAAAATGTCTATCCTATGGCTGGTCATGATGCAATTGAGAATAAGCTTGTAACTTTTATTATTGTGTTGTTGTTTTTTTATAGTAGTGATGACTGTTAAAGATAATTGACTGGTATCTGCTCACATTTTATCATTGACATGTATTATGTTCCCTGTCACCTGGTGTGCCATTGGTCCAATAGGTTTTTTCATGATTTTATTTTGATTGAGGATGGCAGAGGTTGCTGGGAGGGGTAGATGGGGGCGTCGTAAGTTGATGATGATTCAGTTTTTGTGTGATGACACATTTCCTACTTCATTTTGTTGTTGTTGTTCTGTGATGGATGTTGCCATGTAATCATATGCTGGAAAATCATTTTTTTCTTCGTCATTTTTCTGTCCTTTGTTTTCTTTCTAAGCATGATGGTGATGACTTCCTGATGTAAACCTTTTTCATTGTCTTCCAATTTTCTGTCCCCTGCCATGGAAGTGTCCTAAGATTGGTTATTTGCGCTGTAAAAGCTTCCTTGCTTACATAATTATTGTTGCATTCATCCTTTAACGGTATCAGTATCTCACTGAGTCGCAAATTTTTACAAACATAGCCAATCTTAGCAAATTTTAGGTTTCATAAGGGTTTGTAAACAGTGGTAATTAAATTCACAAACAGTTTCTGTTGTCGCAGAGACATTGTTGTATAACATGAAATTCCAGGCTCATATGGGCATATATTCTCTGATGCAAATGAGAAATTAGTATTGTAGTGTGGATGAGTAGTGTAATTCCACAAACCACAGAGTTATGTTGGACCATCAGGACAGATTAGTGGTGTAAACAGGCAGCTTTGCCCTGCCTTGAAAGCAGCCTAGGTCCAGTAACCATGGGTTACATAAAATCCCGGAAGAGCGCCAAAAATCATTTAATATGGTTGTGAGAGGAAAAATGAAAGTAAAGTACAATGATAGTCAATATTGTGTATGGAGCACCCAATTACATCTACTAGATAGGATTCTGGTAGAATATTTGAGAGTGCAGTGCAAATAAACTTTACCCATTTCTTTCAAGATTCTGAAATCTCTAAAGATTGTAGAAAAGCTCCACAAGGTTTCAGTTGGTTATGGGTTAACAATACACAGCACATAAAATTACTGGGATTCAAGATCATGATTTTTCGTTTCATCACATTTCAAGATGAATTAAGAAAGTGTATAATGTATTAGTTTCCTATGAAGAAGCATATACATTTTATAATCTGCTCTTAACCTCTTTGAATGTTGCATGTATGTTATGAGGACAGCTGTGCATGTCTGCCTTGCATGGGTTGTTCATATTTCATCTTTTTGAACCCTCAGAAAATTGTGTCAAAGATGGCAAGCCTCCAAGTCCTCAAGTTTTGATATATGAATGTAGATGTCAGTTGTGAAGAATCTTCAGAATTCTTGGGAGTAAATACATTTTTGTTGCCAGAAATCAGTGTATACAGTGACAGTGTCTGATTAATTGATATGTTAATCAGGATAACAGTCAACACTTGTGAGTGATTGCATGCAGGATTTGATTTGTATTCAATACCATGCTGTATCACTTCAAATAGATATTATAGCTTGGCAATGAAGCATTTAGAGCTCAAATTTGAGCTCCAGGAGACATTAAGTAATGCAGACAAGGAAAGGAAGAGATACTGAGATATTTCATGACACTCTTTTCCCCTCACTAAAGATTCTATCAGGCACAGCTGGACATTTTACGGAGAAGTCTGCAGCTTTAAGTGTCCTGTTCATTTGGCAGATAACAGTGTGATCAAATTGTGACCAAATCCGTCTTCTCTTTGCAGCAATGTCCTTTTACTGCAGTTGCTGTTGATCATGTTCCGCCCTCTTACATGTTCTGGAAATTCAACCATTCAGCAAACATTTAAACTTACCCCATAAGGGTATAATTAAATCTTGTAAAAACACTTGTGCCTAAGTGATTGCATCATCGGTTTCATGAAAGATTTGCAACAGATTTAATCAGCATGGTTGTAAGGAGCATTAAAAAAAATAAACCAAATAATGAAAGAAAAACTTTTTGATTAATGAGGTTGCAAACCAGTTGGTGTTTTGCATAATCTGAGCTAGTAGAAGACTTGCCAGGGATTTACTTTTTATCACTTTGAAAAAGAATAATTCCAGTTGATATGATTATAAACAACTTATCTGTTGAATTATGTGACTTCATGGAAGATTTGCAAAGGATTCATCTTACATCTACACAGAATGAGAAAAACTTTAAATGGTCAGCCAGTGTGTATTTATCTTGACATCTCTTTGAGATCCTCTCTTCAAACTTAATTTTTCATTTCAGAATTTTGAGTTATTTTTCTCTCTTTCATCACATTGTGTGTTGGAAATCCCTTTGATTTTTGTGTTGATCTTTTAGGTCATTTGCAATTTCACTTCCTGCTCATAGAAAAAAAAATCTGAAATAATCCCTGTTATGCTTATTCATCTTGTTTTGCAAGTTCAAAAGTTTACTTCATTTTGTTTTTAGTGAAGTACAAACTGTATATCTCAGTAAACCAAAGTGTAAAGGGTATTTTGAATTCAGTAGGAAAAATCTCTTTTGTTCTATATGATTGATTTATCAAGCTTTAAAAGTGAAAGTTATTGTAAGACTCCAGATGAAAATCAATGAAGTGATTGATTCATCCTCATTCTAATTATATGTATGTTTAACTTGAACTTCTTAATTGTAAATCATGCTGAATTGATACAATGGTTGGAGAATTTCTTCATTGTACTTGTTACTGATTTGATTCTCCATTAATCCTTGTGTGCTTTGAGTACTGATTGGCACAGCAAGTCCCATAGCATTGTACACACTGTCCAAAGTCACTGATACAGGAAGGGTTAATTTGTATCTGTATTAGGTGTAAATACCAAAAGCTAAGTACAGTGTACTGAGAAAATTTCACAAGCAAAGGGACTGTGCCTTCAGTCGGTATACCATATTACCATTGAGTATATTGAATACAAAATTCTGCCTCTGGCACTTATACCAGCTTCTTGGAGAGTGTAAGCAATTATTACTCAAATCTTTTCATTTAACCATTATACCTGCTCTCATAATAATTGTACAGATGATATGTTTTCTGGACGTAAGAAGCAGATATGAAGAATATATAGAGATAGTTCCAGTTTTTAAGCACTCCGTTAACTTGTAATAATGTCTTATTACTAATCCCAAATATCATCCACACTGATTGTCCTACATGTAGTTGTAGATATTCATTTCTTTTGAATTAATTTCAATAATTTTATGTATTTTTAATTGTTTCGGTTAGCCGGAGAGACCCAAGTATGCGCCTCCACCGGTCAGGACACCATCAAATGTTGGAAAGAGGCGAGCACCTGCACCCCCTGCCATGAAGAGGGAGGTACGTCCAGAAAGTTTCAAAACTTTTGTCATTCTTTTGCTCAAGATCATATACTGTAAGAGTCATCCTGCTCCTGTCCTAGCCACTCTGAGATTTTACATGCGTTTGAGCGCTCTCCTAAGGCGAACTGTACCGTGTCATACCCGTCCCAGAGGAGCGCTGGAATGCTCCTGAAGTGTACTGTACCGTACTGTACCGAGCCAAAAGTGGACCACTTCCCCATGTGCTCCAAAAGGGTACCAAGAGCGTACCAAAAGTTTAAAGTAAGTGCATATGTCACAATGCGAAGACATCATTCTCTTTGTTTGGGACAGCTGTGAGTAGTTCAAGCGCGCCAGGTAAATGACCCTTTTGCTACAAAATGTGTGACCTCTTCTAATCAAGCTGAATGTAGTTTGATTATCAGATTTGACCATGCAGAAAAGAAAACAGGCAGCATAAAAGTTTACAATCTCCCATTGTATCCAATCACTTTCAGAGCTTTGATTGTAAAGTATAGCTGAGAAGTCAAATCTGTTCACTTCAAACAATCTTGGATGGTAGTCATGATAAATCTCAATATTAGGGAGTAGTAGAAGTCAGCTCAAAACAAAATAGTATGGGATTTTCCATCCTTATGGAGTTGAAGCCAATGAGATTGTTTGTTTCATTACACAAAGGAACATAGAGAAGACTTGGCATATGATCAAGTTTTACTCTTCAGCATTTTCACAGAACGTCTTCCAAAGCCATTCTTTATCCTGTTATTTACAAAAAGCTGTAAAGAGAATACCATTCAACAGAGCTGTCAGGTCTCCCTGAATCAGCAGGAGACCTCCTGTACATATCTCTTCATTTCATGACAAGAGAGCATAATGTAAAACCAGATTTTTGTGCCTCCGCCACGAAGTGTCGCCAGAGGCATTATGTTTTCGGGTTGTCTGTCCTTTCATCTGTCTGTCCGTAATCTTGTAGGACAGGGTAACTAAAAAACGGTTTTAGGTATCCTAATGAAAGTTGGCATGTACAACTGTATATGTATGAGCGGGTGAAGTTGTACCTATGAACTTTGGGTGCACACACTCAAGGTCAAAATATTTGCATGCATTTGTTTTTGCGCTAGTTTCTGGTTGCGCAAAATGCGCAAAAATTTCCACTTTTACGGTATGTGGTATGTCTGCAGTATATGATGCCTAAAATATGTCTTACATTCTGCATGTTTGTATGTATGTTGGCAGGTTGGGAAGGACCACATAGACACGTGTGTAATCCAACAGGAGCTGCAAGAAATCGAGAGCAGACAGAGAGAACTGGAGCAGAGAGGAGTGGAGCTGGAGAAGAAACTTCGCCAGGATGGCGACGGTGAGTTTGCAAGTCTCATGAGATTTGCCCAGCAGCAGTAGAAATCCTGAGATATGATTGGCCCCAAGCTGGTTCTGTTTTAAGCATTTGCCTTCTTGTGCTGGATGGCATATTTGTTTTATAATCAACTTTTGCCTCATGAGGAGTACATAGTACATCATAATCAAACAAGTTAATCATGCATCGTGATGTTATGGATGTATCTCTCATTGCCGTGACATTTTCCGGTGCTGGTTTCTTCAAAGTTGCATGGTATGTGAAATATAGAGTGAGCTTCTGAGCCTATGAAAACACTAGTAATCAATCTTTAGCTGTTTAAACTTTGTTTTGAGATATACACTTTCATTGTTCCAACAAACTGGGAAACATGCTTTCTGTTTTGTTGTGTGAAGTTAATAGTTTGACCTATAACCTTCTACTGCAGCGGAGCAACAGCAACATCAAGAACAACACCAAATATGTTTTATTTTGACTTTGTCAATGTTGTAATTCCTGAACTCATTTTGTTTTTTATTCCACATTTCACCCCCTGACCTCTGCCCTCTGCCATGCTGACCCACAGACGATGCCACTCATGATGACAGTCTACTGGCCGAGTGGTTTGAGGTGGTCAACAAGAAGAACCAGCTGGTCAGGAGGGAAGGAGAGCTGGTCGCACAGTAAGCAATTATGACCCATCCCTACATTTCTGCCTTCAAAAATCTCTATTCCCACATTCACATACTTGCCTCTAGAATCATGATGTCTTATCTTTTCTGACATGCCTTACTCTTTTTAGTTCTTTGTTGCCGTGGTGATCACCCACAGCTTCCCTCAATTTGCTTTTCAGTTCTTAATTCCCATTCTCACCCACCCCTTCTCCCTCCCTATTTGCCCTCCCCTACATGTATAAGCCTCCCCCTCCCCCACACCCCTACCCAGACTCCATACCCCTCCCCCACCATTAAATCTACCCCTCAAGCTATCTTTGCCCACCTCCCCCACCCCCTTATCATGAAGATTTCCTGTTTCAAAAAGAAAAACACATATAGGAGAAATATTATATGATTCACGGTACTATCACAGGTCAGCACTCACTTGGCGTTCACCGCATGCTTCTTGAACAGACAAACAGACAGACAGACTGACTGACTGACTGACAGACTTACAGATGGGGGGGGGGGGGAGGAAGAAGGCAGCAATAAATGTCAACTCTGTGCAAAATTGGGCAAACATCCAAATGAAATGTCAACAAAAAATTGGATCTCTCCTGTAATTATTTTATCCTGCAGCTGGCTTGCTTCTTCTCATAGAATGGAGAAATGAAAAATTCCTGTCATTATTCATAGATCCCATATAAGGGCATGCATCCAAAAAGTACCAGCTGGTCAAGATCCTCAAGTCTCTATATATTGTACAACTGTATGCTAGCTGTAAACTGAACACAATGTTGTACCTTGTGCCAGGGTTGTCTTCAATGCCAAAATCTCTCCTCTGTGTCTTATCCATAGCACCACTTTTAATACTAGTGGTTTTAGTGTGACAGTAGCAAACCATGACTATGAACTTTTTACCCACTGTGACTCTATGACAACACAAAAATTCAGTGGCACAGAAAGTGTTAAAGCATGTAGTTAATTTATGCATGATATTCTGTAGATATAAATCTGATTTCAGATTTTTTTTTTCAAGTCTACACACGTTTTGCTTTTTCCCTCTATGAAAATCACCTGAAATTTTTTATTTCTGATTTTTTCAACAAACATCAATATCATCCATGTTAATTTCTTTCCTTTTATTTCCATTTCTCTCTCTCACTTTCTTTTCGTTCACAATCCCAGAGCGCAGCAGCAGGAGTTAGAGCTGCAGCACGCTGAGATTGAGTACCAGCTCCGCATCATCCTCCAGAAACAGGAGCACGAGCGCATCGATGCCGACGCCCAGCAGGAGGAGAAGCTGCTAGAGATGCTGGTGGAGGTGGTTGCTAAGAGGAACCAGGTGGTGGAGAGACTGGAGGAGGACAGACTGAGGGAAGAGGCTGAGGATAGAGATATCCAGGCTCTGATGCAGACAGGTGGTGAGTCACTTTAATTAAAGGGGAAATCCTGTCCAAAAATAAGTTAGTCTGATAGAAAAGAGTAATATCTTACGAGTTCAACAGTAAAATTTTGCCTGAAATCAGATGACAAATAGGGAAGTTATGAAATTTTGAAGTTTTGCTAATTTCTGTGAAACAGTTCTTGTACAGTAGATATGAATATGCAAATGAGTGTGCTGACCATGTCATAACCTCACAATTTTCCATTGATCATGTACCAAAAATGACAAAAATTCAATGTTTCTGTCATTGAAGTCTGAAACGTGATGGTATTCCTGGTTGAATAACTTCAGAATCATGATCAGTTAGATATACATGTATCAGGATTTGAGCGTCAGGCGTAATTGCGTTTGAATGAAAAACTGGAAATTTCACAATTTTATGTACAAACTACATGTACATATTGTATATGGCAAGTTGTGAGGGAATGATATGCTCACTTTGCTATTTGCATATTCATATTAACCGTTCATTACTGTTTCCTCAAAAATTACCGAAACTTCAAAATGTCAAAACTTCTCTATTTTTCTCCGATTTTGATCAAAATTTTACCGTTGAACTCGCAATATTTTACTCTTTCCTATTTGATAGACTAACTTATATTTGGACTGGACTTACCCTTTAAGATCATCCCCAAGTCTGCCATGTTTGGAGAATAGCTTCCTCTATTAAAATGCACGAGATTCTTGCCTCCAAAATCTGCAAAATTTGAAGAATAACTACTTCTGTGGATACTTGACATTCTTTGCTTCTGAAGATGTTGGCAGGATTGTAGTTTGTGTTTATCAAAATGTGGTCCTCCCAGGTAGAATTAATTTTCTTTTTCTACAGCACCTCCCTCCAAAAGATTCCAGCATTGCAACATTTTGCAAATCATTACATAAAAGCATTAACATTCAAAACAGATAATCTCCTATGTGATGTAATACTTAAAGTAGTCCCATTAATCTTGGATATTCCTGCATTGTTGTTTGGGTTGTGATATCAAAGTATAACCATACAAAATAGATTTGCTTCGTCTATAGGTTGATTTTTCCCTTATATCATTGAAATTTTAGCAGTATTTGACCTTGTGATCTTAAGGCCAGGGCATATACCTTGACGTATGAATACCACATGTTTCTGATGTGATAAAGAAATGTGTGTTTAAGCAGGTAATTTGGTTAACCCTTTGAGGATGGACTGATTTGCTATAACATGTATTTTCCATAGACATCTGCCCTAGTATTCTCGGGACTCGTCCTCAACGGGTTAAATGTAGCTACATTACCACCATTCTGTCGTGTTGTGATTTTGTTGACTTTTGTTTTTATTATTGTACAACTGAGTAAAATCATGAAAAATTGTGAAAATTAATTGAATTTAATGTTATCTCTCATTGACCTCTTTCTTTAAAGATAAAAGGCTGAATGCAGAACTCTACCATATCATTTTACAGCTAGACTGTACATGTATGAGCATCTTTTTAGGTAGAATGAGTGCTTTGTAAGAGTCTCTATTATCATAATGTATTTTCTTCTTTTCGTCATTCAGGTTCAGAGAAGAAGAAGGAGAGTGGGAAGGAGAAGAAGCAAAAAAAGAAGAGTAAACTAGGACTCATCAAATGAAGACTGGTGAATCAACACATCTTCTTATACCTTCCTAAAAGAAGAATAAACTAGGACTTGTCAAATGAAGAGTGGAAAATGAACACATCTTCTTATACCTTCCTTACACCTTTCTTAAGGAGAAGAAGCAAAAGGAGACAAGTAAACTAGGACTTGGCAAGTGAAGACTGGTGAATCAACACATCTTCTTAAATTTAGCAGACATTGTTGGTTTGTGATGCTATTGTCTTCTATAGATAAACCAGACTTCAGGCTGTGGAGTAATTCAAAGAAAGGGATAGAGATTTAGCTTGCCACCAGTCTAATGGGAAGGCTCAAAGGGAAGGGCTGTAGTGTTGCTGTATCTGCTCATGGTTGATTAGCTGTGTATTCTGAAGGCTAATGAATGCTGTGAATCTTATCCTTGATCTTGATGACTGACACAGCAATATATTGAAGAACCCCATATAGTGCTGTTTGATGCACATGTTAGAGTTTGACTTTTGACTAAATCAGACAGATAATATATAAATCATGTGTTTTGTGTGTATATGGTTTTGGAAATTTGGACTTTGAGTGCTTGAAATCACATCAAGAACTGCGATGACAAATTCAGAAATAAGTGTTTTCCTTTTTCTGGTGAAAATCAAATCATTTCCCACTCGGAGATGATATATAGGGCATTTGTATTTGGGTGGTGATAATTTCACCAGTTGTGAATATCAGTTAGCTCACAAAATTCACAAAATACTTGTATAAAATACTGCAAAGTATACCATGTATACAGCATTTATGAAGCTTCTTAAAGGTAATGATGTTACTGGAAATGGTTGTTAAATCTACAAGATCTGCCCATCACAGGTACACTCATTACAATGTGTAACATTCAAGCATAGGATCTTTTGTGAAGCCCCTGATACTTCTATTTCAAATGGAGTTACATTGTATCAGCTGTGTGTGGTACTGTGCATTGGTCAGATTTACTGCCATGATCTGTGAGATAAATATTGAAGCTTTTTCCCAGCAGAAATTTGGCTTGCGTAGGAAATCAAAAATTGTTTGATGACATTTCCTCTGTATCTGTGAGTAGAGAACCGTTTGTGTCTCACCATGTACATTATACACCTATGCAGCAGTGAGCAGTGAGCTACATGTACAAAATTTACAAACACTCTTAGTCTATATGAACTGAACACTTGACACTGTGCATTTAAGATGACTGGAGTACTGTATGTACCATGAAATGTTAGTAAAACAGGGTATTGTAAACCCACAGCTTGTGTTTTTTAAAGTAATATATTTCATAAAAAGGAAAGAAGTATGATTTCCAACAAATATGTGAGCACATTTCTCAGTTAAATAGATATTTAGAGTCAAGTTTGACTTGCCTTATAGGTTCGAAAGTACGACGCGCAGCTGCCATTTTAACTTTGTCAAGCGGCAAAAAGTAGAGTATACCAGTGACTACACGTATGTGCATTACACGTAAAGCTGTAGTGTAGGATTTACTGTGCAGAAAGCTTGAAACTCTGTACGACCATAAAGATGCATGTGTAGTGTACATTGCAGAGTTGTATTCCTAAGGTTGTGTGATTATGTACCATGGATTGAAGACGTGGAACCTCTATACTTGATGTATTTCAAATGGGCATAAAGTAAAATGTAGGCCTACAGATGCACAGTGTTGTACACACTCAAAACCCACGCAGAGTTATACTGACACGAATACATACACACACACACAAACAGCATGTATGTATATATTCACCCAAATTTATTTGTTCCTCATACAAGTATTTATTCACAGGGTCAGCTGAAAAATCAGCCAGTGTCTTTTGTTCTTTTTTTTTTGTCCCCTATTGTTCAATGTAGGTTTGAATAACGGGCTATGGATGCAAAACCCCTTTGTTAAATTTGCTTTCATTCATGGTACTAAAATTGAGAAACAAAGATCTAGTTTGCTACAAAATAAGACATTTTCTTTTAGTTCCTATGTGTGAAATGACACACAACCAATGTTATCGTCAGGGTTTGAATCTGGAAATGCCCCAGTTTGTGACATGTCTATAGGATTGTGGGTTTGTCAGTCAAAAACATGTAGTATGTACTTTTTGCTCTATATGAATTGCAATAGCGCCCTCCTGCTACTCACATGCTTCAATTCTGGCCTGCTGAAGGGTAATACACACCACTTCATCGAATGGTGAGGATTTTAATGTGTAGTTCACACAGCTCAATCTGTACAGTGTATTCATTGACATAGGTGTTATGTATAAGGGAATGAGCTGGTGTTTGTGGGATATTGAAGTTGGCTCTGTATTTCCTTGTGACAGGCAATGAAAAGCAATCACTATCCTGTATTTTGACACAATGTTAACTACTCAGATCTTGCTGAATCTTACATTTTGAGTGTTTGGATTTCATGGAAATGCAGGCTTGAATTGACACACTGTTATACATGTCTGAAAAATTGTTTTGCTATCATGCATAGACATATATGTACATAAAGGTTAAGATATTATATCAGCTTTAATATATTATCTTGCTATGTTATATATTACTGACTAATGTTTTTTTAAGTTTTCACATCTTGGTTTGTTCAATGCCTTGTTTATTTGTGTCAGCCATTTTTCAGACTGCATCATGTTCTTCCATTTTATGTTGCTTTAAATATCTGAGTGGCATAGCATCATGACGGTAGCTAATTTGTGTCTTTGTGTTTGTTTTGTCTAATTGTATGTTTGTACTGATCTGAAATCCACAATTTGTTATTTTTGTTTGTTAGAATGTTTGTGCACTTTTTTTTTATTAAAAAATGGTATTTTCTCTTTATTGTATATCTGGACAAGAACAAATGTTAGGCTTTTAATGAAATAATAAGCAGGAATATTGTGTGATTATCTTAATACTCTGCAGCAAATTATCCTCTCATCTCTTCGAACTTCCTTTTGTTTTGTAAACAAAGCTTTAATTGAGACTGACATCTTTTTCAATGTACACGTATGCCTTTTAAACCTTAATAAATGTAAAATTTGATGCCATTTTAAAAGGGAAAAAATACTTATTACAGAGATGTATTTCATGTGTGAATCAGCATTTCTAGCTGTTAACAGTATCATATTTGTTGCTTTTTTTAATACTGAGGTGATTGAGAATGGAGGTACAATGTATGACTAGAATAATTCTTGCCCATGAAATAAGAGACAAATTTTCAAAGCAAAGAAGAGTTGGGCTTGTCTCTATGTATTTGTAAAGAGGCAAATTGGAATTCCCACATGTATGACTGTTTTTTGGCAACAGGTTCAAAGTAATGTTGAAACAACTTTTATGCAAAATCATCAGTATCTGGCACTGGCTTATTGAGTGATTACAAGAGAGAGTATTATACAACACCTAGTTAGAATGTAGCTATCCGATTGGTTGATTGCCCACCACGTGACATTCAGTTAAAAGTTCCATCGCACGCTGTGGCTGTCAGCCGTGCAATTTTGTTTGAGCAAAAATGGATAGCACATGGCTGACGTCACCCATTTCCACTGACTCCCGTGTTAAACTCACGATTGACTCAAAATTTTTTGTTCCATCGCACGGCTCTGATGTCACAATAAACAAACATTTGCCATGCGCACTCAACAATTACAAGCGTGCTTACAAGCGCGTGCTTTTGTCACTCATTTCTGTAAACAACTTCAACCGATTGGCTTCACATACGGTGACTGTGTGGCTGCTTATTCGTCTTTCACGGAAAATGGTAGCCATTTCTGTGCTGTATTCAAGAATCTGTGTGGACCACATCTGTTGACGTTGGAGGTGTTGTATAAAACAAATAGTGTATGGTCTTTCTCGTGCAATGAAACAAGATTTCGCACTCGATGAAAGATGAGCCGCACTATTCAACTCACCCCTCTATCTTTCACCTTGTGCGAAATCTTGTACCATCACACTTGTGACCATTCACTATTTGTATACTGTATGGTATTGTACATACTTCCAGCTTGGATAACTACACTTGTAAAAGAGATAAGTCATGAAAGGCTCTTCAGTGCTATCTTGGCATTTTTGTTCCTTTCAACAATATTGATTGATAAAAGTAGCTGGAGATCATTGAGCTTGCATGAAAAAGTAGCATTCATCCGATCGGTGACCTTTCACCCCAGACATTCTCTTTTCCCTCTTTGCAGCTGCCTTACTTACAGTTGTATTTGTGGGCTTTGTGGCATTTATGTCACGTCAGTAGCAAAGTATCTTTGCACCAACAACTCATCCTTATTGTGTAGCCTGGTGTATCGATGCATGCAGTTTAAAAATGTTTCTCCTGCAAATTATGGTGTTTTTTTTCTCTCTGAATTATTGTAGTTATTTCCTTTTAGTTCAAGTTCCTCCTCAATCTTACCACTCATCACTTTAGGAAAATGTATACATACAATTCCAATTGTAAGTGAAGGGGTGTGATATTGTGTTTATTCAACTTTCATCGTGTGCCGCTTGCTACAATGGGAGGCTAGAAGCATGCAGTCTTAGCAGGGAGGCTCTTCCACCTCCCTGGTCTTAGTGTAGCTGTACATGGATGTGTAAAAGCCAACAGGAATGGTTTTCCTGCGTAGGCCAATCCCCCACCCTTTCACTACCCTAGATCCACCATTGGAAGATAGCTGCCTGTTGTAATGTAGCTGATGTCTCATTAGTAACAGCAGCTGTGAATGCTATGTCAGGCAAGGACTAATCAACTTGAACTGTGGATGCGTAGGAAACATGCATAAAACTGCACAAAATGCTTTTCACTGTTGTGGTGCAGATTTCTTTTAAACTGGTTATTTGAAACATGTAAAATGGAACAAACTGCATTGAAAATGTGCACTGAATTTGCTTACTCTATCCGCATTGTCCAGATGCAGTCCTTCATGGTAATATGTTGAGTATGATGCTCTCAAAAGCATCAAATAAAGGAGCAAAGAGTGGAATGACTTTAATTCCATTATGTGGATTGGATGGAAGGACTAGCGTGTTCCCTGTAACCTTCTTGTTATAATTCTTAACTCATTGCTTATTGGAAACAAGTGTGCCATACATCAATCTTCTGGAAATTAACAGTATCTGGGAGAGAGATGGTTAATATTCATATCATAAATGTAAGTTTACTTTTGATGTTCAGGGACTGAGGACCACTTCAAATTATGCATATTTTATTTGCATACAAAACTACAAAACCAAATTCAAATACCAAAGTAGATTGTGTTGCATAACAAAAGAACATTTAATCATATATATTTTTGCTATTACAAGGGGGCCAGTGTACATTATAAATTTTACTGTCAGCTTTCATTTCAAGTAGGGCTCTGATTGATTAACATTTGATTGTGATATAGTGATTTTTTTTTTTCTTTCTGCACAAAATTCTTCCAGAATCTTGTTTGCCTTAACCATTAATCATTTAGAGTTTTGATGGATGTTGTTACAACTTGTAATGAATGAAATGTGTGTATTATTGCATTCTTACATGCTATCTCATTTCTATTTAGTTAGGAAACACTTCTTTCAAATATCATTTGCACCTGATAGCTGCTTTGTCGTTAGGCCTTACTCTGATTATTTTCTTCAATATATACTGATTTTTTTCTTTGATATGTATTTGTCAAGGACATGTTGAAAATGGGCAAGTGTTTCTTTGTTGTTGCCCAAGAATGCACGCTGTAACTCTGTTGTTCACTGCAGTCATAGTACTAACTCATTTTGTGATTCTCACAACCTTTTAAGTTTGTGAATTTGTTCACCATCAGAGAAGTAAAACTGTCCCAAGGATCTTGCTAGATGAAAGAAAAATGCTGTGTTAGGAGGACAATACAGAAAAATGAGCATAACATAAAAAACACAACTCTATAGTGTATCACTGATTGCAAGGACAAGCTGCACATTGCGAGTAAAAACATATTATTTTGAATGGTGCAATCACTCTGCTGAGGTAGTGACTACAGCTTGGTCAAGTTTCCACCTTTCTAACATCTGATCCTTATTTGTGTGATTGCAAGGTGATATTTCTTTGTCTTTGGTAATTCTTGTCGAATTTCAGTCAAGTTATCTCCTCGTAACCCTCTTCATTACTTGCTCTTTTCATAAAATTATCAAGTAGTGTGAATTATGATATCTCAATGAATGCATTGGTCCTTGTGCTTTAATCCTACTTTTACATATTTTGAAATTATATTTTGCATACCTTAGAAGCTGAATAGTATGGAAGCAATAATGTGTAAATTATTTGCTTAAATCATTAAGCTTAATGTTTTTAAAATTACCATAATGTATTAATCTTCCAAGCCCAAGCATTGTAGTGAGAATGAATTGTAAATGACGTTTTGAACTGGCAGGCACTGTATGCTAACATTATCAATAGACTTAATCCTGTTTGCATGGCAGTTTTACTTTACCTTAGCATGATTTGCTTCATGTTTCATAGCCATGCAGTATGCATTAATATGCATGATTGAATTTTTTTTCTTACTGTCAAATACGTGGAAATAGATCGCAAAGTATATGACCACTATTGTATGCACCATTTTACATGTAAATTATGATATGCAATGATTGTATATGAAATTTTGAATGTATAACATATGGCAATTGTAACTGATGGACTTCAATAAGAAAACAAGTTCACTTGAATGTGTGATGTTGGCAAGTTTGTGTCTTCTTTTGATGCTTGTGAGATTTATCTTTGATTTGTTGAGAGACTACATAAAATTATACTACCAAAAATTAACCAAAAAAAAAAAAAAAAGAGGAGAAAACAGGTGGAAGGTGAAAATTTAACAGTTGTCAAAAAACTCTCACACATACCTACACATGTATTTCATGCATTCATTGTTGACAAAATGAACACGGACACGTATCACACGTGAAAAAAACTTTTCCATCTACTTGGCAAAATATCAATTTATTTAAAGGAACTCATCCTGTCAATTCTTTTACTTCAACAAGGCGATACAACATGATAAAAAATTTACCACTCGCAAATGCAGAACTGATTCAATTCCACTGAAATTACAAACTTCATTGACACAAGAAATGACACAATATGAGATTACGTCCAACAAGTACTTTGTACAATAGATGAGGTGACAAAATACATGTAAAGCAGTACTTCTTTGTCTTTTAATATGTTTACCTGCATGCCAATATATTGTGAATATTAGACATTAATAATTTTGCACCAAGAATGGAAAAGCCTCAAAAACCTTGATTTAAGCCACTGCAGTCTCTGTATACCACTTTCTAGTTCTCGGCATATTACTGTGACACCCTGCCATACACTCTACAGAGCCTTTCTACCACCATCAGAATCAAATGGAAAGGGGATACAAAGACTTCTGGCTAGTATATGACAATTCAAAATGTGCTACTGAAGCTTTGCGTCAGAACTACTGCAGCCTGTATGGCTCTTAGAGAAGCTGTGACATCATTGATTTCTTTGTTTGTTTGTTGTTTTTTAACATTACTGTGCAATCCTGGTATAAAGAACACGGTTATAGCAACATTCCGGTTACAACGAAGTAAAACTTCAGTCTGCAGCGTTATCCCCTCTGTTCTTTTGTTTATTTGCTCGGTTATCACAAAATTTTGATATAACGTATGAAAACTGCCCGTCCCGAGGACTTAGTTACAATGGGAGTCCAGTGTATTCAATTACACATCACTACTGTACAGTCCTTCATATCACATCTGAGGAGGCAGGTGATAGTACAGTATGTCCCAAAAAAATTACAATCAGATTTTCGCATTGATAACTTTCAATATGATAAAACTGTCTGAATGCCGTTTCAGGGTCTAAAATTATAACACCTTACCTATATTTGGCAGGAAACCCCATTCATTGTGGTAAGGTGGTCACAGAGAAATGTAGCTAGTTGTAAAAGCATGTCGTGCGTCTGATTCTTCCAAGTTTAGCACTTGAATGCCCTTGGAACTGCATAATGTGTGAACAAAATGGACAGAACTTGGAGGGAAGGGATTCCTGATATGCTCTACAAAAATCCTTATTTCTCTTTGATGACTGAAGCAAATGGGATAGGGGGTTTTCTGTAAAATGTGGGTAATAAATTATAGTTTCATATCCTGAAATTGTATTTTGATCGATTCATGATTTTTAAAGTTATCATTACGGAGGGGACCATTGTATTTTTTTTTTTTTTTTTTTTTTTTGGGGGGGGGGGGGGACATACGGGACAAGTGTACCTCTTACTATTGTACATGTAGCCACATTTGCCACACTCACAGTAAAGGCCATCCACCACACACTATACCACTTTCGGTCACACGACTGACCGACTTTAGATCTGAAATATATCATAATAGTCTCAGAATAAACACACATGTTTATTTCAGATCCAAAGTTGGTCTTTATTTCAGATCCAAAGTTGATCAGTCGTGGGATTGAAAGTGGTATAGTGTGCGATGGTTTCAAGACACCTCTACCAATACAAAGAAATAGTTTCTGGCAAAAGATCAATAACTAAATACAGCGTACATGTACCAGTATGTGATTTATGTCTGTTCATGGACAGTACAAGCTGTAGGCCTACTTGTTATGACACATTCTCCTAGAATATGTTGACTTTCGAGCCATAAGCAGAAGCTCAACAGTGCACATAGACGAGGCATACAAAAAGATCTGATTTCATTTAAGAAATTATAAGATCATGGGCCTGATCAGCATTAAAAACTTTCTATGAATGTAATGCACAATGATACCAAATACCATGGCAACAAGCAAAAGTCATGAGAGTTAACTGGCTGCTGTAATTGCTATGACGATCGCTGCTTCAACAAGAATTAAATGCTATGGTGAGTCTTTCACACAATGGGTTCTGATATGGTTATGTTACATTTCACATCAATGGCATAAAAAGAGGACATGCATATTAAAGTATACATGTACATACATGTACAATGTATATACACACAAATAGAGTTACATAGTTATATAAATACAAATCTTCAAGGATATTCACAGTTTAAATATGATAATCAAGAACTGTTACACAAGTAAACCATACCAAATTTAATTAGGACCACATAAGATTGTACCAGTGCATGACACATTTCTCCATACCTATGACAGTCTACAAAACTATTTTCATAGCAAGGCTCTGTTCAAAAGTATAAAGACATAGAGTAGTTGCAATTTCATTATTATTACTCAAACATATCAAATTATGGATGGAATGTCAAAGCTCTACCAAGGTTTAGTCATCTTTGCTGGCACTGAATGAAAAGGAGACTACATTTGATTATGAGCAATGATCGACAATTTGATAACACTTGCCCTAATAATTTTCAAAGGAAACCCCGTATCCTCATGTCAACTTTTTATGAATAGGAAATGATTAAAACTAAAATCAGTGAAAATGTGAACAAAATTTGGCAAAAGAATAGAAAGAAGAAGCAATGACGGGTTTTTAATTTTTTTGTGCTCGCTTATTTTGTTGTTTTGATGTACATGTACAATGATGACTGAAGGGTGATAACCAATTCAGCTCTGGCACCTTCTCCAAGAATTTCTCCCTTTATCTCTCAATTGCTGTGGCTGTGTCAGATGATTCATATGATCATAACTTGAGAATTGACTTGACAAGGTTTCATCACTTCTCGGTGAATTCTCATTCAAATTCACATATCTGATGTTTGATCACCAGACAGGAGAAATGTGAGTAGCTGAGGTGTGATATATCACCCTCAGTTTGACTACAAACACTCACTGTGCAGTACAGGTATTCACATGGGAAATGCAGTCTGCACTTTCTATGAACACACTACTTTGACCTCTTCTTAGGTCAACAGAAGAAAATACGTTGCTGCTTCCTTACACATGGCCTCCATGTGAAACAGTTCATTCATGACGTCATTTACCAATAAAAGAAATAGAACATAGAGAGAGATGATAAGATACAATTATGACATCATCTGCATCAAAGGTCTCAACTTCCACCAGCGTCTGATGAACTCTGAGCTTCTCTGCGCTCACTCTCTTCGATGGCTCTCTTCAGCTGCTGCGTCCTCTGCTTGTCTATAACTTCCATCTCCCGGATTTTCTGAAAGGCAGACAGAAGCCAAAGTCCCTTTAAAACATATACTACATTTCATAGGTCTTTGCAATGTATGAAAGAAGCAGTCAGTGTCCGGAGTGTTGAGGTACAGACATCTTATGACATAAAGGTGCAGCACTAACATTAACAATGTGGTATTAATTGTGACTGGCCAAAATGTGTTCCTTCGATCACTCCTAGTATGTCACCTCCTGGATGACAGGATTCTACAAAGTTTGTTTCTTTAAAACTTTGTTTGAATTTGCCTATTACATGGAGTTAATCATGATATTACTTGCCAGTTTAACCCTATTCTAACTGGGCTATTTGAGACCAAGTTTTTACTAAGGGGGGGGGGGGGTCACTAATTTGACCCCCCTTCAGATCTCGGCCGCCGATTGCGCGATCGCCGCGAAATTTTGACTGAAGATAGAGCTGGACGTCAACTACAAGATTACATTGTCATACAATAGAAAAATATTGCCTTTCTATTTTTAATAAATTAATTATGCAAATTTGTGCACGAAATCATATTTTCACCTATAACTCCATTAAAAAGACTGGAGGATTGCTAAATTTTTGTGTCAGAATTCCTCAAGACACATCAAACAATTTTTGTGTAAAAAAATAGCTCAATTGAAATTAATTTCTTTTGTTTTTTATTGTTTTGTTAATTTCTTATGTATTTTATCGTTTTTTCAACCTTTTGTTTTCTATTGTTTTTTTGCCTAAACTTGTTGCAGGCACTTTTTCAGGCTTATATACACTAGAATTGATTAATTTCAATGGTTAAAAGTTGAAATAATCTAATTTATATCAATTTAATCAAAATACACAATACGATTTGCACATGATATCATGAATTTGAGCTGTTTTTTGGTTGACATGCATATGCAAAACATTACGTAACTTCAAAACGGTGTACCCGGACGTCGCAAAGTTGGTCTCAAAATATGTGGGAGACTTCAGTGAAAAAAGTCGTGAAACGACGCGGCAAAAGCTTTGCGCGTTGCGAAACCGTGGTGCGAAACGGTGAAAACGTCAAAAAAACCCAGTTAGAATATGGTTAAAGATCATTTGACCACATCAGTAGGTATTCCTCACGAAAAATGCATATTTTTTATCCGAGGGAAAAATCAGCGCCACTTTGCACGAACATACATTCTTCAAGAATTAGATCATGTTGATGCTATTGCTATGAAGTAGATTGTAATCAACTTCAAAAAAAAAAATTACAAGACCATAAACCAAATGGCCATATTTCACTGGACTCTGAAACTGTTTAAAGGCAATTAGGTGTGCACTGCCCTCATTGGCCAGACACAGCCATGCCCGTTACCTGTGAGATCTCTGTACTGATGATTGTCTTGTAGTGCTTCTCCTTTCCAAGTTTCTTCATGTCTTCCAAAAACTCTCGCCTCTCTTCGATCTCTGCTTCCACTATGACACAAGTATGAATATCAAATGTTTCTGTTAATTTGTCTTATCAACATTTTGTTTATTTTGCTTTCTTTCATTCACATTATAGTCATTCATCCATCTAGTCATTCATTCATTCATTCGATCATTTACTAATTAATCAATTCATTCATTCATTCGATCATTTACTTATTAATAAGTTAATTCATTCATTCATTCATTCATTCGTTCCTTCATTGATACATCCATCCACCAATTCATCCATCCATCCTTCATTCATTCATATATTCAATTATTCATTCATTATATATTCAATTCCTGTTTTGAGCCTTGTTGCCCTGTTATTTTTTGTGTGTTGTTTTGTTGTTGTTTTTTTACAATAAATTCTATATGCAATACATTTTATAAACATCATCCCAAACACAAACACACACATACACTCACACACATGAACACACAAGATGATTCACAAAATTCTTTCCTTGGTCCAGCCTATCTAAATACTTCTGTTTGAGACACATTCAGTTACTAATCAATTACTAAAACACACAAGCCAATGAAGAGTTTGGGATGGTGAGGTAATGGGGTGGCGGGGTGGTGGGGTGATAGGGTGGTGGGGTGATAAGGTGGTGGGGTGGTAGGATGGTTTGGAATGGTGGTTGCCATACTCACACTCTGAGAAGCGATCCCTGACAGGTTCTGGAGATGGTGTCCTTAGGAGCTCCTGTTTCCTCTGGTCTGTGATGGGTGGGAGGTCCTCACCGTATGCCATCATGTTCTGTAGCCTCTGCTTCTCTTTCTCCAGAGATTCTGGAAGGTAAAGTTAAAAAGATCAGGGAAAGGGGGAGTGGCAAGACAAAAGGGTCAAAGGATACTGGTTGGCAAAAGTTAACTGCATACTTTACTTTTCCTTCATAAGCTGCCATAAGATTGAATGCAAATTTTGTGTTTACAGATAAATATTCCAAACCCTTCCAGAAATGAATACAAATGCATTTCTTATCATTGCAGACCCTTTAGAGTGTGATGTAATATTTGATAGACAAATAAAAACACATGATGAAATTATATAAAGGCAGAGATATCATTTGAGCTGTTTGAACTTTTTGTTATCATGAAGAAGTCAAAAATGATAACAGAAACTGATCATAACTATTTTTGTCACCGTAAGTATCACTTCACTCAAGCTTATGCACATAAGAGTATCATAAATCTCTACTCTCAAAACCTATACAACTACTATCGTGACAAGTATAGCCATTTTTCACTATTATCCTTTCAGCTTATCTTTCTAACAATTCTAATATTAGTTTTTCATTCGAAATTTTGTGTTATTTTCACATTTCACATCATGATGTAGAAAACCCATACACATGTCATTGTGTACCTCACTTTCATCAGTAAGGAAACCCAAGTAAGAAGAGTAAGAGTCAAAGACTGTAGACTTCTTCAAACCTTCTTCCACAATCCAGCCAAATGACACTGAATGAAATCTTGACATGCTGAAGGCAAAGTATACAGATATATTTTGAGAATAAAGATGCTGTGTGGCAAACTCACTTGTAACTCCTCCTCCTCTATACTGTTCCCTCTCATACGCCCCAGACTCTTCAATGTCCTCCTTTGTCCGAAGCGTGCCCCTGAGGGCACGTGGGTTGGTCCGGGCACTAGGCTGCACTGGTGGGACAGGCTGGGCTGGCCTTGCGCTGGTTGTCGGATTGCAAGATGTTGGCAAACTCCCACCCGCTGTAAATTTGATTTAAATCACACAGTATACATCAACAGTATTCTACCCAGTGCCTGGTTCATTAGTCCAACTGTGCTTTGCTTTCTACATATCTGGCAAAATCTGCAGGTTTGCTTCATTAATTACCCCTAACTTACCTGGGGGGCCATAATGCCCCCCCCCCCCCTCGACGAATTCTGTGACCATTCCGGCGTGCAAAATTTTTTGACAGTGTCACTCACTGACTTTTTACTTTCAAGTCTCACGCAACTTTTGAGACCAAATTTGTCGCGCCCTGGCATACCGTTCCGAAGCCACGCCCCTTCAGAAAATTTTCGTCAACCCCCAAATTGCTCAAAAACGTGATTTTGTGTACAAAGTCAATACAAATTGTGTTTTTTCAATTAATTCATATTAAGATTCATATTTTTTATTTTAATGGCTGAAATCAATTTATTTTAGTGTAATTATGGTTCAAAAAATGTGTATGACAAATTCTGCTGAACAAAAACAAAAGTTCGAAAAAACAACGAAATACATAAAAAATTGATAAAACAATAAAAAACATAAGAAATTAATTTTGATACTGAATTTGTTTTACGCACAAGTGTTCAGAATGTCACTAGGATTTTTTTTGCATATATTTGCATAATTAATTAATTTAAAATAGAAAATGCAAATTTTTTGAAAATTTATCTAAACAGTCTTGTAGATTACATCCGGCTTTATAGTCATGCAAAATTTTGCGGCGATCGCGCGATCAATGGCCGAGATCTGAAGGGGGGCCATAATGCCCCCCCAGGAATTCAAGCTCGCTAAATAGCCCAGGTAAGTTAGGGTTAATGGCCAAGATGGTCTTTAATTTCAATTAGGACTGTCACTTAAAAGAACAAATGTTATCCTGGGAAGTTTTTCATACAGTAGCTGTGCATATCAAACAGTTATTAGGCGACTTTATAGAAGACCTGAAAACAAATTGTTTTGTTTTGGTAGAAGAATACAAACAATGAAGGTGATAATAAATCTTCCAGTTTGTATCCACAGGCAAACTGCAGGTCAATTGTGTCTCTTCCAGGTCAAAGGTTTCATATCTTCTTGTGTAATTTATAACATGCATGACCACACCAAATAACTGAATGCTTGCAAATTTGTGACTGATCCTGAACAATTTCATATTTGTCTGAAGTTTCCTATCTGACACAAGTAGTCTGTCTTACCACTAACTGTGTTCTGTAGCTGCCGCATCTGAAAGTTGTTGAGTTTTGACTCCTTCATCATAACTGAAGAACATTGAAAGAACAACAGAGTTTACAGCCACACATTAGTCAGTTACAGCTACATACATGAAAATCATTAAAAAAAAAATAGCCATGACTGATTATTGTATGGAATTCCATATTATGCATTCTGTTTCATGAGCAGTAAACTTATTCAAAACATAAACTCATATTTTTTTTGAGAAATCACAAACTGCCCAGACTGAGTTTGAAGATCCATAAATCAAACAGATCTACACATAGGTTCTTTAAACCCTCCCAACAGCCCCAGCCGCAACGATACATTATTGGCTACAGCACCTGGGGTTATGGCGACCCTTCATGTTTGGGCCGCCAATGTGCCTTTCCAATATATCCCAAGATGTCCTGCAGCATCAAAATTGGCAAGTGGCAATATTTTTTTTTTTTTTTTTTCATTGGCAAGTGACATTTTTTTTTTTCCAGCCCAAAATCACAGCTTAGCACAGGTACTACACGCACAGCAACACAGTGCAATATGCTCAGAAAACTTCAGGCTTTCTTTTCCACATCTTTTTCTACTTTCTTGATATAGATTTTGGATAATTTTTAACAGAATCATAGGCATAAAAATGATGCAAAAGTCTCATCAAAACCACCTTTCGATTCTCATACCAAAACGAAGACAAGTTAAGCCGCAAGGGGAATCATTCGAAAGCACAACCGCTTGAATACATGACGCATTTCCTTTCATAGAAAACATTCAAAAGGTGCTCCTAGAGCAAGTGGTATGATGTCAAAGTTCAACGGTCTGGCAGGATATTTGGGTAAAATCATGAAATCAGCCCAACTGCAGTGTGCATGCATCCTTGTATCAGCAAGCAAGGTTAAGTTAGGGTTAGGGTTAGGGTTAGGTTTAGGTTAGGGTTGTATTTGTAGTTAAATTAGTCAAAAGATATAAGGAGGTCCTTCCAATAATAATTTGGAGAAAGAAAGAAAGAACAAAGGAAAAAAAAATGAAAGATGGAAGGAGGAAAGATTCTGTGCTGTGGAAATTGGCCATCCAGCTGTATTAATTATGCATAAATGCCATTTTGTGGGGCCACATTTACGAGTATTATACTCCGGAAGAAAGCCCCACTGCTGTGATTACAAATTGCATGTGCTTCTAGACACTACACAGTATTAACAGAAAACCAACCATACTCAAAGTACAGACAGGCAGTAGTGGGGCCTATTTCACAAGTACGCCAACATTTCCCAAAATGGCCACCTCTGCCCAACAAAGACATCACACAATTCATCGACATGGAGTATTTTCAAAAGTTCTTTTTCAGCCTTTATGCACTGATTTCATCACAAATGGATACTATCTCAGACTTGAAAACTTCAACTCTTTGGCTGCCTTGGGATGAATCTAGAAGGTAACTAAAAGATGAAGAAATGTGGATTTTACAATGAATTGTCGTTACCGGTACATGGTTTTCATAGGTCTGACAACCAGACACAGACCAATTTTTCAGTCAAACGACAGGCCTACATACAATGGGTGATTTCGAGTTAGGTTTTATCACCTCTGCTACAATGTAGTGCTGAGATAGCAGTAGCACTAACCGACTACCTGGTATGTTAGCACTAAAACGTTAGCACCCAACTTGAAATCACCCAGTGTCAGTTTAAAAAGAAAAAAAATGCACATCATATACACTAGTGTATATACTATAGCCTAGAGCCTATTAAGTAGACTCTAATGAAGTATGGCATTACCGGACAGCTAATGGTAGGGCCTACATGTATTCTACCTATACGCGGCCCTGTCGCTGTACACAAGTGTAATCGTGACTTTGCACACTTGTTGTACACAAGTGTAATCGCGACTTACACTTGTGTACAGCGACAGGGCTGTGTATGCCGTATACGCCCATATATTTCGCGAGTCTACATTTTCGCGCATCGGGAATTCCCGACGATTTCGTGAGTGGTTAAATTCGCAATCGCGGAGGCCTGTGCTGAACGGAGAAATGTACACGCATACGTAACATTTACATCGGGATCAGAGCTAATACCGGTATTTTTGCGTGTCTTTAATTTCGCGAATAGCATCCGACTCGCAAAATTCGTGAAAATTAAAACCTCCTTAAATATTTGGCATCTTCTACACTACAGTAGTTAAGTATATTCTGGACACGCTCATTTTTGTGTAGAAAAACATTCAATACGCACAAAACTCTGTAAATTTGTCTCCAGTCACGTCACAGAACGTTGTGCAGATGGAAATCGAGAAGAACACGCTAGTTTGACTTAAAAATGTGAAAACGCTAAGAAATTCACATTCTACCTCAGATTTAATGTTAGAACTAACGTTACAATTTGTCGATTTTTCACAAGGTTTTTAATTACGAAATTTGAGCCTCATTTGCCGATTTTTTCTTCATCGTCCGCTTGAACAATATTGTTGAATGTGTATGGTGAATCGCGGGTATGAATTGTGACTCCAGTGCAAGGGCAAGGTGAGAAAGATGTCGATTATTCCACAACAAAAATCGTGTCTGGTATTATAGCAAATCATAATGGCAATGGCCAATGCGATTTTACACCGCGAAAAAAGACAACCTTTTTTGTTGGAGAGGGGTAAACATGAGGTGATGAAGTCTATTTTCAAAAAAATAGGAGATAATAATTTTTCATAACTTTGCTGAATTCGTAATTTTCAGGACTTTGTGAATGACTGATGCTATTTGTGGCCGAAATTCTATCCCCTGAGTATGGAATTTAGAGAGAGCTCGAGAGAGAGAGAGAGAGAGAGAGAGGGAGGGAGAGAGAGAGAGAAACAAAAAAGCGTCCGGTGATACGATCAACTCTCGTACACTTACATAAAAATGAATATATGGGACAATGATACGTCCCCTCTGCCTTGACGAAGCTTCGTGTATTTCCATGACAACCTGAATCAAGCGCATGCCAAAATAATGCCATCTTTGTCGATATACGATCATACGAACCTTTCAGTAGATCCTGTGTCTCCTTGGAATATGCAGGAGTTCTCGTATCCCACATACCCGCCGATGTCTTCTGCTGTTTCGCCGACATTTTCACCCTTGTTTCACCAGTCCTCAGTGTCCTTATCCGCAGAATCTAACATTCTCTGTTTTTTCGCTAGCAGAGCCAATCGATCATAGGTATAGCGATGAGGGCAGCAAACCGCTTGTCTAATGAAACGAGATAAGGAAGGAAGGTAAGGTGCGTGGAGATTGTAGAACTGTTGTTTTTTCTTTCAAAATTGTACATGAAATGAGAAAGTTGTGGGATTTAAAGATTCAAAAATATGGAAGTTTAACACTACCAATACAAGTGTATTAGGTCTATAGAAAAGCTCAACTTTACAAGTACCTGCCAGAGCTGATTCGAGTAATTGCCATTACTTCTCAAGTTTCCCCGTTCATCAATGCAGCCATCAAATGAATTAACATGAGTCAATTATTCTTAAGTTCAAGTTCAAGTTTATTTTCCATTCGACATAAAAACAACCAACACATTAAATGGTAACAACTAAAATGGCAATACATATGAAGAGTTTGTTCGCAAAAACCGATAAGTCCATATTTGCCAAATGGAGATATTTGCTATTAAAGGTCTAGAAAAATAAAGAGAATAATAATTCACACGTGATGGATTCATGCAAGGACCTAGGAGTCACAGTTGATCCTAAAATTAAGTTTGAACAACATTTTCAGGAACAAATAAACAAAGCAAATGAAATTATGAATCTAATACGACGCACATTTGTTTATTTAAATAAAGATAATTTTTTTATTTTTATATAAAGCTTTGGCAAGACCTCATTTAGAATACGCCCATGCGATATGGAGTCCTTATTTGAAAAAACATATAGAAATTTTAGAAAATGTCCAACGGAGGGCCACAAAATTAGTTTCTGAAATAAGATCTTTATCTTATGAACAAAGATTGAGGCACCCCGGTCTCTCAACTCTAGCATACCGCAGGGCGAGAGGTGACATGATTGAAGCCTTTAAATTATATCATAAATATGATCAGGAAGTAGTGCCTGACTTGGGTTTAATAAAATAAAAAAAAAATGCACAAGAGGACATAGTAAAAAATTATATATTTTTCGATCACAAACCACTGCAAGAAGAAATTCATTTTACGTGCGCATCAGGAAACCATGGAATAGTTTACCTAGAAATTTAATAGATGCACCCAGTGTCTTCAGCTTTGAAATTGGTTTGGATAAACTATGGGAAAATGAACCCATAAAATTTAAGTTTGACGCCACGCCACCTGGTCACTACCCAGCTCATCTTAAGGACTGAACCTGGAATGAATACAGAGGCTCAGCCTGCGTTCAGAATCTTTCATAGGTATCCATAGGTAGGTATAAAAAAAAAATGCTTCTTTTGACCATATCCAATTCAATTCAATTCAATATGGTTTATTGTGCAAGTATCAAAAAAAATAACAATACAGCAGCTCGAAGGCTGATACGGTTGATTTACATTCGAATCATTAAAAAAAAAAAAATGAAATGACATTGATAGGATAAGCATGCGTGAAATATATATATATATTTTAATGACATAATACACATCAGACCGGGGCATCAGAAAATCGGAAAGGTGAGAGTATTGCACAACTGGTAAGGAGATACAGTATGTACTTGTATATAGAGAATAACAAATCTGGCAAGATGGAGACGAGCGGACAAGGAAGTAAAAATGTTAAAGTGAGTGAAAAATTTCAATGCACCGAAGCATGAGAACTACAAATAAAGATTGTGATATCGACACAACATCAAACGGAAATACATATTAGTTATCATACAAAATCCGTAAATTATTTCTAAAAAGGGATAAAAAAAAGGAAATATATTCGAATAGTGGGAAAAAAGAGACGAAATTTTGATATAGAATTAAAGGGGAAACCTAAAAATTAATGCCGGTTGACATATCAAAATTTCAATACCATTCAAAACGTGAGAATGTGTTTCCCACGGTTAATGAAAGGGGATAATAACCAATTGAGGTGGCATAAAATATGACAGATGACATCACAAACGCATACAGAATCATACCATAAAACAAAAAAAAAAGTAAAATAAACCAAAAAAAAATACTTCATATTATATCATATCACACATACAAAATGTTTACCTATTATGTAGTGACCAATATAACATATTATTCAAAAGGTATTATTTTGCACTTTATGACAGAGACCGTTCTTCAAAATCTTCAAAAATGGACTTAATCGATTTTTTTGCGAACAAACCCTTCATATCTAACAATGTGGTTTGGATTCAGACGAAAAGAGAAGTACATAGCAGATTATACGAAAAACGACAACAAGAACAAAACCAATGCATACATTTATGGAATGGA
The DNA here is from genome assembly GCA_033980235.1 of Diadema setosum. Lineage (NCBI taxonomy): Eukaryota > Metazoa > Echinodermata > Echinoidea > Diadematoida > Diadematidae > Diadema > Diadema setosum. Next base: position 42,279,116 of record CM067064.1, read on the forward strand.
GCTAAGAAATGAACTTAAAATTTCATACCTTTGTTTGTTTGCTTTATTTCCGCATCAAAAAATTATAAACATATTACATACAGTGAGATAAGTGTTTTACATATAGGTCATAAAAAACATATACGATGGTTCATTTTTTCTGATTCTGTCAAACCCGTTCCCTTGGCTGTGGTTTCGCTATAGATAGTGAGTGGGCACAGTGGGAATCTCGTTACTATCCCACATGTCATGATCGTCACTTCTAATCTTCCATCTGTCCATGGAGCCCTGTTTACAAGAAGTAATTTCACATATTATTATTGTAGTATACAGCAGGGGCGGATCCAGGAATTCCGAAAAGGGGAGGCACCTTTGAAAAATGAAAAAGTGGGGGGGGGGGGGGGGGGGGGCAAGCGCCCCTCCCATTTTTTTTTTTCTTGTAGTTTCTTTTGCTTAAAGAAACATTAAAGAGGGGGAGCGCGCCCGGTGCGCCCCTCTATAAATAGTTGTTAGTGTAATGTTACGTAATACTATTGGCTTCAGAACTCCACTAACTGAGTGTATATTAGACACTCATCAAGGGTTTAGATCAAGGGTCACCTCGGGTTAGAGATGTTACGAAATAGAAAGTCCACCAACACCCCCCCCCCCCCCCCCCGAAAAAAAAAAAAACACTTTACTGTTATTCAAATGGCCTGAACGTTGCGATTCAATTATGATTAAGGAACATAACGAACAGAGCGACTCACATCCACACGGCCCATCAACCCCAAACACGCCCACACAGACAAAGAGACAAAAACATGAACAGTAATGCCATGTACATGTACAGTGCACTCCCCTTATAACGAACACGGTTATAATGAAATTCCTGTTACAACGAAGTAAATATAAGGGCCGCAACGTTATCCACTCTATGTATTTTTATTGTTTATTCGTTCGGTTATGACCGAACAAATAACGAAATTTCAATTTAACGAAACAAAAAACAACAACAAAATCTGCTGGTCCTGAGGATTTCGTTATAACGGGAGTCCATGTACTTCTTATCAAAGTACTGAGCATAATACTCGCCTGTCTAGCTCTTTTCCGACTTAATTCTGTAATTAAATACTTAGATGTATACAATATTCAATTCTACTTATGGAGTGTTAGGCTGTGTCTGCAATAAGTGGAAGAATAGCCCATAAGATTTATTTGAATATGTTTCGAACAATTTCAACACAACCCGACATCACGTCTTAAATTAGACCCCATTGCTCTCGTAACGCCTTTGTTTACAACATTGATTGTGACGTGTGCATGGCGCTCTATCAAGCATATCGTAAAGATGTGCGTCAATGACAAAAGAGATTTTTACTCACTCATCTCTTCCATCAATGACGACAAACTTCCGCTGAATAGCGGTATTTTTCCATGGTGTGGATCGAAAACTCAACGCTAATGCCACATCTTGAATGACTTTGGTGAAGAATTTTTCGCGTTATAGCCATAGACAATAGGAAAATGCCACACTGTAAAAACATCGGTGTTAGATTTAACACCACGGGTGTTAAATCTAACACCGATCAAACTTCTAAAGGACCACACCCACAGGTGTTAAAAATGCACTGTGATGGTGTTGAAAAGTGTTCACCTGACACTTCGTGGTGTTAATTTGACACTGTACCTGGTGTTATTTTGACACTGTACTGGTGTTAATTCAAAAATGACACCGCATGGTGTTGATTTGATATTTGCTGGTGTTAATATCAATGGTTTAACACCCGTCCAGCTTCAATAAGGGACCACACCAGCTGGTGTTACTTTGGTGTAAATTTATTTTCACATTTTTTCAAAAATCTAGTATTTCAATGTAAAGTTCTTGATCTTCTTGTTTAAATTAAAAATCAACAAGAAGTGCAATTACTAAGAAACTTTTCAAAAGACAGTTTAAAATTTGGAAATGACACCCGTAGGTGTTAATTTAACACCATAAATGAGCACCGAAAATTTAACACCAGCTCGGTGTTCACTATTTAACACCGGACTTTTTGCAGTGCAGATTGAACTTCATCACGTGGTTGCAGAAAATAATGCGAAAATCGATGTCAAATAATAAATCTATTGGAAACTATCAAAGGCGACAAAGAAAACATATATCTATGGTGGCGTATATGATATTCTATTATAGTATACTAAAAATTCGCTATCTCGCTTCCACAGATCCAAGACTTCCGGAGATACTATTTATAGGTCTATGCTTGTATTTTATAGTGCAACATTTATTTATTTCGCTTTAAGTTCATAATGACCGTGTTAACATTTACATACAACTCTTTCCACGGTCTAGGAGTCTCCCTTTTAAAGAGATATTGGATATAGGTCTATACATGGAGCTGTACTATAGGCCTATATAATAGGGCTATACGCAGTCAATTTTGAAGGCGTCAAAACCGAGAAGAAATTCGACGAAGAAATAAATTCTGCTAATTCATATAAACTAATATTCAATTCAATTCAATTCAATTCAATTCAAACTTTATTCCATTTTTCGAAAAGAACATAAATATTTCACTTTCTTAGGTAAGAATAAGGTTACATTATAGTCAAAACAAAGTAAATTGAGAAAACATAATTGTGGAACCTTGGGGTAACAAATAGGCCCTATGTTGCAAAGAAAATTGACTGAAGTGATATAGACAATATATCCTACACAAAATATCGAAGAATGGAGGGACCCACTAAGAAGGCATTGCTTGTAGAATGTGGGCCCCTCAGGTACAGAGGCAATATCAGAAGCAACACAGGATGAAATTCTTCGACCTCCCTGACCATACATACTGCGTGCTGATATCATTCTTATTGTTATGCTTGGACGATGACAAGCAAATTGAATTCATACATTAGATCCTCTGATTTCTCTGTGCAGAACCAAGAAGAAATGATGCCATTAAGATCTTGTAAAAAGAAACTTAAATACGCAAGTGTTGCGTTACTATTGTATATAATGACGACTTATTTGGGGAGGTAAGGAGGTCACCATTTGGGCAAACTCCCCGCGTTTTAGTGTCATGGTGGTTAAAAGTTTCTTACTTATTGTCCGCTTTCACTCAAGCCGAAACAAACAAAAAATGTATTAGAACAATAACCGTATGAGAAAAAGTAAACAGAAAGGAACATATACCGAATGATCTATACGTCATGATGCTTATTTATTTATTTATTTATCTATTTATTCAAGATTTATTAATTCAAGATTTCATGCGTGTTCACAAAATAGGAATGCATACAAATGTATGCAAGTACATCTCATATAGCCAAGACAGAATATAGACAATAAGTATACATTGATAAGAAGCAGTTACAGGATAGTATACAACTCCACTAAGAGAGCTACATTATTCAAGGTAACGAACACGCAAAGGAATTGCAACATAAGCTTAAAGCTTGAAAATCGTTGCAACCCCCGTGCACACAATCTATATGCTTGTAAATAGTTTAAATGATACTTGATAGGAGTGGGGGGGGGGGGGGGTATTTACAAAGAGAGCATGGGAACATGAGGGGGAAAGAAGAAATGCATGTGTGGTGCCTATTTGTCCTGTCGGACATTGACAAGAGAGAGCAAGAAAAAGTTTAAAGTGTCAAGTCATTATAAGCAAATTGTACTGATTAAATTGATTAAATTTCTCATAAATCCCATTCAAATGTCGATTTCAGGGGAAATATATGATCACAGCAAGTTTAATAGTTAATAGTATCCAGGAGTTTACCCTTGTGTTCTTAAGTAAGATGACTGCAATCAATTCACAACTGTAAAATGCTTCCTTTTGCAATGTCCATGTCAAATATCATATTGTGTATTTAATGTTAATTGTTGTAATACGTACGTCCTTGACATGAGACTCTCATACTCCCGATCGGGAGTCGAGTTTAATAAGATCTTACAAATTTAACCAATCTTATAATTTTACCTGTGACGACACGACTGCTTGAACACAGACACGCAATTGGGAACATTCAACACAGTGAACACATTCAAAGAGATACTATTAATATCAATGAGATATTGCAAAGAGATACTAATAATATCAATGTGAGTACTACTGTATGCGAAATGCCATCCACATGAAGGCGATTGTGACACGCCTCCCTGCTCAATACTCGTGTGTATAAAAGATCGTACAAGTTAAACCTCATCTACAGTGTACATTATACAGTACGTACGTGTATCAGCGCCAGCAAGGTGGTGGCAAAAAACAACACACAGTCCACACACTAGACGTGGACAAGACGGTCGAAGCAGCTGGCAGCTCAAAAACGGCGCTCTGTCGGACAAGAGGAAAAATCGAAGTAGGTAATCATTGTATTAATCGGGACTTTCAGGAACCCTGGATATAGTTTGGAGTGAAAGTGAATGAATAGATCACGCCAAGTGAGACTTGGTAGGGGTGGAATAGATGTGACTGGAATAGTTTCACAACGGTAAAACCGAACCCGCCGTCTCCAGCTCCAGCAAGCTCCAGCAGGATCGCAGAGTGGAGGCTTGCCCGCTGCCCGCCCGCCCCTAGCGGTAGTTGCCATGTCAATAGCTGCTACCTTTCAGCTCCATTATAGACTAGAACTCTAGACCTAGTTTTACATAGCAATCTAACGTTACTACATGCTAGATAGTATCTTGTCGAGTGATGCGGATTGTATGTTGAGTTTCTTTTGTTGTAGTAGAGTAAGACGTGAGTTGTTTCATGTTGGTAGACTGCATCATTTGTGTAATAGTTTAAAGTATGATTTAATGGCCACATTGTCATTATTGTGTCAAAGGAGTCGGCACCATTGCATTGATGGCATGCCATAGATAACTATACTGAGTAGTACACAGCCCAGTCGACATTGTGTAATTTTCTTGTAAATGTAAAACTGTGGAAAGGAGAATTAAGATATTTAGCTATCTGACTAATCTAGTAATTATGCATATTATATTAAATTTTGGTCAAGCTAATTGCATTAATTTGTCTTTTAGGACCAGATTTGAACTATCACGATGCTACATGGACACGTCACGATGCTACAGGACACTGTTACATATATTGATTAATAACTTCATCAAAATTGAGTCTGAATGGCACAAAATTTCCAGGAAAATGTGTGGCCTCAATGCAAATGTAAAGCCTACAAACAATAAATGTATAGCATAATTGATATTGAGTTATGCTGAAATGTATTTTTTAAATATCACGTTGCTACATGGACACTGCCCCAACTTCATGGAATTACCCACATGTGACTCAAAAATCTGCAAAAATTTACAATTTTAGTTCCAGGTTTACCCTAAGTCTGAAACTAAAAGGAGCCATGATTTGTAATCGTGCTTCAGGATTAAATTCACTTCCATTTCTGTCAAATTTTATTTTTACTTTAACGGTACTTTGTGAACCACTCCTCCCCCCCCCCAAAAAAAAAAAAAAAAATAATAATAATAATTAATAAAAAAAAAACTGTAGTGAAACATTTGGTTTGAACCAAATACATACATGTACTGTTCACCAAGAAATGTGCAAAGTGAATATTTTGTTTAAGGTTATTTTGGTTTCTGTTTTTGTTTTTGTTTTGTTTTGTTTTGGTTTGGGTTTTTTTTTTTTTGCACATGGCAGTAGTCACCAACACTTGCACACAGTGTATTTCGACTCTCTCTCATATTGATCTGTACAGCATTGTCTGCATTCATCAGTGAGACTGACTGTGTGTGATGGTATCCTTATTGTCATGTCTAAAAATAGCACTTGACGCTGCACTGTAGCCTTTGTTTAATGCCCTCTTGCTGTTGGGAGGGAGGTTGTGGGAGGGTGAACACGGTTTAGAGATTTTTGGGTTTTTCAAATTCAAAATATGTCATTTGATGCATGAACATAATATTCTTACTCTTTTTGAGAGAATCAATGTCCAAGGAAGAGGAATTGTGACCTTCATTTTATCTTATGGCAGGTTTGCTACAAAGTCAGTTTATCATAGTAAAAAATTGGTTGCCAGCTAAAATCTCTCAATCTGCCCAAATCAGTACAGTTTGCAAGTATGCAACAGATTATAATTGAGAAGTATTTCATAATCTAACTTTAAGTAAAAAGAACAGGAGTTGTTTAATAATTCCTTTGCACACAAAGTGTAGAATTACACAGTTTGCGATGTAAATAATTGTCCCAACTTCAGTAGTATGGATACAATACTTTGAAAATGATAAGAATTGTTCTATCTCATCATGTTGAGGAAATTGGTAGGTTCCAGTGCCAAAGTGATAAAACGATGACTCTGTGATGAATTAGAGAACAGTTTCCTTGAGTCTTCATATGTCTCATTTTGTACCTTTATTGTGTGATGTGTGATAGTATACGAATAATTTATGAGTTGTGAGTGCATAGGGCACGAATATCGCACGAGGCGCGAGATAAGCCACTGGTCTATTCAACAAGGCGCATAGCGCCGCGTTGAATAGACCAGTGGCGAATCTCGCGCCGAGTGCGGTATTACGTGCCCCAATGCACGAACAAAATCATAAATTATTCGTTTTATACAACACCTTGTCCACAATCACAGTACTAAATTAGTGACCGCTAACTCAGGAAGGCCCAAAAATAAATGTAACAATTAGGCCGAGAATTGTAAACCACCCTGTGTACTGCTTTCAAACACTCGTCATGATTCGACCACACAGCTAGTCACAGGAATCACAAACCCCGCAGGGTCTATACCCATTCTACGCTAACGTTAGATCGAGTTAGGCCTGACTGTTCTTAAGCCGATCTGAGATGTCAGTAGATCTAGTAGTAGGTCTAGACTTTCTCTATTTCCGAAAATGATTTTGTATAAAAACACAGAAAAATAATCAAATTGCAGTTTCTCAACTTGAAATGAAGTCTTGATTTTGGGATCACTGCGGTCCACGTAGCAGATCAGAGTCAAAACTAAAAACACAGCAGTAGGTAGGCCGCAATACATGCAACTAGCTAGGTAAAGTAGCTGCGCGTACAGTTAACGTTGCAGTACTCCGCCGCGACAGCGCATCGCAGCGCAGCCGGCCAGCACGTACAATGTAGTTTGCTGGCACTTTGCTGCTGTGAGCCACAGAACTCTGTGAGCGGCCATGCATTAGTAGCCCCCCACGAAGCCGTTCTATAGTACCTTCGAGCCGTGCAATAGGCCCATGCCAGGGGCCTATTGTATGGCTGTCACTCTCAATGAGTTTGGTAGGTATTTTCTATTGAATGTCATGTGACATGTTCTTGGCCAATCACAATTCAACATCATTCTGAGGTGTTGTATAATACACCCTAATTGTTTTGACCATGAGGTACAACAGCTGTATTATGACAGGCTTTACATGTATTGTGTCAGTTTAATCATGGCAATTGCAATGTTCTATTGTGCATAGTACTGTCCCTGATTGTCTTTCTCAGATTGATTATCTGGCCCTGATCCAAACTCAGCCATCAAAAGTGATGTGCAACTGATTAACAAAGCTCTAGATTTGGCAAAGGCAGGTAGTGAGCCCTCGTTGCTCCTCGTCTGTGTAAAGATGGAGGGAAAAAAATGTATTGTATTCGATGCATTCTCAGTAACAGAAAGCTCCAACTTTGATGGGTATGTGTGGACCGTTGTAGGTTATTCGCATTTTTAGTGTGTCAGTGTGCAAACATAGCGGTAGTGCAACTGAGGAGCACTGATCCATCATACTGAATACTGTATGCATGATATGTGTTGGTCTATCTTCAGCTTTATGCAGCAGATAGCAGTACTTAAATATTCATGTCTCTCTAATTCCTTTGTGCCTACATGCTTTTTTTTTCCAACTTCCAGCAGGTTTTCCCTTTGAGATTGTGCAGCAAACAAGATTTGAGAGGAGCTTTGAACATTGAGTTGGTCAGTCCCAGTGGTCACAGCGAGTGGTCAGCATGAGTACGTTATGGAGCCAGATTTACTGGCTCCTCAGGAGAAACTGTCTGCTCAAGATTCGCTACAAGCAGCTGACCTTTCAGGTAAGAGTGGACATACTGATTGCAAATATCAAACATACTGTAAAGCCACAAATATTTGCGGCATGAAATTTCGCAAATTGCCACTGGCATTCAGTGCATATATTGTAGGCAATCGACATGAGCATTTTGATTTGTTGGGTCTTGGCTCTCGCAAAATTCGCAAAATTGAAATGCATTAAAAGATGTATGGTTTTACTTGGGGATTTCTGTAGTCCGTAGGGTTTATTCCTCTCCGGGAAAGAAAGCAAAAGGTTTAAAATGTCTATGAACTGCAAGTATTACCACTTGCAAAATTTGCTGAACAAGTAACAATTCATGAGATTTGTTCTGTACTATCAATTATGTACAATTCTTTCTGGAATTAGTGTTTGTCTTCGTTTAAGCCTACCATGTCCACTCATTTCATAACATTTTGATGGTGAAGTCATGGTACATTTGTATTAACAGTAGTACTCTATAGCAGTCAAGTCCAAAGCTGTCTTTAGTGATCAGGGAATGTACTGTACAGTCATGTGCTCCGAAGTCAACTCTGTCACTGTAGTTCTATTGACATATACAGTGTCCTTTATGACCCAAGAATAATGAAGTTTATTGTGTTTGAGTATTTAGCCTTTAAACATTTGTATTATAAGTCTTTTCTCGTAACTGTGGCAAACCCCATCTAAACTGAGTATGTATTACATATGATATCAATGATTGCCTTGAGAGGGTCGTAGCTTTAGTAGTGATAGTATAGATGCAGTAGTGGAACTCAGAATCTCTCCAGGATATCATTATATATTATACAGATTCACAGTTTTTGTTTATGAATATATTGCAATTCCACCATGTAACTACTGTGTAGTTCCATGATGTTTGAGAAGGAGTGAAGTAAGTTTTTGTTATTGTTTTCTTACCCGTTGCAGGAAATATTCATTCCCCTGATATTTGTAGCTAACCTGGCCACCATCCGCTTTACCACCCAAGTGGACCCATTAAAACCAATCACATCCTCTCAGCTCACGTCACATGACCTCATCCAGCCCCAATTCATGTCGTCATTTGAATATGCCATAGCCTTCACTCCAGACAACCCTGACACTGAAAACATCACTTCCGAGCTGGCGTCCCAGCTGAACATCATGGCTGACCCACCTGTGGTCGGCTTTGCATCAGAAGAAGAGCTCCTTGACGCATATGTCAATGCCACAACCAACATCAGCCTTGCTCTAGTTTTCAGTGAGGATTTTCCGGGAAATTTGTCCTACAAAATCAGACTTTCCTATGGATCGTTGCCATTTAATTACGGCCCTTTTGAAGAAATGAGAGGTGAGTTGAAACCATATATTGTCTCTGTACGCCTACATGGAAATACATGTAGAACAATTGTTTGAAAATAGCAGATGGCATTTTCACTTTTAATGAAAAAATTTGGAGTGTGTATGAAAAATAAATGTCAGCGGCATGATAATGATTTCAATGTTAGCAAATGCTTAATACTGTATTAACTGTTGTTTTTGCAAAGGCTTAAATATAGTGAATTTCGTAAATTACTGTTTGGCCAGAAATTCAAAGCACAACACAAAAAATGTTATCATACACTAGAAGGGTAATAGTGCACTTTAAATACAATAGCAGTGTCAATTCGTGAAAACAAAGTCTCACAAAAATATCTGTGATCTCCTCATACGCGAAAATATCTGTACACAAAAATAACACCTTATACAGTACTTGGAATGCTGATCAGTGATGCCTCCATTGTGATAGTGTTTGATCTGGCCATGTGTGTTTAGCTCTTTCTATGCTAGGGACTTTGGACAGTCTTTATAATGCTTTAAGTACCAAGTCTGTGCCGATCATTACTCAAAATACTCAAATGGTGTTAATAAATGTTGCATTGTCTGGTCAGTACAATTGTACATGATTTGACCTGATGACCATTGAGCTTTGATTGATATTACTGTCTCATAATCATACAATTAATGGAGAGTCTGTCCAAAGCAACAAACCTGTCCATATTTAAATTCATAGAAGCACAAAGAACCAAAATTAGAAGTAGCTAGCTCTACTTTCTAATTGTACATCTATGTAGCAATTCATTCAAATTCACACAGACGAATTTTATTTTTTTTTTTCTTTGCTTCTCTGATTTTACCTGCACTTTGTTCTTCTTTCCCAACATTCTTGTTTTCAATGAAATAATATTACCTCAATTGACAGTGTTTGCTGAATCTGGTGATGTATAGTTTTAAAATGAGAATGTATTATTAATTCCAATATGATTTACTCTTCATAAAATGTTAGTTTATGACATTGGCATTATGGTAGGTGAAATTATAAGATATTTTGTTTTACATAAAACCTTTCCTTACATTGTTTCATATAAGATTGTATTAAAGGTGACTTTTAGAATATCAGGGTTTTTTTTTTCATGCAACATTCAGAATTTGTTGATTGTGAAGCAGGTATATTCTGTGCCTCATTCCTCACACTGTGTGTGCAATGTCTTGGTTGGTATCTTTCAGGCCAGTGTTATGGTAACGACCCCGCCTATGGCATACCATACCCAGCCAACTGTGAGATCACCAAGTATCTCTACTCAGGGTTTGCAGCCATCCAGGCTCTGACTGAACACTTTATTCTCAGGGTGAGTGAAAATTGTTGGAAGCTCACATATATGTCAAAAGGAATGGTATAGTTTTGGTAGAGATGAGGATTCAGATATTAACTTTTCACAAGATAATTAGAAATCACTTATCTGAAATTATGTTAAACAGCATACAATTCTAAAAGAGGAATTCATATATTATTTGCCAAAAACTAGTTTTGAAATGGCTGAGATTTCCAGAAACAAAGAGTACCTAATGAAATATGGGTGCCACCTTTTTTTGGAACACTTCATTTCACTTTGTTTTTTATATCTCAGCAATCTCAAAACCAATTTTTTTAATTGTATACTTTATTAATATTTCAGATAAAGGGTTTCAAATTATCTTGTGAAAAGTTAAAACCTGAATCCACATCTCTACCAATGCTACACTGGTAATCCCTTTAAAAACCTTTTTTTTTTCTTCTTTTTTTGTAACATGCAGGCACAATCCTTACAGTGATTGTAGTGTATGTATTCGTGCCCTCTCTTAGTGGATGTTTAAATTTTTTCTTTTGAATTGGATTTTGTTGTTGTTTGTTTTCCAGTTATTCTACCCTTGACATTTTGGACTTCAAACTAATCCTGCCCCCTCCCCCTTGGGCCGGCCTCTTCTTTTCCATTAAGAGCCAACTCTTTCATGTACATTGGCTATTGTCCTTCTTAACACAAAGTATACTGCTCCATTTCACCTCCAGTATGATATAAGAAGCCAAGATTATATTTAAGAGAGACTACCAGGTTGTTAAATATCTGAATGAGTAATAACACCATTGTTCACATTGCTTGTACAGACAACAAACTTTATCGACCCATTACATCTTGCTGAAAGCTTTGGAAAGACAAGAATATGATCAGTACTTAGTGTTTACGTGGACAAACAGGAAGTTTTTTATTTTCTTGCCAATTTCCATTTGTAGACATCACGCACATTTCACTTTCATTTTGCTGTCTTTACAAATATACCTATTACTTTAATAACCCGTTGAGGACGAGTCCCGAGTAGGGGTCTATGGGAAATGTGTGTTATAGCAAAATCAGTCTGTCCTCAACGGAGTAATCAAAGTTTGTTTCCATGGCAGCCATTTCAGGTATTTTCCACTTTCTGCTTGTTTATGTTTGGAATTTTGGAAAACTGCAGATTATTTCTACTGAAATATTGCTAACAGATATTTTATGTGATTGTTAACAAGCAGAAATAGGAAAACAAAAATGTGTGCAACTGTACCCTTTAGAATGGTCAAAGAAGAGCTGGTCAAATGTCATGTGTGTATCTGAAGTCAGTGAAAAACCAGATGAGCAGTTGTGACTTGGTAGCAAGTTTTATTTGTGAGTAAGAATGACCAAGAACTCCGTACATTGTATGTCTTGACTTTACTTATGATTATGATTCGTTTATCAGATTAGTGTCATTATTTTTTTTAATTCAGTAAATAATTATATATTAACTCTTTATGTGCCACGTTCGCACGTCCGACTCAGTCGGCGTGCCAACTTCGCATATTCTGCTCAACAAACAAAGCCGCCAAAAACGATCGATAAATCGCTAATCACTGCTAATCCCGCGGCACAATGGAAGCGTTTCTCGTGCTTTTGTTCCTCTCATACACGGCTTGCATTCTATGTGGTGATTGCTTATCAAGCCGTGTTCCCAAGTAGATTTGCTCATACATTCTAAGTTTCTGTCATGGTTTTATGTGCAAAAGTCATGCCTTTACAGTTTAAATGTAGCAACTGGTCATTCAAAAATGATATCGAAAATAGAATTGTCATACAATTTATATCGAAACAAAGCTTGACATTCGTCTTTAACTTTGCTTACTATTATGCCTATCTTAACAGTAATTTGTAGAAATTATACAAATTGGAAAAAAAAAATTCTTTCTCAAAGCATGACTACCTTCGTGTCTCAGAATAACGTGGCACACAGGGGGTTTCCACCATGGCACATAAAGAGTTAATAACTATTATACATTAATTAATTAAGTAATTACTTGATTTTTTGTTCATTTATTTATCTGTTCATTCATTCATGTATTCATTTATTACTCTTATTATTATTTCTCATGATAGTGGAGTCAGATTTTCACAGCAGTTATAATTCATTCTCCAATACAAGAGCTGTGTGTGTAGCTAATGTTTGATAAGTTCAGCAATGGATGCACAATATCAAGATGACAATATCCATCTTCTCAATAGGACTAGATTACAAAATGATCACGTAGTGCCCTCTATAACCAAATCTTTGATATTTTTTGTCTCTTCCAATTGATATCATTGGCACACATAGTAATTTGAGCAAATCCAAACCTTTAAGGCTTTTTTTTCTGTGTTAGGTTTGAGAGAACGGTAATTTTTAGTTTTTACAATAAACATTCAGATGGTGCACTTGTCATGGTAAAGTTTATGTGACTGTAATAATGACCTTTATCACTATTCTGGAGGTATAATGGCAGTCATTACCTGATGCAACTAGAAACTATGCATAATTACATTAAGTTGTTTGTTCTGCAGCAATTTAGTATGGACTGTGGCCTATGCATTATAAACCCCCTTTCAAATTAACTGTGGCCTATTATATTCTAAGCTTAACTCTATTGTGCTACAAATGGCTGTTTTGGTCATTTATTTCTGGTTGAAATACATTTTTAACTGCAAGTTATTTTATTTGAGTTGGTTTTCTAAAGGATGAAAAATTGACAAAAAACTGACATGATGATGTACACACAAGTTTTTGGTGTGTTCACAGCCTGCATTAATTCATGGAATTAACAGATTACTTTAGATGCTGATGAAAACCTTGGCTATTTAAGCTAAGTTTGTGGGCACATAAAAGGTTAAAACAAAGGAATATGTGGAAATCTACACCCATTGAGAGTGTCTAAAATATTGTGGAGCTCCTACCAAGGCTTCCTACAGAGAGTGGTGTTTGATAGTACAACCTCAAATATGACAACAACTCTGGACAGACATACAGTACTATGTACTGTAACTCGTAGCCAGTTCTTTACATTTGTGTTTATCACAGCAACCAGTAAGTGATGTATTTTTGTCTCTTTTAGAAGGCTTCCAGCTTTGTTATTCTGGCCCACACATTGATACCCAGCTCAAGTGAAGCCATAAAGATTAAAGGGAACCACCAACCTAAGGAAGATTTTTGTTTTTTTATGCCTCCGCCACGAAGTGTCGCCGGAGGCATTATGTTTTCGGGTTGTCCGTCCGTCCGTCCGTCTTGACACTTAGTGTATGCATGTATTACCCAGTACAGATTCTCTTGGAAGTTTCTTGTCAAAAGGTCAAAGGCGAAAAGGTCAAAGGTCAAGTGAAAGTGCTAAATTTTTACCCCTTCTTTAAACTTATGAAAGGGTCAAAAGTTGGGTACAAATCTCCAAATACCTGCACTCTTATTAGACAGTATAGCCATTCATCCAAATAAGCCTAGTTCAAGGAAAGTGAACATTCAATGCATTTGTGACAAACCTGTCATTTTTAATATTTTGCCAGTTATGTGACACTGTCATCACACATTGTCAAGACATTGTGCTATAGACCTATTCGGAGAACCATGCATTATGGAGGAGGCATACCAGTCGCCATAGCGACAGTTCTAGTTCTTTTCAGCTTAAAAAAAAAAAACATATACCAATGAAATACATGTATCTATGACATGGCTGTGATTTCTGTGAGGAGAAGAAAAAAAAAATAATAGCATTTGCAGAATTTAAAAAGCATTGATTGCTTCTAATATTTTGGGTCCACTGTATCGATAATGGTACCAAAGCGTCAACCACATGCACTAAAGTACCAAAGAAATGAATGAGGGTCCAGTAAATTCGTTGTGTGTAGCCAGGCAAAATATTGAGCAAGTCTTGCCCATTTTTGGAATACACAAGTTTGGGAGTTTTTAGCTGAAAGTAGTTCTAATATCTTGTGAATGGTTTGTCTGTCACCCAGCAAAAATACAGTCAGTGTCCACAGAGTATCGTTAATCTCTGGACCTTTATGTACTTAATTATTTGATGCAAAGGATGTTTTTCAAATGATATTTTGATTTAGTTAATATAGACTAAACTTTCCCAATACACTCTCTACAATCTCTTTTTCTTTTCTTCTTCTTTTTTTTTTTGGAATGTACAAATGATTTCAAGTGTCAGAATTATGCAATACATGTATAGAATTTACAGAGATAAACTTATTTGTATACTAAACATGTTTACAATCAGTTGATATCATAGTAACAATACCAAAATATATCCCATCAATTTTTAGGAAATCTGCATTTGTCATCATGAACCTAAATGATGCCATCAGCCTAGTGTCACAGAGGAAGTATTTTGTGATCTTTTTTATCATCCATAAATGGGATGAGATGGAAGTTCTGGAATGCAGACTAGAAAGAGTGAGTTAAAGGGGGGAATCCAGTCCAAAACATTGTAGGTTAGTCTGATAAAAAAAAAAAAGTAAAATCTTACGAGTTCAAGGGTAAAGATTTGGTTGAAATCAGAATATGAAAAAGAATGAAGTTTTGACATTTTGAAGTTTTGCTGATTTATGCAAAACAGTTCTTGTACCTGTGTGGATATGAATTTGCAAATGATTGAGCTAACCATGTCATAACCTCATTACTTTCCATTGGTCGTGTACAAAAAATGATAAAAATTCAATGTTTTTGTCATTGAAGTCTGAAACATGATGTTATTCCTCGTTGAATAGCTTCATACAAGTGATCAATAAGATATACCAGAATTTGTGCTTCAGGCATAATTGCATTTGAATGGAAAACTGGAAACTTCACAATTTTATACACAAACTACCTCTTCATGGCAAGTTGGGAGGGAATGACATGCTCCCTTGTCCATTTGCATATTCATATTGACCGTTCAAGAACTGCTTCCAGAAAAATTAGCAAAACTTCAAAATGCAATAACTTCCTTATTTTTCACCTGATTTCGATCAAAATTGTACTGTTGAACTCGTAAATATTTTACTCTTTCTAATCAGAATAACATATATTTTGACTGGATTTCCCCTTTAATTTTAATGTGACTCATGCCTTCCGTACCCCTAGCCCCTCCCCCTTGCATTTCACTGAAACCAGGTTCCATGTACTTTGAAGTTTTCAACATTATGTCTTGTACCATTAAACAAAGATCTGTCAAAAGTGTCATTGGAATACTACACGGTCTAAAGCTCCATGCGAACACAAGACACTAAAAAGGTTATGTAATATTTGATTTAGTTTTATACTGCCCCTTGGGTCAATATTTACAGAAGGGTAGCATCATCAGCTTACTGGTTATAAAAGTATGCCTTTCCCAGCTGCATTAGAGTGAAAAATCTTGTAACATGATATGAGATGCTTTGTTTACCAGCAGTTCGACAGGTAGTGAAGTGGATAAACTGTTATTCCCTTCGCCTTGGATTTTTTTTTTTTCACATTAAACATGGCAGAATTTTTGAGAATCTCATTCCTTCTTCATTCATCTCGGTTAAAATAGTATGAAGATTTATAAACATTTCATTGAAGGAGTATGGCAATGAATCTATTTTGCCATAATGTCTGTAAAGTAGAAAGCAATTTCGTATAATATTGTATCATATACAGTTAGACCTGTCTATAGCGACCGCCATCTATAGCGACCACCTGCCGTATGCAACTACTAAATACCCCCCCCCCCCCCCCGAGAAAAGCCATAATGTTAATGACCCTGTCTGTAGTCATGGGGTTGTGAGACTTTTTTGTCTCCCTTGGGTGACCTCTAGACAGGTTTGACTATATCATGTGACTGAAGTGGCTCTTGAATAAAAAATGTTCTTGCTACAAAGACAAGACAGTCACTGTACTCTATTTATTTAAAGGGCTTGGAAATACTCTGGCATTTGACATGAACAGATTGCACATCATTAACTCCCTCACAGTACATTGCAGTTTTGGACTTCTACAATAATGTCTACACCCAGCCAAAATAGTGAAACATACACTACAGGTATGACCTAGCTGACAAACAGTATACTGGGTTCGTTTACTAGTGGGGTACGGACAGAGCCACACCTACTGATCTGTATTTTGTGAGAGATAAATAAACCCATTATATCCTTAGGTGCTGAGCTACACAGACTGGAATGTACCCAGACTTAGTCACAAGTCCCCATGTACTGTATAAAGTGTTAGCATGTCTTGCAGAGAAATGTCAGGAATAAAAATGCATGTGAGTTCTGGAGCATGGAATGTATTTAAATTATTAAGAACCTATGGTCGTGATCATATTTTTTACAGCTTGGTAAAATGTATCATAATACAAAAGAATTGTTCATCAATAACCTTCGCTGAAATAACACTTATGAAGATTGGACTAAGTGTTGGAAAAATTTTGGAAAAAAAATTACATTGTTGTCAAGTTGATGCTTAACCAGCTTGATTTGTACAGATTTCACCAGACTCGGTCCTACATTTGTACTTCTTTTATTAGACTCTCTGACTCTTTCTTTGTCTGTAGACTGTCTGTCTATCTGTCTGTCTGTCTCTCTCTTCAAGTACAAGTTTATGCTCTCATTGGCATACCTTTGTTCTCAGTTCTGCTCTACAAACTCCTGGTTTTTACCTTGCTCGTACATGTATGCCAACTTCACCCATGCAGTCTGTGTACACGACTCCATTGTTCCATTCAGAACCTTGCATTCATTCATTGTTTACTTGAATGCAAATATTTGATCTTCTACAGTGGCACATTGCTCATGGAGTTATAGTATACTGCATATCGTCGCTGGGGTGACAAGACCTTGTATCTCAAATTTTGGTGAAAATGACTTTTTTGCATTAGTGGTCAAATAATTGGTTAAGTGATGTCCTGTCCAAATCCCAGCTGTCTTACCCCAAAAATGAAGCCACCACGGCATGTCAAAGGAACGGCTTTCCCATTCAGTATAGTGCTTTGGCCGCCATGTTTTTTGGCTCTCCTGAACATTTGACATTTTTGAGATACGAGGTCTTGTCGCCCCAGCGACGATATATGTGTTGATTTTGTTTCAGTTTTCGTAAGAAAATTGTACACTTGATTTTATGTAGCATCTATGATTTGCTTTTCCTATTGAAAAGAAGCACACATGTTTTGTTGTTTTGTTTTTATCCTGCATGCTAAAATGCTGTATTTGTATTACCATGCAAGCTCTGTTTTATATGTTGCTTGAAGGTTTGCATTGTGAAGTAAATGAGGGAGAAAGGTTTGTGGTGACACCATGTGTACATACACATGGTCTTACCGCAAACCTTTCTTTCTCAAGCTCTGTTTTGATTAAAGAAGCAAAAACTTCTGTCAGGTATTGCTGATTCAAAGGGAATATCAGTCCTTCGCATAAGATTTAAGAGTATCATGTGAATACTCCCAGGTGGTAATTGTGTTCACCGTTAAAAGTAAATGTTCTCTTTATCATTAATATACTACAATGTAATTTACATCTCATTTGAAAATTGTATGTGTATGTCTATCTCATCCCTCATCTCAGATGATTTGCTCTTCTCTTTCTCAGTGTTCAATCTTCTTCTTTGTCTGTTTGTTACATGTACCTCCAGCTGGTGACAGGGAACTTTAGTCTACCAATCCCTGATATAGCTGTAGAGATGATGCCAAAGGGTCAGTATGACTACCCAATCGACTCCCTCCGCATCACAGCATCGGCCTACATCGTGCTGGCCTACATGCCTTTCACCGCCGTTCTCATGACGGTCCTGGTGGCAGAGAAGGAGTACAAGATCAAGGAGTGTATGAACATCATGGGGATGAGGAATACTGCATTTTGGTGAGCGCCTCTCAAGAGGAGGACCACGCCCTTTCTTCTGGATCACATCCCTTCCTCAGGATTGCATCTTTTCCTCCACCTGTCTTATTCTATCCCTGTGTGTCACTTTGGTATACTTTAGGGAAGTTTCAAGATATTTGCAATCTATTGCATGTCCCCCAAATCATTTGCAGCTATTACTGTTGATTACAAGTTGTATTTGATCTATCAGTTGCAGTAATTGCAATTGATATTTGCAGTTGATCTCAAATCAACTTTTTTGCAACGCCTCCTTAGTCTTTCATATGAAAACTTCTCTTCTCCATTAGATGTATGTCCACTTGCATTTTCCTTCTTGATTTTAAAAAGACTTCAAAATGATGAATGTGATATGTGCTTTCATAGGTTTAATCCTTGTTTTCACAATTATAAATGAACATATATGCTTTATTTCTTTTAACTGAGGCTGTTCACTATCTAATGATCTCGGCTGCACATATACAAAAGGTATCAATATATCTGGCAATAGGGGACCAGTTGTCTAAAGCACTCTAGCCCTTTTATGAATGCTTTTGTCCTGGGTTGTGTATGTAGTATCCTTACCACCGGAGACTTTGAATTAAGATTCTCATTGCTAAAACTTTGCATTGAGAAAACATGTACACGTAGAAGTTTCTGGAATGCACTGTAACTTTGCAGTATAAAGAAAGTAAATAAATGAAATAAAAATAAAGTGATCATGTTTGAGGGTTATTTATCATGAACTTTTTGATGGAAAATCACTATTCGCAAATGTCTGTGTGATTGCTGCTTTTAATTCCCTTTGTTCTGTGCTATGACCCCTGTCTAACGTGCTATGACCTTTGACCCTTGTTTTCCCGCAGGCTTGCCTGGTTCATAGTGTACAGTGTGATCATCCTGGCGGTGGCTCTTATTGTGGCAGGTTATACCAAGGCCATCACACTCTTTTCTTCAGGGAATTTTTTCCTCATATTTCTAGCACTCTTCCTCTATGGACTCTCGGGTATGTAACTTAGTTCAAGGCTTTTGATAGAGCTTGATTTATTGTTTTGAAGAATTGTGGAAAGCCTAGCTATTCTAGGTGTTTAGATGTAACATACTAGATAAGTTACAGCTAATTGCTTTGGATTTAGGCTTGTTCAATCTTTATGATGTTTACAACATTGGATGGAGACCAGGTATTAAGTTATATCCTAATGTACTGTAGATGGTAATTCATCTTATACGTAGTTGTGGAAGTTACTATTCATGTATGTTGATTCATATTTTTATTATGTCGGTATCTGCATGATTTTAAGAAGTGGTGTACTAACCATTTCTAATAGCAGTCTGTATTAAATGAAGCCATTTTACTTTTAACTTTGTCATTACAATTGGTGACCTGTTAATAATGTCAGTAAAATTTTGAGATGGTTGTTACCATATATTTCTCACCATATATCTTCTTGTACCCTCTTTCTATCCTCATCCAGTGGTTACCATGGCGTTCATGTTAACGCCATTCTTCCAGAGGGCCACATCAGCCGGTGCCATGGGTAGTATAGCCCTCATGCTCTTCATTGCTCCCTACATCGCCCTTGGACTGCTTGGATTTGATGCTATTCCAGCCCCTGCCATTTGGGTTTTGTGCCTCCTGTCCCCCGTCGCTATCTCATCATTCTTTGACAGAGTGAGTCACGTTTAGTGTCATGAAAGCAAGTTATTTAACCTGTTGAGGACAGACTGATTATGCTTTAACACGCATTTCCCATAGACACCTGCTCGAGTATTCTCGGGAGTTGTCCTCATAACGGGTTTGTATATGATGAAATTTTCACGAATAATTATGCAGTACCCGCCGCATGCTATAAGGATTAGAACCAACACTCGCAGTCGGGCGGAAGCTCGGTGGTCTAGTGGACATGACGCCTGTCTGGTGATCAGGAGGTCGTGGGTTCGAATCCCACTCAAGTATGTACGCCCATGATTTTTTTTATCATGGCTACTACTAAAACACTGATCAATTCAGTGCTTATTTACGTTGATGTTGGACAATTTGTCAATCATTTGCAATGAAAAAATCTCGACCAAAGAATTTCTTGAATTAGAAGATTTGCAATGTTTAGTTTCTGTTTCACAGTGGGTTTTTGTTATAATGCAGTCCTCAGGACTAGCAGTTTTCTTTCATTATATCAAACTTTCATTATAACCTAACAAATAAACAATAAAGAAAATGGCATGGATATTCCTGCAACCTGAATTTTTACTTCGTTGTAGCTTGAAGTTCATTATAACCTTGTTCGTTATAATGGGAGTGCACTGTATATAAATGGATGTTTCCATTTGATTATTATTTGTTGCAATGTTCAGTGTTTCATATGACACTTATTTCTCCTCAATGTTTGACTGTCAGGCTATCCTGTATGAGCAGAACTTGGGTGGTATCCAGTTCAGTAACATGACCCTCGGCCCCTTCCCAGCCTACGCCCCAATCGTCATGCTGATAGTGGATATCATCCTTTACCTCAGTCTGGCTATCTACCTGGAAAATGTGGTACCAGGTGAGTGAGCTTTGATCACCTTCTACCAGGCCTTCACTGGTAGCACGAGTGAAAATAATGTAGTAAGTAACACCACCATTTGAAATAGACAAATATAGCACAAATTATGGTTTTGCATTAACCTTGTGCAATTTTGGTGTAGATAATAGAGATAAGCAGTTGTTTTTGTCTTCATGTAATGAAATGTTTGTAGTGCTCATTTGATGTGAACCTCTCACATTTTAACCCATTGAGGACGGACTGATTTTGTTATAACACACATTTCCCATAGACACCTGCCCGAGTGTACTTGGGACTCCTCTTCAACGGGTTAATAGAAATTTGAAAACTATTTTGTGATACTGAAGGAGGGCTTCATTACCATGGACTAAGGTTGGAAGCTGTTTATGATTATGGGACCATTTGCATCAGACATTGGTCTTCTGTGCTGTGATTCTGCTGAAGATACAGAATTTACTAAATTGGCAATAAATCATTATATTTTATTTTTAAATGTTTCTTAAGTAGATAGAGATGATGTGTGATGCTTTGTTATAAACCAGTTGAGGATGAACTGATGCTGCTATTACATGTTTCCCATAGACACCTGCCCGAGTATACTAGGTACTAGTCTTCAACAAGTTAAAGGCATAATTTACCATTTGCAGATGAAGCAAAAACCCAGCATTGATGCTGTAAAATAGTTCTAAAATGTGAGTTAGGGATAGAAACAACCACTGTGATTATTTGTATTATAATCAATGTTCAGTATTGTTAAATATACAAATTGTGAACAATAGTTTAATATAATAAAAAAGTCTCCAGACTAAACCATCTACATGTACAGTTATGGTTTTAATGAGAAAAATAGTGATATCTCCTTATATTTTGAGCTTTATTGCAAAAACTTTATATGTTAGGATGTTTTGTGATACAACAGACCTACACATATTCATCAAAAGTGATATCTTGAAGATTTTTTTAATCACTGCTCCCAAAGGTAAACAGGACTTTAACCTTTGTAGACTTACAACACATGCTTGATGTCCACTTTCTCTCACTGACCGACCCACTGACCATCTCTCCCTCAATGACAGGTGGATACGGTGTCACCAGATCTCCTTTCTTCTGTTTGAGTCCTTCCTTCTGGTGTGGCAAGAAATCCAAGGATGAGACAGACAAGACGGGTCTCCTTAACGACGCGAATGGTTCCACGTCAAACTTACCAGAGGGTAACGACGATGTAGAGCCTGTGCCATCAGCACTTAGAGACAGAAATGGAATTAGGTAAAGTTTGTCTTTATCATATCATTTTTTATCAGGGTGATTTTTCTCCATGTTTCCATATCCAAAGCAGTATGTCAAAGTACTGGTGAAAAAAGATTGAACTCCCTCCAGGAAAGGATGACTGTAAGCGAACCTGAAAGGCCACGACCTGCAAAGCTGGTCTCATGTCCTGTGTAAACATCTAAGCTATGATTAATTGCCATAAAAACACAGTAGAGAAGTGACTGTAAACATGGCACAGTGTTATAGCCAGGTCAGTACTAGCAACCAGTAATGAACGGAGACTGAGACCAAGACAGAGGCCCCACCCCCAGACCGAAGCTCCACCCCAGACCTTAATCTAATGTGACCTTCTTACTTCATATTTTGAGTTCTATGTCCAAACATCAAGACTTTGGAAACCTGACTCTTTCTTGCTGTATGACATAATGTTGGTTGAATGTTTATTAGACAATTGATTTTAAGTAAGCATTTATTGGTATCAACTTTTATGATTCATCTTTAAACAGTTTTTTTGAAGCATACATGATGTGCAATCTTTCGTGTGCTTTTCCCTCAGAATCCGAAACATCAGGAAAACTTTCCCACCCAAGAAAGGGCAACCTGAAGTCAAGGCAGTTGATGGTATGTTCCAAGTTTACAACATCATGGAGAACATGCTATGAAGCAAAAATTTTTTGTTGTTATTGTTGTTTTTTGCAAATTTTACTTCAAATAACTTGTTCCTTCTGCAATTCTATGAGAACCTGTAAGGTTCCCCAAATGAGATTCTTTTTGCCCATCGACAGAAGACGGACAGGTTGGTAATACTCCTGTTTGAAAGCAGTCAAGCAGTGCATAAATCCCCTTTTCACGATCGACTGTGTGTGCCTTCGAACAATGGGAAATATAAATTTTACATGAGATTATGAATAGAGCGTGTGCTGATTGGCTCCCAAACTCTTTTGTTAATCACTGTAAGGGCATCCGAATGGGTTCAGCAAAAGTCAAAATCTCAGCTCAGTCTCAACTGTTATGTTCCTGTACGTCTTCATAGGAGTTTTATAGCAAATCAAGCTCACTTTTATGTTGAAAATGGGAAATTAGACAGAAATACATGTACATATGCAGTTTAGATTCAGAAAAAGAACAGACATTGATAGAAGAAATTCTAATCTGTCAATCAAAGCCACTTTTCTTGTCAGTATAACTTAAATAAACATGAATTCCGGCCAGGAATTTTGACACTACGGGAACACCTTGTATACTAGTTTCCCATATGGAAAGGGTTGCAATGGATTGAAGTTGAGCCATGCTACAGTCCATTAGAAGTGAAACATACAGTGAAGTGCTTGATCATTTGACTTCCAGAACTGTTTCTTTGTGTCGTTTAAGGTATCTCACTGGATATCTTCGAGGGTCAGATCACCTGTCTCCTGGGCCACAACGGAGCGGGAAAGTCCACTCTCATCAGTTGTCTGACCGGTCTGTTTACCCCCACGGACGGTGGTGCATCCATCTACAACCTCAGCATCACCAACCCTGATGATCTAGATCGGATTCGAGGGATGACAGGTGTCTGTCTCCAAGAGAATACCATCTTTGAGTTTCTGTCTCCTGAAGAGCATCTCACCTTCTATGCTGGCCTCAAGGGAATCCCTAAAGAAAAGATCCCTGAAGCGGTGAGTCCTCTAGCCTAACTTACATCAGACTGACAATCATATTATTTTTTTTTTCTGTTACATTGTCTAGATTAGCGTAATGCTCATACCTAGTTTTTTATTGAGATATCATATCCATACTAAATGTACATGTACAACTTGATGAACTAACATAACTGGTCAGCAATCAAAGATGGAGAATTATTCTGTGTCTAAGTTCTAAAAAGTAGTTTGTGGCAAAGATTACAGAGTTTGTAAAAAAAAAAAAACAATTTTGAATAAAAAGGCCTCTGCTAAATTACACAAGTACTCCTAGAATTAGTGTTATGGATTTCTATCCAATCAATATCTGATTCATTTGTATCTGATATCTCAATCCACTTCACCATAGCATATAAAATACTTAGTAATACATGTAGTTACTTGTGGTTGGATCCTGCTTTACAGACTTCATCACTGTGTTCCTTTGTGTTGGATTTTCTCAATAATAACAACAACTAAATACTGAAAATAATTGGCTTGTTTATGATGGTTAAACTGAATTTAATGCTGAGTAGCAAATAAATGAATAGAAGATAAAAATGCATTGGTACAAGACAAAATAAATGAAGATATGAATGGATGTGGAATAAAGAAGTATGGTCATGTTGAAGTTATAGTTATTACAAGTTTTAAATCACACCACAATCATTAGCCCATTTCATAGGTATGGAACAACAAAGTTTGCTGAAACCATGATTGCTATGTTTTTGTTAACACTGTCTCTCAGCTCATGGCGCAGGAGTGCTCAGGAACCTATGGTTTCCATCAACAGATCCATGGCAACTGTATCCATGGTAACCGCAAATCCATGGTAACCTTATATCCATGGTTTAACTCATGTATGACAGGACCTATGGTACACTCTTGATGTCTTCTATTCCTTTCTCATCCTAGGTTGATGAGGTGGTGAAGTTGATTGATCTAGACACCCAGAGAGCGACCTTCTCTAAGCATCTTAGCGGTGGACAGAAACGCAAGCTGTGTGTAGGAATGGCCATCATCGGGAACCCCAAGGTGGGCTGAGAATATTTGCATGAACCGTTTCTTTCTCTGGCAGTCTGTAACACGTGTATGTGCTGAGTATGAGTAAAGTGAATCAGTGTGACAAAGTTAACGAATTTTCACCAATGAACTAGCATGAAAATAATGACATATCAATAGTTTGGGGAGGTATTATGAAATGTACAGCAACACACCAACCTCATGCAAATTATGAGCAAGTGAAGTTCACTGACATCAGCCCACTACAGCAAAATAATGATAATATAGTAACAACCATGATTATGTGAAAATGTCAAATCTTTAGCATTATGTCACATATGCTCAATTTGTGATGTAAAAATGTACAGTTGATTCAGATAAGTATTAGACAATAGGATATGATATTTCTTGATAAACACCCAATATCACTCTTATATACAATAGGTAATTAAATTCTGAGATTTTCCAGAAAAACTTCTGAAGTTATCTTGCTCAGGTTAGAAGTATGATAGAAATAGCATTCTCATGAATATTTGAGCCATCATAGTTTGTTTTGTTAGTATTTGAAGTCTTTTAAAAAAGGAAGATCTTTTTATGCACCTACACCGTTCGTATGGCATGTCCGTATGGAATCCAGATGAATGCAAGTTTTATACTACCTGTCAAATTTATCACCCACCTCTAATTACATGCAAATATGCCAATTTTGGAACAATTTGGTGCAATGGCACCTAGAAATAAGGTGTTTTTATATTGTAAATGTCTAAGTGAGATCCTGTGCATACAAAATGTAGATACCAACTGAAGAAATAAAGGGATAATATTCCCTGCAAGGCCAATCTGTGTAAAGATCTTGTGATCATTAAAGTTTTGTTTTCTCTTAATTATTGATTCCTGTGAGTATAGGTGTTGTTTCTGGATGAGCCAAGCAGCGGTATGGATCCATATTCTCGACGCAAGATGTGGGCTCTGTTAAAGAAACAGAGGGAAGGACGAGTCACTCTCCTCACAACTCACTTTATGGATGAAGCTGACATCTTGGCAGGTCAGTGGCTGGAACCAAGACTATACGATATGTGACACTCACTATGAAAGGTCCAGGGAATGAGATCATAGTGACATTTTGTCTATCCTCTTCTTATGTTGTCTTTTTACACACTTAATGTGACTTTCAGCATCCATACATGACAACTCTTGATAACCAGTTTACCACAGACTATTTCTGTATGAGGCCATCCACTAAACTTAAATCCACACCTAAATTGACCTCACACCACTCCATTGGGAGCTCGTCAGCCAAGTTGCTCCTTTGTGGATGATATGCTTAAAGTGTAAGTAATGGTGGTCACACCACGGAAGACCATCAGTTTTCTCAAATGACTGTTTTGAATCTTTGTGTCATTGTCAGACCGTAAGGCCATCGTCTCCCAGGGCAAGCTGAGGTGCTGTGGATCATCGCTCTTCCTCAAGAATAAATTTGGGCTGGGCTACCATCTCAGGTGAGCCATTCCTGCTTTTTCAATGAAAAATGTATGTAGGGATAAATACAGTATAAGGATAGTCCAGACATCTTGTCAAAGGATGGGCAAGATTCCTTTTTGGTGAATAAATGTAACTACCAAGAACAGCTAAATAAAGCTAAAATGCCAGGTAAGATAATGTCTTTTTAAGAAGTCGTCGTATTTTTGCTACAAAGTCGCCGTTCTGATATTTTTGTGTGTTTTTATTTGTCTGTATGTGTGTGATTTCCACCCTATGTTAAAGTCCTGCATTATTTGATTCCTCTACTATCAAATCAGACCAATTTATATTGTTCAGTAGTGTAATGTTTCCTGTCTTAAATTACAACTGAAGTGAACTCAGCATAACATGTTTAACTATCATGTAGCAGAAGAGACTGTCAATTAAATTTTGAATGTTGTACTGCCCTCTATAGTATGGTTGTGGAGAGTGACTGCGACCGAGACAAGATCACCTCAGTGGTTAAGTCTCATGTCCCTGAGGCTCTGGTGTCCCGATCCCATGGCATGGAGCTGTCTTTCCGCCTGCCCCTCAAAGATGTCTCTAACTTTGCTGGTGAGGACCAACATTGTATTTTGTGCTTACAAAAAAATATGATAACATGCCCTTTTTTTGCAACCTGAGCATGGATAATTGCCTGTCAGGCCTTTGTTGTGAAAACTTTAAAGTTGTAAACTTTATTGAGTGCACAGCTTTTCCCTTCATGCACACAATGTCCAATGAGATGGAAAAAACTCTTCAAGTCTTTTCATTCTGTTCTGGGGAAAAATGTCTCAAATCATCATCTTGGGTAATTTTGAAGAAGAACGATGATCTCATCCCTAAATTGGCAACTTAATTTAACTGCATAACCTATATTGGAGCAAGACTAAATAGAATATGTTAAATTTGGTAAATTTATACAAAATTAGATCATAAATGTGAAAGCGTCATAATTTCAAAATGTCATTTTTTATGAAAAGTGCACATCCCTTCCTTTACAGGCATATGTTGAAGGTAGTATTATTCCCCATGTATTTCAAGGAGATACGCCAAGTGCTCTGTCATTTTGCTAGATAAAATTAACGTATTTTGAATTCTCTTCATATTTTCTTTATTTCTTTGTCCTACCATGCCAATCTTCAATTCAAGCAATGGCGGTAATGACACTTTCAAAAATCATGACATTAGAGTGGATTGTCTGATTTTCCTTAAACTTCACTGATGTGTTCTACTAATAGTATTTTTGCCATGACACACTCGATGTACAGAATGTACTGTATTTCATTCCCCTTTAAAACTGCAATTTGTATATTGGTACGTTGCAGGAATGTTTGAACACCTGGAGAAATCTGATGGTGCTGGAGGAGCCACCGCCTCCCAAGCCATGGGCATACAGACCTATGGGGTTTCCATGACAACTCTGGAGGAAGTCTTCCTGAAGATCGGGGAGGAGGCAGAGGTTGAAGAGGCAGATGCCGGTAAAGAGTGTTCCCACCTATTGATTTCTGCGTAGGGTAGAAGTGTGCCCTTTGAATGATCATTTTCCCATGCTGATATTGATGTCAGCGAGTGTAGATTGCTTGGTGACAGACGTTGACAGAACTACAAAAGTGTGTGTGTGTGTGTGTGTGTGTGTGTGTGTTGTTTGCAGGTGCTTTGTGAGATCTGTTAGGAGCCCCTGTGGTTCAGTTGATAGACCACTGGACTCTAAATCATGAAATCCCTGGTTCAAGTCCCCTTTGCAGCAGCGGTCAAGCCCCTATAGGCAAGGCACTATATCTTCATTGCCCAGATCTACACACTGTATGCAGGGGACATAAAAGCTGTTGGTCCTTATGTAACTTGCTCATAAGTGTTCATTTGCTACAATAGTGGCCTCATTAAATACATCCGAACAAACAAACAAACAAACAAACAAATGATGCAAAAGCCTTATATTATACTGCCATGATGCGTATCATGCCAAAAAGTTCACACACCATGGCTGCTTTTACTAAATGGAGACTGTTGGCAGGTGTTGGTGTCTATGTTGTTCACTATGAGTTTTGTGGAAATGCAATGACATTGAGTTACTTGAAATGGATGTCTGCAATACGAATTTGCCACTATAGTCGAGTGTGCCTGTGGCTGTGGTTTGCATACAATTATTATTCTAGTGTAATTGTCCATGAGTATTATAGCATGATAAAATGAAATGGATTAGATAACAGGAACAAGTTCTGGATTATCTGGTCATGAGAATGGTTGTGGATTTATTGTTTGTGTGTTGAACTGTCTGTTTCTGTGGCTGAATGTGTGATATGTCTGTGTCTGTGTCTTTATCTACATGTCCTTGTGTGTGTCAGTGTGTGTGTTTGGTTGTTTGTCTGTGTGGGTGTCTGTTTGTCTCTATGTGTGAGCCTGTCTGTGTGTATGTGATTGTGTTATGTCCCTGTATGGGTGCCTTTCCATGCACCGCATGCTTTTGTTTCTTTTTCTTGAAGCAACCTTTGTGTTTGCTTTAAAGTGTGCGCTTTTGCAATTTTTCTTCCATATTTTTTGGCGGTCATTCTGCTTCATATTACTAATCTCATTTCACACAACCAGCCAAACGGAGGCAAGACACAGTCAGAGGTAAGACTGTTCTTAAAACACTAACCAGCACCCTGCCTTCTATCAGCAAAGCCAACGTTCACCAGCACACCTCCTAGAGACCCCTCCCCCTTTTTTTGTGCGTGTATCTACAACTCACTGTTCTCTGAACACCTAGATAGACCCAGTTAGACAGACCCTGCATACATATGTGTGTTTCTTTGTGTTATATTCTGTGTTAAATCAGAGAATTTGGGTTTTCTGGTGGTACTTAGTCTCTAAAAGGGGCGTTGAAAGAAGTTAAAACTAATCTTAATCTAAATCAATCGTAAGTCTTTTGATTAATTGCAAATTTGCACTTGATTGCAACTAACAATTGATGCTGTTTAAAAAAAAATGCCTGATGTGAAGTGCAGTAACAAGCCAACTGAAATTCCATACAATGCTCCCTAGAGGCATTTGAAGTGTATTCACATGTGCTGTGACTGTGGAGAGAAAGCTTTAGTGAGAAGGAGTGTAGCTGGGGTACCTGTTTATTGAGGGCCATGGGGGAGGGGGGTGGGGGCATCTATAGGGGGCCATTTTAGGGGCCATCTATAGATGGCCATCTGCAGAGGTCGACTATAGGGGGGGGGGGGTGGCATCTTTTAAGAGCATCTATAGGACCCTGACTCGGAATACCAGAATTAAAGGTGCATGGTCCCGGTGTTTTAGTCAAATGCGTACGCGGGCGCACGGCGCATGTTTCCTATAGAGACCTACGCTATCGACTCCTCTTTAGCGCTTACGCTGTTGCCCACTTCCTCGAGTCCGAAGAAGTCTGATTCACTGCAGTCAGTGGTCCGATCACAGTTCGGCTCATGATTCGGCTGAGGGGGATGACCGCTTTAGCAAACTTCTTTTGTGATGTCATAATAGCAAGCACATATGCACGCACCCTGGCATTACTACAGACTGCGCGATGCACAGAGAAGACAACGAAGGCAATATTACTTAGCAACACCTACATTGTATGCACTTTACTCTTCTAATGACAGCTCAACTTCGGTAATCTTCGTATCAGTGCTAACGGTGATGGGCAGTATCATCAACAGCGCCCTCTACACTACCGAGACTGTGCACCTTTAAAGTTTGCCTCACTGTCAAGATATGCCTGGGTAGTTTCAGGGGCTACAATGTGCTCCATGGCTATTGCCTATCAGTGGACAGCATAGTGAGTTTGTTGTGATGATAAAATTCTAGTTTTAAAAAAGATGAGAAAATTAGAGAAAATGCTGGAGAAAGGTCATATTGTGAAATATCAATGATAGAACCAGAAATGATGATGAATGAAATAGCAAGAGCATTCATAGGGAAAAAAAGCCAACATAATTTACAATTATTTTGTTCCATGTGATAAATACTTGTATTTGAAGCAGTAGTTTTTGGTAAAATATGTCTACATTCCTGAATCAGTTCAAAGGAAGTGTTACGTGGCTTGTGTTCAACCTGTTCGGATCTCACATTACCATTACAACAAATTGTTGTTTTTCATGATGAGCTGTATAGAGTAAAACAATACAATCTCTCTGAAAAAAATTATTATCCATCACAGAATCTGTGATATTGTTCTCAAAGACAGATACTATAATAATATAGGTCTTTCATGACAGGTTTGAGAATATGATTTGAGTAAAATAAACTTGCTCAAGACTTTTAGAAAGATCAGAAAGAGTAGTTGTGCAGTTCTAATTCGTACTTCTAACCAGCAAAGAATAATTGATTCACATCTATATTCATTTAATGATGACATTCTATGTTTACCAAATACTTTCTTGCAGTGAGTAATTGTGTAAGTTGGGCAATTTATTCATCTTTTTCTGGGGGGGGGGGGGGGGAAGGGGTTGAGGGTTGGGAATGTTCCACCTTTGAAGACACACGTTATCATCTCCCATGCATGACAAGCTTTATTTCTCACACACACACACACACACCCTGACTTCACCCACCGTCATGCCTACAGCTGATGTTGAGGTTACTCTGGATGGACCGCCAGCTGCAGGCCAGACCAATAAAGAACTCAAGGGTAAAATATATTATACCTTGGCTACTACTAAGTCTTCACATGCACCCTCATTTCACAGAAAGCATCTTGATCAAATCCTGGCAAAATTCCTGCAAACATGCTACGCTAGAAATGTGCACAATTCCTTTCTTCTGTTTTATTTGTGCTCCTGTTCTGATTGATGGAAAAGAAAAAAATACAAACATACTTGTAACTTGTGATGTATTTTGATGACAATTGCAGAGTAAGGTGCTATGTGGTAGTGATAGTGGCCATTTAGCTGGTGTTTTCAGCATTTGATACAAGTCATCCATGAATACATACTTGACTTCGTGTGACCTTTCAGCTTGTCATCACCAAAACACACATGTTGTGATATCTCATCATTTGTTAGTGTTATAAATGTTGAGTTTTGTTTGCTGGCATGCCATGCAAGTGTAATTTCAAAAGGTCAAGGGATCACTTGAAAAGTTACCAATGCATATTACACCTTGTGTCATATAACTGAAGTCATTTTTTGGTCATTTTATATGGAATAACCTGCAGGGCTGCTTCGCTCTCGCCATGGGGTGAAATTTGTGTTTGGTATTCTAATTCTAACTTTTAAATTTGTTAAAGTTTAGAAATATTTATTACAGTTTCATTTCAATATCAGAGAGCTGTCACACATCTCGCAGTGTGTAATGTTAACATACCAGGTAGTTTGAAGGGATGGTATAGTTTTGATTGAGATAGGGAATCCAGGTATTAATTTTGCAATGCAAGATGATTAGAAAGAACTTCTGAAGTGTTCAAATGCATATTCTAAAAGGAATTCAAAGTTTATTTGATGAAAACTAGTACTGAACTGCCTGGAATATACAAAAACAAAGTAAAACAAAGTAGCCTTAACCTGTTGAGGACGGGTTTCGAGTATACTCGGGCAGGTGTCTATGGGAAATGCGTGTTGTAGCAAAATCAGTCCGTCCTCAATAGGTTATAAAAAATCAGGTCCTACCTTCTTTTTATGGCCTCTTTATTTTTGGATATCTCAGCTGTTTAAAACCCTTTTTTTTTCTGTCAAATGAACTTAAAATTGTATGCTCATTCATATTTCGTATTAAAGAGATTTCTCATTTTTCACTAGGAGTTAGAAACCTGAAGCCTCCTCTCAACCAAAATTATACTATCCCCTTGACATGTTGTATGTACACTAAAGATATAAAAAATAGAGAATGTTAGTGGTATAATGATCCCTCTCGCTCACACAGTATCTGCTGCAGCATCCAATGGAATGAGCATAGAGGAGTCAAGCGAGGGCGCTGCTCACTCTGTAACGGTCAACTTGAACCAATCTCCCCTGGACTCCACAGTACTGGCCACTCGTCCCATTGAGGCTAGCCACACAGAGCAGATGAAGGCTTTGGCCCTGGCTGAATTAATGATGGTCATCAGAAACCCAGTGGTGAGTTCTCTGTTTTTGTTCTCTTTCTGAGTGTTGAGGAAGTTTGTACATTATGTGGCAAGGAGCTGAGTTATGTGCAATTTCATCATGAATGTAATGACATATTTCCAGGAATAGTGTAGTGGAAACTTTGCTCCATTGCACTGTGAAGTTTCAGACTAGAACTGAAATTCATATATTTGACTGATTTTCTCTCTCCAGACCTACATCTTCCGTTTATTCATGCCAGTAGCTATCATGGTGGTAGGTGGCGTTCTGTCCAAGACCATCACATTTGGTGGAAACGGCCCGACTGCTACACCCGACGCACTCTGGTTCCATCCCGAGATGTACTTCCCACCAGCTACCGGTCCCTACTCACCCCCTGCCTCTGAGCTTCTCTACCAAGATTCCCTGCCAACTGGTAGGCACAACTTGCCCACTTTTTAAATTACAGAGCTGCCAAGTCTCCCCGATTCTGTAGGAGTCTCCCCGAAAAGTCAAAATCTGTTCATGTCTGAGTAAGAGAATATTAAAATCTCCCTAATTTGGGAATTATTTTCACCCACTGAAATGCATGTTTTTCCATCTCGTGAATTCTCAAAGTCACAAAGGGTAATTTTACTCTTCTCTGAGTTTGCAATTTTTTGTAACATTAGAAAAAATTCTCTTGAATTGTATATTTTCATCATTTTCTGTTTCAACTTTAAAAATAAAGCTTCTGCAATGTTCAGTGATATATATATATATATTTTATTTTATTTCATTTTTTTTTTTTTTGGTCAAAGTTCTGGTAACATGGAATGATTGTTTTATTTACTCTCTTGTTCAACTCTATGGTGATAAAAGGTCAAGACATCGCCGACGTTGTGACCCAATTTGACCGGCTGGATATCGGAAGTAATGCCTCCAGTAATCTGAGTATGCTCTATGACCTTCGACCTCACAGCGGTGCCGTAGACATGATGGACCTGGGAATTGCTGTGAGTATAAAGAGACAGAAACTTTATGCTACCACCAGACACAACTCTTACCCTCCTGTAAAGTGGCCTTGTGGTGTTTGTATATGAACATTGGTGTGAACAACTCTTTGAGGCTGGATTCTACAGAATTTGACTACTTTCCTTAACGTTAATTACTGTTGACATATGTGTAGCTACATTTATTCTATATAAAAGAAGCAATAGAATTGTTTGACTATTTAAAGCAGTGTTATTCCATGTCCAAGCTGAAAAACAAATAACTGATGGAGACCTTCCGCAACGATAACTTTAAGAATAGTGAATCAATCTAAATAGAAATTCAGGGTATGAAACTATAACTCATTGCCCACATCTTACAGAAAACCCCATTCAATTTGCTTCAGTGGTCAAAGGGAAATGGGGATTTTTGTAGAGCATGTCAGGAATCCCTTCCCTCCAAGTTGTGTCTATTGTGTTTACACATTAATATGCTGTTCCAAGAGCATCCAAGTGCTAAACATGGAAGAATCAGACTCAAGACATGCTTTACAACAATCCACATTCCTCTGTGACCGCTTAACCAAACTGCATGGGGTTTTCTGCAAAATAGAGCTAAGATGTTATATTTTAAGACCCTGATGAAGTAGCATTTAGATTGTTAAATCATATTGGATGTTATCAATGCAAAAATCTGATTGTATTTTTATGCCTCCGCAACGAAGTGGCCGGAGGCATTATGTTTTCGGGTCGTCCGTCCGTCCGTCCGTCCGTACGTCCGTCCGTCCGTCCGTCCGTACGTCCGTCCGTCCGTCCGTCCGTCCGTCCGTACGTCCGTCCGTACGTCCGTCCGTCCCGTTTTGTTTTTGTCAATATCTCAAGAACCGTGTGGTGGTTTTACATCAAACTTGGTATGAGGGTATATCCTTGGGGGATAATGCTTTGTGTGAATTTTAGGGTCACAGGGTCAAAGGTCAAAGGTCACAGGTTATTTTGTGGAAAAAAAATTGAAATTTCATGTTTTTCTCCATATCTCGCAAATGGTTCAAGGTATCTTCATGGAACTTAGTATATATGCTTGTACCGACGGGCAGTGATTATCTAGGGAAGTTGGGGGTCATGGGTCAAAGGTCAAGGGGGTCAAAGGTCAAGGTCAACTCCTCAAAATAGCACTACTTTCTTTAAAATGCAATATGCCTGAAGGGTTGTTTTTTTTAAACTTGATGTATGGCATGTATTACCCAATATATATTTTTGGGGAATTGCCAAAAGGTCAAAGGTCAAAAGGTAAAAGGTCAAGTGAAAGTGCTAAATTGCACTTTTTCCTCCATATCTCGAAAGTAACTCAAGGTATCATCATGAAACTTACATATTTATGCATGTTCTACCTTACAGTGATTCTCTATGGAACTGTGAGGTCAAAGGTCAAATGAAAGGTTTAGATAATGCTATTTTCCCATTTGATACTGAAATTATACTTTTTCTCAATACCTTGAAAATTACTCAATGCATAAACTTATAAAAGGGTCAAAAATCAAGTAAAAATCATCAGTTCCCCAAATACCTGCTCTCTGACATTTTAATCATTCATCCAATTGAACCTAGTTCTAGGAAAGTGAACATTCAGCACATTTGTGTCAAACCTGTCATTTCAATATTTTGCCAATTGTGTGAAACTGTCATCACACATTGTCAAGACATTGTCAAGACATTGTACTATACTATATTAGGAGAACCATGCATTATGGCGGAGGCATATCAGTCGCCGTAGCGATATATCTAGTTTTTTTCTGACACACTGTATAGGTCAACAATATATGTGGTCACCTGCACTCTGCATCTCATTTCTTGTTTTGGTTGATCTAAAATGTCAATTTTTGTTCTCCTTTTTCTTTCCTGACCATATTCGGTGTGCTAATTTCACAGGAAGTTGCCGCTATGTTTACAACCTTCTACAACGACACTGCCCTCCACTCTTTACCTGTACTCATCAGTACCATGTCTAACGTTCTGCTTGGGATCTATAACTCGACCTCTGACCCCAGCACACCTGTCATCACTGCAGCCAGTCACCCGTTTCCCAAGCCAGCCGAGCTGCCTGAATACGGCTTCACCAGTGGGATCCTCTTCGTCTTCTTGTTTGGCTTTGGGCTCAATTTTGTCCCTGTGGGCTTTCCTGTGGATAGAGTGAAAGAGAGAGAGGTAAGAAGGTACAGTACCTAAGGCTTTTAAGGCCATGGCTTGTATGAATCTCTCTAGGCCAGTTTTAACATTTGACTATGTACATTTTCCCAAACTGCCCAGGACAACAAGTACAACCTGTAAAAAATAGAGGGCATTGTCAGCATTGTCATAACAAGTTTTATCACATTGCAGAAACAATCTGGATATTGTCAATATTCTTTGTCAGTCAGCTCACAGTGGTGATATATCAAATTTTAGTATTACATTGTGAAGTGATGAAGACAGAATTTTTAGATGCACAACATTTAGGGGAAATGGAGGTCTGTGGGAAAGAATTTTACCCCCAAAAAATGAATTTATTTTAGGGAAGAACAAACCTCAATGTTTTACTGAAAAAAAACAATAACAATTGATTTGTCATGCAGAATATGCATCATTTATACAGTTCATGAATTAAGTTATGTCATTTAGAATAAACATTTCTGTGACTCTTTTCAGTGACTTTGAGAATGTGAGTCATTTTAACCTGTTGAGGACAGTTTGATTTTGCTACAACAGGCATTTCCCATAGATGCTTGCTCGAGTATAATCGGGACTTGTCCTCAATGGGGAAAGCTACGTTTACACCATGCTCCTGGCGGCCATGGCAGCCTCATTTGCCAGAAACGTAATGCGCCATGGGTAGATGAGACACTGCCTGCATTTTCCCCTTTTGCATTCTAGTCTTGTTGGATCCAGTCCTGGCCCTGTTAAACATATGTGACCCGCTACAACAAAAGGATCCTAAAGTCGCTGACAGGCGAGCCAATCATGGCCCAGAAAAATGCTATTTTCCTGCCTTTCCTTTGATCATTTAGCTTCGAAATTTCGGCAGATGATAGAAGATACATTAGAATACAAAATTATGTTAAAACAGAAATCCAAACGTTTTGACAGATTTTGGTGATCTGACTTCAAACTCGATTTGCTCGGCTCACCCGTCAGCGACTTTAGGATCCTTTTGTTGTAGCGGGTCACATATAGCTATCAGACACTGTTCTCACAGCGTCTGGTCAGACTAGTCTATCAATACTTTCAGTCGCGTCCCACAATGGACAGCCTCCAAGTTTTGTTGCGG
Source organism: Diadema setosum (assembly GCA_033980235.1). Taxonomy (NCBI): domain Eukaryota; kingdom Metazoa; phylum Echinodermata; class Echinoidea; order Diadematoida; family Diadematidae; genus Diadema; species Diadema setosum. The sequence goes on from CM067064.1 coordinate 42,315,797, forward strand.
CCTATTATGTATGTGCAGCCTCGTTTTGTTGCGTTCACCCCGTTTTATCACTGCATACAGGATTCCTCATTAGCACTGGGACTGCCGTGGCGGATTTTTTGACAGTTTAAAAATCTGACAAGGCATCCACGGCAATCACGGCCTGTCGCATTTGCTTATCCCTTCTCACCGCGTTGTTTCAAGTCCAACCTGTTTTGTCCATGGTTGCCTGAAACGAGGCTGCTGTGGTTGCCGGGAACATGGTGTAAATGCAGCTTTAAATGAGAGATACAGCCTAGGTATCCTCTGCCTCAGCTCATCAATTTTGCCGCTTGATGCATTTCATAGTGTTCAACAATGGCATTGCAAAAATTGTTTGATTAGAGAATGCCTAACATCATTCTTATTAATGTGTGCTAATCTATCTTGTGATATTATAAATTATGCTGGTATCTGTATCATGTTTCTCTGTCCAGAAAAAAATCAAGGCCCAATTACGAATTCAAGGCATCGACACGCTCTCCTACTGGGGGTCTGTCTTCGTCATCGATGCTGGCCAACTTCTCTTTGTTGGCATCATTGGCATCATCGTCATGGTAGCCATTCAGGTGCCATCCTTGACTACAGGGGGCGCTATTTTCTGCTTCCTGATTGGCATGGTCTTCTTCGTTCCCATAGCAACCATTCAGGCCTACTGCGTCGGCTTCATCTTTAACAAGTTTGAGACTGCACAGGCCTATGGCTATTTCTTCTTCATGCATGTAAGTTAATGCCACACCTACTAGTTAATACTTTGCATGAGTGTGCAGGCCAGATGAGCCACCTGTACCGTGGGGTGGTATCAGGCGCCATAGGGTGGTATCAGGCATCCATGGGGTGGTATCAGGCGCCATGGGGTGGTATCAGGCGTCCATGGGGTGGTATCAGGCATCCATGGGGTGGTATCAGGCGCCATGGGGTGGTATCAGGCATCCATGGGGTGGTATCAGGTGTCCATGGGGTGGTATCAGGCGTCCATGGGGTGGTATCGGGCGTCCATGGGGTGGTATCAGGCGTCCATGGGGTGGTATCAGGCGCCATGGAGTGGTATCAGGCATCCATGGGGTGGTATCAGGCATCCATGGGGCACCTATCTTCAATTTTAAAATGCTTCTTTGTCTTCATTTCTCATGTGATATTTTTTCTGTTTGCCGTACATGGTGGGGTGTGTGGGGATCACATTGTTTTCCCATCTTTGATCAGTTGGATGAAATGCACAGAACTTGCACTCAGAAGTCCAGCCTTGAGCATTATGGTAATTCATACTTATGTAACAGCAATTCCTGCACAATGCTCTCCTCTTTCAATTGATTGGCTAATTTTGATTTGTATTTCTACAAATTTTCTCTGATAGGTATAGAGTCGGCAGAACTTATGCACGGAATATTTACATTGTGTCCAAAATATTGACTTTGCTAATTGATGCAAATTGATTTGAAATGACCAAATAAGATGAATTTTATTACTTTTAAAATATTATTTCATTATTCATTTATTCACAAAATTTCTTCTTTGTATTTTAAAATTCTGTCTAAGTTATCATGATTGGATTGGTGCATTTCTACCATTTAAAGGTGTAATTTACCATTTGCAGATGAAACAAAAACCCAGCATTAGTGCTCTAAAATAGTTCTAAAATATGAGCTAGGGATAGAAACAACCACTGTAAAAATTTGAATCCATACTATCAATATTAAATATTGTTAACTACACAAAATTACACAATAGTTATAATAAAAATGTTTCCAGACTAAACCATCTACAGTTATGGTCTGTTGAGAAAAATACTGATATCTCCTTATATTTTAGGGTTTATTGCAAAAATTTTATATGGTAGGATGTTTTGTGATACAACAGACCTACACATATGCATCCAATGTGATATCTTGAAATTTTTTTAAATCACTGCTCCCAAAGGTAAACTGGACCTTTGATTGTTGACAAGTGCCTCTACCCTATTTCCGAAGTGGTTAAGAAGAAATAAAGGATGTTATGCAATTTGTTTTATCAGGATGAGTGCCACAATATAAGATGTTCACGTTGTTTGCTTGTGGATATAACCGATCTGAGTTTTATCTTTTCGTTTTGATGTCACAGATCCCTCTGATCCTCTTCCTACCAACCATGTTCATTGATATCTACGTCAGTACAGTAGCCGCTGGAGGGTTTGCTATAGCAAGCAGTCTTCTCTACCCAATCACATCTCTCTTCAATTTACTCTATTTCATTGACAAGGTTTGTTGGAAAACTCTTTAGTTTCTTCATTTTAGTGAAAGTGTGGACAAGTCCCCTCTAATGAACAAGAACCATTGCCACAGTACACATGATCATCAATCTGTATTAATTTGGTGCATAGCATGTCAATACAGTACAGGAGCTACAGTTCTAAAGTTGAAATAAAGCTGCCACCAATTCAATATTGCTTTGCTAGACACAATTCTTAGTATTAAAACTCTTTTACTCTTTGCATGATGTTCAGGACATATTGCTTTTGTGCATTTCAAGTCAGGGAAAGTTGATACTATTATGAACATGGAGGGAAAATATTAGTAGTAGAATTTTATGTGAAGAACATTACCTCTTAGCTTATGAAAGTCGCAATTATGTACCATGTAATACACATAAATCTCATAGAGCGACTCTTTGTGTAGCATGTGTAGAATTAAGGGACCCTTGCTAGTGTTATTATAGACCCTAAATGAAGAGTAACCATGTGGTTCTGTGTCAATTGTGTATAGAAATAACTGTCATTGAAATAGACATCTATATTTTGTCTGTCATTTCATTGTTAATGAGCACCTTATATACTGGTATGCGACTCTCATCAACACAATTTTTTTTTTCTTTTGGTTTTATCACGAAGAAAGATTCTTGAAATATGTCTGCAGAATCTTGTAACTTGACAGAAAAACATCAGTGCTGATTGTCAGTTTGCAAGACTAAATGCCAACTGATTGTCAAATTACAAATTTTAAAATCTGTTACCAGGAGAGCTTGGTATTGATTGGACCATTATTTTAAGAATTACTCAAAACTTTTTTTAGAGTTGTTGTGATTATTTGTTACTGTATGATATTTATCAGTCCACAGCATTTGAGGTCTTGCTGAATAGAAAGTTATTTTGTAGCTTTTTTGAAAGTACAGATTGTTCATTCTGCTTGATAGCTGACTGCTGTATTCGTGATTGAGGTTTGCTCGACTTCTCTCTGTAGAAAATCTGTAGCAGTCTTCCTTTTCAATCTGCTTTATTTCAACAGGTTTACCAGAAAGCTTCTCTCTTTGGTCAACAAGATGGTATTGTCTTTGGAGATTACTTTCTACCTGAAAATTTTATTTGGCCAATCCTGCTAATTGTAAGTTCTAGAGAATGTTTAACCATGATGATAGTAATAATATCAATAATGTTGATAATGAACTATTGGGGATATTGGCAGTAACATTAATATTATATATATAACACAGTGCTTATATAGCGCATATCACTACCGTGGTGTCTCTATGCGCTTTAAGGAGAGGGATGAAGTAGAAAGAAGAAATGCAGTGTACAATATGTGTACCATAAATGCAGAACCAAACTCATTCATAATACTTTTTGAACAGAAATGTCTTGAGAGCAGTTTTAAACTTTAACACTGTGGGAGCTTCTTTTATATAACACGGAACAGCGTTCCACAGTGTGGGAGCAGCATGGGTAAAAGATCGCTCACCATAAAACTTTGTTGTGATAATAGGACATTGGAGAAAATTTTTCTGAGTTGATCTTAAATTACGAGAGGGAGCGTACCTGACCAAGAACTTACTGAGATATTCTGGTGCCATTGAATGGCGGCACTGATAAGTCAGTAACAGTATCTTGAAAACTATACGTGACTGAACAGGAAGCCAATGGAGCTGTTTCAAAATGGGGGTTATGTGAAAATTCTTCTTTGTGCGGGTGATCAATCTTGCAGCTGCATTATGAATTGCCTGGAGTTTATGTAACTGTGAGTCAGAGATTGATCTTATTACTGTTTTAAATGTTAGGAGTAGTAGTAGTCATATATGATAGTGGTAGCAGTGGGCGTGCATTAGTAGCAGCAGTAGGAGTGATATCATCATTATCTATATCATTATTATTTCAATTTTCAGAGAAGCTTTATTGTACATGTAAGTTTCATGATTTTATTGATACTGCTTGTGTTGCAAAAATGTATAATGATATGTAAATACACGTATGTAATATACTCATTAATTTCTTATCAATATCCCTTTTGATTCCCCTAAAAGAAAATCTATCAGTTCCATAGAGTAATGAATGGTGTGTATTATATTCTGAGGTATAATTTTCTTCAAAACAAGTAGTGTTACTTCATCATAATTAGATATCTGAAATTTAGAAACTTGGAATAAGATTTGAATTGCAGGTATACACAGACCATTGGGTTGTCTTACCAGCAGAATACTTTGTCATATGCATGCTTGTGTTTGCTCTTAATATCTGTGTACGTTGTAGATGTTGGTGGACATTGTGCTAGTCTGCTTCTTCCTGAGGTTCCTGGAGATTGTTAAGACCGGTGGAGATGCCCGAGACACCTGTCCTTGTTTGTGAGTTTGAAACTCTTTTTTTCCCCCTACAAACCATTTCCCCTTTTTTGTACAAACACTTTGAAACTGCCATTGAATTCATTCATGAGTATACTTGGTTAGGTGTCTAAGGGAAATGCATGTAATAGCAAAATCAGTCTGTTTTCATCGGATTAAGTTTTGATCAAAACATTTGACCACTACTATATAATATTTAGTTATTTGTTACAAATCCTCTAAAATTACAAGAGAATTTAGTCGTAGGCTGACTGCTAGCAGTGGCGATGCAATAGAATGTGCTGAATTTTATTATAGCTTGACTAGAAGTTGAACGAGGTTAGTAAAGAAATGTTTTACTTCATAGCTGATGTGTACTTGATGTGAAATGGATGGCAAATGTTAAGAAAATTAGTTCAAACATATTGTTCCAGCCTGTTGCAGGAGAGACAGGTTTTTTTTTTCAGAATTACTAGTTTGAGAGAAGAAAAAAAAAAAGAGCCAAGTGAAGAGGATTCGCAGGACATGAAGATTTGCTATGTGAATAATGATAATAATACATACATACAATACCTGTACATACATACAATTTCTGTAGCACCATTTTCCACTCTGATTAAAAGCTCAAGGCGCTTTACATCAAAGCAAGAATCTCAGTGATAATACAACAGTTACTGTAGGACCTATCTCTTTCCTGTATTTTTAGTGTTGACAAAAAGATTGGCGTGGTGGAGAAAAACCCGGACGTCATTGATGAGGAAGATGAGGATATCGTGGCAGAACGGAAGAGAGTAGACGACATCTTTGATGAGAACAAGGTATCTATGGATTTCATTTGGGGGAGGATGATTCAATCATTTATCATGCATTAGACAGTTAGAATTATCTGAATAATAGCTGTAACTATAAGGTAGTGTAAGAAGCACTTTCTTCTCAAATTATTGTCAGACATTTAACTGTATGTTTGTTTGTTATACAAAAATAAAAATTGCACCAATTATTGCATTTTCTCTTTTTATCCTAAATTTTGTTTGTACTTTCACCTGCCCTCATCCCCTCCCCCCCCCCAAAAAAAAACCACCCAACTTTGCTAGAGTATAATGAGATCCTTAATTATTGCAGAGGTTGGCTTTCCTAGACCAGCACTCAGGAAGGCTTATGTAACAAATAACCAGGATTGTTTCAGACTTGTAATGAGTGATCATGATTCTTGATTTTGTTTCAGACTTGTGCCGTTGCCATCCAGGAGCTGAGGCGAGAGTTTGTGAAGCGGACGAAGGAGAAGGAGAGCACAAAGGTTGCAGTAAGAAACCTGTCTCTAGCCGTGGAGACAGGGGAAGTCTTGGGTCTCCTGGGCCCAAATGGGGCTGGCAAGACTACTACTATGAACATGGTGACCGCTGACTTTGCCCCAACCAATGGTCAGGTGAGTAGATTCCATCCATTCAATCCATCCATCCATCTCTCCATCCATCTATCTGTCCCTCCATCCATCAATCCATCCATCCATCTATCCATCCATCCATCCATCTCTCCATCCATCCATCTCTCCATCCATCTATCTATCCATCCATCCATCCATCCATCCATCCATCCATCCATCCATCTCTCCATCCATCTATCTGTCCCTCCATCCATCAATCTATCCATCCATCTTTCCATCCATCCATCCATCCATCCATCTCTCCATCCATCCATCCATCTATCTATCCACCTATCCATCCATCCATCTATCCATCCATCCATCCATCTATCTATCCATCCATCCATCTATCTAGCCATCTCTCCATCCATCTATCTATCCATCCATCTCTCCATCCATCTATCTATCCATCCATCCATCCATCTATCATCCATCTATCTATCCATCCATCCATCTATCATCCATCCATCTATCCATCTATCCATCCATCCATCTATCCATCCATCCATCCATCCATCCATCCATCCATCTATCCATCTATCTAGCCATCTCTCCATCTATCTATCCATCCATCCATCCATCTATCCATCTATCTAGCCATCTCTCCATCTATCTATCCATCCATCCATCTATCATCCATCCATCTATCCATCTATCCATCCATCCATCTATCCATCCATCCATCCATCCATCCATCCATCTATCCATCTATCTAGCCAACCCTCCATCTATCTATCCATCCATCCATCCATCTATCCATCTATCTAGCCATCTCTCCATCCATCTATCCATCCATCCATCCATCCATCCATCCATCCATCCATCTATCTAGCCATCTCTCCATCTATCTATCCATTCATTCATCCATCCATCCATCCATCCATCCATCCATCCATCCATCCTCCCCCTCCCAACACACAGATTGTGCTGTGGGGTAGTGCACCTGTTGCTTATAGACCAATGCAGTTTGGGTACTGTTTTTCTTAATGGTATGCCTAACAAAAGATACGTGTAATGTATAGCACTGACATGTCAATGCACCTGGCTCATTGCATAGCCCATTGAAAGTGCTTTTGTTCTTCTTTTGACGCTACCAGTTATGGTGCCATAAGATACAGTGCTCTGAAGTCAGATTCACCTATAAGGCTGGTATTAGCTGCCTTCATCTGTTTCTATGCATTCAAATGATGTAGTTTTGGTCATAAAGATAATGCATCAACTCATTTCTGTTCCTTTTATAATTGTGTCTGCATGCGGCACTCCTGAAAGATATCTACCATTTCAATCAAGAATATAAAGGACATATTCTTATCATGTACTGAATCAGATGTTATTTGTCTTTGAAGTCCAATGTAAAAAAGAGATTTGGGATTTCTTGGAAGTATGTGAACAGTAAAATGCTAAAATCATATATTCTTAGAGTATGTTTGTAGATGTCAAAAGTGGCAAAAATGCTAGGGGAAACTGTACTTTTCATCTCTGGGTAATTTGATTCTGCATGGTCATTTAGTTTGAATGTTAGTTTGATTTCATATATGCATACATGTATACCTGGTACTGCAAATATGAAGACGTAAGATGTCTATACAAATGAGTGTAATGTTTTGATTGGAATTATACTGTCACATAAAACACACACACACACACATACACATAAACATTCCAAGCTGTGGTCACTTCTTCTCATATTTAGTCTAAAATAATGATTGTGAATACTCACTGTTACATGCTACACAGCACCTTTCATTGCACAATTTCCTGAAGAATGCCATCAAAACGTCAAAAAATAGAGTTCAGATGCGCTCAGATGTCTCAAAGGTCTCAAGTTTTTTATTGTGTGGTACTGAATGGACTGTACCAATATTTGACAGGTGAGAGTTGGAGGGAATGACATCACATCAGCTGTAAGCTCGGCCTACCAAGCCATGGGTTACTGTCCCCAGATTGACCCACTGTGGGATGACTTGACCCTCAGAGAACACCTAGAGACCTACGCTGCCTTCAAAGGCATCCATAAAGCTGATAGGAGTCTGATTGCTGATCAGTAAGATTCCTCTCCCTCAATGCTCTTTTACAGCAGACTTAACCCATTGAGGACGAGTTCCGAATGCACCCAGGCAGGGGTCTATGGGAAATGGATGTTGTAGCAAAATCAGTCTATCCTCAACGGGTTAATGTAGTGATTTAAGGAAATGATGCGCAGAAACGAAGATGATGCTGATGGTGATGATGATGATGATGATGATAATGATGATGACAGTGGTGATGATTGTTACCTTTAGATTGTTATTGTTAATATTATCATTATTATTTTTAGCAAGATTTCATGTCTTACTTCACTTTTCAGTATTGATAGTGAACACATCCATCTATGTCATGTACTGATAGGAAACTAAAATAGATAGTAAACTAAAATAGATAATAGGTATGTCATTTTCTCAATCCATGATGCATCAAAGTATCAGTATGTGAGACTGTAGCCATATAAAACCTGAGTGGGTTTAGATTAGTTAAAACATTGACGCATAACGGCAGGAGTGAGGATGTAATGCTGAGAAAGTGCTCTGGTATGAAAAGTATGTACTTATTGTACTGATTCCAATATCTTAAAAGAGAACGTTGGATGAAATGTTGACATTGAAAATATGTGAGGTCTTACGCCTTTTCTTCATTTTTCTTCACATTATATGCAATCATTTATTATGTGTGTGTACAACAGAATGATAATTTTAGACAAAATTATCTGGTTATATATATATGTTGAGTGGTCCTCGATACTTTGTACAACCTCTTGATTGTGTTTGTGACCTGATGAGAGCCAAACAGGCATTTGACACCAATAGTTGCATCCTTCTGCCTCAAACTTAATAATATTATTTTACGAGTAAATGTGTACTACTGTAAAACGAGAATGTTCGCGTGCATTTTAATTTCGCGAATTTTCGCGAGCGCCAAGATTCGCGAAATTAAAATGCACGCGAAATTTCTTATCTACACTATATGCATTGAACGCAAGAGGCAATTCGCAAAAATTTCTTGCCATGAAAAAGGCCGTCGGCTCCAATTCGCGAAAATTTCGTGCCGCGAATATATCATGTTTTACAGTTAAGTAGTCAATATTTTTGAGCAACACAGTTTGATAACTGAAAGGGAGATTTAAATGCTGTATCTCTCTCCGAACAGCTACATGGATTGCCTGAAAGTGACGGAGCATGCTGACAAGAAGGCAAAAGAACTTTCAGGGGGCACCAAGAGAAAGGTAAGAGGAGGAATACTGGTAGGAGTGATGATAATTAACCTACTGAAGACTAGACCTGAGTATACTCAGGCAGGTGTCTATGGTAAATGTATGTCATAGCAAAGTCAGCCCGTCCTCAATATTGTAATTCTTTGTTTTTACGGAGTCATGTGTGATTTTAAGAAAAACAATAAATCATTTTTTAACAAAGGTCCCATTTGGTCAGATATATTTCACATTATTACCTTGGTTTTTTTTATATGTTGTGGTAATTCTCATCAGTCAATCAATCAATCAATCAAGTATATCAACAAATCAATCAATCAATCAATCAATCAATCAATCAATCAATCAATCAATCAATCAATCAATCAGTGGCTGCTATTCTTGACTTGCTTTTGGTTAGTGAAGTTATGCAAAGTAATCAAATGGTCACCCCTCATCCATGCTGTGTTTCAATGGCCTTCTTGCAGAAATGTCATATGGCTGAATTTGAGTGAAATGAAGGTAGAGGCACAGGTGATGAGATATTTCTATGTGATATTTGTTTCTTCTCACAGCTGTGTTTTGCCCTGAGCATGCTGGGAGAGCCTCAGATCGTTCTCCTGGATGAACCTTCCACTGGAATGGACCCAGGATCCAAGAGATTCCTCTGGTATGTATCAATGGATAGAAGGATAGATAGATAGATAGATAGATAGATAGATAGATAGATAGATAGATAGATAGATAGATAGATAGATAGATAGATAGATAGATAGATAGATAGATAGATAGATAGATAGATAGATAGATAGATAGATAGATAAGAAAGACAGATATATATAGATAGATGGATTGATAGATAGATAGACAAATTTATAGATAGAAAGATAGATAGACAGACATATAGATAGGTAGAAAAATAGAAAGAAAGAAAGATAGAACAAAAAATTGATAGATAGAAAGATAGATGGATGGATTAATAGATAAATAGAGAGATAGATATGATAGATAGTTAGATAGACCAAAAGATGGATAGAGTAAAATAGACAATTTTATAGATAGATACGAGTAGATAGATGCATTAGCATAGATGATTTGATAGTTGGATTTTTGGATGAAGGAACTGATGATTGGATATATGTATATACAGACTGACAGAATGACAGAGAGAGACGGGGAGAGGCAAAGAAAATTCAGTGTGAAAGAAATGTTACAATTGGTTACGTGTTACTTTTTGACTGGATTTCTTGATTTCAAATATTCAAATTTTGTCTACAGTAGTATGATGTAAGCACACTCAAGTAAAGGTAAAATTTGTTTTATGGGGTAATATAAGAGAAGTGTGGCAAAATGAATGGGAAATATTTTGAAATGATTTCTATTATTTCTAATCACAGGCAATACTCACACCAATGTTTCTGTTATTGTCAACTGCCACATGAGAAAGCAACAACATACTAATGCCTTAAAAGTTGCCTTAGTTTGGTAAATAACCATTAATTTGTGGTTTATGTTGTTGCCAATTTGCAGGAACACAATCACGTCAAGTTTTATCAATAGAAAAGGAGCCATCCTAACGACCCACTCCATGGAAGAGGCTGATGCTGTGTGCAGCCGAGTTGGGATCATGATCTCTGGACAGCTTAAGTAAGTTTCATTCCCAGAGCTGCCAAGTCTACCTGATTCTGCAGGAGTCTTCATGAAAATGTTGAAATCTGTTCATATCTGAATAAGAGAATATTAAAATCTCCCTGATTTGGGAATTATTTTTGCCCATTGAAATGCATTTAACACATAGATATCTCCCTGATTGCCGTGTGGAATCTCCCTGATATGGATGTTGGAATGTTGGCAGACATGTATTCCACTGGTCTGATCATTTGACTAAGGGCTGTGTGGGTCAAGTGCCTCTGAAAAGGCCAAATGTCATCGAAAGAATATCATTGAAAACTTTGGATAGATAGCTGGGTGATATGATAAGTCTTTCTGTGTCAGGGACTGTAGACAGTGTGTACAACTCTATGGGGGTTTCTTTGTCAATTGGCAGTCAAAGGACTCAAAGGAGTAACTTTTTCTGTGCCAAAGACTTGGACAGTGTGTACAATGCTGTGGGTTTTGTTGTGACAATCAGCACTCAGAAGGTTGTTGCATTTATATACACACATACTTCTTTGTAATATGATTACAGAATGAGGATATCACATGTGAAGGTAATACACATTCAGTTGTACTTTCACTCTGTTAGAACTCGTGGCAATGATCATACAACATTGCCAGCAGTCCTTAGAAGTAAAAAGTGTCCTAACGTACCTTTATAGATTAAATGTAAAAATTCCTTACAGATTGTTTGCAAAATGAAGCATATTTTGTCATTCTTTATCTTTTGACTTATGCTGCAATTTAGAGCAAAATTGAAATTTTTGTGCATGCCTACTGTCCAGTCAAAATAAGAACTCTAAGCAATAAATTGTGATGTATGATTCTGGAGGAAACCATTGTAATGAATGGTTTTGTTCAAATATGATGTAATGTTCAGATGCCTTGGAACCACCCAGCATCTCAAGGATAAATATGGAGGTGGCTACATCATGGAGATCAAACTCAACCCAGGAGCTTACTACTACCTGGCTGACCAGACTAACACCAGTGTGATGGACATCCTTGACCAGAAGATGGAAGCCCTCCACCAGCGGGTGCTGGAGTTCTTGCCCAAGGCTGAAGTCATCGAGAGCTTTGCGGAGCGCATCACGTACAGGATCCAACGAGACGGAGTTGTCACCCTGTCTACCATCTTCCACTTCCTGGAGAAAGGTGAGGACGGATTCATTCAATTCTTTGAGAGATTTTCCTGACTCATACTGACATTTCAGTGGGTCCCATTTTCACTGAACATCTTTCAGATTTACCTCTCATTGCTTTGGCAGACCTTATTGATTTATTTTCTGTTTAGAAAATGAAATAAGTTTCATATTTTAATTGAATTGAATTGAAGTAGCTCACCATAAATTTTCTGGATGTTGTGTTTCTATGCTCAGCAGTGGTGAACAATGTTTAAAATCAATGCAATTTTACAAGTACGACTGTAAAGGGCATTTATAGACTCATTTCTGTTCAACCCTGCTAAGAAAGAAATGCATCGCTCAGTGCATCCCTGCAGCCAAATTTTAATGTATTTTGTACATCACTGAAGTTGAATGTCATTGTAGTGTTTTATTCATCAGAATATAGAGATTAAAGTATTCTTTTGATATGGTGAAAAGAAGACTGATAATAACGTCTACAGGTATAAGTTGATACTCCCCAAAATGAACTGAATTTTGAAAATGCCTCCAAGATTTTTAAGCTTCCATGTAGAAATGAATAAATCACAAGTAAAAAATGCGTACAATGCGTACTCTTCCATGTAATTTCCTTGTTTCTTTTTTTTTCCTTCTTCTTCTTCTTTTTTTTTTTTTGCAGGCAAAGAAGAGTTTGGTATTGAGGAGTACAGCTTCAGCCAGACCACATTGGAGCAGGTTTGTTATTTGATACCAAAATATCTCAAAGGGTCACATATGAAAAATAGGTTTCATCGATCCTCTTTAGGGGCATTTAAAAAAATAAAAAGAAACTTCTTTTTATAAATTAAACTTTTTTTTCCCGGTATAACACATCAATTCAAACAGTGAGAAATGAAACTATGATGATATTGTCGGCCTCATGCCAAAAGGGCCTTAAAGGGATGGTACAGTATTGGTAGAGATGAGAATTGGGCTTTTTACTTTTTGCGAGATACCAAGAAAACACTTATGATATAGTACAAAGCATACCATTTTAAGAGGAATTCAAAGTTTATTTGATGAAAATAGGGTTTGGAATAGCTGAAACATCCAAAAACATAGTAAAACAAAGTAATTGTAATAAAGTGTGGGTCCCACATTTTATTAGAATTGCTCTTTTTGGATATCTCAGCCATTTCCAAACCAATTTTCATCAAATAAATGTTGTATTCCCCATAGAATTACATGCTCTTTCATATTTCATAAGGGGTTTCTCACTATCTAACCAAAATATGTTAGAAACCTGAAATTATGTCTCAACCAAAACTGTACGATCCCTTTAACACCATAGACTTTGTACACTATTAGGGCCCTTTTGGCATGAGGCCGACGATATATGAAACAAACCAGATTTGTTTAATAAAATGTGCAGTACCCACTGCATGCTATAAGGATTGGAACCAGCATTGGCTGTCAGACGGAAACTTAATAATATAGAAGATAAGATGCCTTTCTGGTAATCAGAACATCGTAGGTTCAACTCCTGCTTGAATATGTAAGCCCGTGATTTTATTTGTCAGGGCTAAGATAAAAAAACAAAAACAAAAAAATCCACTGATCAATTCACTACTTATTTACGTTGATGTAGGGCAGTTTGTCAATCAGTTGCAATAAATCAGAGTTGATGTATACTATGACCAAATATACATAATTTACTGCCTGCCCAGGGTGATTACTCACCAACTCATTGAGTTGCAACACCTGTATACTGTAAAACACGATATATTCATGCCATGAAATTTTCGCAAATTGGAGTCGACAACTTTTTTCGTGGCATCAAATTTCGCAAATTGCCACTGGCATACAATGCATATAGTGTAGGTAAGAACTTCTGCGTGCATTTTAATTTTGCAAATCTTGGCTCTCGCAAGATTCGTGAAATTGAAATGCGCGTAAACATTCCTCGTTTTACAGGACTATTTTAGTTCAAGTCAAGTTCTCTTTTATCTAGCATGTTTCAATTTCTACCCTTTTTTTGTGGATTTGTTGGACTTATTGTATATTGTATGAAAAAGAGAACAGAAATGGAAGCACAATATTGTTGTTAAAAAGCCTCCTTAGCACTATTTGTTGACAGTGATGTTATTAGAGTCTGTAAATTCAAATATGAGGCAGTGATGTTAATGACAACATTTGCCAGACACAATGTGAATTACAAGAATCCGTCTGTTACCAAAGACTGGAACTTGGTACGCTGTGATATATATTTTTTTATTCTTCACTTATCAAGCAGGTTTAGAAATAGACACAATGTTTTAATACTCTGTCTGATTTTGTCTCCCTTTGCAGGTTTTCATTGAGTTTGCCAAGGCGCAGGTTGATGACCAAGAAGAAGCAGCAAACACACCAGAGGTCAATGACCCTCATCGACCTAGCAGCAGACACAGCAGGCGTAGCGCCCCCAAGCCCCAGATCTCAGTGGAGGCCTAGAGAGATCCCTGTGGACACATTACATGTATCTTGGGGTCTACTTTTAACAGAACGATGCATTCACAACTCAGTCAATTCACAGAATGCTATCTGATTGAAGTCACTCACACAAAAAAGAAAGCTTCCACGTCTTATTATTTGTCCACACCTAAGTTGCCTAGACATATTTTATGAATCTTTTGTTTTCCTTCATTGATTCAAAGTTTTCAAAGTCTGTTTGTGTTGTACAGAATTCAAGGTAAAGTCATCCATACAGAGTTGATGAGCTATGAAGTAGGAACACATTTCTATTTACCTTATCAGAGCAACACACATTCGCCTTGTTTATTGTAAACAAAGCATTTGTTCATCATTTCAGTTAATACTGTCTATCTTTTTTTTTTTTATCTCGGAGTATTCTTAAAAACAGGTGTTTTTGGCCATTTTCAATCATCACTTGAAATTGTGTGTATTTACATGATCATAGTACTAGGAAAAGACCAAAGTGTGTCAGTCTGATGCTTTTGTGACCTGGCAAGAGTCATGGACTAAATACAAGGTGTATCTGCCTCATGCAAACATTGAGTTAGATTGTGTAGAACTATTATGCCATATATATTATTGAAACAGTACCATATTTAATTGTCTGAGATTTATGTACTAATGTTCCCTGTCATGTTCACTTTGATGTCCATGTTAGATGAGTGATAGAAAATGTAACTTCTCTTGCTATTTAGTGTGTATGCCTCCCTCCTTTCACCCAAATAATGTTGATTTGTGAGGCTCCTGTGAATTTGTGTCTTGAGAACTGGTATTGATCTTGTGATGAGCTTGTGATAAGATGTTGTTACACCAAAAGTACACAGTGCTAGGATGTGATTACACTAAAAGTACATAGTGCTAGGGTGTGATTACACCAAAAGTACATAGTGCTAGGATGTTTTTACAGCAAAGGTACATAGTGCTAGGATGTGATTACACCAAAAATACACAGTGCTAGGATGTGATTACACCAAAAGTACAGTGCTAGGATGTGAATACACCACAGGTATGTAGTGCATGTTGGTGTAATATTGATTGTCATGTAGGTCATGGTAAATGTTATTATTATCATTCATGTTGTGAGTTCTGTTTGATGCTTGCAAATCACATTATAAGTATCTCTAGCAGCAGAATTTTGTTTTCCTTGCAAAGATTTTGCAATACATGTTTTTCAGTTTTCTTCATGTTTGCCTTATTATAGCGTGAGTGAATTCGCTGTCATAATGTCTACCAGATGCCTTTTCCACACTATGGATTTTGCTATCGAAGCACTTTTTCACTGTGGTGTAGGTGGTCTGCTAGAAGTGTAGGCTCTCAATCATTGTGTCTAACCATGATGCAAAAAAGACACAAAATTCCTCTGAACCAGCTGAACATGAACAAATTATTGCGCAGAAACTTCCTGTCAACAGTAGTTGGCCCATTTAGACTGCTACTTCTCTAGATTACGAAATTACATGCATTTACAAAGAGGCTACATGATACAATGTATAGACCGATTCTGTGACGCGCTGTGTGTATTTTTGGCATGGGCAGCGCCATTGTAATGTATAGACCGATTCTGTGACGCGCTGTGTGTATTTTTGGCATGGGCAGCGCCATTACGCGGTGTCTTAGCGGACCCCCCCTCCCCTCTCCCCCACCCCCTTCCGCGCGTGGAATGAAAAACTGATGCATGGTCGTTTTAGCCAATAGGCGTCTCGAACTGAGTGCACGAATGCTTGCTAAATGCATGAACCTTTGTTACAAGTGCACGATAAACATGTTGCCCGGGGGATGGGGGAGAGGAGGGGGGTCAGCTAAGACACCGCATGGCTGCGCCCAGTGCCACAAATTGTCTGCTGCCCTCAACGAACCCGAATCGGTCAATACCTGTTATTTAACATCAAATATGCCCAAAGAATGGTCTTACATGTGCAATTGGATTAATATACTGCAAAAGCATCTACAAGATCTACAGTTGTGCATGCATATTCACAGCAGCTCTTGGCTGTTTATTTTAAGATGATGTTACCAGAAAATGTTATTCATCATATTTGGGTTCTTATGTACCAACATTTTTTCATTAATTAGGATGTAATAAGCATGTAATGACTAGTTTTTTTATACAAATCATGTTTTCATGTATTGAGATGAGTTGTCAGGGTGTGGAGAACCTGACTGAACAAAAAATGATCCCAGAACTTGTCCTCCTTTTCAGTTTTGATGCACCTGATATTGAATCGATCAAAGTGTTCAAAGTATTCTGTAATTATCAAAAAATTGTGTATATTTTTGAGATTTCTATCCAAAATATGACTCAAGTCTTTCTTCTAGTGCTTGTAGGAGTTGAATAAAAACTCTTTCAGCCTATAATGCAATTGATAATCATACCTCTGTCTTACTGAATGGCAATGTGATGTAAAAGAGTTGACATGGAGGGAAGTTTTCACATATATTTCATTTCATTAATAATTTTGAGAAATGTTAATAAAAAGAAAAAATATGTATACATAATTATATGTGTACAGTTACACCCAAGGCACACTGAAACCAGGGTCAAAATAGTCTGTCATTTAGAAGCATTTTCTGCAAAGTTTGAATGGGAAACAGTGTGAGAAGTGTATTCTGTAGAAACATGCTGCTTTGTCTTGATTAAAAAAACAAAACACAAATCCAATGTAATCATATATCTTCTTTCATAATGAATTATTCTGTAGTTATTTGTGTACACGTCTGTGATTCAAGTTATCTATTTGTAGTCTAATATATCATGCATTTTTGTGATTACAAGTGTTTCAATCAACACTTTCAATGTGTAGAGATATTTAGGGCTAGAAGAGGCATTTAAAAAAGGAAGTCTACCAACTCATTATCTAATACATACTTGCCAACTAGTAAGATTTTATCAGATTCAGTAAGATTTTTTATGTTAAAAGTAGCAAAATCAGATTTTCTGTCAGAGAAATCAGATTTAAAAAAAATATTTAGATATACCTTTCATGTGTATTTTCTGAAGATTTGACCGAAAGTAAGATTTTTAACTTCAGTTTACATATAAAATAAGATTTTTGCAATCCACGAGTAAGATATTTCATCTTGAAATGTTGGCAGGTATGCTAATATGATAACTGTAGAAGTGTGGAACTTAATGACACATATTTGATAGAGTATGACTGAGGACATATTCTCTGCTCATGGTGATTTTATGCAGATTTTTAACAAGTTAAAGCTTTCAGTCTCATATTGTGGGATAGCTTTGCTGCTGTATGACAAAAAGAGGTTGTGAGATTCATGTCATGTGAACTTTGCAAGTAACATGAAATTATTTATGAATTCCAAAGAAATCTAGATGTTGCAGTTCATAATTTATACAGTTAAAAAGTGTTTATGATGGAAATCTTGTATGACATTAAAGTATTTATGGTGAATGTTCCAGATTAGGTGAATTATGTGGAAACAGTGATACAATGAATGTATCACTGTGTTAAAAAAGAAATAACATGTTAACATAAAACAAACAATTTTTATCTTACTATCCCATGTAAAAAATGAAGAAAAAAAATCCATATATTTATATGCACGGTGACACCCTACAGTACTTCACGTGAATGTAAATCATGTTCATTGTTTAGATGTCAGGTTGTACAGTTGTATTCCACACCTTTCTTTAATTAGCATGTTTAGTACAAATACAACTGTATACATTGTAATGTAGCTATTGAAAATAGACTGTGTCACAGTCTGCAGTAACCTTCATGAGTGATATTACACTTAAAATATTTGTACATGTATTGTTCACATACCTGATATAATTTCATTTCAAATGTAATTCAAATCTCATCTTGTCTACATATTTCCCATGTAGTATTTTCATGACAAGTTTTGCGACATATTTAAAATAGTTACAACCGTATTGTTTGCAAAGATGTCGTTTCTACAGTGTTATATCTATGTGACATGAAACCCTGTGAGTGTAGATAAATTTGCCGAGTGCCTGGTAACTAGAATTGCCTTCATGAACTTCTAGAAAGGTCATCACTGGGATACATTGTTACACAGTAAACATTGTATTAGATGGGCAAAATTACTATGTAGAATCAACAGTGAGTTCATATCTTCATTTGATTTCGTTCGTTCAACAACAACAACAGCATCGAAAAAATGAAAAGAATACACAGCATTTGCAGTCAATTGGATATTGAATTCATTGTAACACAGATGATTATCTAATGATGGACTATCATCCAGCCGGACTTTTTAAAGACCCAGTTCAGTATAAAAGGTAGCAGTCATCATTCGAATTGATAGTCATATCAACATAGGGAATTGATAATCATCCTATAATGTGCCTTGAGGCTGATATTAATGACACTGACTTGTTTCAATTAATAACAAGCCTCTTGGCTAATCAAGCGTCCAGTAGCCAACATCACCCATGGAGATGAAATGTGTACATTGCATCCAAACCTCATTGTACAGTGGTCCACGTATTACAAACCCATTTCCCCAGTTCTGGAAACCCAACAATGCTTTCACATTTAAGCAAACATTCCGTGAATAGATATCACTCAGGATGGCAGGATTGCTCTGCATATATCCACTTTTATAACTTAGAGATTTATCACATGAATAGGCGTGGACTATTATTTTTATACTAAAGTGAATGCTCATTGGCATGAGGTGCCTACTCGTTTGTTTTTACTTGGACAGCACTCGATGTATGTTATGTATTAAATGATAATGTTTATCACATAAAAACACAAACTTGTGGCTGTGAGCGTTGTGTTATTCTTTTGTCATGCTATCTGTTTCAAAGTAGAGTGGTGCATGCTTTCTCCGTGCAACGAGAAGCAGTGCCGTTTTAAGATGATCTGTAAAATTGGTGGATACTTCCGAATTGTTACACTCCTAGATGAAAAGAAATGCTCTACCACGTGGTCCGTTAATGCAATTACTGTAGGGTTTTGTTTACTAATACTTGTATAAGGTTTATATTTTTTTTTCCAACACTAGATTAATTTTTTTTTCTCCAACATCTTCTGAGCTTAATACTTTCTGTCTTTAATATTTTCTGTATTGTTTATCGTCCCATCCTGACTACATGTACATTTTTTCATCTCTCACTGAGAAACTAAAGTTACTTGGGTTTGTCGCGCAAGGTTACCACTTTTAGTGAACCTGCTCACAGATTCATTATTGTGATGTTATATGGGCTTGCTCGAAATTGACATTTGCATTGTACCGACACAATGTGTAATCTTTTAGCCCAATTTATATAGTACTAGTAATCTCCTCCTTGTAGGGCCTACCAATACACTGTTCAACCTTGTAACCAAATACATGTAATTAAACATGAGACATCCTTGTCTAGGGCCTAACCCTGGAGTGGTGTATAGCATGCCATAGAAAAAGGCATTTTGTACACAACGGTAAACGGGCGTTCCAGGCGATTTTAATAATTTCACATCACGGAGTACATAAATCAACAGCTCCATGTGTGGATTTATTGTGATCAGAGATCAGAGAAATCAATATTCTGAAAACCCAATACAAATTACACTGAACAGGGATGATGACGCAGGAGCCTCACATATTTCAGAAATGCAGCGATGTAATACCGCGCACTGGCGTAGCCAGGGGGGGGGGGGGGGGCGATGGGGGCGGTCGCCCCCCCCCTAAGATTTGGACCGGGGATTTGGGAGGCGGAAAAAAAAAATGCGTGTATACTGTATGCATGCACATGAAGCGGGTCTCCTTTGCAACCTTTCATCAAATAAGATATTTTTTTAATATTTCACTCAAAGTGTGCACCAGATCGTTGAATTTCAATTCAAAATATGCAAAATCTCTCGTGCTTGGGAGGGGGTATCCCCCTCCCAAACCCTCCCCCTCTGTGCCTCTTTCCCTATCTTAGTACACTTTTTAGATTTACGCACACACACAAAATATGAATAAATCTGAGTGCACAAGACTTATCACTTATATTCCGAAAACTCAAGGTTCCCTCATGTATAAGGGGAATTTCCCCTTTTAATCTACCCTTTCCTTCCTCAGCCCCCCCCCCCCCCCCCAA